>JANBPO010002057.1:12622089-13349706 GCA_024336825.1 Amorphophallus titanum | reverse complement strand
CGACCGGACGGCGCGCCGCGCGCCGAGCATGACCCGAGCGCCGCCCTGAACAGCGGCCCCCTGCCGCTCGTCACCCCCGTCGCCCAGCCCAGCCAGCCGGTCGAGGAGGAGCCCCGCGCGCCCGAGCAGTATCAAAGGCCGCAAGGCCGTATGCTGATCTTCTGGGGCTGTGGCGAGCATGCCGGGCCGAACCAGCCCTATGTCGTCGACTTCGCCCAGATGCAGAACAATCCGCAAGCGATGGCGGGGCTGATGCACGGCATGGCGGTCAGCGCCATGCAGCCGCCGTCCCCCGGTCGTTTCGCCACCTATGGCGAATGGCCCAACGCGCAGTCGCGCGCGACCATCCCGCCGGACGGCTCGCTGGTCGGAGACCACACGGTCCGGGGCGACTACAGCCCCGATATCCATTTCAACCTGACGCCCGGCCAAGACTTCATGGCCCCGCTGCGCCTGACCACCAATGCCCGCACCCGCTCGGGCGCGGTGCAGCTGGCCTGGACGCCGGCGCCGACCGCGCTCGGCTATTTCGCGACGGCCATGGGCGGTGGTGGCGGGCCGGGCGGCGCCACGGCGCCCAACCGTTCTGGCTCGCTGCAAGCCTCGTTGCAAGTCCCCGGGTTCCCCCTGGCGTTGCCCGGCCGTCCCTCAGTCGTCACAATGGCCCAGTTGCAGGGAACCGCAACGACTCATCTATCCCTCTGGTTAGACGTTCGATTCGCGCTCGAAAAGTGCCTCTCAGCCACTATCGTGAACATTCAAGCTCGCAACTGCGAAAGTGATGAACGACATGCCGTCCCGAGAGGCCCCCACACACGTCCCGCTGGATGAGCCGGGGCAACCGGTCATCGACCGGATGGCCACCGAGATGCGGCGCCATCTGGCGGGCGAGCTTGCCCCCGGCCTCTACGTCGTAGCGACCCCGATCGGCAATCTCGGGGACATCACCCTGCGCGCCATCGCGGTTCTGGCCCGGGCCGATGCCATTCTCTGTGAGGACACGCGCCACAGCCGCACCTTGCTGGCCCACTACGGCATCGGCGCGCCGGAATTGCGGGTGTTCCTGCGCGATGACATGAGCACCGTGCATACCAAGGACACCGCCTTTCGCAAGGCCTATACCGTGGTAACGCTCGGCCCGATCTTCAAGTTCGATACCAGCGCGGACGCGGCGGCGGCGTTCAATGGCAAGCCAAGCGAACCGTCTTTCCTGACCATTCCGAATATCGCGCTGTTGCCCGGCGCGGTCGCCATCAAGAAAAACGGAAATATCGTTGCGGCATTGGGTGTGGGTGGCGCACCCGGCGGCGACAAAGACCAGGCTTGTGCAGCAGACGGTGTCAAGGCTATCGAGGGCAGCCTCGCTCCGTAATTCACGTGTAACAGGCGTCACCCGTCAACAGGCCATATGGGCTTGCCGGGAGCGTGCGCGGCGCCGTGTACCCATCATCCTGATATTCGATCAACAACCATCGAAACAGTGCCATTTTCATCCACACTTCTCGAGGGAACGATGTGAAAAATTCGCACTACTATGCCAACCTGAGCCCGGTGACGTTTCTGGAACGATGCGGCCGCTATCTTTCCGATCAAGTCGCGATCGTCTCGTCTTCCAGTGGGAAAACCGATTTCGGCGGGCTTCTCCGCCGCGCACGTCGCATGACGACGATGTTACGGCACTTGGGTGTGAGCTACGGCGACATGGTCGGCCTGCTGGCGCTGAATTCCCCCCAGTCGATTGCCGCGCATTACGCTATTCCCGCGGTCGGCGGCGTGATCGTTTCCTTCAATCCATGGCTTCCTTCGCAAACGATCAAGAAGCAGATCGCGTACAGCGGAGCACGCGTAATTCTGGTGAGCAGCGCCCTGCTTCGCCAACACCACGACTTGTTTGCGGAACTTTCCGGCAACATCGTGATGGTGATCGACGAGGCGATCGAAGCAGGACGTATCGATAATCGCTACTACCGCTTCGAAGTCGATCAGCACAAGTTCGATTCCAATATTCCGCTGGACCGGTTCATTCGCTCGGAAAACGATCCGATCGCGATCAACTTCACCTCCGGCACCACCGGTGATCCGAAGGGCGTCGTCTACAGCCATCGCGCAGCGTATCTGCATGCCCTTGGCCAAGTGATGATGATGAATCTGTCGATGTCGTCGGTCTATTACTGGTCGCTGCCGATGTTCCACGTAAATGGCTGGGGCCATATGTGGGCGGCCACGGCGGTCGGGGCACGGCAAGTGGTGGACGAAAACCTGGTGCAGTTGGACGCCCAATCGCTGAAACGCAGCATCACCTCCCACCGCGTCACCCATATGGCCGGTGCTCCGCGACTGCTGCGTCATCTGATGGATGAGGCATTCGATGCCTCGGTGCTGGACGGCCTTACTGTCATGACCGGCGGCGCAGCGCCCACGCCCGACCTGGTCGAATCGATGAAGCGCCGCGGCGTGAACATGATTCACCAGTACGGCTTGAACGAAACCTGCGGCCCATTCGTGGTCTGCGAAGAAAAGGGCAACTGGAGTGATCTGCCGACTGAAAGCCAGGTGAAATTGCGGCTGCGGCAAGGCATCGCCGGCATCCACGCCGGCATCGGGCTGCGGGTGGTCGACAAGAATCTGGCGGATGTGCCGTGGGATGGTGTGTCCCTGGGCGAAGTGCTGATGTCAGGTAATACGGTGGCGCAGGGCTATTACGACAATCACGCTGCGACAAATGCGTCCTTCAAGGACGGGTGGTTCCATAGTGGCGATATGGCCGTCGTGCATTCCGACGGTTATCTGGAAATCAAGGATCGGCTGAAAGATCTGATTTATGTGGAAACAGCCTATGGATGGGAAAACATTTCATCCATGGAAATCGAGAAAGTAGCAAGTCAGTTGCCGGGCATCAAAGACGTGGCCGTGGTGGGCGTGGATGGCAGCGGGCAGCAGCCCGTCATCGCGCTCTTCTACGAACGCTCGGCGCACGGCGTTTGTTAGCTTTTAGGCTAGAAATTGAATGCACTCTGGTGCACATAGGATCATTCATCTTCCATATCACAGTTGCATTCCTACCTTGGTGTGTGATCCTCTCGCCTCTATATTCCTTGGGGTCGACTAGGTGACCACAGCCGAGACCTCCATAAGTCCCCACGAGTCATGGATTCTCACGCGGACGCCGAGCCAGTTGTACCTTTGCCACACCGTATCTAGGTTGCATAAGGGAGAGTTTACACCTAGAGTTAGCCATGTCCCCACTATCCTTTCCCACTAAGAACCTATTGTTGGAGAGAACATTTTATTGAAACTACTAAGGTTCTAAAGGAGGAACAAATAAAAATTTTGTACATCATCATAACTTGGTTGACTTTTGGTAGCCTCTCATCCCTTTCATATTTGCATATTCCCTTTGTTAGGGTCATTTTGCTTAGTTACTTATTGGTGGTTGTTTGTGTTATTTTCATCTTTCCAAGGTGCCACATTGCGTGTGGAGTTGCTTCAAATCCTTAGGTTCATCTCCTAAGGGCAATTCCTCCTTCACCTCCTATCTTAATCCCTTGTTCGACTCCACCATGTCTTCCTATGATTTTTCCCGTTCTCATGAGGAACTTCTCCCTCAAGGACTCCTAGAGGACCCGCCTAGGGTCATGCCACTTTAGTTTGGAGAAGGGTCCGTCCCTCCTCCATCCTCTACTCCCATGGAGGGCGGTCTGCCCTCTCTTTTAGCTCCATACACCAATAATCCTACAAGTCACATTCTTCAAATGATGGCCCAGTTGGATCCAGCTGAACTTCAGGCCCTTTATCAGACCTTGCAGGGGTGAGGTGCCTCATCTCCCATGATTTCACAGGGTCTGTCTGCTACTTCCATCTCTCAGTCTAGGGTTACTGGGCTCGAGGATCCACCTATTCCTATTGATCTTTCCCTGGTCCAACCCAAGATACTTCGTTTCTCCAATCTGGAGGTAGTCCAGTCCTCAGGTTTGGCCCCTCAATCTCTTGATAAAGGGAAGATCGCTCTTCCGTCATTTACCCAGATTGATCCTTACAGGTCCATTCCCTCGGCACCATAAACCCTTGTGGCTCCGACCAATTTTGCTCGCCCTCAGCAAGGGGCGGCCCCGCCTTATTCCAGTTTGGGTCATCCTCCAGCCTAATATTCTTCTTATGGGCCTCCCCCTCCTTCTGTCTATCCTTCAGCTCCTCGCTATGAGACCACTCCTTTCATCCCACATACTCTATCTCGAGAATAAGAACTCCTTAACAAGTGGGCTGCTATGCAGCAACAACTCAATTTTCTTCAAAAGCGGGTTGGCCCACACTCCTTGGCAGATGTTCCCATTCCTAGCTTTCACAATATTCATTTCCCTCCTTAATCCGAGCTCCCCACATACCGCAAGTATGATGGGAATGGCAACCCATACATTCATGTAAGGGATTTCATATACGAATCGATGCAGTTTCAATATGATAACTACCTCTTGGCGTATTTGTTCCGCCGATCATTAGATGGAGTCACACTGGAGTGATTTTATGCCTTGCCATAGGAAGATGCTAAGAGTTTTAAAGTTGTCAAAGAGAAATTTATTTAGAGATTC
The DNA here is from genome assembly GCA_024336825.1 of Amorphophallus titanum. NCBI lineage: Eukaryota > Viridiplantae > Streptophyta > Magnoliopsida > Alismatales > Araceae > Amorphophallus > Amorphophallus titanum. Next base: position 13,345,120 of record JANBPO010002057.1, on the reverse strand, counting down.
CAGGACCGGGTTGGCCCATAATATTCTTTCACAGATCTAGTTGCCGAGGAAATGAAGGCCGATGAGAATTTCGCTACTTATGTTGACGGATGGAGGCAGATGGCTGCCCGTGCGCTTGGTCATATTCCGGAGGAGGAAAAGGTCAAGTTGCTCATTTCCAATTCTACACCCACCTTCTGCAACATTTTGGCCAAGAATGATATCGCCAACATGCACCAATTATATAGCCGGACAAGGTTTATCCAAACCCAATTCAAGGACTCCCCCATCCACTCTCATTTTGAAGCCAAAAAGCCCAAATATAATTGAAAACCTCAGGGGCCCAAGGGGGCGGCAATTGGGTCGCCCCCTACTTCTACGGAGCCAACATGGATTCTCACAAGATCGAGGTTCGCAGCAGGAAGTCCGGCCGCGTCCTTCGCTTCAAGGAACTCACTGCGCGTGCGCTGGTGGGAACCGGAAAGTTCGACTACATGACCGCTGAGATCATGTCCGATGACGCTGAGGAAATCTCCCCGCGTACCGGAAAGCCCAAGCGCGTGTACAAGCGCCGGGATATGCAGGCCGAAGCCTGATGAAGATTTTTGGCTTCGAGATTAAGCGCACTGAAAAGGCGTCGCTGTCGGCCGTTCCGACGCGTGGCGGCTGGTGGCGTGCGATCACGGAGCCTTTCGCTGGGGCCTGGCAGAGCAACATCACAGAAAGCTGTGGCGATCTGCTGTGCTACCCGACTCTCTACTCCTGCGTGATGCGCACCGCCACGGATATGGGTGTGCTGCCATTCGGGCTGCAGAGCGAGGACGACAACGGCATCTGGAAGCGCGTCACAAATCCAGCGTATTCCCCGGTGCTGCGCAAGCCAAACGACTACCAGACTGCCCAGCAGTTCCGCGAAGCATGGATGATCTCCAAGCTGACGCAGGGAAATGCGTACATTCTCAAGCGGCGCGACAATCGCGGTGTTGTGACTGGTCTCTATGTGCTGGACCCTTGCCGGGTGCAGCCGATGGTTGCGGACAGCGGTGCGGTTTATTACCAGCTGCAGACTGACAACCTGAATCGACTTCCGCAGGACTATCCGGCGCAGAATCTGGTGGTTCCAGCCCGTGAGATTATCCACGACCGTTGCATCACGCTGCATCACTGGCTTGTCGGCGTGCCGCCTCTTTGTGCTGCTCATTGGCCGGCGCTGAAGAACCTGAAGATCCTGAAATCTTCTGCCGAGTTCTTTGGGAACAATGCCCAGCCTGGCGGCATTCTGACGGCTCCTGCCGGAATGTCAGAGACCGACGCGGCGCGGGTCAAGTCCTATTGGGACGAGAATTACACGGGGGCCAACGTCGGCAAGATCGCGGTGATCGGCGCCGATATGAAGTTCACGCCGTTTGCCATGAAGTCTGCCGATTCCCAGCTCGTGGAGCAGATGCGTTATTCCGATGAGCAGATCTGCCAGCCGTTCGGGATCCCGCCTTTCATAATCGGTATGGGTCAGATCCCAGCCGGCATGAAGGTAGACGACATGGCAAACATGTATTACAGATTCGCCCTGCAGTCGCACATCGAATCGATGGAGTACCTGCTGGACGAGGGCTTGGGAGTTGCGGCGCCGCTGGGAGTTGTTCTGGATACGGAGCCACTGCTGCGCATGGATGCTGAAAAGCGCGGAACGGTGTACGGCAAGCTCGTGGCAGATGGAATTGCCACACCGAACGAGGGCCGCCGCGAGTTCAACTATCCGCCGCTTGAAGGCGGTGACACAGTTTACATGCAGCAGCAGGACTACCCGCTGGATCAGGTCCGCCAGAACAAGATTGCCGTTCCTGTTGCTCCCGCGTATCCCGATCCAGAGCCTGAAGAAGAAGCAGATGAGCAGCAGCGTTCCATGGTTGCCGCTGCCATTGCCTATTCAGCCAGAAAGTCACTTACCGCGAGGCTAGCGAATGTCGCTTGATATCGAACGTATCGGCGCAGAGCTGGCCGCCGTAATGCACGACGCGGTGGCCCCTCTACTGAAGCGCCTTGATGCACTGGAGGCCAGAACTCTGCCTGTATCTGTGAAGGGTGACAAGGGTGACAGAGGTGACACTGGAGTCGGTGTCTCTGATCTTCTGATTGACGCAGACGGCGCGCTTGTCACCATGTTCACCGACGGCCGAACGAAGGCTCTTGGCCTGGTCGTCGGTAGCGCCGGCAAGGACGGGCGAGACGGAACGAATGGCAAGGACGGGAAGGATGGCACTGATGCCGAGCCAGTGGCAGGGAGGGGATCATGGGTTTGGGAATAATGAATACAAAAACTACCCTCACATAGGAGGGGGGGAGCAAGGGGAAGGGAGATGGGCCTACTGCCCTGTGTCTGTCCTGCAGGACAGAACCGAAGTGCTCTGACTGGTACGCTACGCACAGAGATCAGAAGGGGGTGTCGTTGGCGCTCAGACGAAGCCTGGGAAGTGTAGATGCACTCCTGAAAATTTGGCACTATTCTGAGGTCCCCGGAAGGCGGGGTAGGTCGTGGACGATGACCTGCGTGAATCTACCTTGCAGGACAGACCTGCGTAGTCTGCTCGCAATGGACGGTGCGCTCTCGACAAAACTAAGAACAAAGTGAGACCTGCGGGGGTGGATGGCAGACAGGATGTTCTACGTACCCTCAAAAGATGAGCACCGTCGGATCACCAAGCTGGGCATGGTCACCACTGTGGTGGGGCTCTAGATTCTGGGCGATCACTCAGGCACAGTCGGGTTGTGTGAGGCGGTACAAACAACTCCGAATCTGGAATACGACCAAAACACTTGGGTTGGTCCAGGGACATCGAGAGGAACACTCTAGAGAAAGGCCACGAGCAGACGGTCACCAGGGGAGGTGTGGCACGATCGGGAAACTTGGGTTCCTGTCTGGGCGAACAGACTCGCTCGGGTCCTGTGCAGTCGTACGAAAATGGGCGCCACGATTTGTGCCGATGTCAAAACAAGGCGAGACCACCTCTGGTGCGAAGTAGCCTCGGAGTAGAACAAACTCAAGCAATAGGGTTTGAGCTGATTCACGCCGTGGATGTCGATGTAGCCTCTGCAAGTCGAGCCTTAGAATCTGACTCAGATCTGTAGGTAGCGGAGTAGAGATATCTTCAAAGCCGAGGACGAGGACGACGATGAGGGCTCGCGGTGGTTTCGTGGATGAGGCTGGAAGATGGGGGTGTGTGGGAAGGCTGTGGGGGAAGGGGCTGATGGTTGCTGGGGGCATGGGGTTCCTGAAGAGGCAAGCTAGGGTTGGGGTTTTGGTGGGGGCGCAGTTGGCTAAGGGTGAAAGGCGGGGCTGCGGCTGGGAATTTTTTTTAGGAGGGAAGAAATTATTTTGTTTGGTAATTTCTTTTGAAAGGAAGAGGAATTCTAGGTGGATTAGAATCTCTTGGAGAGATAATAGGAGGGATTGGAGGGCTGAGATTGAGTTTGAGAGGGATTAGGAAAGAGATAATAGGGAAAGGAAGAGATTGGGTAACAAGATGAGAAAAGGGAAGAGAGAATCAAGGAGGATAATGGCTGATGTGGCAAGGTGGGAAAGAGAAGTAAGGGGAGGGTGGGCTGCGACCTGGAGAGAGATGGGAGAGGGGCTGGTCGACCAAGGGTGGTGGGGGGAAGAGAGAGAGAGGTGCACGCACAAGCAAGAGAGAGAGGGAGGGAGAAAATAATAATTCTCACACAAAAAAAATTGATTTTCTTTCACTAATTCACTACTCCAAATGAGGGCCCTTGGTCCCCTATTTATAGGAGAAGCCAGGGGGTTACAAAAGACATTAATTATCCCTAACAAATGAGAAAAGACCCCGCTATCCCGGGGGTAACAATAAGCAACCTATGACCCTTAACTAGACCCACTAGCTATCTCGGCCTTTTGGGCCCAATTAACTGACCCATTAAGAACTAAATGCTAATAAAAGGGAAATTACATCATAATAAAAAGAGAAAAGCCCAAAAATAGACGGGCTCGGCCTAGTGGGCCATAGAACGGGAGCGACCTCTCTAGCAACGTGGCCGGTCCACTAAGTCCCCACTTTGATGTCCCCATCAAATAGGACTCGTCGCGACCATTCCTCCAGGGGGCAACCCAGCACTTGTAGGGCACCGATTAGCTGCATCACTATCGCATGCGTCCCTCGGTATGTAAGGGGGGGGGTCGGCAAGCATCATCGATCGAAGCGTCAACAGCATCTGGTGAACCGATGCGTCCGAAGCGGCATGGCCAATTAAAGGTACCATTGGAAGATTGAACTCCAACGCGCTGTCTACGGCAGCCCATATCTCGGCATCCACTGCAGTCTAAGAAGAGGGAAGTGCCACGGCCAAGTCATTGGGCCCTCCTACTTCAAAGGATAACTCTCGACTGGCCACCGCCAGAGGAGTAGACGAGACCATCACCGGAGCCCTAGACACCATTGCCTCGCGGCCTGACAAGGTAGGGGTCTCGCTCTCGGTCGGGGGAGGGACGTCGAAGGCAATCGGGCCAGATGTTATTGCCAGGAGACCCGCAGCCCCTTCCGATTGCACTTCCTCCTCCCCGGGGATAGCAATGCTTGCCATGATCTCCCGCAACAGCTGGGTTTCCTCCGGTGTCGAGAGCATTGGAAGAGGCGGAAGAGGAACCATCAGCTCCAGGCTAGCCCTTGACTGCAGAAGCGATACCAGCGGTTCCACCTCTGGCCCCCAGAGCGATCTCAGCCTGTCCACTCTCGCGGGACCGAGAAGCTCCCTCTGCTTAAGGATAGCCCTGCGAGCTCTGACGACGCGTGCTTTCGAGAGCTCTGCCTCCTCCTGAATATACAAGACAGGATTAGTCACCCATTGCCTGAGGCAAATCGCCCAAAAGTCATAATAGGACAAAGGGAGAGCTGAAAGGTCACTGTGCTCACCTCGGTCACCGGGACTATGCTGCCCTCGGGCATAATCTCCCCCTCCTCTGGAGGCTCGTCCATCGACCCAAGGGTACTAGAAGTTTCTGCAGCCGCCTCCTGCCGCATAACATCAAATAAAGACCCCAGCTTGTCTGGGCCCGTGTGGACTCCCTCTGGTTCACCGACCGATAGACCCGGGGCGATGACCTCTACAATTTCTGGTGGGGGCAGCTCCTGAAAGTCAATAAGTAGTAGACACAAGATCAGTGGATGGCCACGGGGGGAAGCCCTAAGCGAATGGACTCACACTTATAAGGGGCGGCTCGGGAGGTCGAGACTCATTGAGCACGCCTTCCCCTAAAACCACCTCATCAGAGGAATAATCGTAATCCACCTTCTCGCCCAACGAGGATGCGGTCCGCGCAGGCACTTCCCTCACCTGCGTGGGAATCTCCCTCACGGGGTCGATAGCTGGCGCTTCCTCACGTTATCTTGGTAACGGGGAGGTCCTAGACCTTAGCCTCCTCCTCATGTTGATGCACTCCTCTGAGAGAACTCCCAGGCGCACCGTCGGTTCAGTGACCGTGCCAGGGCCTGCCAAGCAAAATAAGATTCAGACCGAGTTGGAGCCGAAAAGTTCCTGAAGGATTGAGGAAGGTATCTAGGGTAGCAGAGATGGTTACCTTCCCCGACGTCTACGGCAGGAGGCGGTTCGTGGCTGGCCTCCTCAGCAAGAGCTACGGCCTCGGGAATTATGGTCTCCTCCGCACCGACTGAAAGGAAGAAATGCGTCTGTTACTCATGCATAGAGATCTCACCCTATGAGGTGACTAAATCTTGAAGAATATCAGTGCCCCAGGAACCTTATCTCTGGGACGGCTTGGTTCAGTCCGAGCCGCGGCAAATTGGGCGAAAGAAGGGACTGAAGGCGGGGGGGAAGCTGAAGCAGTCCAAATAGCCTCCACCCTCCTCCGCTCAACCTCCTTCCGCCTGGTTATTTTGGCAGCCGCCAACACCTTCTCAATGGGCGACCCCTTTTGAGGTCCTTCGGTGGCCTTGGGTGAGGGAGTTGAAGTGGACGGCGGCTCGACCCGACCCAGGCCTCACCTACGTTGGGGGTCAGCGAGGGCATCAGTTCCTCCCTAGCTGATGGACAAAAACCAAAAGCATTCAGGTGTAAATGACCCATTCCAACACAGAAATAAAACTCCACCTGGAAGACACTTTTGACAGAGGAGTCTCACCTGCGGGTTGGCTCGATTCGATCTAACCAACCTTGAATTCCTCGACTGATGGAATCGGAGGTGGCGGGGGAACGATCATTGTGGCCTTGGTGGCCTCCGTCTTCCGATGCTTAGCCTCCCGCTGCCCTGCAACCTTTACCTCGTCCAAGGACTTCTTCATGGGCGATTTTGCCCGGGACCTCTTTGCGGGTGAAGGCAAGGGAGTTATAGTCGGGACCGATGGGGCCGCTTCAAAATACGCAGGCTTCTCTGCCTGCCAAAGGAGGTTGCGATAAGTCACCATCTGCGTGCTGTCCAGATGATCTGTGAAGATGAAGGATAGGAAAAGTGAAGAATTGATTAGCATCTGGCACCCTGAAAGAGGCAGCCATGAACACAAAGGAAGAGAAATGTCAAATACTATGTGGGCCGGTGTAGAGCCATAGTGATATCGGCCAGTAACTGAGGGACGTCTCTTTGTCATGGCGGGTGGTGATGTGACACGACCTAAGGCATAAGTAAGCAAGCACTCAAGCAATCCGAATGGGCCGATGATGGCAGCCAACTCACACAGCACTCTCCAGAACCCGTGGGTGACTCGGCGATGCCGAGGGGAGGTTGTGGGGGTGGTCCCTTGCAACCTGCTCTCGTACCTCAACCCAAAACTGTAAAGGATGGTCATCATCAAACAATGTGTCCACATCAATTTCTGGAGTTGTATCCTCTGCGACGCGTTTGTCCCTCAGTTGTTGTCTCAGCTTCATGTTATTTATTCTCAACCTCATATTGTAGTGGCAGTAAACTAATTTTTCTAACCGTTCAACCTTTAACCGATTGCGAATCTTTGAGTGTATAAGTGCTCCAATTCCTTTCACATTGACTTGTTGATGTTATTTGACTCAGCACCCTAATCGTAATGTAAGCCAATGCATTAGTGCCCAAATCTCTATTGTTTATCATTATCCACCAGTCAGTTGTTCCACCAACCATAAACAAATAAATGAAGATCAATTCTTCATGACGTACTAATACATATTGACTCAATTTAAGCACAAACATTTAGCATACCTGGACTCACTCTTCCCACAGCGTATTACAATTGTGAGTCAGAATATGTCCCAGTCCTCAATCTATAATTGTCCATCTATAAGGATAAAATAACAATTAACATAAGTAATTAAATAGTTTTTTCCTCTGATGGATAAAATCAATAAAGGCCAACCTGTAGCTCGAACTGAAGCCTATTTTTTGGTGTCCTCGATAAACGACCAATAACTTTTAAGGTGCCTTGAAGCACCTCGCCATCAATGTTCGCATTGGCATTATACATAAATCGAGGGTTGAAGAAATAACTTGCATTTGTGTATAATTAACTAAATGTAAGATGTAAATTAACCTAAAACAATTATCTTTATATCACCAACTGCATGCAATTCATGGTATAATGTCTTGTCCTATCTATTGTTAACAATTTTTCTCCACTTTGCATACTCTTTAGGAAGGGATTTCAACAACTCTAATTTGGCACGATCTATGGCCTCGCATAGATATCTCATGTCGTTCTTCTCATCGCCATCCACCATTCTTAGGACCTTCATGAGAGGTGTGTCAACTTTCATATAACGTGAGACTCTGGTCCAAAATTTACTGTCTTCCACGATGTGGCACACTTCCAAATAATCTGAGTATCAACATTGGATTTGTCTATATAATCTCGCATGGCATTGTGATACATGAAAGACTTGAGCTCATTCTTATACTTGTGCAAGGACTCCAAAAAATTAAATTCGATGAAAATCTTGTTGGCCCTGCACAGATGATATCTCGGCCCCCACTTGCATGCTCTCTAAACATGTTCAAGATCCTACGATGACCATAAATGTACTAAGTGATTTTCTGTGCCCTCTCAATTGTTCCTTCCTAATATCTTCAAGTATCAAGTCCAGACAATGTGTTGCACATGAGAGTTAATATAAATACCTGCTCTTCTGCATCAACTTTTTCTCTGCAGTCTTATAACTGGCTTTATTATTGGTGACTACTTGGACGACATGTTCTTCTCCAATTTGTTCTACCATGACATCTACCAAATGAAATAAATAATTTGCATTCTTTTCATAATTTGATGCATTTATTGAATTAACAAATATTGTACCTTCGATATAATAAACCAGAAAGTTGATCATGGACTTCTTCGTGGTATCAGTCCAGCCATCACACGTAATGGTGCATCCTTTCTCCATCAAGATATGTTTGAAGTTTTCAACCCACTGATGGAGCTCCTCAACCTCTCTCTCAAGGTCATGGTCGTATATGTCTCGACGTAATGGGGCCTTCAAGCCACGGCCAACATCAGTTATGGTATCAAGCATGAGTTAGAAATATTCTAATTCAGTTGCATGTGTAGGCGCACATACATGAAAAAATCATTTGCAAATACTTTTAAATTCATGCCCTGCAACTTCAGGTGATTTTTTGACCCCTCTCAATGCTTGCTTAATTTTTGGTTGTGTAGCACTTTACCTTCTGTGTAGATAGCTATCCATGGGGTCTACTCTCTGCGGGGCTGGGAAAGCGGCGGACCTGACGACAGCGCCTATCGCCGCGACATCATCAACGCCGGTCGCGGACATCTGCTTCGCTGACGCCCCATAGAGCACACACCGCAAGGAGATAGGACGCGATGACCTACAGCGCAGAAATCACGGAACAGGCGGACAAGCATCCGTCGCTCGGCGCGGAGTATTTCGCCGCCCGTGAGGCTGCCGAGCGCTTCCTGAAACATTGGCAGGAAGAACATGCCGAGCAGTTGGCCGAGGCCATCATGAAGCCCGTGCTCGACGCCGTGTCGGAAAAGGTGTGGGACGCCTTCCGCGACCACCTTCTGAGCGACACCGAATACAACGCGCAGCTTACCATGGCTCGCATGGTCGAGGATAGCGTTTTGGCGCTTATCGGCGGCGATAAGTGGGCGAATGTCAAATACATTTCGCCAGCCGGACATCGCACCGAGAAGGTCCGCGAAACCCTCGCCAAGCTCTACAGCGACGAGATCAAGGACGGGCGCATTGCCGACCTCGAAAAGGAGGTCGCGCGCCTCACTGAATCGCTGCGCTGGCACACCGAGCGCTAACCCCACTCCTTACAGGGAGATAGACACCATGAGCGAGACAGAGACGAAGCCGGTTTTGTGGTGCGTGAACATTCACGGCCCGGACGATGTGATTGCGGTCGCCTCGTATCTGGAGGCGGTACGGCAGGCACATGCCTTCAATGCTTGGTGGCAAGAATACCGTACGGCCAAGCCGCTTCACGAGCAATTCGACGCGCGGATGTGGGCGGTCCCAATCGAGTGGTCTCACGACGCCGCCAGCCACGCCGCAGCGCTCTCGGAGCCGTCCGAAGAGTACGCATGGCTCGCAGCCCGCACCCCCACGTCCTGACACCGGAGAGAACGATGGCCGAGACGCACCAAGATCCACCGGAAGCGGTACTGGCGTTGCTCGTGAAGCACAGTTTTGCGCTCAGCAATTTCGGCACACGCTACTTGGCGAAGTCGCCGGAGCGAGATGCGTTGCGGCGTCGAGGCCTCATCTACTGCGACAGCTACCGGCTATGGCGCATCACCGAAGCCGGCCGAGCCGCCATTTCAAAAGCCCAGAAAGGCGACACGCCATGAAGCTCGGATTCAGCCCCTCATTCGGCCCCTTCGATTTCGAAGCGGTCGTTGACGTGACGCTCGCATGGGAACTCGGAACCCCGCACCTTGTCATTGACGGGGTGAGCATCCTGGGCAGCGAGAAGTTCAACCTGCTCCAGAGCGACGACAAGCTCATGAAGGACATCGGCTACCGCATCGCCGACTTGGCAGAGGACGACGCCCGTCTCCTGGCACGAGCTGTAGAGCAGGACAATGACGAAAGGAGGGCCGCGTGATGAGTCTCCCCGGTTACGACGAATGGAAACTGCGCTCGCCCTACGACGAGTACGATAGTCGAGAGGATGAGGCCCGCGAAGAAATCGAGAAGTGGCAGGATTTGGCCGACAAATATGAGAACGCCATCCTCGATTGCATCGATTGGTTCGACAAGAGGATAGCCGCCGCCGCTGACGCCCGCAGCATGGCATTCGATGAAATGCAGATGGCTGCGATGCTCAGAGAGGTTATGCGCGGTGACGTGCCGAAACAAGCGCCGGCCCTCGAACCAGAGGAGCCGTTCTGATGAACATCCCCGCCGACTGGCTCGACGAACTCACCAACATCGAAATGTCGAAGCGGCTCCGCTTTGCGGCAGCGCTCAAGGGCGCGGGTGAATATGCGCTTGCCGAAGTCGTATTCCCCGACACGCCGGAACCGGACGAAGCGGCTATCGCCATCCGCGAATCTCAACCCGCACTGGAGGCAGCAGCATGAGCCCCGACACTGACGAGCACGTCTTCCACGGCGAGATAATCACCCCAGACTTCATCCAGTGGATGCGCGTCTGCGACCTCCACCAGAGAACTTGTCCAGCTTGGAACATGCAAGTGTCACCCTCATATTGGACCAGGTGAACTAAGCATTCACCATGCTAATGTCAATCAAAGCTACCTCCTCTATGAAGTCACAAAAGTCCCCCATTTCTCTCGTATGGGAGTTGTCTCCCGTCCTCTCCCAAGCCGTTGTAACTGCATTAAAGTCACCACGCAAACACCAAGGCCGGGCCAAGCTTTGATGATAAAGAAGTAGCTCCTCCCATAATGATCTCCCCCCCCCTAGTTTGGGGACCGTAGATCCCGAAAAGTCCCACAAGAATGCATCCAACATGCCACACAAGTGAAGGGAGATAATCCCCCGACCGACCTTTCTATCCCCCTCCATCTCCTCAACCTCGAACAGGTTCCATAGAATCATGATGCCACCTACCCTCCCCCTGGCCAGGGAGATCACCTCCTTAGAAAGCCTAGCTCCCCCCATCTCCCTCATGATCGACTCCCCATCCCCTTCACACTTGGTCTCTTGCAAGCACAGGATGTCAACTTTGCATCTTCTTACTAACTCTTTCACCACTCTCTTCTCGCCCCCACAAATCCCCCTCACATGCCATGAGACGATTCTCGTAAGGACAAGGTTGCGTTCCTCCGTTCATCCTCCGACTCATTTCCCCTCTCCTCTCCCTCTCCGCTCCCCCTTACAGCCCTCTTCTGTGATTTTCCCCCCTTCGCTTCCCTAACCATGCTGATCAGCCACCTCTTTTGGATCTTGTTGAATACCCCATTAGGTCTTTCTCCAGCCCCCCAAAACTCAGAAGAGACCCCCAATTTGTCCACCACCTCCCTCATCTGTGCCTCCGTCATCTTCTCCACCACCCTCATCAACTCCCTGACCTCCTCCCTTCCTAGTTTGCCCCTCTCTTCAGCTCCCTCTCCTTCAAAGTTACCCTCCTCTAACCCAGGTGTGTCCGGGACAGTCTCCTCATCTTCAAGTGATAGGACCTCCTGCTCTCCCTGCTCCACCATAGCTGTTACCGAGCTGCTGTCCTGTGAGCAGGCCATCTTGCTGAACAGTTCGCACCCGAGCAGAGCCACCGCTGTCTTGTCGCCGTTGGCATCTTGGTCATCGCCGGCACACCTGCCCGCCTCCAACAGAAGTCTCGGGCAGCAGACCGAATGGCGATTCAGCCCAATGGGGGTCAGCCCCCTAGGGTGTCTGTTGCAGGCTGAGGGCGGTTGGGTGCCGGCTGAGGAGGGTCATATGACCTCCTTCGTGTAGGAGGGGATCAGATCTTGCAGCGGCAGCTTCCAGGGGGAGCCCCATTGTGGTCGGGATGGCAGGGGCACCCACCAGCAGGGGCGAGCATCTGATTCAGGTGCCTCCCACCATGGCTGGGACAGCAACAAGGGAAACCATCCCTGACACTATAATTTTTGTAAAAAAAATAAGCTTATCCTAACCTTTACTGCCATTCCCCATCTCCCAAAATTTCTCCAACATCTCTCTGAGTTCTCTCTATCCCCCCCAAGACAACACCGAGATCCTATACAAATTCCTTGCCATGGACCTTGGAAGAAAAAATTACATTCTTCAGCCTTCCCACCCGAAGGTCAAAATGAGGTTGTTCGAGAATTTAACTTCTCCAACCACCCAAGATTAGTTACAACCAATCCCATCCATCACCTTTTTGTTAAAATTGTACACCAAAACCGACTTCCAGTCGAAAGTTTGTGATACATTTCCAAAGGAATAGCATAAGATTTTTAGGGGAACAAACTTATCCAGCCATGAATTTGGGATGATTTTCCATATCTGATTGCTTGAGGAAGTGGACGGATGACAGATAGAATCACTTGGGTCTGGATGATTTTATGGAGGATCCTATCCTCAACTGCTTTCTACACAAACTTATCCTTGCTATACTGATCACCTTGAGGGAGATGAATATTCAGTACGTACAAATCAGACTTCTGAAAGACATGTGGAGTAGTGAATTTTCAAGATGTTTTTTCAGTGCGAAATGAATGACAACATTCAAAGTAGTAGGTACATGATGTTTCAAGAATATTCAGAAATGTAGAGGAGATAGCAGGTATATAAAACTCTCAAGGTGGCTGACTCAAGGGTAAGACAAGACCAACCAATTTGACTATGAAGTAGAAGGTTTTAAGGATTGTGCAAGACCCTAAGCAGACAACAGCTTTATGGAGGATTCAAAGTGTTGTAGTTAGAAGCAGTTCTCATGAAAGTGAGGAACATGAAGACCAAGCACTCTCCCCCTGAAACAATGCAGTTCAAAGCTTTTTCAAATAGGACTCTCCTTCAGCAAAAGCAGATTTAGTGCAATTTGAACCAACATCTACATGCATCCTAAATGTTTAATTCAAAAGACTAAATACACTTACTTCCCCTTAAGCATGTGCATGATTTTGAAAGCATTACATGCATGAGCAGATATCATATGAGCAAGCAAATGTATGCTGTAACTCCCCCTATTTAAATGCATTGAGACATTAGCTTAGTCATGATGAAAGTGCTATGCATTCCAAGCAAATTCTGCAAGCTATGCATGAGCATGCAAAGAGACATAGGTGCAATGAACATGGATCAAATGTGTCAACCTGTTATGAATAGATGTTGACGCACAACAATTTCCCAAAATGACTATTTTGGATAAAACTGCACCGATAGGTCGATGCAGCGTGGACAGAGTGTCGACGTAGTGCGTTTCATAGAACGGTGATTTCTGATAAAATGAACTGTGAGGTCGAAGCAGCTAAGAGATGTGTCGACTCACTTGCTCTAGAAAGTGAGATTTTGAAGAATTGTGTTTCTCTTTGAACAAAAAACTAGGGTGTGCATGCATTGCAAATGAAGTTTTGGTATTTGACACAATTGATGTGCAACTTATTCATGCATGAGCAAATGGATGAATGCATTGACTCCCCCTATCTCAAGTAAGTCATGCATGTGGGAGTATAGATTACCATGAACTAATTACTCCCCCTTACTAAATGCACTGAGTAAGTAAGCTAGACATGAAAATCATGCATGGGAGTATGCTGAACAAGATCTCAAGAAGGATTTGCATGCCTTAAACGTAGGATTGACCCATGGTACCAGGCAGAGATATATCCTCACGCATGGTGAAAGCATCCAGACAGGCCTAACCTGTCCTTCTTCATATCACCATTTTATATACCTATGAGGTCATGCATTAAAGGCATCATGAGTGGCATATGACAGTCAGATTGAATAAATTTCAGCATATGGATATACATATGCAAACACAAGCATGTGTTGAAATTTCATGCAGTAGACTTTGAATTGAACCCATTTACTCAAACTTTTATCAATTATTCCATTTAGGATTCCTATGTCAGCTGTATAATCCTTCCCATGGTACCTGGCGGAGTTATAGCACTCACGCATTGTGTGGGTTTCTGGACAGATATTATTTGTCTTTCTCCCAACACCATTTTATATACCTATGGGTTGGTTGTACAACTAACCTAAAGACATGAGAATTAAACAAGCACAATTGAAACACTTGAACTGGCTGATAGAATTAAAACATGAACTACCTTTTCCAAGATGAAAATATTTAAAGACTAATAGATCTAGTATTTGAAAAAATAGAATTTGAGGTTTTACCAAACCAGGGTGCCTTGCCTTTTTATTGAACCCCTTTTATTTTCTTTGCTCCAAGGCACACCTACAAGACAGATCTTCATTTTTTGTTTTTAGGTGCCCAAGAATTCTTGGGTTGTTGTGGGTTAGCAGCACCTCTAGTGGGTGCTCTCCAAGACTTCAAGGCATAAAGATCATCAACTTTCATGAAATGACAATCAATCATTGAATGCCCAAATTGACCACAGTAGTGACAGGTAAAGACATCTTGTTAGTTCAAATTTATGTTGATGATATTGTGTTTGGATCCTCTAAACCTAAAATGTGTGAGGATTTTGCTGAACTCATGACTAGTGAGTTTGAAATGAGCCTAATGGTTGAGCTGTAATTTTTTCTTGGCTTGCAGATCAATCAAAGTAATGAAGGATGCTTCATCAGTCAAGCCAAATATGTCAATAAGCTGCTAAAAAGATTTGACATGATAAATTACAAGTCAATTGTAACTCCTATGGGGACAGCTACATCACTGGATGCATATGAAAAAGGTACACTTATGGATGTAAAGAAATATAGAGGTGTGATTGGTTCATTACTCTATTTAACTGCATCTAGACCAGACATCCAATATAGTGTTTGCCTCTGTGCTAGATTCTAATTTAGTCCTAGAGAATCTCATTTGACTACTGTCAAGTGTATCTTTAGATACCTTGCTGGTACTCAAGATTTGGGATTATGGTATCCTGCATCGTGTGAACTATCTCTTATTTCATATTCAAATGCAGATTATGCAGGCTGCAAACTAGATCGCAAGAGCATGAGTGGTTATTGCCAATTTCTGGGCAGGTGTTTAGTTTCTTGAGCTTCCAAGAAACAACACTCGGTTGCCCTCTCTACGACAAATGCAGAATATGTCACTGCAGGGAGTTGCGGCACCCAAGTGCTGTGGATCAAACACCAACTCCAAGACTATCTGATAGATCTTGGATGTGTCCCAGTCTTGCGTGATAACATGAGTGCAATTAACCTTGTAAAAAATTCAGTCATACACTCTAGGACTAAGCACATTGAAATAAGACATCACTTCATTAGAGATGAAGTTATTAAGAAAAACTTTGAGCTACACTTTGCTGAATCAGAGAATCAGGTTGTTGACATTTTCACCAAGCCATTGTGCAATGATAGGTTCTCAACCCTAAGAAGAGAACTAGGTCTATGTAGACCTCAATCTAATTAGGTTTGAGCTGCTTGTTAACTTTCTTACTGTCTATGTCTCTTGTGATTGCTATGATGGCTGCAAAAATACTTTTTTTTTGAAATGATCTGCTGAATAATTGAATAGCTCTTGTGATGATGGTTACATTCAGGGGGAGGTTGTGTACATGTGTGATGGTTGCATTTTGATTGCTATGTATTGCATATCATTTCATGACTACATGGTATATCAAATGGTGTGTTGTGCAAAGACAGGTTAGGCTTGTCCGGACACTCTGACTCTGCATAAGGACAAACCTCCACCAAGTATCATAAGTAAAAATTGCATTTAAAATAGAAATTGCATGTTAGTTGATTGTGCATTAGCATTCTTACAATTTTGCATAAAATAAGAATATCACTCAGGCAAGATCAAGTAGAATCATTTGAGTGATTGTGATGAAAATGTTTGGAAGTGATAGAAATACAGAAGCAGTAGGATTATCCTTGGGTCTCGGTGCTAATGAGGAAAGGATATTGTTATATAAGTTGGTTAAGCTGATTGATCTGAGCAGGTCGACACTGATTGGAGAAGTGTCAACACAACAATTATAAGAGTTCAAATCTAATGCTTTATTTTCCATCAGGAGGTCGCCACAGTCTGAAGAAGTGTCGACACCACTGATAGGTTCCTCAGCTTTCTGATGACTAATAGCCTATTGGTATCGATGCAACAGTTCACAAGGGTCGACACACCCTTATGCCAGAGTGCATTCTATCTATCCTTCTTTTCATGTTCTGTCTTCTTGGTCTGAAAAAGTAGTTGCATAATCTATCTTCTTATACACATCTAGTTTCTCATCTCACTATGCTTTTTATTTTCTTGAGAAATAAAAATTCATTTGAACCTTGTTCTGTCACTGGTCAATGATTCAAGGAGAGTTGAGAAGGATTCCATCCTTAATACATCATTTGTTAGTCATTTCTATCCTAACCCTCGATCTTGCCGCCCGCCTGCTGCGCCTCGATGGCCTTGCCCGACTGGCTTTCCGTGCCCTTGCCGAGAAGGGCCGCGTTCGGTCCCGCCTGCTGGGTGTAGTTCATCGCGTCTTGCAACAGGGCGGCTTGCCCCGCCGCCATCTGCATCCCGTCCACAACCTCGAACTTTGCAGTCGGGCCGAGGTCGTTCACCTCAATGAAGAAGTCCGGGCGGGCCAACTCGCGGCGCGTCTTGGCCACATCATCGACCACACCGTGCGTCGCGATCACGCCCCGGCTCACCGACTGATGCAGGGCCTTCGACCGGCGCTTGTTGATCTCGTCCTGCGGGTCGATCAGGTGACGCACTTCGCCGTATCGGTTGTTGTCCCGGTCAACGTGGGCGCTTTCGAGGATCAGCGGGCAAAGGCTCTCGCCGCGCTTCGTCTGATACGGGCTCTCCTGATACGAAAGTTCGCCGCCCTTGGTGAACTCGCACAGGAACCAGCGCCCCTGCTCCCGGTGCCACATGGAAACGATGCGGACCCGCTTGCGCTTCGGATCGGCCCAGACCGTCCACTTCGGCTTGTCGTCGAACGTCTCGCCCGCACGAGGCGAGCCGGCCAGCGTCGTGTCGAGCGCGCCCTTGGCTTCCTCGCCGTACTTTTCCAGCGCCTCGTCGTAGTCCATCCATAGGACCTGGCCGACGTAGCGGGCGTCCGAGAAGTCGTCCTGGCAGGCATGGGGGTCGAAGACGATCCGATCCCACGGAATGTGGTTGATCTTCAGCGCGTAGTCGATGCCGTCCGGTTCCGCGTACAGTTCCACGCCGCCGTAACCCTCGATGACGAGGTTCTTCCACATGCGCGTGCGCTTGGCGGGGAAGTCGGCCGAGTCCGCCGCGAACCGCAGACCGGCAGTGAACGCATCGGCCGCAGGCTGGTCGGGCTGGTTCCGGTAGTACGCCTTCGGATCGCGGCGCTGCTCCTTTTCCGCGCCCAGCAGCCAGTCCACGCGGGACTTGATGACGTTGAAGGCGATGACCGGCTGACCCCGGGCTTCAAGCGCCGCCTTCTCCTCGGCGGTCCACTGCTTGCCGTCGTAGTAATCGCGGTCGCGCTCGGAGCGGGTGCGCGCCTCAAGGGTCGCCTCCTCGGCCTCCTCGAAATAGCGGACCAGCTTGGCGAGGCGGTCGTCGGTCGGCTTCATGCTGTTTTCCAACTCGGCCCGGCCTCCCTGTTCCTGTCCCAGCGATCGCGGGGCTTCGGCGGCTCGATCACCGGCCGCTTGCCCGCCCGGCGCAGCGCCTCAAGGGCGTATCGCAGCGCGTCGATGGTGTGGTTGTCCTTGTCCTCCAGCACCGGCAGGATTTCCCCCGTCAGGCTGTCGGTCTTGAAGCTGTAGCGGGTCAGCTCGTCCGCGACGTGCTGGCAGCGCGGATGCACAACGATGTCGAAGCTCTTCAGGAACTCAATCCCGTCCTCAAGCGAGCCCGGCCCCTTGATGGCGCCGACGATCTTGAAGCCGTTCCGGCGCATGTAGCTCACCGTTTCCGGTCGTGAACTGTCCGCCGTGATCGTCCACTTCCGCGAGCCCTCGATCTGGTCGAACAGGGCAGGGGTCTTGTCGATCTCGCAGCCCACTTCCCATGCGCACTGATCGACGTAGAGGGTTCGCCCGTCCAAGTAGCAGCGGACAAGGACGGTCGGGTCCACCGAGAAGCCCCAATCCGCTCCAAAGCGGAACACGGCGTCTGGATGCGTGTCGAACTCCGAGACGGTCCAGTTGCGGAAGACGCGGGCCTCGCTGTTGCGGCTGTATTGGCCCAGCCAGACATGCGCGTATTTCTCCGCGTCGCGCTGCCGGTCGAACTCCGCCTCGGCCCTCAAAACCTCCGGGAAGAACGGGTTGGCGGTGTAATTGACCTCCCGGACGATGGAGCCAGGCGGGGGTTGTTAGAGTCTTGTTGGGACGATACTTGTGCTTGTTTATTTTCGGATGCATATAATTGCTTTCATGGGCTCATAGCGTGGCCAGACGTTGCTTAGCGTTTATGTGCACTCAACTGACTTCGGCGCGCTTGCTATATCGTCCTGCATCGGAAAGGTTACTCCACATCAGTGGCTCATTGTCCATAATAACTCCCACATAATTCACCTCAGGAAGCAGAGATTTCAGTGTGGGTTGTGTTTACTTGTCACCAGTGGGGTTTATCATTGACATACCAAAGAGAAGAAAAGAAAAAAGAGGAGGCTTGACAAATGTTGATGAAAACTATGCAGGTCGGGATTATTCATGCCATCAGCAAGACTGGATGATCAACCAAACATCAACCTTGCACATGCACCAGATCAGGAAATTCGTTGTCAAATAATGCCCGCTGCTTGGGCTTTTCCAGTAACACGATTTATGGATGCATTGCAGGTTTATCAAAAGACTAGGTGAGGTTCTGGAGTTGCTAACCACTCAATGTCCAAAACAATAGAAGATCTTCTAGCTGATTTTTCCTCTCTTTTTTTGTCAACAGAAGATCTTGATTGAGCACATCATGCTCGATCAGGTTAATGATCAAGAGCAACAAGCACATCCACTCGGCAAGTTATTGGCAACACTTCAAGTGGTGAGCTTTATATTGTATCACTTGGTGAAATCAGGCTAGAGGTTCTTGACGGATAGCACATCCAGGGGATTTCCAAAAGTCATTCTGGTTGTAAGCATGCTTTGTAATTTTGGTGAGCTTCATGAATTTCAAATGGCATTGCAGACAAGATTGCTTGGTGGGTTGGCACAGACAAAATTAGACTTTACCTTTTGTTTGTGTTTTGTGGGTTGATAACTTCTGTTCACAATCTGGATGAAACATGTATATGGGATGTTGGATCCAAGGAAGCTGAGAAGTGAGAATAGATGACTTGGGGATTATCTAATTTAGTAGTAGCTATTCTCCCATAAACACCTCAACTTTGAAACAAAAGTATAAATAATGTTGTTGCATAATTAATTGAATACTATTTATGCAAATCAAACTTTATGTTTTTCGATCTCCTCATCCTTCCTAATGTCTATATGACTATATCAATTCATAATTTGCACTCGTAGGTTGGAGTGATTTGGATAATATGTTATTTTTCATTTTCCCCCACAAGGGCATTTAGATTTGGGGGAAGGGCAGTGGTTTGAAAACTGGGCTCGAACCTCGTTATAAGGACACCAGGCCACCCCTTCCTGAGGAGGCCCGTGTCATGGGCCTCAGCTGTGTGGAGACTTCCTTCTAAAAGCCTCTCTTGGAATCTTGATCACCGCCAGGAAGTCCGTGGGCATTTGGAAGTTCCCAAGACATGCGAACATCCTGTAGGCTGCGGTATTAGGTGTCCCACGTGGTTTTGAATCCTCCGGGTGTGAACCAGTGCCGTGGTGCCAACCAAACTTCCTACCTGGTTTGATTTGGATACATTGTTGGGTGTTTAGAGGATCCTTTTAAGAAATGTGCAAGATATGAAGCCATTAAAGACAACAATCTGGGATTTTCAACAAGAGGACAATTCTTGAGTAACACATCCACTCATTTGTTCACACTGATGTTTTCCAATTTTTTGTTCTCCATGAGTATGCTATGGTTTTAATGAATGTGATCAAAATGTTCACTGCTGCAGTGCTGCTATCACCACAACCAACTGTTTGCTGGGAGCATGGCTTGAATAGTTGGTTGCTTCTTGAACCAGCATTGCATTCTATACCAATCAGATTGTCAACTCTGATTCTTGTTCTGGCAAAACTGCTTGGTTAGACATGATGTTATATTGGTCAAGGTGTTCACATCTAGCAGACATCTCATGATTCTTTTTTTAGGGCCCCTGCCACAGTGGCAGAGCACCGTTCATATCAATCCGCATTTTTATGCCGAGCATGGTTGAAGAGGCCAAGTCCCCGCCATTGCTCATTAAAAGAGAATGTCAAGCTTTGATGTCATGTAAGTCCATGCCCAAGGGCCGAGTAGGGCACCCCTTGTTCTAACTGTTCAATCTCAAACCCATTCTTTTGTTCAAGGGGCGAATGCCCATTTTGTTTAACACTCCTTATACGCCACAATCCCTGGGCAAGATGATGCTTCCTATTCTAACTTTCCAACTTCCCCACATTATTGCTCTTCGCCCTCCAAGGGAGTTATCATTTATTGTTGAAACTTTGTCATGGGCATTAATTTTATCCACTAGGCTGTCTCACCACACACTTTCATTGCTATGGAGGGGCGGGCATTCTTCCGCTAAGGGGCCTTCCGCTTTCCGCTCAACTTCATCCATACTCCTGTCTATCGCCAATATCTCTTCATGGGCCACTCCACGGGTGAGGAGGAAGATCTCATCCTCTCATCTTTGCACTCATCGCATTTCATGCATTCATCACATCTGTTGTATTGCATTCACATGCATCTACATTTCTTCTTTCCCGAGTTTCCAGGCCCGTATCTTCCCCGCCTTTCGGAACCTCCGGATCCTCCATGTTTCCCATCTCGTTCACCTCTACCTTCAGGATCTCCAGGTCCCCTTACACTTCCTGGGCATGACGTCCAATCTTCTCTCAGGACATCGTCCCCCTTTCCACCTCTTATATCCAAATCCTCTGGATTTTACTCTGCTTAGCGGGCGTCGTGCCTTCTCCAGATTTCTCTTAGGGCATCACGCCCATTCCCAACTCTTGCACCCGGACCCTCTAGAGTTCTCTCTTGTCCTCCTGGGGCATCGCGCCCCATGGTGTCTTATTCCTCCGGAACCTCCGGATTCTCACTCCTTATCCCTTCTTTTGAGGCATCGCGTCCCTTCTCGTCTCATTCCCCCGGAACCTCCGGATTCTTCATCTTATTCTTTCTCTCTTCCCCTAGGGCATCGCGTCCCATCCCACTTCATTCCCCCAGAACCTCCAAACATCCTATCTAGGCATCGCGCCCCCTTCTATTTCCTTCCTCCGGAACCTTCGGACTCTTCTTTCTACTACACCATCATTTCCGAGCATCATGCCCATTCTTTCCCATCTTTCTTTCGATTTATCCTCCTACTTCTCCAAGACATCACGTCCTTCGTTCTCTTCTACTTCTTCCATCATCTTTTCCCATACTTCTTTTCGGGGCATCGTGTCCCTCGACATTTTCTCTCTCTGGAGCCTCTGGTTTCTTCTTCCCACCATGATTCTCCTCCCTTACCCCCGGACCTCCTGGATCTGCCTCTTTCCATTTACCAATTCATCCTTTTAATTCCTCTAGATCTCGGGTCAGACCTGACTTCTTCAGTATCCACTGTCTTGGGAATTTGCCCATTCTCCCACTATTTTCGAGGCTTCAGTCCTCATTCCTCCTCTTGATCTTTCAATTTTTCTGTAGACCATTCATATGATCGGGGTCTCTGTGCCTTAACAAGGGAGTTCTAACCCTCGCCTCTTTTCCTTTTCTCCTTATTCGTCTGAGTCTGGTCTTCTTCAATCATTTTCCTGCCATTGAGGATAAATCCCACGATGATCAAGATCGCCTCCAGCGGCTGCTGTTTCATAAGGTTGCAAGGTAATATATTGCATAAGGTTTGCATTCAACATCTCTATGCATGATTTTCAAAATGAAGCGCTTCCTAGCTTGATTAAGAGTGGTATTTTAGGCTTTTATCCTAGATCTCTATCTTTACTAAATTTCAGAAAAGAGTCTTTAGGCTTACTTTTGTAGCTCCTCTGGTTATTAAGAACCCAGCACTGGGAGTTCGACATTCTCTCCCCGCTCGTTAAGGGCAAAACTTAGCTTGGCACTCAACACACTACACAGCGTCCTTAATCATTAGCTCTGAGTGGAAAAATTTATGGAGGTGGCCAGGACCTAAGAGAATTAAAATGCTCCTTTAGAAGATAGCTTGGGGGAGATTGCCTATCTCTGCTAAGTTCTCATTTGATTGTCACACACTTCGCTACCAGGATTGCAGAAGATGTGGAGCAAAAGAAGAAGATTTGAACCCCGTGCTGATAACTTGTGAGAAAGCTAGACGGATCTGGAGGAGGTTGGGGGAGCACATTACACTGGGTAGAATTGCCAAACAACCTCCTACACATTTGGAAGAGATGCATAGAAAGGGATGAGCTCAACTTCATTACCAGTGGCGCATACCTTGGACATGATCAGGAACATAGGAACTGTAGCGGTTGAGGAATGGCCGCCCAAATCACAATCCACATCTTCAAAGGTTTGTTGGACTGGGAAGAGTGTCACGGGGGGAGGACCTATAACCACAAATGAAAGGCCAGAAAGTGGTCTGAAAGTTATCTCGGGAGACAACCCTCTGATGTTCAAGTCAGGCAACAGTGATGAGCACTCGGGAAGAGTGAGAGAGGGAGAGGGAGACAGGAGTGAGAGAGTAAGGGCTTGAGGAAATTAGTTCGCGTACCTCTTGGTTGTTGGGTCAGGGTCCTATTTATATCGTTGTCGTGAACTTGACTATTGGGTTACTGTGGCTGGAGGAGACATGAGCCACCCAGCTCACATGTATGACGAGGTAGGGAGATGTAAGGATTGACTTGCCATCTCTTTGCCAGATGGGTAACTCCGCCATTAATGCGGCAAGACTCATCGGAGGGGGCGTGAGACTACCCTGTTAGGGAGAGCAACATGGGCGGCGTCCTCCCTTCCCGTCGCCAGACTGATACGCCTCCCGTCATTAATGAGTTGCCAGAGAAGTGCATCGTGACGACTGAAGGGAAAGATGCACGTAGGTACAACATCTGGGTTAAGTCTGTGTTGGAATAGGAAGCATGTTGGGCCAACGTTTGGAGTAGCAGGCCCGAAGGACTAGGTCTCTGTGGTGGGCCG
This sequence comes from Amorphophallus titanum, assembly GCA_024336825.1. Lineage (NCBI taxonomy): Eukaryota > Viridiplantae > Streptophyta > Magnoliopsida > Alismatales > Araceae > Amorphophallus > Amorphophallus titanum. The sequence goes on along the minus strand of JANBPO010002057.1, from coordinate 13,321,900 downwards.
ATCAAATAGGCCCTAATGGACTGGCGAGATATACCCTCCTGAAGAATCAATGGCTTGAAGGAGTCAATGTGTCTTCGGATAATATCGGGAGGAGTTGCTGCTCCTACACTCAAATTCTTCCTCAAGCACCTCCAGGTACATAAAGGATGGGTAACTAACTTGAAAGAACAATACTTGTGCGGTGATTGGGATTTCAGAATCCCATGGCAAGCAACTTGGGGAGATGGATCTCATGGCAGCCTCCGCCAAAAGGCTGCATCAAGTAAAACTTTGATGGGGCTTGTAAGCAAGATACCACCGGAGTGGTTGGAGCAGGATATCTTTCGAGAAATTGTGTGGGTGTGATAAAAGTAAGAGCAATCCACATATTTACGAAGCCGGTGTCATTTGGAACATGATTCGCCGTACAATTGGATCAAGGTGACCTAATTCTTAGACGATACGATATGATATGATAACATACTAGCAACTCGTCATTGAGAACATTTTTAAGTTTACTTAGCCTCTCTCTTTAAAAGAGACTCATTACTCGTAGCATAATAGCAACCCGTCAACCTGAATTTCTTCAAGTACGATACAAGTCAACTGACTCGCACCGGGAACATATAAGTTGTCAACTAGGAGCGTTTGCAAAAATCTCAAAATTATGGTCAAGGATTCTCGCACTCTAGACTTTGGATTTGGAGCAAGAGACTCATATGTTGGTGGAAGGTGATAAATCTAATGTCATTAGGGCTGTCAATAGGCTGAGTTGTCTCGATAGACCTGCCGGCCTGACTTGATTTTAGACTAGGTCGCAAGATCTTTTTCGACCCGTAGACCTCTAGTCGGGTCTAAAAGTCCGGCCCGATTAGGCTCACAGGTCAGGCTCAGATTTTGAGTTCGACCCGCAGACAGACTAGTCTCGGGGGCGGGCAAGAGTGAAAAGAGGGACCAAGATCATCTTAGATACCTAGGTTTTAAATTAGTTGCTCTTGTAAGAATTTAGTGTATTTTGAAGTTGTATTATGCCTCTCACGACTTAATTATGTTGTAAACTTTACTTCGATGGAATAATAGTGTCCCTTAGTCGTTATATCCTTTGTAATTGATTCCCCTTATATGCATGTTTTGATCGACACGAGTGTTACGACTCGTCGCGCCTTGATATTCCATGTCAGGGCATGACAGTTAGTCAAGGCATGGGAAAAGGTGTCCATTCGCCCAATCATAATGTTCATAATAGTGTCAAGTCTATCAAAGGATGTCCCAAGCTGATTCCCATGGTTGGAAACTTGCTCCCCAAAGAAATCCATACGAGTTTCTAATCCAGAAATGTGCCTATCAAAAGCTTCAAAGTCTCCCCAAGAGGGCTGTCCAACCCTTGAGTGGAGGACTCCCCATGATAAAACTGTGGTGGAGGAGGCTGCTTCTCATCCTGAACTAGAGGCGGGGATTGTGCTTGATCCTACTACTGCTGTGGCTCTTGTTCCCCTTCCTCATTTTCAGATTCTTCACCATACATGCCCACATTTCTATATAACTCTCTATCGGGACCCCACTCATATCCAAAGGATGTGCTGTTTTTGTGCTTATTGTATATATCATCCTGTCGAATGGGAACCTGAACTTCTCCGACCAAACCAACTCCAACATGAAGAAATACCCCAGTCAACTGTGAAGCATATGGCAGGGATCGCCTTCTTTGGGTACTGCATGATCCGATCAAATCCATCATAAGGCGTCCCATGTTGATAGGAATCCCATTCAAAACATTGTAAAATAAGAACTTGTGCACATCAATCTTTAGGATAAATAATAGTAGTGAAAATGTGATACATAGTCCGCTGCATTGGTGGGAAGAATTTGGCATTTAATGTGATCAAGTTACTAACCCCTCGTATGTACTCATTGTAGGTCATGAGAATAAAAGTCTCCTCAATATGACCATAACCAAAAGTCATATCTTGGCCCCTAGCTGAAACTCCTAGGGCCCTCTCAAATAATTTTGAATCAATGGTAAACTCAACACCTTTCACCATAGTATATAGACGGTCACTCCTCATATTTAAGTTTCCATAGAACTGCTGGACTAGAGTTGGATAGAACATGGTGTATCTTGTTGCAAAAGTAATCCAGCCAACTTGGACCTCAAATGCAACACTCAGATCAGGTAAGAGGTCATTCAACTCACCAAAATCAACTAGCCGAGGGTTAAGAATCGGCCTCGGGCACATGGGTGGTGCACGCACTGGTGCGGGTGCCTACCGGGGAGGAGGAACCCATTCCTCATCTCTCCTAGCACTAGATTCCCCCTGGGTAGACCTCCGGGGGTTTCTTCCAGGTGCCATCAGACAGAAATCAGAGTGGAAAACCTAAGGGGAACATATCTCCTTCCTCAGAGTGGAATCAGATCAGAAGACACACCAGACCCCTTGGAATGTGATACTCCACACACTGGAATCTGAAGTCCCACGATCAATGACACTCAAGAGGGAGGGTGAATTGGGTGATTACAGATTTTAATAAACTTTTACTGATTTAAACAGATATAGTAGAAACCCCCTTTAAAGACTTAGATCGGTTATTTAACAAATGGATCTGTCAAAACCTATCACACATAGTGGCTCTTTGGTACCGTGGCGGCGGTGTGAATCTGAAGATTCTGCTCACGCAAAGCATTATCTTCCTGACAAGGTTTGCCTTGTCGATCCGAACCTACCTTTTAATATACTAGAAATCCAATGTGAGAATGATAAGTTATTCTAGATCTAACTCAAGAGATGCAACCGATTTAATCTATGTATGTGCTTGCATAGGATGAAGATAGGAGAAAAGGATCAAACCACACAAGGAACGTCATTCGACCCCAGGCGGGTCCTGCCCAGGGTGAATGACCCCAGGCAGGTCCTCATTTGACCCCAGGCAGGTCCTGCCCGGGCCTGCTGACCCCGAGCAGGCCCTCCCGAGGTCATTTGACCCCGAGGAGGCCTGCCTCGGGGGCCGCGCGACCCCGGGTAGGTGCCTCACCTGCGCGTGTACCCGTCCAGGGTCGGACAACCCCGTACGGGTTGGCCCAACCCCGAACAAGTCTGTTTTTTCTCCCTGCTGGCCCATTTTCTACTGCATATTAAGTGAGAGAGGGGGTGAACATTGTCTTAAGCTCACCAAAGGCCAAGCAGGTGACCGGAACCCCCCCCCCCCGGGGAGGTTAGCTGTCCCTACTGTAGGCTTTGCTACTATAAGGGTTGCACCCCGGGGAGGTGGAAGTCTGAGCTACTGCTGTTGTGCTTCACCCCGGGGGGGTCTGGGCCACCCCGGGCAAGTCTTGCCCTTGCTGCTGGGTTGCTGCTTCACTCCGGGAAATGCCCACCTGGTTGGAGCAGAATTGCTGGGAGGTGGAGGTCTGAGCCTCACCCCGGAGATGTGTGGTGAGCTTAAGTGATAGTTCACCTCACATGTAGGTGGGCAAAAAATGATGCCAACAGTGGATCAGCACACACGTGTTGTAAGAAGATTACGACTAGTGGACGAGTCACTGGAGGTATGAACTCACTAACCAACGGAAACCACCGGCTAAACACTGACGAGGTACGGGGATGGCCCTCCGTACCAACACCGACTCTCGGTGACACAAAACGGGGAACACGGGTGCCCGGGACACGGACGAGATCTAATCAACCCTCAAGTCGCCCGGGCACGCCAACCGAGGTAACTCACTCCTCCGGGGACCCCCTTGGCATACCCATGGCTCTCACTGGGTGCTCGAGGCATCCCTCGAGCCACAAGGGACTGAAAACCAACTCATCCGGAGGCGCACGCAACACTATAGAAACCCCGGTCGATATTGAAACAAGGTGGCGGTCCTCCCTGGGCTGTCACCTCAAGTGGCGGCCAGATTTGGGCCGCTACCTGACTCTAGCGGTCTCCCTGAGACTGCAACCATGAGGAAGCGGCCATTCCATGGCCACAACTTGGCGAACCCCGGGGGCCAGGTGGCGGCCAGCGCCTGGCCGCTACCTCAACGGGGCGGTCACTCTCTGACCGCACCCACCAGGAAACAGTCGTGCCCTGACCGCAACCTGGTAGGGATCCCCCAACGGTCACATCCACGCACCCCGAGGGTGCGTTGACTTGACCAGAGCAGCGGTCGGCGGCCAGCCGCTACCAAGCGGCCAGTCGCGAGACCGCAACCAGAAGTGGCGGTCTCCTCCGGACCGCAACCCCCAACCGACACTTCTGAAGTAGGATAGCGGCCCCCCAGCGAAACGCCTCATAGAGAAGGTGGTTACTGGTAGGATCGCTACCTCGTCCCGAGCGCGAAAATGACGTAAACTGCGGAAAGAGCTAATCCACGCCCCAATCACCTCCAGATGATGGGGAAAACAAAGGAGAACTCTTCCGCTACCCCTCTAGCATCAATCCATGCCCATAGATCGATCAAAAATCTTGAAAAATGCTAGATACGACACTTGAACCCTAAACATGCATTTTTCTTTCCCGGCATAAAACAAGCCCCTCTCGACCTCTCCTTGGCCTAGAAATCACGGGGAATGCAGGGAAGAGGACAATGATCTGTTCCCCTACCTCAAGGAAGCCCAAGAACCTCCGAATTGCCGCCGATCTCCAAATCCCGATCAAACCACGAACACCATGCCCTCGCCGCGAAATCACCACTGCTGCGATCACCAAGTCGCCGTCGTCGTCGTCGGGGCCTCCCCTCGGCTCGCCGTTTGCAGCCGGAGAGGAAGGGGACGCCACGGGCCGCTCGGACGGGAAGGGTCGCAATAAGTAACAGGAAGCTTTCCTGTTATCACATTTTTGATTGTCCGATCTCATAAATAAACATCTAATGGCTAAACAGGATTGACTCAAAAGATTCTTGGGGTGCAGTGCACCTTTGGTGCGCCTAAATTCACAGTTGGATAAGAGTGGTGACAGAAAGAATAAGAACAAATTTTAAAAAGAAAAAAATCTTGGGGCAGAACTCAGCAGCGCGCGTGTACATGTTCCACCATGCGGCTTAAAAGAAATTATTAAGAGGGAATGTTCCTGTTATCTAGTGCCAGTATACATATATCTCTAACTCATGGAGGAACGTAAACCAAAAGTTTGCCAACCAATACCTTTAAGTGTAAAGTCATGTGAGACTTGGTGAAGAGGTCATCAACATACTTAGTAGAAGAGATAAGAGGGAGGGTAAGTGTGACAGAGAAGTGTCTCAAAAGAAAAAGGAGATGGGAACCGAAGAAAAATGCCAAGATGGTGAAGAAAATTCTCCAGCCAAACAATCTTAACAAAAGGAATGAATACATTGAGTAAACTAGTCTATTGAAGCATCTACCAAATCTAATGGACCTAAGTGGTCTGAGCTTGCTAATCCACCGATAATTCCTGAGCCGTGGTGGAAGTAGAGGAACTTGTGAAAGATAAAGGCTCAAAATCAATAGCATAATTGTAAGGCATATGGAATGTGAGCTTCAAGAGTGCCTGGACTAGCTCTTAATAGGAAGGCCCATTGTCAACAAGATTGGAACATTGAAGCAAAAAGAGTTGAACTTGCACTGTAGGTCACTGGACTAGGGGCAAAGGTTGAAAAATGTAGCAGAAAAAGTGACCTAGCAAAGAAGGCGGCCAGTGGAAGGACAGTCCACAAAATGCTCAAATGAAACTCAAGATAAAAAAATAAATCACTTCCATGGAATTAGCATGCTAAAAAGCTCTTTGATGAGAATAGAGGAAAACAAGTTCAAGTAAGTCACTGGACAGCAAAATAGTTTCTAGTTCCTGATGATCAACACATCAAACAGACATAGATAGAGCCTGTCATCGTGGACAGTTAACATGTGAAAATACCCCTAGATAAGTATATTTTATGCTGATGCATGCAAAAAAATGTAGCCAGACAACAAAAAAGCCCTAAAGAAGCTCACACATAGGGTACTAGGCAAACAAATGGACTATGCAATCATGACTAGAACATTGGAAAATCTCTAGGTGGGTGCATGGTAAAAAGCTGACATCTGTGATCTTTATGAGGCATTGAGCTGGCATGAGACTGAGAGAAAAGTAAGGTGCAAACCAGCCTGAACCAGGGTTTGAACAGACTGGTTAAGAGGAGATGAACTGGCTATTGAAATGAACCCAAAACTCTACATAGGAAAAGGGTGTTGAATAGGTGGTTCAAAGAACCTTGGACTGGTGGTTGAGTTGACCCTTCATAAGGTAACTGATTTTGGACTGAGCCCTGGTTCAGACAACTAAAACACAAAGGGATACACATATTGGATCAAAAGGGACTCCAAAACAACCTCCACACCAAAGGCCAACAATAGTATGCCCTAGCTGATGAAGAAAAGGCCGTGTGGCGGCAGGCTACATGGCAAGTGGGTCAGCAGTTACAATTAAGGGCAGGAGAGCCATGTAAAAACGCAAATGCAAAATGTCCTTGGTGAAAACAGCAGAAATCTGTGGTGATAGCAACAGCGATGTGTAGGAAGCGGTGACTAGCCAGAGCCTGGCATTACAATGATTAAGCAGCCCAAGCCTAGTCTAAGGCTTGGGTTGATGCGGGACGGGTGTGACTCGGACGGACAATGCAACCTTGGACTCGCTATGTTGACTAGACTCGCCTGGCACAGACGCAACCAGCAAGACACGTACATGGGGAACACCTCGGCGCGACTCCAAGGAGCCCCAGAAGAGGAGAATTGTCCTCAACCCAGACCCCCTCACAGCCAGGGGTCGCCCCTACACACATCCACCCCATTTCCCCTCCTATCAACCCCATTCCCTATCACCTATCTCCACCCTGTTCATGCTAGTTCAGAGACAATAGAAAGGGTCCGATTTGCAAACATTGCCATGTCTTCATCGAGCATCTTCTGGTTGAGTATCCTATATTGCTAGAAGCTCTCCAAAGCAGCTTCACAGGCGAAGTGGTCTCGCCGTCATCCGAGGTTCCTGCTGCTCAGAGGAGTCATCTTCGCCAAACTGTGCATTTCCTCCCAAGAAGACAACTAGCAGCAACTTGCAGAGGCTCCCATGACCAAAGCTCTAAGTTTCTTGATGTAGAGTTTGTCTGGAGCCCTCTCCTACAAGTCCCCTTCCATATCCAAGAAGCAAAGCAATTTTTGGACCCCAGAGTAAAGAGTTCCAGATTTTAGCCCCAAGGTGCGCAAGGTCAGTTCCTCCTCAGCCTGATCCGACACCCTTCCACTGTTCCAATCTTCGCGGTCAACTTCGACCTCCGCCAATGGCCCCATTGGTCCCAGCTAGAAGAGGACTTGTCCACGATCACAGCGGTTCTGGTCCCATAATAGTCAGACCCCGAGAGTGCTCGTGGTGCCTTCATCTTCCCCAAGCAGCAATCTAGGAATAGTTAGAGCCAGAGTAGTTCGGCCCTGGTCCAGACCCTGCCCCAGCCACCGACGACATCAGGAAATTCTCCAAAAATTCAGACGTCCTCTTGGGCCAATCTAGGATGTTTCGACACAAGTTTTGGCCTCATCTGAGCTCGTAAGAGTCCGTGGCGATGCCATCTTTAACCACCTATGAGACTATTCCAGAAGTAGGCAGAACCGGTAGAGCTCGTCAATTTGGCTTCTACCATAGATTCCCCACCCTGCCTGGTCGGCTTAAATCCCATCCCTGCGGGAGGTAGTATTTTCTTGTAATTCTACAGTACCCCACCCCTCCTGTGTGAGGTGTAGTGAATGTAAAATTTTATCATAGGTTGAAGCTTCTTCGGCGTAGCATGTGGGTAAGCCCACGCTTCCTCGCTTGCCTTCGTCTCCGACCGGGATCGGTGTCTTCACACCGATCAAGTAGGCCTCGGTCACCCCCTTGCTGGTCTTTCCTTTGCTGGTTTAGTATCACCGATAGTGGCGTCAAACAGTGAGTTGAGTGCCCGGTCACGAATTGCTAAAATTTGAGTGACTACCACGGGTGAGTTGTGAGAGAGCCAATACATCCCACGCCCTCGGCGTGCTGGCTGCCCAGGAGAGTGGGCATCCTAGGACCCTTAGGGGATCCACCACAAGCTAGCCAATCCCCGGAGCAGCGAGGTCCCATCCTAGACCCTCACCACCATCACCGAGTTGCCTTTGGGCACGAGTGTGCGCTAGCGGGTGAGTCTGCTCGAGTGAAGTTGCCGATCCGTGAATTATGTTTGCTTGCTAGGTCCGAGGGGTCATTAGATTAGTTGCTGCATCCCCTAAGTTTGCCACTCCATTGTGGTGTCCCCTTCATCAAGTAGTATATCAAAATATGTCTTAGGAAGTTCTGGTTACACCGGTTTGGAACATGGCCTTTCTAGCGTCGAGGAGACCTTCAGGTTCGTCCTTCGCCTTGTACTGCTTGGCGATCGTGTTCCCCACCTCCATCCTAGGGCATGTCACATCAGAGGTGAATGAAGTTCTTCCAGATTTAATTATAGTTTTTGTAATTCAAGATGGTTGGGTTGATTTTGTCACATGGCATCCTAGATATTACCCCAGCCTTGTCCAATAATTTTATGGAAATCTGACCGAGAGTAATGGACGTCTGTATATGGTAGTTAAAGGCGTTGAGATTATAGTTGATTCAGATTTGTTTGAACGTGCCTTCGGAGTTTTCGCTAGGGGTGCAAATATGGTTTTTGGACATGGACTATTCAATATATGATCTTCCTGATATGGTTACTCTTTTTCAACTGAAGGATCTGGCTGGTATATGTTTGTACTTGCTTATTAGAGAACTAGTGAAGAAGATTCTGATGGGAACTTTTGTTATCCTTCCATAGGTTGGAGCGATTACACCACAAAGCATGCCATCGCTATTGCAAAGCATTTGTGAATGCCTTGAGAACAGTGATTGGGCTACTCGCAAGTCAGCTGCTGATACATTGTGTGTTTTGGTATCTCATTCAAGTCATTTGATTGGTGACAATGCTGCTTCAATAGTAACTGCTCTCGATTCTTGCCGCTTTGATAAGGTACTGGCTTTAGTTCATTCTTTAAGCATGTGGGTCCGGGAATGAATGTTTTTAACAATTTCCAAATATTGCTTAGGTGTGTCAGTTCTTGCTGGGCTTACCATCTGAAAAGAATAGAGAACCATGATTCTCATGTTCAAGAAGCTATATCTAATTTTATTTCTTGTCACATGCATTATTCACTTGTAACTTGACAATATAGTACAGCATCAAGTCAAACCAAGTAATATTTTCGTACATCTCTTGCATCGTTTCATGCCAAAAGTGTCATGTTGTAAGTTGTAACTTTGACTTTGGGTAAGAAATTGGAGGTCCTAAGTTTGATTGTGCCTGGGGGTGGTGAACTGGTGTCCTGGGGTTCCCCTGCTTGCAGCCACCCAGGGCTTACCAGAAAAAGCTGGGTTTCTCCTCTCATAAAAAGGGGTACGATGTTGGAGATGACAGAAGATGATTACAATAATAGAAAGAAGTTGTTCAACAATAAAGAAAATTTTGGGATAACAGAAATTCATGAAAACTGATTGCAGTTAGATGGAAACAATGCATGCTCATTTACATGTATGAATTCTTTCTTACACTAATACATACAAGCATTCTGTTTGTCTGTTTCAGGTCAAACCTGTTAGGGACAGCATGTCAGAAGCTTTGCTCATCTGGAGAAAAGTTACAGGAAAGGGGGAAGATGAAGAGCAGAAAGGTGCACCCAGCTCTTGTCCATGTGAAATATTCATCATCATGCATATTTGCCTTCTGATTTTTATCTCCATTATGGGTTCCATTATATTTTTATATTTATCTTTCACTGCAGAATGCAAAAGTTCACCATCAACTGATTCTGGCGAAAAACTGGACATTAAGAAGTCACATACGAGTGACGAAAAACCGGACAAGTCAGCAAAAGATCCATCAAGTAGCCCACTGCCAGCTGGTGATTCTTTATCCAGAGGCAAAGGCAGTGGGATACTTGAGAAAGCAGTAGTTTTATTGAAGAAGAAAGCACCTTCTTTAACTGACAAAGAATTGAATCCAGAATTCTTTCAGAAACTTGAGACAAGGAATTCAGATGACTTGCCGGTAGAAGTGGTGGTACCGCGCAGGTGTCTTCAGTCTTCACATTCACAGGGTGATGAAGAACAGGAACTGCATGACGATAGTTCTAGAGGAGTTGCATCTCATGATGGAAAACCAGGCCATGACTCAAATGACATTCATGACTCTACTGATAACGCCCATGATATGGGAAAAGGAAAAGCATTGTTCAATAAAATGCAAGCCCCAGATGAATCTGTGAGGGATAGGTTGACAGGACCAAGAGCTTTCAAGGGCAGAGACTCACGAGCAAGGCCTCCGGATATGGATGACAGGGAAATCAGCCTCAAGGATTCATCAAGTTCTCGATCAGGTATCTCCCAAATTGATGGGCATTCAGAGTCCTTCATGAACAACAAAGGAAATTGGCTAGCAATCCAGAGGCAGTTGTCACTGCTAGAGAGACAGCAAGCAAGCCTTATGAACATGCTTCAGGTCTGTTAGATGGGAAAGTTTTTTCTATCCTTTTCTTTCACTGAAGGGCTGTTTCAATATGGTGTGATGCATGTTAAGACAAAAATCCGCCATTATTCAGAACAATGTTTCGTTCCACATTTCATAAGAATCCTTGATTCTGATTAATTTCATTTTCTGTTCTTCTTCCTTTGGGAGCTATCAGTGTTGGATCCAATGTAGGAGATGCTCTCGCCAATCCGACTGTTGGACCTCCTCTACGGCCATGACTTCATTTTCCTCTCCCTTTGCTGGGATTTCTATCATGCTGAGGACTTGCCATCTATTGATGACAGTTATATTTAGGCTCTGATCTGGTGGGACTGCAAAGGAACTAGCCTGCTTTGCAAGGGCATCTTCTTGAGCATTCTGTCCTCGATTAACATGCTTCATTTGGATGAGGTAGAATTTTGCCATTAGGCATAGCACCAATTAGTGATAGGGAAGAAGATCCGGCTCCCAGACATCAAATTCTCCTCCAACTTGCTTCACGACCAGCATGGAGTCCTCAAACACCTCGAGCATCTGGATTCCCATGGAGAGGGCAATTTGCAACCCTATAATTAAAGCCTCATACTTAGCCTCATTGTCCATACAGGGCTTGTTTATTGAACAAGAGGTATATATGACCTCCCCCTCGGGGGACTTCAGGACTATGCCTGCATCGGCTCTGACTCTAGCTGCTCCGGTCCTTGGAGTGTCAATTCTGGAGGCACCGTCAAAGTACAACTGCAAGAGGGTATGATGCACTTGGTCTGCTTCCAGTGTCTCATCATCAGGGAGTTTCGCCTCTAGTGGGTAGTCTGCCGGCACTAGGTGCGCGACAAAGAAATATGCGATAGCCTGGCCTTTGACAGCTTTCTGCGACACATAGGAGATATCAAACTGCATGAGAATTATTGCCCATTTGCCTAAGCGAACTTTGAGTGCTGATTGGGATAGGATATACTTTAGCGGATCCACCTTGGAATTCAGCTTTATCTCGTACGATAGCATATAGTGCCAGAGCTTCTTAACCACGAAAACCAGAGCTAAGCAAATCTTCTCAATGTAGGTGTATTTTTCTTTAGTCCTCACCAACCTTCGGTTGAGATAGTAGAGGGTCTATTCTTTTCCTTCTTCATTATTCTGGGCCAGCATTGCCCCCAGAGAATAGTGTGTGGCTGCTATATACAGAATTAGCAGCCGCCCTTTCACTGGTGTGCCCAGCACAGGAGGGGTTTTTAGATAATCTTTCAACTTGTCAAAAGTTGGCTAGCATTCTTCATCCCAGTAAAAGGGTACATCCTTCATCATTAACTTGTGAAAGAGGTGACATCGACCTGACAAGTTGGATATAAATTGTCGGATGTAGGCCAGGCGGCATTGGAGAGATCTCAGTTCGGAGAGGTTCCTTGGTTAAGGTAGCTCTTGAATGGCCTTGATATTTGCGAGGTCTATTTCAATTCCTTGATACCTGACAATAAAGCCCAAGAATTTACCACTCGACACTTGGAAGGCACACTTTATGGGGTTCATCTTTAGTTCATACTGCCGGAGCCTTTGAAATATGACTCGGAGGTCCTGTAGATGGTCTTCTTTTCTTTTGGCCTTAACCACCAGGTCATCTATGTAGCACTCGACCTTGTGGTAGAGCAGCTCATCAAATATTCTGATCATTGCCCACTGGTAAGTTGCACCGGCGTTCTGCAATCCGAACAGCATCCTTTTGTAGTGATAGATGTCCTTGGGGGTTCGGAAGGCAGTGTGGACCTGGTCATGCTACGCGATCCATATCTGATTGTAACCAGACGACCCATCTATGAATGACAGAGCTTCGTGGCCAGTTGTGGCATTGACTATGACTTTCGTTATTGGCACAGGAAAGTCATCCTTGGGACATACTTTATTTAGATCTCGAAAGTCTAAATATATCCGGATATGTCCATTCTTCTTTTTCACAGGCAGAATGTTGGCCAGCCACGTGGTGTATTGATTTTCTTCTACGAAACCCACATGGGGTATAGCTCTGATACCATTCTGTCACGCCCCGTACTCTATACCGTCGAGGTATTGTCCGCTTTGGCCTACCGGCTTCACGGTTTTGTCCCTTTCTAACAATGATCGGCTCCAGAATGGGGGACTTCTCGGGCAGGTCACCCATCTTAGTACTACTCCCCATTAAGCACGCTTAACTTCGGAGTTCTTTACAAGAACTGAGCCGATACTTCAAAATGCGCCTCGATGATATAGAGTACAACTTAGCTATATTTGAGGGTGTTACACTACCACTCTTACACAACAATCGAGAAACCTTCATGGCCAAGACTACAAACTTCCCCGACCCTTTCTAAGCCAAAGGATGGAAAAACTCCTTCTCCATCCAGTCTTGAACATGCTCGAGAATGTATTTCGCCTGGAACAAGCAAACAAAGTCTCCCCATGACACATCTCTAGCTCCGTCCTCAAATTGATTTCACAGAATTGAAAACCACCAAACATCAGCATGCTCATCCAGCATGAACATTGCCAAGTTAACCTTCTCATCTTCCTCACAACGAATGCTCTAGAAAATCTTCTCCATCACTCGCGGCCAATGTTTTGCAACTAGGCGCTGACTCTCCCCCTTAAAAGAAGGCGGGTTCATCCTCCGGAACTCCATAATTGATAGCCCTTCAACAATCCTTGGCACTACCTCTAGATGTGGTCGGGCCTAACCAAACCACGCAAATCAATTACGAACTCTTCACAACCTCTGATGCATGATTCTATCCAATCTATATCATACCTGGGCCTGAGCTTGCACCTGAGCTTGCAATGCCGCATGCGCATTCGCCTACGTCTGCGTCACTTGAACCAAGCCCTGCATGAAGGTCCCATAGTGGACCAACAGTGGCGGTGGTGGTGGCGATACCGGTATCGATAATCCTTGCTGACCTACACTCGCATCTCTCCTTGGCTCCTCATCACGGGCGAGGGTAACAGCACGACGAGCACGGGATGCCATAACCTTGATGGGAAATAATTTATTTAAGCCAAGTTAAATTCCTTAATATTATTATTTATCAATTTTCTTCTATTTTTATGCCACTTACCAATGGAACTATCTAGATCTTAGGATATGGACTTAGTTGATGGTCTTACTTATGTAAACTCCCAACCTGGGGCTCTGGTACCACTCTCTATAGTGTTCCACCTTATACCCAGTCTAGTATATCACTCTCGTCTGATATAGGAGGCAACACCACAGTGGGTACCACCCAGCGGAATGGAGATGGGTTGATGTTTGCATAAACAAAGAGCAAAATATACAAAGGAAGCAAAGTTCGTTACATCAGCTAAGAGAAAATACCAATATCATGATAGTCCAACAAAAATGAAACTCCAACTCATTGTTACAATAACCATCTTGAATTTATAAATTCAAGTCCCATTCTTTTATTTTCAAGCCACCTCGAATAGAAAAGAAAGCTAAACAACAGTCACGCTCGAACTACCAGCTCGAACTCACTTGGCGCTCAATCCTCATCCTCACTAGTAGAATCGCCTGAAAAGTTATCAAGTGTAAGTCTTCGAATAGACTTAGAGAGATTCGGAAACTCAAAACATTCCTTTTATACAAGTATAATATACTTGGCCAATTTCTAACCGGTATAACTTTTAAACACTTGCTAGGTTGTGTTGCATTCTACGTTTTGATGATGTCAATGTTTTATGATATCAACCATTATGACCATATTTGACTGAAAATTAGAAAAGGGTGAAGTATGCTGAATTACTTGAATTGAATGATGATGATAATGTTTTAAGTGTGGAGCTTTACTTATCTTCCTGTGCATGATGTCATAATTGTTGAATGATTCCTTTGATAGATAAGGTCGACACTTCTTTGTTCTCATGCATAAAAGGTCGATGCTTCTTTGCTCTCCAGCATAGTGAGGTCGATGCTCTTTATCCCACTATTATCTTGAGATTTATCAGTCTAAATCCCTATTTTTGGTCCTTATCCTCAGAATCTGAGCTTAGGGTTTCTACAACTCTATAAATAGCTTGCTTGCTCCATGGGCTCGAGGAGAGAGTGTTTTCTACTTGGGGCGAAGAAATGTCATGTTGTCGACTCATTCTCTTCGACCCCCAATCATCCGAGAAGTGTTAACTTCGTCCTCTCTCCTCTTAGGGCTTATTTCCGTCATTATTGTTCTCCCTTTCCACACTCTTTTCTGCACTTTTTTTGCTATGTTCTGCATAGTTTTCTGCACGTTTCATGCATATTGCTCCATGTTTTTCTCTACCATTCTCTGCATTTTAAATCATTCTTTCACTCTTTATGTATGCACAATACACACACCTATTCTTTTGTCCCATTTACAGGGGTTAAAAACTCTCTCCTAGTGCATTCTCCTTCAATTTCTCATACTATTTTCTGCATTGGGGATTTATGCTATGCTCATAGTTCTAATGGATTTTTACCCTCCTTTTGGCTTTATTTCGCGGGAAAGTAAGTTTGAACGTGAGGCCCTTGTCGTGCCGGCTGAAAGGTGAGGAGGTGTAATCCACATGATTTCTCGCATCCTTTTCTCAAGCACGTTCACACTATAGCGGTAACTTTTTTGTCCACATTTTTCTCTACATTTTTTCAAGGTACATAGTAGGTCTTTCATCTCTTATAGCACATTCCTCCTACTGTCAATCCTTGGTGGCGATCACGGTACGTTCCTCTTTCTTCATCGCCCCTTTTCCCTTTCATGTGATAGCATGTTTATGCTTATATGTTATTTATTCATCTTATTTAGGGCGAGATTTATATATGAACACCTGGTCAACTCCAAGGCCATGAGCGAGGTTTTTGGCCTATTCCTGGGGCGCTAAAAAGCCGGTCATAGCACAGGGAACCTGAGCGCCGACCGAGCATGCCCGACCATATAGCGACATCCCCGACGTCGGCAGCCCATCATAAGCGCCTCCAACCGCAGCTGATTCACCTCGGCCTCCTTCCCTAGTGATCCAAAACTCCATCCCACGGAGTTCAACGCCCCCATCTCATGGGTTGCCATGCCCGCAAGAATCTGAGATTAAGCTTTGAAAATAGGGATTAACATACACATAAACTTGATTTTAATCAAGCCAGCAACCTGGCTCTGATACCACTATAAGGAATCGCAGCAAGCATGCAGCGAAAACAAGTGATTCCTCGAGATATCGGTGCTAGGATTGAAATCAATGCGAGAGAAACCCAGATATAAGAGAGATTCTTCACCTTTACGGGGTTGTGAATCTCTCGTGGGAATCTGTGGGATGTTAATCGTGTAGGCGCACGATCTCTAAAAGTATCTAGACAAGCACTCGAATTAGACGAGCTCCTCTCCATGATCTCCACATGCCGACCGAACCTCAATTCCACCGTGCAGAACAAGGAAGAAAGAGAGGAGAGAGTGGCGCCCCAGAGAGAGAGAGAACCAGAGAAGGAGTGCGACTAGGGCAGACTCTATTGCTTGGCCCAGGGCTCTACCCAATCGCTATTATTTATAAAAATTTAGCATGCTTCATAAAAACCCAAATACTTTCTATAAATCACAAGCCATCTCATCTGAATAGTACTCTTAGGCGTGTGACCCTCTAGGTCCAAATATTAGTCCGATTTTCACACCCACTAAGACAACAGTCCATTCTTGTACTTATTTAAATTAATTAATTATATATCATCACATGATATATAATTAATGTAATTTTAACTTGTGAAAAATCATCTAATGATTTTTGCGATGGGCCTTCAGACCATGAACAACACTAAGCACTACCTCATGATCCTAGAAAATGTAAGGGGAGCTAATCCCACTTGAACCTTTTTGTTCACAGATACCACACATGTAATACCCCAAAACGAGGAACTCGACGACGAGGTCTGGCGAGGATATTCGTCAACCACGATCGCGGTGGCCCCCGGCGGCACGCTCTCGGATCACACCCATTTCCTCGATCTCTCCCTCATGCCGGATGCGTGGTGGGACGAAGTGCAGGAGGATGGTCGCGACGTCCGGGTCAGCACTACGTCGAACGTGGAAATTCCCTGCAAGGTGTTGCAGATCAACAAGGCCACGCAGGAGGGGCTCCTAGCGTTCCTTGTCACCCGCGAGGTGGCGGCGTTGTCGGTTCGCGTCTGGTGCGGTAATCCGTTCGCGGTCCCGCCGGACGCCGCCATCTTCGACTCCGACTGGGGTCTGTTCATGGCGGATGGCTGCGGGTACGACGCAGTCGGGATTGCGTCTCGCACGGAAGGCACGGCGTTCGCGGATTCAGGATTCACCTACGGCGACGTCCCTGGTCCAATGGGTGGTTTCGGCACGGCCCTCTTCCGTTGGGATGGCGTGAAGGGCGTCGATCAATACTGGGCCACGTTCGCGGCGGATCTCGGTGTCGCGACGAGCCATAACGACTGGACGCTGGGCTTCGCGTTCAAGGGTGATGCAGGCCTGACTCAGTCGACGTACAACCAATTCAAGCTCGGCCCTACATCGGCATCCACTTCCTTCCGCGGCTGCTTCGCGGCGGGTAACGGCGGCGGAACGAACCGATCGCAGGTGACGGTGCAGGTGCCGACAGGTGGCACGGCCTCGACGTTGGCTAGTGCGGACGGAGGGCGGTTCCTCTGGCAGCACTACATGGGGACCTACGACACCACGAACTATCGGGGATACCTCAACGGCACGGCCGCGACGCAGCAGGCGATCTCCAATGATCCGACTGCTGTCGTGCTGTCGATGAACGAACTGTTCCAACACTGCCAAGGCGACCTCGCGATCGTGCAGGCTCACAAGGTCACGCGGTCGGCGACGTGGGTCGCTTATCAGGCGGCGATGATGAACCAGTCGACGTTCTGGGGAGCGTTCGGTGCGTTCGTCAACGTCAACCCGGCAGTTGATCCGCCGACTGATCTGCCGGTCGTCTCGTGCCCCACGGGGCCGGAGCCCTTTGTCGAAGTGGGAAGCTGGACGGGTTTCTGTGCGGCAACGCCCGTCGCTCCCACGGCTCCGCTCCTGTATCACACGCACCTGATAGACCTCGCGAACATGCACGCCTCGTGGTGGTCCGCAGTGTCGTCCAGCGGTATCGACATTCGAGCGACTGACACGAACAACGTCCCTATCCCGTTCTGCCTTATCAACTTCGACAAATCGGGGAACACGGGTCTCGCGGCCGTTCGGCTGCATCAGTTCCTTGACAGTCAGAATGAGGTCCGCCTCTGGGTCGGCAATGGGTCGGCGGTTGCGGTGCCGCCCTGTGCAGACTACGGGGCCTACTCAGCATTCGATTCCAATTACCTCGCGTTCTACGGCAACGGTCGCGGGAATGATTCCACCGGGAACGTCCGGCACCTGACGGACAACGGCGACGTATCCGTAGTTTCGGGCCCGATCGGCAACAGTGCAGCCACGTTCGGACTGACGGGCCGCTCCTCGGCGGAAGTCACGACTAGCATGGTCCCGGATCAGGTGACGATCTCCGCTGCGGTGAAAGCCTCGACATCGCTCAACGCCTGCACGGTCGGCGGAATTTTCAACGTCGGGACGCCTGGGCGAGTCATGCTCGCGACGGCTGCCTCCTCAATCCCATGCCGGTCCTACGTCACGGACGCCGCCGGCCGCACGGGGACGGTTCTCAACGACGTGAACCCTGGCGTCGTCAACTGGTTCCACATGGCCGGCGTCGTGGCGAATGCGAACACTCGTCGGCTCTGGATCAACGGCGGCGGCGACCAGTCGACCTCCGGGACGTCCGTGCAAATGCCCTCTTTTAACCGAATCAGTATAGGGATTGGTTTCATTGAGTAACTGGGGGTACTGGTGTCTGATAAACATGTTCCCTTAATGTCAAAAGTGTAAATCATCTTGGTAGCTTTTGATCAGAGACAGACAGTAGTTTATGCTTAGTAACTGGGGGTACTGACGTCTAACCCACATGTACACCTAATGTCAATGGCATAAATGACACTTGTCTGATCATTAAGTTCAGATTTAATATCAGAAATGAGAAAGAAATGTTGTAACCCTACAAACTCAAAAAGTTGTGAAGTGTCAATTGTTTAACCTCAATACAAATTCAGGTCACTCTCCTAGATAATCATTGATTCTGAAATCAGTAAGATATGGTCTTGAGCTAGTCTATTAAGGTTATGTGACTTAGGTTCATTGCTATAAACGGCCACTATAACCATATTTTAGAATTTCAGTGAATTTACTCTACTTCCTATCACTGTTAAACCTAAATTTATCAAGAATGCACATTGCTTGATTCTTATACTTGAAGAATTACTGAACCTTGCATAGAATGTTGTTCAGTCTCCTTCCACTCCTTAACCAACTGGTATCCGCTTTATCCCTTTTCATCCTCCTCTATCTCCCTTTCTCCTTTTTGCTGATGTCAAAGGGGGAGAATATAGTATTCCTTTCTCTTCTCCTCACTTTTCTTCTCCTGGCTTATGGCAAAGGGGGAGAGGATTGGTTCTGATGGCAAAGGGGGAGAGATTGAGTTCATATGGGGAGAGACATTGTGTTTAGGAAGAGAGTTGTTTATATAGGAGGAGAGATGTTAAAGGTCACAGGTGAGAAAAGGGAAGAGAAAGAGACCATGATTATTTTGATCAAGGGGTAGGAGTCAATAATTCAGGGGGAGCATTCTAAGGATTCATTCAGGGAAAAAGTCTGTACATAGTGTGTGCAGTTACATGCATGTCATCTGACTATCATTTATGTTTCATCAAAATACATCATCATATTGCATTCATTCTTTGGGTTGCTATCATCAAAAAAGGGGAGATTGTTGACTCCTCTGGGTTGCTAAGTAGTATTTGTACTACTCTGTACCGAATGGTTTTGATGATTGGCAACAAGTGTCTTAATGATTGGAAATATGTAACATGTGTTTGACCTTGTTGACTACATAGTTGACTTTGACAACGTTACATTGACATGTTGGTGCATGTATTTTGATACTTTTATATGTCAGATGTTCACATAAGTGCTGTCTACATGTGTACACTTAGGCTTTGCATTAGAATGGAGTCGGTGCAATACTAAGTCCAGTCTGCATTGAGTCTGTGCATAGAGTGCATCTCTAGCACATTAAGTTCGTGCATGCAAACATAAAGTCGGTGCAAGCCTTGTTGCTGCACGCGACCAAGTCCGTGCATGCTTAAGTCTGGGCGCAGTAACTCGGTGCAACACTTTTCATTGCACGCCATCGAGTCGGTGTAATTCTTGCACCGGGCACATAAAGTCTGTGCAACATGTCTTAGGCAAGTCGGTGCATAAGAATCCATGCATTCAGTGTTTGCACATAAAGTCTGTGCAAGTCAAGCATGCTGCATAAACAAGTCCATGCAAGCTCAGGCATAATGCATGCTATGTCTGTGCAACTCTCATCTATTGCACGAACCACGTTTGTGCAACTCTGGTCAGAGCACTAGTTAGCCAGTGCAGTGTCTGCATTGTGTACACCTCAAATCTGTGCACATCTGGACTTAGAGTAATATCAAGTCTGTGCATGTCTAGACTTAGAGTAATATCAAGTCTGTGCACATGCCTGTGTGAACACTTGACTCCGTGCATACTTGTTTACATGCTATATTGAGTCTGTGCACATTGAGTTCAAAGCTCTATTAACTATGTGTGAATGAGAATTTAACATGTACAAATATTAACATGCGATATAAATGGAGGTAAACAGTAATAACAGTTACAATATCATTATCCTAGCCTGAAAATGCCTAATTATCCTCAATTTCGAGCTAAGACCCTGGGTGCTCTATAAATAGACCCTAAGGCTCAGCTTTGAAAGGGGGGAGAGATCAAAGATCAACGGCGAAGCTCTATCGAACTATCAAGTGATCCTAGCACGAGGAGGGAGGCCTTCTATATCCCTACAGGCCTCCGGTTCAAGGGAGTAGTCCATTCGTAGTGTCGTCTATCGTTGGTCTTGTCAGTCCTTTGTCATTTGCATGCACGCATTCTTTTCATTATCACTTACTTTTCTCACTCTTATTGTCATTTTCACACACACACCCACATTTTTGGTGCCCCTAGGGGTTTGAAAACCTCCAGGTGAATCCCCCATCCATGTTAATTAGTTTCAGTTTTACCATTTCTAGCGTATACTGCACTTCATAGATCTAATTTGGGTTTCATTTTGCTGGTCACACATTATTTTGTAGGTCAGCAGCCTTTCAGTACGAGGCCCACTCTTTCTGGCCGGCCGGAAAGAGTGGAGGAGGAAGTCCCCACGTTTTGGAGGTAGGCAGAGTAGAGCGGTTGGTTGTCGGCCGTCCATCTCCATCCTGCGGTTGATCTAGGACCGCACTACTTAGGCGTTTCATCATTAGCCGTTCATCCTCCCAGCGTAAGCAAAGGCGAGTGTTCCCCTCTTTCTCAAGACACGGCATGTCTATCACGTCTGGGGTCTTGGGTGGCGATCACACAAGTTTTATCTCCACCTTACTCTTCGGATTTCTTAGCTTCTTTCATACTTTACTAGTCGTGAGGAGCCAAAGTTGGTTTGATTTTATTGCCGAAACTTTCAAAAGAAGGAAAAGCCTTCATTCTTTTCTGATCAACACACGGGTCAGCCTTCCACCACATATCCCTCCGCCTTATACCAATCCTCCACCTATCAACCCTCCACATCCCAATTTTCCACATGTCAACTTGCCGCTTCCTCGTACTCACATCCATCTTCACCTCCTGTCAAGGGAACATCACACTCTGAGCAAGTTGATGTCGTCTACTATGTGCCTACTCATCCCACTCCACATATGCCTTCGCCTAGTCTCTCCGCTAGTCGTCGTGTACCCTTGCCTATGCAACATCCACTTCCATCATCACAACCCTCTCCACCATCCCATATTTCTCGGCATCCATCTTGCTCAAAGCGGGGCTCCTCATCCTTCATTGTCGAAGTCTTTCACAGATATTTTCAAGACTTTGATGGCCACTCACACATTGCAGCTCCCTCCTGTTGTACCTTACCAACCCACGGTTGGAAATTTACTTTAGTTTTGTGATTATCATCGCCAGTAGGGGCATTTAGTTGAAGATTGCCCTGAATTCCAGGAGTTTATGTATGACTTGGAAGATAAGAAGAGCATTGATTGGCCCGCTATTCACAAAGTCATTTTATATCTTAATAGCAAGCAGCAACAGCAAGCGCCGCCTAGACAACCGTCTCCATTACAAGACCAGGGGCACCCCTAAGATTCTGTGGCTGGTGTTACACCCGCTCCGTCGCCTACTCCATCACCCTTTCCCACATCTAGGCCATCACCTACCCCATTGCCATCTCCATCTCCATCTACCTCACCATCTTCATCATCTCCTATGCCGTCTCCACAAACCCCACCAACCCAAGCCTCTGCTCAGGCTAGTGCGTCCACTCCCATTGCCGCCACTTCCTCTACTTCTCCTGCTTCTATTGCTATCACTCCTTTTACCCCCATTACCGCCACTGTTTCCACTCCCAATGCCACTCAACGTGTCATGTCCATACGTCGATGGTGGGCCTCGCGGCCCTCCTCTTCCTCCTCTCCATCACTGTCACCTTCCTCTCCACCTTTTCCATCACCATCACTTTCTTCTTCACCCTCTCCATCTCCATCACCGTCTCCACTACCCCCATTGCCGTCCTCATCATCTCCATTGCCATCATCACCATCTCCACCATCTTCACCATCTCCACCATCTTCACCTTCTTCTCCATCTCTCTCATCGCACGAGCCTGAGCATGCTCCATCTTTGCCTTTACCCTTACCCACACCTAAACCTGTTATTGCCATTCCATCTGCACCTTTGCCGTTACCTATGCCTTCACCCGCATTGCCTTTGTTGCCACTCAACATCACCATCCCCGTTGAAGACTCCACACCTTTTAAACCCACTACCTCTGCTTCCCTATCCACTTCCACCCCATGAAGTGGGCGTGTGCTACCTTTGGTGCCCCTTGGGTCAGGTCCCCAAGGAGATAATGAACCGAGTCAGGACAGCCTGATCCCGGTGATACACTTCAAGCTTCAGGATTTCATTTACTGCATGCCAGTTTGTGTCCTGGTCCCTGGTTATTTTGGGGATGATATGCCTACTCTTCCCATGACAATTGTCAAGAAGAGTTCCCTCGCGCTGGTTCCAGTTTCTTCTCAAGCGAAACCGGTGGCAATCTCACTGCTCAACAGAGATTTCACAATTGATGCTGTTATTTCTTCTCGCTCTATTGCTGTTTAGATGATTGGCCTGGAGGGGTTCTCTACCCGCATTGTGCTTACTCATATGGCTACCAAGGATATTATGGATGCCATATTCAAGCGGCAGTTTGCCATATTCTCAGTATTTTCTAAGGACATTTTGCACTTTCTATGCAATCTTCCTCAGTTCATTAGAAAGTCTGCCACACCAATGCCATGTATTACTCTCCCTCAATTTCATGCTTCCCTTCTATCAAGGGAGTTATGCCTCACGTCTGATTACCGAGTGGAGTTGCCAAACCTCATGCTCCTTGTGCTGAGTGACAAGACTTCATGGTTCCATGATGTTCATCATTCCGAGGAGTCATCCATTCAAGAGTGTCCACATGTTGGTAGCACTGGGTGTCTAGGGGCAACCACCTCGATGAAGCTGCATGTTCATAATCAGGCTAGGCTATCTGCCAGATAGGCCAGCTATTTGAGAAGACATTACAAGTTGAGAAGCCTGAAGGTCCAAGCCCGTGCTAGGCGGGTCCATTGCAAAGAAGTTTCTACTAAGAAGAGACGGCGGCGCAAGTTTAAGGGCCATCAGTTGTGCACTCAAGGGTCCGCTTCACCTCCTTCTACCTCCCATTCAATATTTCTTCTGCTGAGCTCCAACCCTTGGGTGGTGTACCTTCCTTCTCCCGATCTTCTTGCTGTGATTCTCCCCTCTCTTCCTAGGTTCATGAAGCCCCACTCCGCTCCTTTTCATCTGGATCCTCATAATTTTCCTTATTTTTGCAATCCTAGGTCGCGGCCTAGACCCTCCTTTTGTCCCAATTCTGGGATATCTTCTGATTCCTCTTCTCCTCATCCGGAGCCTCCAGATCTTCTCCTTCATTCCAATTTTCATTTCTTATTTGATTCTTCCATTACTCTGAAATTTCTGGATTCTGCTTCTGATTTTTCTCTGACTCTGTCGGATGGTTACTCTTCTTCTTCCTTCCCTTTACAACAATCTCATTGTTATTTTTCTATTCATTCTTCCTCACCCTTTCAGGGTTCTCACCCTTTCTCTTGCTATTTTTGAGGCTTTAGTCCACCTTGAGCTCAATTAATCTTTGTTTATTGTGTATCTTGTTCCTTGTTATCAGGGTCTTTGTGCCTTAGTGAGGGAGTTTTAGCCCTCACCTCTCTTCCTTTTTATCCTTCTTCATCCGGTTTGGTGTCTGCCACTCCTCCATGTAGAGGAATCTTTAATCCTTGTTATCCTTTCCATTTTCAGTTCTGTCAAGCAAGGAATACAAAGCTCTTACTGAACAAGGTTGCTTCAGGATGCTGGTTTCCACTCCATAGATTTGCAAGGTATCTTTATTTTGTTCAAGAATATACTGTCATTTTATTACTTTTATTATTCTTGCACATGGTCATAATACTGGTTCCTTAACACGTTCGAGTGGCTTTAGAGAGTTTGATTAGCTAGTTAAAATGAGTTCACTTCTGTAGCATTCTCAAGCTGGTGATAGCTCCGTGTTGGGTGTCTAGTTTCTTTCCCCGATCATCAAGGGTGTCCTCTGAGTGTGGGTTTTTTTCACATACTACACGGCAAGCTATAGCCGATCATCTCTGCGGCAACACCCTTGCTACTTTGGCCATACTTTGGGTATGCACAAAGACCTTTTCTTTTCTCTGCTCAGTCGAGTGCAGGGGCCAGAGATTGACGGATGAGATGCCCAACCTAGGTGCTCCCTAATACGAGAAAGGTCTCAAATAGGGGCACTCTTGACCCGTGAAAAATGAGCTTTCATGTTGAATCTAGCCAATAAGGGCTCTTATAAAGATCAATATGAAAATATAAAAATATAAAAATCAAAGACATGGCAAGAGTGGTAGTACAGTTCCCCACGGGACGTCATAAGCCCGGTCGAATGCATGCCTATGGGTCCAAGAAAATCAAAGAAACAAATTCCTAGTGCAACAGACTATATCTTTAAGGGGTAGTACCCTAGAAGGAAGTCAAATCCTTATATAAGCGGGCAACGTGGCGCTCGGCCGGGTTGCCCTCCTCGTCCAGCGTGTCGTAGTCCTTCTCGGCCTCGCAGAACATGACGTAGTCCGGCGAGGCGAGCGTGATCGACTGCGCGCCACGCTGGACGTCGACCGTCCGCGTGGTCGTGTTGTTGATCTCGTCCTCGGTGATCTTCGTCTGCGCCGTCAGGATGACGTGCATCGGGTTCGGGCGCTCCGAGTCCGCGAGGCTGTACCAGAACGTCGGGATGTCGCTCATGATGTCGAGCGCCTGGCCCCACGTCCGCTGGTCGGCCGGGGCGACGCCCTGACCAATCTCGCGCACGGCGGTCTCGCTGTGCCCGAGGAGGAACCGCATCGTCATCTTCTGGACGCCGGTCAGGCTGTCCAGGACGACCGCCTTGAAGCCGCCCTCGCCCCGGTCCAGGGCGTAGAACAACTCGTCCAACTGCTTGATGGACTTGGGCCGCACGACGGTGATGTTCTTCGCCCACGGCGTCCCGAGGAACGATCGGGGGCCGCGCTCGCCGCGCATGTCCACGAACAGCGTCTTCCCGACCTGGGCGATCGTGCTGCCCAGGTACGACTTGCCGCTGCCCTGCGAGCCGTGCAGGAGGAACCGCCCGTAGTCGTCACCGATCTGGTCGGTGCCGTAGAGCGTGAGGCCTGCGATGGTGCCGCTCATCTGTCTCCAATTGTCGGGGTCTGTCCCACTGACGTGACCCTACGTATGTAATCATACACGCCTCAGGGGCGAACGCGCACCGGGGACGCTGCCTCCTCTGCGGGTCGGCCCAGGGCGGCGCGGCAGGCCGCGTCCTTGGCGACGAGCAGGGCCTGCATGGCGGCGTCCTTCTGCGGACCGTCGGGCAGGTACTCGTCCCACCAGCGCTGGGTCGCTTCGGCGTCGAGCACGGCGTTGGCGATCCGCGCGTCCTGCGTGCGCTGGGACGTGTCGAAGAACTGCGTCGTGTGGTGTGCCATGCCGGGACCCTACCCCTTGACCGCGAGGCCGTAGCCCGAGGGCTCCAGCCGCTGGTTCGTGCGCATCTCGTCGAGGCACAGCATCACGAAGTCGCAGCCCTTGCAGCCGTTGCGCGAAAGGTTCCGCGCGATCGGGCCGCGCTCCGGGTCGTCGAACCGGCGCCGGGCCTCCGCCTGCCCCTCCGCCGTCGCCACGGCCTCCTGGAGGTGGCCCCGGATGATGCGCGGGTTCACCGGGTCGAGCGTGCGCCGGTTCCACTTGTCGCGCTCCGACGGCGTGCTCAACTTCTCCATGACCTTCGGGTCGCGCTCGTAGAAGCCCGCGCCGCTGCCGTCCTTCTTGAGCCCCGGGAACGGCACCGGCTCCTCGGTGAACGCGAGGTAGGCCGCGACGTCGTAGTCCGTCACGGACGCCGACAACTTGCCTGCCTTGGTGACGGCGGGCTGCGCGGCGGGCTTCGAGCGGGCGCGGTCGTAGCCGACGGCGCCGACGTTGATCCCCAACTGCACCGACACGCCCCAGGCGTAGAGGTGCAACTGCGAGTCGAGCAGGTCGTCCAGCGACTCGGCCGCCGCGATGGTGCCGTTCGTCTTGTGGTCGCGGACGACGATCAGGCCCAGGCGCTTGTCCCGGTAGACCTCGTCCACCCGGCCGCGCAGCACGACGCCGGTGTCCGCGATCGGCACCTCCACGAACACCTCGACCGCGATCACCTCCTCGTTCTCGCGGGACTCCGCGCCCCACGCCTCGTTCCACCGCTGGTCCATCTCGATCAGGTGCTCGGGCAGTGGGGCGCCGGTCTTCTCGATCCACTGCGCCTGCCGGGTGTCGTTGAGCCCGTCCCAGAACCGCTGGGCAGCGAGCAGCACGTCCGTCGAGGTCGTCATCGGGTGGACCGGCAACTCCGGCCCCATGTCCCCCGTGCTGATCGTGTCGGGCAGGTACAGCGGCGGCGTCTCCTGGAGGCGGCTGCGGCAGATCGCGTCGGCGGCGCGCACGGCGTGCCACCACGACCCGAGTTCGCGGGTGATGAGCGGCTGCACCCCGGCGGGCCGGAGGCGCCGGAGGGTGCTGTACTCGAACTTCTTGGGGCACGCTCGGTAGGTGCCCAGGCTGCTGGGCGAGACGGTGATCGGGGGCATGAGGCTCCTCGGTGGGGTTCGTTCTTCGTTCATCACACACCTCCCCTTACGGGGAGGAGGTGATGATGAAAGAAGAACACGACTAGGGGAATCGGTGCTCTGACCAGCGAGGTAGGGTTCTGGAACCGCCCCCAACGCGCTGGCCCTGCCCCGTGTTGCTGGGGCGTGTGTTGACTAATGTATCATGTGCACGGCCACGCAGGTGGCCTCGGTGAAAGGAACCACATGACCCATGAAATGCCGAAGGGCCGCGCCCCCAGACGCGGCCCTTCACGTAACAGCAACCCCACCCCGACCGGCACCGACGAGAGGACGGCGGGATGAACCTCGGCTCAGAGGGTACCACCGCAAGCGCGGTTGAGGCATACGAACGTGGGTATGTCCCGGTACCGGTCCGGCCTGGCACGAAGCGCCCGTTCGACGCGAACTGGACGTCGCTCCGCTACGACTCAGCGGACGCTGTGCGCACCCTGTTCGACCAGGAGCCGTCCGGTCTGGGGGTCGCCCTCGGGGCGCCGTCGGGCGGCCTCGTGGACGTCGACCTGGACCACACCAAGGCGCTGACGGCCGCGCAGATCTTCCTCCGGGGGACGACGGCGGCTATCTCGGGGCGCATGTCCCGGCCCGGCTCGCACTACTGGTACGTCGTCCAGGACGAACTGCCCGAGACGACGCGCCGCTACATGCATCCCGACCGCAAGCGGGATGACCGCGTGCTCGTCGAACTGCGGTCCACCGGCGGGCAGACGGTCATCGCGCCGTCGGTCCACCCGGACGGCGAGCGGTATGCGTGGGACGACGAGCCCTGGGGTGGCGAGGGCGGCCCCGCCGTCATCGGGGCCGGGGAACTGCGCAGCCGCGTCGGCTGCGTCGCCCTGTCGTCTCTCCTGGCGATCGAGTGGCCTCGGCGGGGCGGGCGGCACGATGCCTACCTCGCGCTCGCGGGCGCTCTGCTGGCGGAGGGCTACGGCGACACCCGCCGTGTCTCCCCCGTCTGGAAGAACCTCGCGCCCGGCATCATCGCCGTCATCGCGCAGGCGACGCACGACGAAGAGGGGATGCAGACCCGGATCGACCAGTCGATCGAGTCGACGCTCCAGAAGATCGCCCGGGGCAAGCCCACGCAGGGCTGGCCGACGCTCGCGGAGCACCTGTCCGAAGACGTCGTTCAGGCGTGCAAGGACTTCGTCTTCGGCGTCGAGGAGGCCGAGGGGCACACCCGGCCCGTCTCGCTGCCGGACGAGGACGCGTACAGCCCGTACAGCGACGTTCCGGCGGCGGCGGCCGGGCAGTTGCTCACCATCGACCTCTCCGAGGACGCTGTGGGGCCGGGGGACGACGAGGACACCGACGACAGCCCGAACCGGTACGACGCCGGGGACGACGAGGGCGACGGCGTCGACGAGGCGAAGCGGATCGCGTTCGAGCGGATGGTGGAGCACGAACTGCTCCGCATGGAGGTCCGCGAGGAGGCCGGGCAGCGGTACCGCGCCGCGCAGGAGCCGGAGGACAGCGAGCCGCTGGTCCGGCTCGTGGCCGAGGTGCTGACCGCCGAGCCGGAGCGGGCGCCGCGCATCGAGCGCGTGCTCCCGTGGGACAGCACGCTGTGGCTCTCCGCGCAGCGGAAGACCGGCAAGACGACGGTGCTCGTCAACATGGCGCACGCGCTGCTCACCGGGGAGAAGTTCCTCGGGGAGTGCGCCGTCGTCCCGCTGGAGCCGAACGAGCGGGTCGGGATGCTGAACTTCGAGGTGACCCCGGCCAAGGCAGCAGCCATGTTCGAGCGCCGAGGGGTGGACGCCCACCGCGTCGTCCAGGTCGACCTGCGCGGCCGGGCGAACCCGTTCCACAACCCACGGCAGTTGAAGGCGCTGGGCGAGCAGTTGCGGGCGCTGAACGTCCGATCGCTGTTCATCGATACGTTCAGCCACGCGTTCACCGGCGACAGCCAGAACGACGCGACGCAGGTCCGCGCGTGGATCAGGCAGGTCAACCAGTGGGCGCGGCTCGTCGTCGGGGCGACCGACCTGATCGTCACCGACCACGCGGGCTGGTCCGACGCGATGCGGGCCTCCGGCTCGTCGGCCAAGGAGGCGGACGCGGACCACATCATGCACCTGGCCCTCAGCGACCCGAAGGACCAGAACTCGCCCCGGCACGTCCGCACATTCGGCCGCACCGACGACCTCGTGAAGGGCGAACTGCTGCTGGACAAGGACACCGAAACCGTCACGTATCGGGAGATTAACCAGGAGGAGAAGCAGGCGCAGCGTGCGGACCAGGCGCTCGCGGACATGGGCCGGGCGGAGGACGCCATCCGGCTGGCCCTGATGGAGGCCCCGGCGCCGCTGCGGGCGCAGGAACTGTGCGACCTGGCGGGCGAGACGGACCAGGGGCGGCCTCTCTCGAACCGCTCCCTCGACCAGGCCCGGCAGCGGCTCATCACGCTCGGGGAAATCGAGACGACGCGAGGCACCGGGCGGGGCACGCCGCTGCTCCACGCGATCAACCCGGACTACGTGCCGGACTACCCGCCGGACGACGAGCCGGAAGATGACGATTCGGTCTGATTGCCCGAATCGTCCTTCGTTCATCACGCACCTCCTCCCCTTAGGGGGAGGTGCGTGATGAAAGAAGAACGAACATACTACGTACGTAACAGCGACTCCCCGAAGGGAACCCCATGCCGATCGACTTCCGCCCACGCGGCGAAGCGCGGTACGACCACCAGAAGCGCGTCCTGAGACGCATCATCGAGACCCGGGGCGTCTGCGCGCTGCTGTGCGACCCCGGCACCGGCAAGACGGCCAGCGTCGTCGACTACGCGAGCGCGCTCGCCCTCAAGACGCAGGCGCCGATCCGCGTCCTCGTGCTCGCCCCGCTCGTCGCCCTCGACTCGTGGGTCGGGCAGACGGCGAAGTACGCGGCCGAGGGGGTCTCCGTCTGGGCGGAGGCCCTGGGCGGCAGCGTCGCGCAGCGCGCCCAGGTGCTCGCCGCGCGCGGGCCGCGCAACTCCGACGCGCGGGAAGGTGCTCGCCGCTCGATCGCCTGGGCGGGCATCGCGGGCGACGACGGGTACCGCTACCGCGACAACACCGTCGGCCGGGTGGACCTGTGGCGCTACATCGGCGACGGCGGCCCGGCGATCATCCTGGAGGTGGTGGCTCTGGACTCGCTGAGCCAGCGCCGCGAGGTGAGCAAGACGAAGACGATGGCCGACGTGCTGCACAAGGCCATCGAGCGGTTCGGGCCGGACGTGATCGTCATCGACGAGAGCCACCGGATCAAGAGCGCGAGCGCCAACGTGAGCCGGACGGCCGCCCGCCTGACCCGGCTCGCGCCCCGGCGCCTGATCCTGACCGGCACCGTGATGCCGCACAGCCCGATGGACGTGTGGGCGCAGTGGCGGTTCCTGGAGCCGATGGCGTTCAACGAGCCCGACCCGCGCAACCCGGGCCACGCGAAGCCGATGCCGTTCGGTCGGTTCCAGGAGCGCTACGGCGTGTTCGGCGGGTGGCAGGGGCGGCAGGTCGTCGGCTACCAGAACCTCGGCGAGATGCAGGAGGTCATGGCCCGGAACAGCATCGTCGTCCGCAAGGAGGACGCGCTGGACCTGCCGGAGACCGTCGACATCACGGTGCCGGTGCACCTCGCGCCCCGCGAGCGCGCGGCCTACGACCAGATGAAGGACCAGTTGGCCGCCGTGCTCGCGGGCGGGGCAATCGCCTCCGTGCCGAACCGGCTCGCGCAGATGATGCGCCTGCGGCAGATCACGAGCGGCTACCTGCCGGACGACTCCGGCGTCACGCAGACGATCGGCCAGTCGAAGGTCGGGGCCGCCGTCGGCATCGTGTGCGACACGCTCGCCGGGGAGAGCCGGGTCGTGGTGTTCGCGCACTTCCGGCAAGAGATTGCCGACCTGGTGGCGGCGATCGTGAAGGGGGAGCGCAAGGAGACCGTCGTGGTGCAGATCACCGGGGACACCCCGCCGCACGAGCGCGAGGCGATCCGGAAGCGGTTCGGCTCGGACGAGGGCGTGCGGATCATCCTGGTGGCGCAGATGCGCACGCTGTCCCTCGCGGTGAACGAACTGGTCACGGCGTCGCACGCCGTCTACACGTCGCTCAGCGAGCGGCGCGACGACTGGGTGCAGAGCCGCGACCGGCTGCACCGCATCGGGCAGAAGCGCTCCGTGACGTTCTGGAACGTGCTCGTGCCCGGCTCCGTGGACGAGGTGATCTACAAGGCGCACCTGACCCGCGAGTCGGTCGAGGACGCCGTGCTGCGGTACATCGAGAAGCCGCAGGACTGACGGCCGCGCAACTCCCTGGGAATTAGTTATCCCAGGGAGTTGCACGTCCTCCGGGAGGGGTGCTAATGTTACGTATGTCAGCACAGCAGGACACCAACCCGGAGGTCACCATGAACACCAAGCCCGCCGCCATCGAGACCGTCAAGGTCGGCCAGCGCATCGTCTCCCGCAAGCACGGCGTCATGCGGGTCACCCGCTCAGCCGTGGCCCGGAACCCGCGCAACGGGATCATCGACCCCACGAAGTGGGCTCTCCAGGTCAAGGACGAGCGCGGCGTGACGCGGTTCTTCAAGGCGGCCATGGGCTTCCAGGTCCGCGCCATCTGACACCCCACCCCGGGCGGGGCTCCGGCCCCGCCCCTCCCCGAAGGAGGACCCATGCAGTTCAAGATCAGCCTGTACGCCGTCGAGCGGCCTCACCTGGCCGACACGCTGCTCATCGAGGCGTGCTGCGGCCAGCACGCCGTCAAGCAGGCGAACGAGGACCCCCGCGTCGTCGCGGGAACCCTGTACGCCCGAGACATCGTGGCCGCCTGATGAGCCGGACCATGAGCCAGTTCGTCGTGCTCACCGACGACGGCGGAGCGCAGGCGTCGAAGGGCTACCTGCGCGAGAGCGAGGCGTGGGCCGAGTTCTGGGCCGAGGTCGCCCGGCAGCCGGACGACGGCGTGGCGCTCACCGGCTTCGACACGCGGCGCGTGCTCGCGTCCCGTACCGGCCTCGACTCGAACGGCGTGCGCTGGTACGCCCACCTGATGCGCGAGGTCGCCTGATGGCGACGCTGCGGCCGCCCCGCCGTACCGACCTGGACAACCCGCCAGCCGGGTTCGAGTGGGTCTCGTGCAACGCACGGGACTACGGCTCGGCCGGGTTCTCGGTCCACCTGATCGCCACGGAGGTGCGCAAGCAGCACTGGCAGTCCACCGTCTGCGGCTCCACCGCGAGCATGCCGGGCATCTGGCGGCGGACCGCCTGGAACAGCACGAAGCCCAGGTGCAAGGCGTGCGACGACGAGAGGAAGAACCTGTGACCCTGACCTACATCGACCAGATCCCCTACGCCCGGGACGAGGAGGTGCTGCGGCACGCCGTCCGGATCTTCCGGGACAGCCGCCGCACCGGCCTCAAGTGGACGCAGGGCAACGACACGCTCAAGCACTGCGAGAACGTCGCCGTGACCCTCATCCGGACCTACGTCCTGATGGGCAACGAGGGCGGTACCCAGAACGCCCTCCTCTACGCCAAGGTGGCCGACCTGTTCGGCGCCCTCTGGTACTTCTCCAGCGGTGCGCAGCAGCGCATCAAGTACCGCCACCTCCAGTCCCGCCTCTTCCCCCAGAAGGTCTGAAATGTCGCTCTTCCAGAACAGCCAGCGCCTCCTCTCCGCCGAAGGCGTGAGCACCACCAAGAGCGGGAACGTCGTCTACCGGCTCCGCTTCGAGGACGGCAGCGTGTACCTGACCGAGCCCGACTCGCAGGTCGGCAGCGCGGTCACGAACCACGTCGGCAAGATGGTCACCATCCGGCTCCGGCACAACCGCATCACCCACGTCACCCCCGTGTGATGTAGGCTGCGTACATACGTAACTAGTAGCGGGGGTCGCCTTCGGGCGGCCCTCGCTTTCGTCAGGAGGACCATGCAGCCCGACCCCTTCACCCAGGGCGACCTGTTCGACGTGACCCGTGTCGCGTGGATACGGGACGCCGACGAGATCGACACGCTGATCCGCGAGATCTGGCGCTACCCGTTCATCACGTTCGACCTGGAGAACACCGGCCTCGACGAGCACGCCACCGAGGGCGGCCCGACGAACGGCGGCGTCGCGGCGCGGATCACGCTGCTGTCGCTCACGCTGGCGAAGTCCCTCGACGACATGGACCCGGTCACCTGGCTGGTGCCGCTGTCGCACAAGGGGGCGTCGCTGTTCCCGCAGTGGGTGCAGGTGATGACCCGCGTCGCGGAGGCGCTGCGCGACTGCGGCGCCGACCTGACGGCGCACAACGGGCGCTACGACTGCCGGTGGATCTACGCGCACACCGGCGTCGACCTGACGCCGCACCTGTCCTGGGACACGATGATCGTCGAGCACCTGCTGGACGAGAACAGCAGCACCCGGCTCAAGGTCCGGGCGCCCCGCCGGTTCGGCGTGCCGTCGTGGGCCGACGTCGACCTCTCGACGCCGGGCGCGGCCGAGCGCGTGCCGCTGCTCGAACTCGGCTACTACGCCGCGCGCGACACGTACTGGACGTGGCGGGTGCGCATGGTGCAGCAGCGCGAACTCTGGCTGATGGACACCGACGAGCCGACCGGCGCCGAGGACGCCGACGAGCGCGAGATGATCCGGCTCGGCAGCCTCGCGGAGTTCTGCGTCATGCCGCTGGCCCGCAACCTGGCCGCCGTCGAGCAGCGCGGGTTCCGCCTCGACCAGGAGTGGGTGGCTGACACCCTCGCAGAGGTCGATGGCATCGTCTCTGCGGCGTCCGCAGAACTCGCAGGGCTGTTCACCCCGACGGAGACGCTGACGGCCGCTGACGTCTCCTGGGCGCCGACCAGCAACTGGTTCCGGGCATGGGCCGACCAGCAGGTCGAGGCCCGGCGGCTGCGCGTCGACTCGATGACCGGCACCGGACGCCCGCAGTGGAACTCCGCCGTGCTGCGACGGCAGACCCGCGAGGGCAACAAGGTGGCCGAGCGCCTGCTCGAACTGCGGCAGGCCGCGAAGAAGGCGGAGTTCCTGCGGTCGTGGCAGGAACTCGTCACCCCGGCGTCCCGTATCCACGCGTCTTACAACGTGGGCCGGGTGAGCACCGGGCGCCTGTCGTCGTCGGAGCCGAACCTCCAGCAGGTCACGAAGACGCTCAAGCCTGCGTTCGTGCCGGACCCGGGGATGCTCGTGGTGGAGATCGACTACAGCCAGATCGAACTGCGGGCCGCCGCGTTCATCGCGCGCTGCGAGCCGATGATCGAGGCGTACCAGCGCGGCGACGACCTGCACCGGCTCATGGCCGCGCAGATCACCGGGAAGGCAGCGGCCGACGTCACGCCCGACGAGCGGCAGCGGGCCAAGGCGTCCAACTTCGGCCTGCTCTACATGCAAACGCCGGAGGGCTTCCAGACCTACGCCGAGACGGCCTACGGCGTGCTCCTGACGCTGGAGCAGGCGTACGAGTCGTACGACGCGTTCTTCTCGCTGTGGGACGGCATGGCGCAGTGGCACCAGAAGATCGTGAACACCGTCACGCACGACGGCCAGGTGGTCTCGCCGCTCGGCCGGGTGCGCCGCACCCCGAACGCGCTCACCGGCGACCCGTACCTGGTCAGCGAGGCGGCCCGGCAGGCGTGCAACGCACCGGTCCAGTCGTTCGCCTCGGACATCATGCAGATGGTCGCGGCCGACATCAGCGGCGTCTACGGCAACCCGGTGCCGGACGTGCAGATGGTCTCGACGGTGCACGACTCGATCGTGCTCCAGGTGCCCGCCGACGACTGGAAGCGGGCCGTCGGCCGCACGATGCAGCGGATGATCCACCCCCACCACCTGCTGCGCCCGCTCGGCTGCGACCTGGACGTCCCGCTCGCCGTCGAGGCTACGGTGGGCACCCGGTGGGGCAAGGGCGACGTCGCTATCGTCACCTCCTGACGAACCTGCTAGCATACGTACGTAATATCTACTGGAAGGAGGACCATGGCAGCCAACGGCAAGGGACGCGCTATCCGCGTCCCGGAGGCCCTGTGGACGGCGGCCAAGGCGAAGGCAGACGAGCGCGGGGCAAAGAGCCTCGGTGCAGCCATCCGGGAGTTCCTGGAGGCATACGTCAAGTCGTCTCGCCCCGCCGTGAAGGACGGCGTCGGCGTGATGCGGGCGCGCAGCGGCGCGGCCCAGCGCGAGGTGCACACGTTCTACGTGTCGGACACGCTCTGGGACGCAGCGCACGCGAAGGCGGAGACGGTGGACGAGACCCTGTCCGCCGCGATCCTGACCTTTCTCATCGCCTACGCAGGCGAATACGAGGACTGAGGAATTGAGCAGCAATCCCACCCCCATGTTTGACGAGGACCCCGAATGGGATTCTCACATAGAGACCGACCCCGAAAAGCGGGCAGCAGCAAATCGGCGTTTGCAGCAATGGCGCCCTTTGCTTGCTGCCCGCAACAGCACAGCATTCCTCGATGAGCAGATCGGATTGATCGAGGAATACGCCAACCAAGGAGCCTGAAATGGCAGCGACCCTGATCCTCACCAGCACTACCGGAATGCGGCTCCCCCAGGAGCCCATTCCCACCGACTACGCCTACCTCACCTACGAGGAGCCGCCCCGGCTCGCCGGAGCCGCCGACGTGCCGCTCTGGTTCGACGCTCCCGAGCGCGGCAGCCGCCCGCTCTTCCTGCGGGACTTCCGCCGGATGTTCGTCCGCGAGCGGGGCATCGTGCCCGCCGTGGCGGAGCGGGACCTGGTGCCGTTCTTCGAGGGCATCACGGAGGCCCGCGCCTTGCTCGGCCTGCACCGGGCGGCGGAGTCGTTCGCGTACGACCCGCACCCGACCGGCGGCCGTCGGGCGGGCCGGGCGCGGTGGCTCCGCGCGATGGCGGACCGCTACCTCGAAGCCTCAGGTCAGCGACCAGTTCCCATCGCGGAGTAGTAATCCGTCCGGCTTGGGTGTAGTGTTACGTATGTCAGCACAACGCACCACAAACCGGAGGTCACCATGCGCAGCAACGTCACCCCTCACCAGCGGGCACTCAACCTGGCAGCCGAGAAGGCAGCCGCCCGCGAGGCTCGGGCCGCCGAGCAGGCCCCGGCGCCCAAGACGCCGGTCAAGAACCGGAAGATCACCACGACGCTCACCGCTCCCGGCGAGCGCGTCGTCAAGGTCAACGGCGAGTACGTCGGCCTCGTCGTCCGCGAGAAGGACGGCTGGCACCGGCTCGGCAAGGGCAGCCGGATCGCGTACCGCACCTTCACCGAGGCGGCGCAGGCTCTGGTCCGGCGCCTGGAGCGCGAGTCTCACCGGCTGCCGGTCCGTTCCGGGCAGATCGTCACCCTCCGGGACAAGGCGGACGGCATCACGACGCGCCACCTGGTGCAGGCCATCTCGCAGGTGGTCAGCCTGACCGGCAACGAGTGGACGATGTTCTGCGGCGGCCTCGGCGTCCCGTACCGCTCGGCCGACTTCGAGTTCGTGTCGGTCTCCGACACCTGGTAAGACCTGGCCGGGGCGCCCGTGCGGCGCCCCGGCACCACCCCACGAGCAGGAGAGGACCATGTACGACTCCAAGATGAACCGCATGACGTCCCGCGTGACGTTCGGTCGCGACTACCGCGACCGGCCCGCGCCGGAGGCCGAGCCGTGCCCCGAGGGCGGCAGCAAGAGCACCGGCCCGAAGTTCGAGACGCCCGCCGACCGCGCTCGCGGCCGTCGTCGCCGGGGGTGGAAGCGATGACCACCACGCGCCACGCCCACGAGGACTGGATGATGGGCAAGGACGCCGACGGCCGCGACTTCTGCCGCGTCTGCGGCGAGCACCCGGACCCGGTGCAGCAGGCGCTCTCCGCGTACCGCGCGGCCGTCGACGAGGTGCGCCGCGCCGAGCACCAGAAGCAGAAGGCCGCGCAGGCGCTCTACGAGGCGCGGCTCGCCGCCGGGCAGAAGGCCAGCCCGACAGAGACGGGCAGTGGCGAGCCGCTGCCCAGCCACGCCTTCCGTCACGCCATCGCCTACGTGGACGAGCCGACGGAGGACGGCCGGACGATCCAGCCGGGAGCCGTGAACTGGCAGTTCGGGGAGCGCATCCCCGTCAGCCTGGCGCCCGACGGCGGCGTCGCTACGCCCGTCGGCTACGCGATCACCTCGCACATCGACGACGAGGGCGGAGTGCAGGCGACCATCTACGTGGACGAGAAGACGGCGGCCCTGATCACCCCGCAGACGGCCGTCTCCCTCGGCGTCGGCCTGGACTCGCTGGAGGCCGACCTGAGCGGCGACAACTCGGCCATGGTCGTGAAGGGCGGCCGTCTGCGCCAGGTGCTCGTCCAGGAGGGCGACAAGGCGTCCTGGCCCGGCTGCGTGGTCAGGCACCCGTGAGGTGGCAGGCGATCAAGCGCGTGTCGGGCACCGGCCCGACGCACGCCGTGAAGGAAGACGGCAAGACCGCGTGCGGGCGCGCCGCCGTGACGAAAGGCAACCGGTTCAGCGAGGTCTGGACCGACATGCCCGAGCCCAAGCCAGGCGAGTTGTGCATCCACTGCTCGGCCGCCCTCGGCCGGGCGATCCGTGGCAAGCGCTGAGGGCTGCTGCCCCGACTGCGACGGCACCGGGCGGGGCGACTGGTCAGAACCGTACGGCTGCTCGTCCTGTTACAGGACCGGGCATATTCACCCAGAAGAGGAGACATGTGATGGACGGACGACGCGAGCAGGCCGCGAAGATGCTGCGGGAGCGGCTGGAGCGCGAGGGCCGGACGATGACGGACCGCGAGTTCAAGGAGGCCGTGGACTACATCGTGCGGCAGAGCGACGAGAAGGGCCGGGAGCGCGGATGAGCCAGATCTGGAAGCAGCGGCTCCCCCTCGACGAGGGCTACGACCACCTCGTCATCGAGACGGACCACGTCTTGTCCGTCGGGCCGGACGCGAACGGCGTGCCGAGCGTCTGGTTCCGGTCGCCCCGGGACCAGCCCGGCTCGAACCGCCTGACCGAGGTCGTGCTGTACGGCACCGGCCACGACGTCCCGGAGGAGGCCGGGGAGTTCATCGGGACGTTCGTGTGGCGGACGCTCGTGCTTCACGCCTTCGCCCGGCCGGTGCCGTGATGGAGCCGTGCTCGACGTGCGACGTTATCGGTCCGGACCGCGACGCTGCGACGTCAGCGTGCCGCGACCTGCACCGAGCGCTCCACGACGTCTACCGTGCGGTCGCGGACGTTCTCGTTCCGGCCTTCGAACGGATGCGGCTCGCCGCCGAACGCGAACGGCTCGCGACGAAGGACGCTTACGTGCTGGTGAACGAGAGCGTCGCGGCGCACCTGCGTGGCGAACGGTAGTGGCCGTAGTCACGGCCGATGACGTTCGGGCCG
This sequence comes from Amorphophallus titanum, assembly GCA_024336825.1. Taxonomy (NCBI): domain Eukaryota; kingdom Viridiplantae; phylum Streptophyta; class Magnoliopsida; order Alismatales; family Araceae; genus Amorphophallus; species Amorphophallus titanum. The sequence continues at coordinate 13,283,682 of JANBPO010002057.1, read as the reverse complement.
CAGCCGTTCGCATCTGCGAACGCGACGGGATCAGCGAGGCTGACCTGCGCGAACGGCTGCGGCTCGGCGGCATCGCCGCTCGAACGAAACCGTGCCGCCAGTGCGGCACGGTCTGGACGGCGGCCCGCGAGGGCGCGTCCTTCTGCACCGGCTCTTGCCGTTCGCAGTGGAACCGAGAGAACGGATAGATCCGTATGAAGGTGGCAGTAATCCCCTCCGACACGGGAGCGTGCGGATACTTCCGTCTGATCTGGCCCGCCGAGGCGGTTCGTACCGTCCGGCCGGACTGGCAGGTGGACATCTACCGTCCGCAGGACGTGAAGATCGGCAACGGTCCCCGGGGCCTTGCCGTTCGCGGCCTGGACCCGAACGGTCTCGACCTGGCGATCTTCCAGCGCGTCGGCACGCCCCGGCAGGTCGAACTCGTTCGCGTTCTCCAGGCGCGCGGCACAGCCGTAGCCATCGACGTGGATGACGCGCTGTACTGCATCGACCTCGACAGCGGCTCGTACGCGGCGTGGAACGACCGCAGCAGCGCGACGCACTGGTCGAATCTGGAGGAGGCGTGCCGCAGGGCCGACCTCGTCACCGTGACCACCGACGCGCTCGCGCGGCACTACGCCCGGCACGCGCGCGTCGAGCGCATCCCGAACGGCCTGCCGGACCGCGCCTACGTCGAGCCCAGCCCGCTCACGCCGCTGTCGGACATCGTGACCATCGGCTGGTCCGGGGTGGCCGCCTCCCATCCGCACGATCTGGAGGCCGTGGGCGACGCTCTGGCGAACGTTCTGCGCTCCGACCCCCAGGTGGGCGTCAAGATCGTGGGCGACGGCGAGTGGGCCGCACGCGCGCTCCGGGTACCCCCGCACCGGCTGACCGACGTCGGCCGCGTCTCGCTGGTCGAATACCACGAGGCGCTGTCGGGGACGGACATCGGCATCGTGCCGCTGGCCGACACGAAGTTCAACGAGGCGAAGTCCAGCCTCAAGGCGCTGGAGTACCTGGGGGTCGGCGCCCGTGTGGTCGCGAGCGTGACCCCGGCCAACGTGGAACTCTCGCTGACGGCGGGCACCGACGCGCTGGCGCTCGCGAAGACGCCCGAGGGGTGGGAGCACGCGCTGCGGCAGCAGATCGCCGCCGTGCGCTGGCACCGCGAGCACGGCACCGACCCGGGCCGGGACGTCCGGGACATGAGCATCCTCGGAAGGGCCGAGGAGTGGGCCGCCGCGTGGGAACGCGCAGCGGCCCGGCGGAAGAACCTCACCAAGTAGGGGGAATTGTGGCGAAGTTGGGCGACATCTGGGGCAGCCCCGGCAGGGACTGCGGCCGGTGCGGCGGGCACGGGGTGATCCTCGGCGGGAGCAAGGCGAACCCGCAGGAGGTCCCCTGCCCGGACTGCAACCCGGACAAGCAGCAGGGAGCGTGGCTGTGAGCGTCGTGATCAGGAAGGTCGGCGGCGCCTCGCAGTGGACCTGCACCGTGCTCGTGAAGCGAGACGGGAAGAAGGAGAAGTGCCTGCACAAGGGCGTGGCGAACACGCCCGAGGACGCGGGCAAGGAGTACGACGCGCACCGAAAGCAGGTGCACTGATGGGCCGCGCGGCGCCGATCTGGCGCATGGAGGCGGCCGACTCCGAGGGCGAGCCGATCATCGGCCCGTGGGAGACGAAGGCCGAGGCCGAGCAGCGGGTGGCTGACGTCGTTGACGGCCGGTTCATCCCGACGGGCAAGGCGGTCCGCAAGAAGTAGCCCGGACACAAGAAGACCCCCACCGAATGACGGAGACGGTGGGGGTCTTCTTGCTGAGGTGCCAGCAGTGCGTCCGGCTCTTCCGATGTTACACGCCCTCCGACGAGGGGGCCTGCCGAGCGCCGCTGGCGGCGATGTGGACGTCCAACCGCTGCGACAGGGTACGCACGTCGCTCCGGACGCCCTCCGTCTCCTGACGAGACGCTGAGCGGTCCTCCTGGACCGTCCTGGCGAGGGCTACCTGCGTGTCGGCCAGGGTCTGCATGGCCTCGTTCATGGCCTCGCCCTGGAGGCGTATCGCCGTCACCTCGTCACGGAGGTTCGGGTACTCGGTCTTCTCGTGGCTGTTCTCCGTCTGCCCCAGCACCCGCTCCAGCCGCCCGCGCACAGCCCGCCACAGCAGCCAGAGCCCCAGCAAGACGATGGCGCTGATGATCGAGGTGATGAGGCCGGTTGTCGTCTCGGGATTCATGACGTCTTCCAGTAGGTCCATGTATCGAGGCTAGGTGCTGTTACGTAGAGCGTCGGTCCAGGTAGAGGGTGAAATTTCAGTTCTTGAGGAAGGTCTCGTTCACGTTGACGGAGTTACCGTGCGTGGCCGTGTTACAACGCACCTGGATACCGCCGTTCGATTGGATGGCGATGCGGAACAGGTTCGCCGCCGACGTCGAGCCAGACGCTCCGAGGAAGTTCAGCGAGACGTCCGGCCGCAGGTCCGCCGGGATAGTCCCGGCGGTCACCGGCTGCTGGAGGCTGTTCGCCGCGCCCCAGTTCGTGTCCACGCCCAGGGAGCCCTGGTACTGCACCCGGTCCCCGATCCGGCGCGCCTGCAAGGCGGAGGTGAACCCGGTGGCGGCCACGATCGTCACCCAGCCCGAGTCGGGGATGAGTGGCTGGTACGTGCGGATCTTCCGCTCCAGCGCAGCGATGCGCCGCCGGTAGTCCGTCAGCATCGTGTCGATGTCGTACCGGCGGGGCGCGGTGTTCGAGGCCATCAGCAGTCCTCGCAGTCGTTGGGCGCCGCCGAGAGCGGGCTGCCCGGGAACGAGTCGGACATCATGTTCACGGTCACCTGCTCGGGGCCTTCCTGCCCGACGGCGACCGAGACGCGGCTGATCGTCATGCGGTCAGTGCCCGCGTCAGGGATATCCGGCCCGGAAACGATCCGCCAATTCGGCGAGTCGATGTCCACATTCATGATGTAGCCGGGCAGGAAATCGTCAAGGTTGAGCGGAGAGATACCTTCCCCAGAGCCGTAGTCCAGACCCGCGAAATTGAACTGCAATTCGAGGGCGGCGAACATGTGGTCCGTCTGGTAACCGGCCGCGTTGGCGCCGAGCGTGACGAGGTTCGTCACGCCGTCGAACGACGGGGCGGCGTCGTACCGGGGCTCGAAGGGGAGCGGGCTGTCGGCCGACGCGATGAGCGGCGTGCCGTCGTCGAGCGGGTCACCGAAGGCGTCGACCTGGTTCGCCATCTCGTTGCCGTCCACGCCCACCTTGAAGTCCGAGCAGTGGTCCCAGGTGATGAACGGGGCCGGGCTCGGCTGCGACACCGTGTCGAAGAACCCCATCTCGGAATACCAGTTGTCAGTCAGGCCGGGAATGCCCGCCGTGCGGTAGTGGAACATCTGGTAGATGGGACCGTTCTCCACGCCGATCAACTGCTTGAGCATTTCCCCGATGACCGGCCGGTCTCGCGCGAGATAGGTGCGGTCGCGGTTGAATGCGGTAGCACCGAATCCGCCGATGAGTGGAATGCCGAGCGACGGAGAAGGGTCCACCGAGCCGCCATTGATGTTCTCCCCGCGCGCGTACATCACCAGGTCCCGAGCAATGGAGACCTGGCTCTCGTTGTTGAAGTCCAGGTCCGAGCGGATGAGCCGGTAGTTGAGGTAGTTCTGCATCTCGGTAAAGCCCAGCGTGATGGTGCCGTCGCTGTTTCCCTCGAACGTCTCGACGAAGCCACCGAACATGTTCACCGGGTTGTTCGGCGTCGCATTTCCGCCCCGAATCCGCTGGAAGAAGATGCCGGTCGTCTTCGGCATACAGTCCGACGCGGAAACGTACGCCGACGTCACCTGCGGATTGTTGCCCCGCCGGTTGAAAGTGATCGTGCCGCGCCCGGCCTCCAGGAACACGGTCTCGAACTCGAACGACACCGGGATGATGGCGTGCGTAATCCGACCCGTCAGCAGGTCCGTCAGTTCCACGCGCCAGTTCGGCGCGCACGCGCACACCTGAGCCATCAGCCGCTCACCACCGAGTTCTCCCAGATGAAGTTCGCGAAGCCCGTGTCCGCCGGGTCGCCGGTCTGGAGAGTAACCCAGTGCACGCCCGGCTCCAGCGGGGACGAGAAGTCGCCCTCGATGTTGGCCGTCACGTCCACGAAGCCGTCCGACGCCCGGCCGAACTGCGTGTCCACCGTGATGACGGTGCCCAGCGGGATGTCCTCGGTGTAGGTGAACTGGTGGTTGCCGTACGTCACGACGATGGGCGCCGTCAGCCCCGGGAACAGGGTGATCTCTGGGAAGACACACAGCGTGCCGACGACCTCCAGCGTCAGCGGCTCCGTGGCCGTGGCGCCGACGTTCATCCACGGCTGCGCGAGGTCGATGGTGTAGGGCACCGAGCCCGGGATGCCCGTCCACACAAGGCGCGGCTGCACGAAGGCCGCCGTCGCCGGGGCCAGCCCGCTCTGGGTGTAGCGCGCCCAGTCGTCGGTGACGGCCTGCCCAGCGCCGTTGTTGACCGTAACGACGGCGCCCGCCGCCGTGTACCAGGTGTAATCGAGGCGCGTCTGCGGGATGCCGCCGGACGGGTCCTTCCGCGCCCACCAGGCCCAGGTGTAGGTCAGCCCGGCCGTCACCGGGATGCCAGACGTACCCGAGCCCGAGAGGACACCGGTCATCGGGGATGAGGCGGGCAGCGCGGTCACCTCGCGCCGGAAGTACGGGCCGCCGTCCGGCCCACTCGGGCCGCCGGACAGGACGATCGAGTCGTCGACCGTGGCGCCGTTGGTGGTCATCGAGAAGCCGGACAGGTCCGGATCGGGGATCAGGTTCTGGTCCGTCGCGTCGACCGACTGCACCGACTGGCTCTCCCACAGCGCACCGGGGATCGTGTCGGCGAGCAGCAGGCGCGCGTCAGCCGCGTCGAAGCGCAGCAGCACCGTCGCGCCGCCGATGTCCGACCGGCGCCACGTCACATCCGCCACGCGGGGCCGCCCGTGCACCATGTACGGGCCGAGGTAGACCTTCTCCTCCTCGGTGGCGTCGGGATCGTGGCAGTCCGAGAAGATGACCAGCGTGGCGCCGGTGCAGTTGCGGCTCCACTCCTGCGTCAGCCGGGCCACGGCCTGCCGCGCCGACGGGCAGCCGGGGCAGCCGACGTTGGGCACGTCGACCTCCAGCGTGATGATGCGCGGCTCGTAGTAGTCCGCGAACTGCACGACACCGTCTCGCTGAGCGAACGCAACGTCACCCGAGCGGACGCCGGGTACCCCCAAGCCCTCCGGCGGCGCCGTGAGGTAGCCCACGGGCACCGTCGGGAGCCACGGCTCGATGGCGTCGCCGCCGGACAGGCTGATGCCCTGCTCCTGCGCCTGGAGGCTGCCCGTGGTGTCCTTGCCGTCCTGGTAGAGCACGATGCCCCAGGCCCCGCTGTTGCCGCTCATCGAGCCACCCCTCCGATCGTCTCGCTCCGTGCCTGCGTGGCGTAACGGACATTCCAGTTGATTTCCTGCAAGCGACCACCGCTCGTCGTCGGGCCGAAGAACTGCTGCGTGACCGACACGTCACCGTGCCGCACAGACGGCGCGCTGGCGGCCGAGGAAGCCACGTTCGAGCCCGTGGCCTGGGCCGTGCGCCGCAGGGGCGCCAGCGCCCGCCCACCGGGCGCTACGGGGGCGAGAGCCTTCTCCATGGCGCGGGCCGGGACGTTCACGTTCTGCGTGATGCCCTCCCCGACCATCTCAGCGATCTTCTTGCCGGACTGCTCCGGGTTGCCGAGGCCCGACAGCGGCCCCTCCTTGGCCGGGGAGAACGGCAGGTAGTTCCGGACGGTCTGCGCCATCGAGGACGCCATCGAGGCGAGGCGGCCGAGCATGGCCGAGATGCCGTTGATGAGCCCCTGCACGACGTTCCGGCCCGCCTGGTACAGCAGCCCGGACAGATTGCCGACGGCGCGCCCGATCTGCCCCGGCAGCCGGGTGAAGTACCCGAGCGCCCGGCTGAGTCCGCTGCGCACCGTGTTGCCGAGCCGAGAGACGCCGTTGCTGAACAGCGTGCCCGACGTCGTCCACAGCGCCCGCACGAATGCGAGCGCGCGGTTCCGCAGGTTGAGGAAGCCGTTCACCACGTTCGTCACCCAGCGCAGGACGCCGGTGATGATGCGCACCTGGAACGAGGTGAAGTTCTGAACTACCCCATTCCACCAATTCCGGACCGCCGTGAGCACCTGCTTTCCGCCGTTGTTGAAGTAGTTCTTGATCGTGTTCCACAGGAATTCGACGGCGGCGGAAAGGATCTTCACGACGCCATCGAAGATCTGCACCAGGCCGTCCCACGCCTTCTCCCAGTCGCCCGTGAAGACGCCGGTCAGGAAGGTAATGAGGCCGCCCAGAATGTCGAATACGCCCCCGATTACGTCAACGATCAGGTTGATCGCGTTCAGCACCTGCGCGCCGAACACCGTCAGGAAGACGTCGAGGATCGGCAGCAGCACCGGGATCAGCCCGGAGATGGCCGGGTACAGGTTCTCCATGAAGAGGCCCGCGATGCGCTCGATGGCGCCGCCGAGCCCGGTGAGCAGCGTGCCGACAAGCGGCGCGATGGCGGCCACCAACTGGAGGATCAGCCCGATGACGGCGCCGAGCACCGGAGCGAGCGCGGTGAGCGCCCCGCCGATGGCCTGCCCGAGGATCGTGGCGATCGGCAGCAGGATCGACCGCAGCGTCTCGAACTGCGGCAGCAGCGCGCCGATGATGGCGAACACGCCCTGGAAGATGGGCACGATGACGCCGCCCAACTGCCGGATCGCCTCGCCGCTCTGCTGGATCAGGCCGAAGAACTGCTCCAGGCCGGACTGCGCGGTCGCCGTCTGGAGGAAGGCGGCCAACTGCCCGGTCGCCTGCTCGAAGATGTTGAGCAGCGTGGCGCCCTGCTCCGCCCCGGCCCCGAACACGCTGATGAGGATGGAGCCGACGTTGCGCACGATGCCCACGAGCGTGCCGAGGATCGCGTTGCTGCCCCGCAGGAAGGCGTTCAACTGCCCGCTCTGCGAGACGCCCTCCGCCCAGCCCGCGAAGCCTGCCGTCGCGTCGCTGATGGCACGGGCCATCTCGGTAGCCGGGCCGATGCTGCCGCCGAAGAGCGCGAACAGGCCACGCCCGATGTTGCCGACGGCGGGCAGGATCGCCTCCAGGGTGTCGTTCAGACCGCCCAGGATCGCGTCGATCTGGCGCACCCGCTCGCCCTCGGTGGCCCACGCCGTGAAGCCACGGAGAGTGGTGTTCAGGATGCCCGCCGTCTCCGTCAGCGAGGACTGGAGCACCGGCAGGAACGTCTCCCCGAGGGCCGTGATGTCGGCCCCGATGCCCTGGAAGAACCGCCCCTGGATCGCCCGCTGCACGCCCTGCCACGCGGGCGCAAGCGCGCCGACGGCGGTCACGACGGAGCGGGCCGACGGAGCGAGTTCCTTGAGCGCGGCGTCGAGTTCCTTCTGCGTCTCGGCCGAGACGGCGCCGGTCTTCGCCAGTTCCTCCTCCGCCTTGCTCTGCGCGTCGAACGCCTCCGTGAGCCCCTGGCTCGCGATCTGCGTCGTGGCGGCGGCGAGCCCGAGCGAGGCGAAGATCGTGCCCGCCGACAGCGCGCCGCCCGCAGCCTGCCCGAGCGCGCCGCCGACGGCGACGGCCCCGGCGACGATGCCGCCGAGCAGCGCGGGGATCGGGACGATGGCCCCGATGAGCCCCGCGCTGGCGCCGCCGACCTTGGCGAGGGAGAACTCCAACTGCCCGAAGGTGCTGATGGCGTCCTCGTTCTTCGAGGCGCCCCGGCCGATGCCCTTCGAGAGGCTGGTGCCGATGGCGTCGCCCTCGCGCTCCGCGTTGCGGGCCGCCCGGCGGGTGCCGCGAACCAGGTCGCGGTCGAGGTCATCGAGGTCGGCTCCCACCTCGATGACTGCCTCACCGAGCGACTGCGCCATCCCGGATCACCTTCCTCGTGCTGGTCGGCCGCGCGATCCGGGCGTGCCGTTGCTGTTCGCCAGGGTACCGCGCCGCCCCGGCTGTTCCTTGGCCGTCGTCGGCCCGCCCGGCTTCGGCGGCCCGTCGGGCTGGATCTGCGCCTTGAACGCCGCGAAGGCGCTCGTCTCGTTGGCCGCAGACCAGGGGGATTCCTCCGGGGGCTCCTCGCCCTTCGGGGGCATCCACAGTTTCCGGTCGAACTTGGACAGAGCGTTCTCGTCCTGCGCGTTGCGCGTCGCCCAGAAGTAGATCAGGTTGAGCAGCCGGTCGATCGGCAGGCTCATGAGGTCCGTGTTACGTGACGTTGCCCAGCCCTCCAGCGTCGGCCAGTTCTCCGACGCCAGGTGCAGCAGGCGGAACGTCACGTAGTAGGGCGGCCCGCCACCTGCTTCTGGAGCCAGCCGAGGATGGCCTCCAGGTCGGGGACGTCGAAGTCGTCCTTCTTGTTCTTGAGCCGGTCGATGAAGTACTGGCTCGGCGGCTGCGTGCCCTCGTCGGCCACGAAGTCCTCGTCCAGCCCCTCCTGGAGCCAGTCGAACGTCTCGCGCGTCAGCGAGATGACGGTGCCGCCGTTGACCGTCTCCAGGAAGATGGCCGACTGCTTCGGCGGGGTGAACTTGAACGGCGTGCCGTCCACAGTGAACTCGATGGGCTTCTTGTTCCGGGTGCCTGTCGTGAAGGCCATGGTTGCGCTCATGCGACGAGCGTATCCCACGTACGTACCACGTCAGATCTTCAACTGCGCCAGCACCCGCGAGAGCCACCGCGTGGCGCGGATGCCGCGCACCCGCTTCGCGAAGACGAACGCCCCGTTCTTCCCCCGGAACCGCAGCACCTTCGCCGTGCGCGGGCCGTGGTCGCGGGTGCCGCGCTCCAGGAAGATGCCGTAGTCCAGGTTCGTCCCGATCTGGTAGTTCACCGGCCGCCGCGACGACGGGAAGCGCTGGTACTGCACCGAGTTCCGCAGGCGCCCCGTGTCCACTGAGCCGTCCGTGGTGAGGTTCATCTTGGCCCGGTCGCGCGCCTGCCCGGCCACCTTCCGGGTGAACGTGTCGACGTCGCCGCCGGGCGCCGACAGCCGGGCGATGGCCGCCTTGTTCAGGGTGATACGGACGCGCGTCTTGCTCACGACGCCACCCAGACGGACGGCTCCGGGAAGTCGTACGGCTCCACCGGCTCCGGGTGCTCCTCCGGGCAGGCGCACGAGCCCTGCGCGAAGTAGACGCGCCACTCCCCGCCCATGCAGCCGCCCTCGGTCTCCTTCGGCGTCCACTGCTGGATCATCTTCTTGCTGAGCGTGGGGTTCGGGTCCCAGCAGCAGCGAATCGCCGTCTCCAGCAGCGCAGCGTCGCGGTTCATGGCGGCGGCGTCGGCGGTCATCTCCTCGCCGGTGGGGAAGTCCTCGTTGTCGCCCACGGTGTGCGCGCAACGGATCACGCTGACGCCCAACTGCACGGCCCAGAACAGCGGGTTGCAGTTGCTCGCCGTCGTGTCGATGGCCGGGAAGGTGCGGCTCGGGTAGCGCTCGATCACGCGGACGGCCAACTGCCCGGCGCAGCAGTCGTCGTCGGGCACGGTGGCCCCGGGGTTCAGGAACGCCTTGCCGACCGGGACACCGGCCTCTTCGAGCGCGCCGTTGGCACAGATGAGCAGCGCCCACATCTCAGCGCTCAGGGTGTCCGGGATCGTTGCCATGCAGCCAGGGTAGACGGATTTCACCGCAGGGGTTGTTCGTCCGGATTGCTGATGCTAATGTTACGTATGTCAGCACAGCCCGAGACCAGGAGGTCACCATGGCCCGCATCGCCCGCCCCGCCGGTTACTACGAGAAGAACGTCCGCGAGGACTGTGGCCGCTGCGGCGGCTCCGGCTCCGTGTCCTGGGGCGCCAACGTCAGCGGCTCCCGCCGCCGCAACGGGCGCATCGAGTCCGTCCCGCAGGTGTGTTTCACCTGCAACGGCGCCGGGTTCAAGATGCGCTCGCAGGCGAACATCGACCGCTGCGCTCGGAACGCCGAGCGCAAGACGGCGCAGTTCGTGGCCGAGGTCGCCGCGAAGGCTGCGGCCGACGTTGCTGCCTGGGTCACCTGGACGAGCGAGCACCAGGACGTCATCGCGTTCCTCGACACGGCCCGCGCTGGCGAGCCGGGCACCTTCCTCTTCGACATGAAGTGGCAGGTCCAGAACCGGCAGGCGCTCACCGAGAACCAGGTGGCCGCCGTCCGCCGCCTCATGGAGCGCATCGCGGCCGACGCCGCCGTGTCGGCGCCCGTCGTCGAGGGGCGCATCGAGGTCACGGGCGAGGTGCTGACCACCAAGGTGCAGGACAGCGTGTACGGCACCACGGTGAAGATGCTGGTCCGCGACGACCGGGGCTTCAAGGTCTGGGGCACCGTCCCCTCCGCCCTGCTGGGCGAGGGCGTCAAGGGAAAGCGCGTCGCGTTCAGCGCGTCCGTCAAGGTCAGCGACCGGGACGAGACGTTCGGCTTCTACCAGCGGCCGACGAAGGCTCGGCTGGTCTGACCCACCCGGCCGGGCGCACAAGGCGCCCGGCCTCACCCCGAAGGAGAGCAAGATGGCAGTCGAGTTGGTCAAGGAGCCCGTGCACGAGTACGTGTGCGACGGGTGCGGGAAGTCGACGATCGTCGTCGAGGGCGAGGACCAGCCGCTCGGTATCGAGGGGACCGTGGCCGAGCACCACGCGGGCGGCGGCAACGGCGGAGGCTTCTGGGCCTGCTCCCGGAAGTGCGTCCGCAAGGCGATCATCACGGTCCTGGACGAGGCCTACTGATGGGCGCCGAGGGTTTGCCCGCCTGGGTCGAGGTCGGTGCCCCGGCGCTGGTCACCTGGGGCATCCGCGACGAGTACGTGGACAAGGTCGTGGTCACGAAGATCACCCCGAGCGGGCAGGTCGTCGTGAACGGCGGCCAGCGCAACGAGCGCCGGTTCATGCGGCAGAACTTCCAGAAGGACGGCACGGCGCACCAGTGGGCGCGGGGCACGTTCGGCACGGCGTACGACCTGTACTCCGTCGAGCACGAGAAGGCGCCGCGCATCCTCGCGCAGCAGGAGCACAACCAGGCGTGGAACCGGGTCCGCCGGGACATGGAGGCGCTGGAGCGGGGCAAGACGCTCAACGACGCTGCCGCGCTGGTGCAGTCCCTGTCGACATGGCGCAGGGCGAAGGAGAACCTGTCCGCTCTGTCCTGATCGTTCTTCTCTCATCACCGCACCCTCTATAAGAGGGTGCGGTGATGATGAAAGAAGAAGACGACTAGGGGACCGGCCAGGTCGTCTCGCGGAAGCGAGGCGGGCGCCGGTCCGGCGAGAGCACCCGCCACTTGCGCGGACGACGCACCACAGAGGCCACCCACGAGTCGATCAGCCAGATCCCGGTGTGCCCCTCGTCGATGTCGTCGAAGGAGTCCAGGACGGCCACGGTGACCCCCTGGCGGGTGATCTGCTGCACCCGCTGCGGCAGGCCGCAGGACTTGTCGCCGCACGCGGCCTTCGCGAGTTCGTTCGCGAGCCGCCCGGCCGCGACCTGCCCGCCCTTCGGCACGGCGTAGCCCTTGGTGTAGGTGATCGACCAGGTGTCCGGCGAGCCGTCCACGAGGTCCATGTCCTGGCACGTCGGCCACTGCCCGCCGTCCTGCCGGATCAGGAACCGCGCGTTGTCGACGCGGTACGCGGCCGGGTCCAGCACGACGCCGTCGATCCGCACCTGCTGCACCGACGCGATCGGGCCGGGCAGCCGGAGCGCCTGCGTGCTGTTGCACCCGCAGGTGTCCCCGCACGAGCCGCACCCGATGTTGAACCAGGCGCCCTGGATAAGCACGGGCGTGAACGGCGCCGCAAGCGGGCCGCCCGCCCCGCCCCAGAACGTGGACACGCCCTCCCAGCACTGCTGGCGGCAGGGCCGCAGCGTGACCTCGCACTGGCCGTACTTCCGGCCGGTCCAGTCCCAGAGGTAGGTGGCGGCCATCTCCTCGAACGTCGCCACGCCGGACGCGGGCAGGCTCGCGAGCGGCTCGGGCAGCCCGTTGCCGCACGCGCTGTAGTCGATCGGCCAGTCGCACGGGGCGTCGGCGTAGTCCATGGTGCCTCCTCAGGCCCAACATACGGCAGCGGCCCCGCCCCGCGAGGGACGAGGCCGCTGTATCCATCCGGTCAGGGAGCGACCGGCAGGAACGGGGTGAAGCCGCACGAGGCCGGAGGCGGCGCGACGCCGGTCTCCACGAGCAGCAGGTGGTCGAGCGGGTCGAGAGCCGTCGGCAGCACCGACGGGACTCCCGTGTCCATGAGCACCGCGTACGGGCCGACGCCCCACGCGTTGCCGCCGCGCGTGAACGCGCCGGTCATGGAGAACGTGATGGCGTCCTCGCCCGTCACCTCGATGTCGCCCAGGACGCCCGCGTTGACGAAGGGGAGCAGCATGTAGCCGCTGGCCTCCTCGTCGCCCGGCTCGCAGGCGCGGCCGGACAGACCGGTCCACATCTCCAGCGCGAACTTCTTGTCGATGGTGCCCTCGGCCACCGTGATGCCCGCGTTCTCGTCGTCGTAGTCGGCGTACGGCTCCGCGTTGGTGGTGAGCGAGGCGAGGTCCGGGTCCACGCCACAGAACTCCATCTCCAGCGTGAAGCGCTTGAACGAGTCGCTGGTGCGCTCGTTCACGCACAGCGACCCGTCCGCCTTGCGGGTGATGATCTCCGTGCCCTCCTCGATCTCCGAGGTGAGCGTGAGCGAGATGAAGCCGTCGGTGGCGACGACGGACTCCAGGTCCCCGGACGCAGGCAGGTTGCCGCACTCGTCGAGCGCGGTAGCCCGGATGCGCTTCCCGAGGACCGGGATGAAGCACTTGGTCATGGCTGAGTCCTCCGTTGGAGAGCCCGGCCCAAACGCCAGCGACGTACATCTGCGCCCAGGTTATCTGCCTGGGTTGTTACCCGAGAACCGCAGCGATCGGGTCGTAGTCGGTCTCGGGCTCCGAGGTCTCCGCCGGGGCGGGGGTCTCAGCGTGCTCGATTTCGGGGCTGGGCGTCTCGTCAGCGCCCTCAGACGCCTCCGGGGCAGCCGTGTCGGTCGGCTCCGGCACGGGCTGCTCCTGGGGCTCCTGCGGAACCGAGAGCAGTTCGAGCGCGCGGTCCGCCGGGTCCGGCTGCGCGTCGGCCCCCTGCGCCGCCGCGAACTGCCCGACCAGCGCGAGACGCGGGTCCTCCACCGGCGCAGCCGGGGCCGTCCGCTTGATCCGGCGGAAGCCGCCGTCCATCACTCGTGCCATCAGGCCATCCCCGTCTCTACCTCGATGGCGAGCGGCGCCGGGCACTCGTCCCAGCCGACGAGGTAACGGCGCTCCGCGATGCCGAAGAGGTTGTTCTGTGCGCGGTCGAGCAGGTCGCCCGGCCGGTTGGTGGCCGTGAAGACCTCCGAGCGGTACGCCATGAGCGCGGGCGTGGCGACGATCCACCAGCCCGCCGTCCCGTCCGGGTGCGTGCCGGGGTACCCGGCGCCCGCGATGACGGGCGTGCCGAGCACGGTGTAGAGCCGCGTGCCGCGCACCTCCAGCAGGTCGTCCGCGATCATCAGCGTCGCGAGGAACCGGCTCATGTGGATGACGCCCAGCGAGCCGTACTCCGTGGCGATGTACTGCTCCGCCACGGCGAGCGCGAGGTTCGGCGCGAGCGGCCCGGCGCCGTCGGTGTCGGCGTCGGTGAAGTTCGGGACGTTGCCCAGGTCACCAGTCCAGATGGCCTGCTCCGCGCGGGCCTCCTCGCGGGCGAGCAGGTGCTCGGTGGCACGCTCCTGCGCGTACTCCAGGTCGTGCCCCATCGGGCTGCACTCGTACGAGCCGTACACCGTGAACGGCGTGGCGTCGTCGGTGCCCCCGGGGATGGGGAAGTTCTTGGGGAGACCGATGGTCTCCTCTTCGGGGTCGCAGTCGACGTCACCGATGCCGGACGCGGGCGAGCAGGGCAGCGGCTCCCAGACCACGCCGTTCTCCCAGCGGGATGCGCCCACGGGGCGCGGCGTGACAGTGGAAAGCAGCCCGTACGGCAGCGCGGTACGAGCGATGGGGTCGACGACGGTCGCCGGGGCGAATGCCATGCGGGATGTCCCTCCTGGTCAGAGTGCGGACCTGCCGACGGGCGGCCCCGGTAGGGGGACCGCCCGTCGAGAGGGATCAGGCTGCGGCGGTGCCGTCGCAGTCGATGTCCACGCCAGCGCCGGTGGCGCCGGAGGGGCAGATCGAGACGGTCACGACGCGGCTGTCGTGGCACATCTTCGCCATGAGGTAGCCCTCCTCGGTGAAGAGCGCAGAAATGAAGGTAACCCACGGGTTCCCTAGAGGTGAGCACCGCTCCCCTCAAAAATAGAGGTAGCCTACGGGCTCCCTAGAGGTGAGCACCACTCCCCTTGGAAATAGAGGTAGCCCACGGGCTCCCTAGAGGGGAGCACCACTCCCCTGGAAAATAGAGGTAGCCCATGGGCTCCCTTTTCAAGAGGTAGCTTATGGGCTCTCTAGAGGCGAGCACCGCTCCCCTCAGAAACAGAGGTAACCTAAGGGCTCCCTAGAGGCGAGCATTGCTCCCCTCAGAAACAAAGGTAACCTACGGGTTCCCTATAGGCAAGTGAGCATTGCTCCCCTCAAAAACAAAGGTGGCTTCCAAGCTCCCTAGAGGCGAGCGCTCCTGCTCCCATTGGAAACAAAGGTAACCCACGGGCTCCCTAGAGGCGAACACTCCTGCTCCCCTCAGACAGAAAGGTAGCCCCCAGGCTCTCTAGAGCAAAACAATCGTACTCCCCAGAAACAAAGAGCAGCAACTTTTGTGCTAGAGTGAAGTATACAAAGCTGATCACCAGCGACACATGTGTATCGAAGGCCAAACATATCATGGGTCCACGCCAAAATACAAGGAAGCATGCAAGACAGGGGCCAACTGTTCAAACATACCCTGACAGAACAAAAAGATGGAAGAATTCAGTACATAGGAAGCTAGAAGAGGTGGCGAGCACTTGCTCAAGAGCTCGCCCCGGCAGTAGCGGCGTTGTCCGGCCAGCTGCCTTGGACCCCTGGTGCTCGATGAGGTGCATCATCCGAGAGATCGACCAACTCCTTCTCCATCGCCACCTCGGCCCGAGCAACTCTAATGGAATGATACCCCCACAAGTCAAAGGCCCTAGTGACAGACAAATTAAAGGAGCACTGTCTGCCTGAGACGCCGTGCACACCAAGCACATGGCCGGGGTTATCGATCTGAGTCACACAAGGAGACTACCCTTGGAACTATCCTTTGACACACTCTCTCGAGCTTGGCTCTCATATCCCGAGAAAGTGCTTGGCATCTGAAAGTGGGGGACTAGTGAGTAGGGTAAATCTATCTCGACCCATATTAGGCTCATCTACAGCAAGCCCACTTCAACTCACGGTCCATAACACGCCCAACAGGCCACTATAGCCTCATCCCACTACGAACGGCCTAAGATGAATGATCCTTGGATTCACCAATAGGTAAGGCCCCGAGCTAGGTGCAATGACCATTGGATGACTCTCCGACGATCGATCGTTATCCCCTATGATGTCATCATCGACTCCACTAAGGACGAGTATGCCCTACGGGTGCTATAAGACTCGCCAGGTGATCGACAGATTCTGGAGCGCTAGCCACATGACCAAAAACACCCCCACGATCGTGGGGAATGTTACTCCACGACTGGCGCCCTTCCCTATTAAGGGATGAGCCCCCCCTCTAGGACAACCCCCTATAAAAGGGACTTCAACAGGCAGAGAGAGGGGGATGGACGTGCATACACATAGAGACAACCCACAGTGAATCTCACCAACCAAACATGTACAGAGAAGCAAACTAGAGAGCTACACACCCTACTACTAGAGAGAGGTCATGACTGCTCATTCCCTAAGAGAGAGAATCCTTCGTGTATGACCTTACCACTCAACGAGTACTCTCCGGGTGACCACTGGGGGCGGTGAGCACTCATCTGGAGGATCTACATGTTTCTCAGATCTCCTACTATGACCTCCATTCTCCTCTCTCTCTCATACTCTTCTCTGTTCTTCACTAGAACCGTTGCTGATTTAAGCATCAGAGGGTTGTCCCCTGGGGTAACTTCCGGTGCTCCTTTTGATGCCCTTTCCTTCTGATGATTGTAGGCTTCCACGGGTCTCGAATGATTTTCACAACAAATAAATAGAGAAGTGTGGTACGTGACGAAGGAACCAGATTTCTGTTTTGAAATATTATCCATGCATTGAAATGTATTTTTTTTTGAAATTGTAAAATGAATTACAGAAAATTGGGAATCATCACCTTCCTGGATGGATGCTGATTATGATAAAAATGAAATTATATAAAAGAATGTGCGCCTATCCTGACAGACGCTATTTGGTTTAGCGCCTGCCATGTAGGATGCTATTTTTCTGATCATTCATTTTCCCAAGTTTCCACCCCCACCGTGGGTTACTCTTGGCACTCTCATCCCATTTCTATGGATGAGGTCACTATTTTGATTTACAGCGTATGCCCCTTAACTCTCCGAGGTGATTGAGCTCTTCGCGGGACATTCTATTCCTTCAAACTAGCGATTTCATCTTAGAGACCTCCGTAAGTCTACGCTAGCCTTGGATTCCCTCGAGGCAGCCGAATAGGTTGTACCCTAAAACTCATTACACCATGTCACAGTCATGTCCTTCTGAAGAAACATGATGGTCTAGCCTTCATAAAATGCTATTTCTGGCTTTTATGGAAAAATTGTCACTTTTTGGAAATTACGTCGAGAACAGTAGACACCGTTTACGAATAGCGCCCTACTTGGAGGACGCTAATTATCTCGTGCCTATTTATCTATTTTCAGAATGAGCATCCATCCATATGGACGCTAAGTCTAATCTACGGTGCCCCTGGAGGACGTCATTTACTGAGTTTTATGAAGGTGTCCTGGATTTCTAGTTAAGTCATCTCTACACGATTTCTACCTTGAATTCCATTGTTCCAAAAATCTACCTTATCATCCTATAAATGATCTAATTCCTTAGAAATTCTCTTGGCTACTAAAACTATAGTGGATGTCAAATTACATGACCTAATGCCTACGCATATAGGGCCTAATTTGGTCCTTAGAGGAGCACCCGAAAGTTCTTGTGCCCATGGGAGTTTAATGATTACGGTGTGACATTGCACAAGAGTGCATGTCTATCTTGATTATGACGTTCCACACTCTCTCTCATGCTTGATATTACTTGACTTGACTTGCGTGACTTGCGTGGCCCGTTATGGGTAAGTTCTAGAATAAATAAGTAGCCATCCCTTCATGACGTGACTTGATACATTACATGCTTGGTTCCCTTGTTAACCTTACTTGTTACACTTGAAATCTTGCTAGTTCATTCTTGTTATTTATTACTATTCTCCTCTCGTTATTTACTTGCATTTTCTCATATATGAACATGCCATATTGCATAATATATTAATCACTTAAAGCAAGTCTGGGACTAGAGATATAATTCCTACTGAGCGTTCACTCATCAAGTGTTTCCCGGACACTGAATCGCAACCAGATAGGGATGACCAAGAGTGATGAGTGTAGAACCTTCAAGCATCAGCGCAAGTCACATCGTGTCTGGAAATCAACATATTGTTGTTAAAGACTTGTGGCTTCGTGTCTTCCCTTGAGTTGTTGTTGTGTCTTTTCCTTTGGAGTTGTTGTCCTTTTATTTAATGGAGTCGTGATGTATGAGGCTTATGTCCTCCGGATGATGGTTATCTCTGATAGTCTTCTGCTGTTAGTCGTCATTATGGATTATTTGTTTAAAGTGGTATCAGATTAATGTCATGGATAATGGATTGATGGCATCAGTTATTTATTTAGCACACTCTGGCGTTATTGTGTCGAAATTCTTATTGCTTTGATTGACATGAATGATATAAACTCGTCACACCTCTAGGTTCCTTCCGTGCTAGGGGCGTGACAATTTTTGTGATATCAGAGCCTAGGATTTCAAATTCCTAGGAAAAACCCAAGTCCAAGGATAGGTCAACTCTTAAACTCGTGAGATTGGGTAGAACCAAGGGAATTAAGTTATAGTAGGACATCCTGTCTTGACATATGACCTATTTTGAACTACGTCCTATCTTGTAAAAATACGTCCAACCTTGTGAAATAAATAGCTCACCAGGGACAACTTTTGACCAATATCTGGTGGAGGCTGAACATATTGGACCGACACAATCAAGATACTTGGAATTAGAAGCCGTAACACCGTGTAGGCACTAGCAGCAGGTTTACCCTAAAGAAACGACTCTCCAAGCCAAATTTGACACGGCCAGCAGTAGTGAAATTGAAGATGTTGAGGAAGCAGGGCTATCCCTATCCTTTTTCTAAGCTCTCCCTGGGCAGAAATATCATCACCTCTTATGCCGATCAAGGAAGTTTCTGCTAAAATTAAGCAAGAATTGCCCGTTGCCGTAAAAGAACGGGCCATCTCTACCAGAGGCAGGGTGATTCAAGTAGGCGACAGGATAGAGTTGTCTTCATATGCCACAAAATTACAAAGCTATTCCTCCAGCTCAGCAGGAAATAATTGTCAATCCTCTGAGGTTGCCAACACATCAGCGGAGGTCTAAACTACTAGCTCATCTGATAAAATCACAGCCACAGAGGACCTGCTAACAAAACAATTCATACAGCTGCCACCAGTTGAACTAGAAGCTCCCAACGAGAACTGGGTGAACCAAGAGGGAGAGACTGAAGTGCTCGAGCTCGAAGATGACATCCCAGATTTCATTGACCTCCATCTAGCACCCTCGAAAATAGAAGATGGAGGCCAAGCCATGATCAATGAGCTGATAGAAATCAACTTGGGAACTGAAGACGATCCTAGGCCGACTTTCCTCAGTGCTCAACTGTCATCTGAAGAATAGAAGTTGTATATCCATCTACTACAGGAATACCAGGATTGCTTTGCCTGGACATACAAGGAGATGCCAGGACTCAGTCTTGCAGTTTCACAACATGAGCTAGCTATAAATCTTGAGGCCAAGCCGATAAAGTAGTCGCCACGACGCATGAGACTAGAACTCATCACTCAGATATGCAAAGAAATAGACAAACTCATCGATGTGGGTTTCGTCGAAGAAAACCAATACACCACGTGGCTGGCTAATATTGTGCCTGTGAAAAGGAAGAATGGGCAGATCCGGATATGTGCAGATTTCTAAGATCTGAAGAAAGCATGCTACAAGGATGATTTTCCGGTGCCAATCACAGAAGTCATGATTGACGCCACAACCGGCCACGAAGCCTTGTCATTTATGGACGGGTCATCCGGCTACAACCAGGTATGGATAGCGGAACATGACCGGGTCCATACTACCTTCTGAACCCCCAAGGGTATCTATCACTACAAGAGGATGACGTTCGGATTAAAGAACGCCAGCGTAACTTACCAGCGGGTGATGACCAGAATATTTAATGAACTACTCTACCATAAGGTCGAGTGCTACATAGATGACCTGGTGATCAAGACCAGAAGGAAAGAAGACCATCTACAGGACCTCTGAGTTGTATTTCAGAGGCTCAGGTAATATGAATTGAAGATGAACCCTATGAAGTGTGCGTTCGGAGTGTCCAGCAGAAAATACTTGGGCTTCATTATCAGATATCTGGAAATTGAAATAGACCCCGCAAAGATCAAAGCAATCCAGGAGCTACCTCCACCAAGGAACCTCTCCGAGCTAAGATCTCTACAAGACCATTTGGCTTATATCTGACGGTTCATATCCAACTTGTCAGGGCAGTGTCACCCCTTTCATAAGTTGATGATGAAGGACATCCCCTTTTATTGGAATGAGGAATGTCAAATGGCCTTTGATAAGCTAAAGGACTACCTGAAAACCCCTCTAGTGCTGGGGGCATCGATGAAAGGATGACCGTTGATTCTATATATAGCAGCCACACACTCCTCCTTGGGGGCAATGCTCACCTAGAATAATGAAGAAGGGAATGAACAAGCCCTCTACTGTTGTGCATCCCTCGGTTTTGATGATGACAATAAAGTTCTTACTCATTCAACATTGTGTCTTGGTTAAATAACAAGACCAGTGCCAAGCAGACCGTCTCAATGAAAGTATATTTCTCTTTAGTTCTGACCAGTCTTCGACAGAGATAGTAGAGGGCTTGTTCTTTTCCTTCTTCATTGTTCTGGGCTAGCATTGCCCCTAGTGAGTAGTTAGTGGTTGTTATATACAGAACTAGCGGCCATCCTTTCACTGGTGCACCCAACACTGGGGGAGTTTTTAGGTAATCTTTCAGCTTGTCGAAAGTTGTTTGGCATTCTTCATCCTAGTAAAAGAGAACATCCTTCACCATCAATTTGTGAAACGGTGGACATCACCCCGACAAATTGGATATGAACCATCGAATATAAGCCTGGAGGCCTTGCAGAGATCTCAGCTCGAACAAGTTCCTCAAGGGAGGCTCTTGAATTGCCTTGATCTTTGCGAGGTCTATTTCAATCACCCGGTATCTGACAATAAAGCCCAAGAACTTGCTGCTCGACACTCTGAAGGTGCACTTCATGGGGTTCATCTTTAGTTCATACTGTCTGAGCCTTTGAAATATAACTTGGAGGTCGTGCAGATGATATTCTTTTCTTCTAGTCTTGACCACCAGGTCATCTATGTAACACTCGACCTTGTGGTAGAGCAGCTCATCAATTATTCTGGTCATTGCACGCTGGTAAGTCACCCTAGTGTTCTTCAATCAGAACGACATCCCTTTATAGTGGTAAATGCCCTTGGGGGTTCAGAAGGCCGTGTGGACCCGGTCATGCTCCGCGATCCATATCTGATTATAGCCGGACGACCTATCCATAAATGATAGGGCTTTGCGGCTGACTGTGGCATCAATCATGACTTCCATTATTGGCACTGAAAAGTCATCCTTGGGGCATGCTTTATTCAGATCTCGAAAGTCTACACATATCTGGATCTACCTATTCTTCTTTTTCACGGGCACAATATTAGCCAACCACGTGGTATATTGATTTTCTTCTAAAAAACTCACATCAATGAGTTTGTCTACTTCTTTACATATCTGAGTGATATGTTCTAGCCTCATGCGTCGTGGCGACTACTTTACCGACTCAGCCTCAGGGTTTATAGCTAGCTCATGCTATGAAATTGTAGGGCTAAGTCCTGGCATCTCCTTGTAAGTCCAGGCAAAGCAATCTTGGTATTCTTGTAGCAACTGGATATACAACTTCTGTTCTTTAGATGACAATTGAGCACTGAGGAAAGTCAGCCTAGGATCGTCTTCAGTTCCCAAGTTGACTTCTATCAGCTCGTCGACTGTAGCTTGGCCTTCGTCTTCTATTTTCGGAGGTGCTGGCTGGAGGTCAACGAAGTTTAGAATGTCATCTTTGGGCTCAAGCACCTCAGTCTCTTCCTCTTGTCTCCCTTGGTCCTCGTCAGGAGCTTCTAGTTTAGCTGGTGGCAACTATATGAATAGTTTTATCAGGAGGTCCTATGCGGATGTGATTTTACTGGATGAGCTAGTAGCTTCAACCTCCACTGATGTATTGGAAACCTCAAGGGATTGGCAGTTACTTATTGCTGAGCTGGAGGAACTGCATTGCAATTTTGTGGCATATGAAGACAACTCAGACCCGTCGACTCCTTAAATCACCCTGCCTTCTGCAGCGATGGCCCGTTCTATTGCCGCAACAGGCACTTCCCGATAAATTTCAGCAGAAACATCCTTGATCGGTATCAGAGGTGGCGATATTTTTGCCTGGGGAGAGCCATAGGAAAAGGCTAGGTGTAACAACCCAGAACTCAAGGTACCGATAACCCGATACAAGTATCGGACTACCGCTACCAAAAATTGGGGACGTCACCCAAGAGACTGATGCGGCCCCTGAAGGGTTAGTGGGGGTTGTTGAGGAGGCGTATAAAGAATTGGAATTACAGCGCACATAATATTAAATAGAGAAGGAAATTAAATTAAAGTGCGGAAGTAAATAAATCTCCAAAATGCTGGTCTACCCAATATAATGGGTAGGGGCTTGGCGTGATGGCATCAGGTTGGGTTCCTTCAGCAATCTCATGATTTAGCAGGGGAGATTTCCCCTCTGGACACTGTACATCCATTTCCTTGATGCAGCTTGGGCCCGTTGCTTCTGCTCAATGCTCGGGATCTCTCTACTAGCCAAAGTGTCCCCCCCAGACTACCCCCTCAGAGCTACCGGGAGCACGTGTCTGCTCTTTGCTCGGTACACCTCGGTCACCCTCAGCCGGCACTCCAAGATTGGCCCCTACTCGGCGCACATGACCCTCCTCTTCCCCGGCACACACTCAAACCATCCTAGCACGGCACATCCTCAACCCATCTTAGTCCGGCACACTCCAATATCCTAGCTCGGCGCACCCTCCAGTCCGTCTATCCGGCACATCATTAATCTCCCCCGGGGTGGTACACTCCTAGCCTCTTCAGCCCGGTACACCCTTCACGTCTGCCCCCTGTTCGTCCCATTCTCCCTGGCCTCCTGTCCGGCACACCCCAGCTCGCTCTACCCGGCATGCCTTGGCCAGCCTCCATCCGGCGCCCATGCAACCTGTTTTAGCTGAATGTTTCTCTGCTTGTCGATCCGTGGGCCATCCGAGATTTTCTCAAAGGTGTTGCTGCCTTGGCACGCACCTCGAATTGTTGGGTCACGTCACTCCTTATGGGCGTGTTCTCCTTTACACCCCCTTAGCATCCAGGCCAAGGGGAGATGCTACCAAATTTTTGCCAGGAATGACAACGCATTAAAAGACAAAAGGAGGCAACAAACAAATGGAATAAATAACGATAAAACACTTCGGCTGGAACAAGTGGACTGTGGAAGATTCGAAGAACTGAACTGAATTGAACATTACAGATCACTCAGTGAAGAGAAAGGGAATCGGTTAACTGAGAAGTCTCCCTACATGCATTTCATTAATAAAATAGCACCACCCTACATACTTCACCAAAACAAGGGGAACAATAATAAATAAAGAGAAAAGAGGAAGGGGAACACTCATTTTTGCATGTATTTAACCATTGCATTGCACTTCATGTGTGCTTGTGTGCCACGATTCCCCTGATATATAAAATGGCGATATGCGGAAGGTCGGGTCACGCCCGACTGACGGCTGCCCCTATGCGTGAGGACTCACCTCCGCCTCGTACCAAGGGTCAGTCTCGTGCATTTAACCCAGCCTTGCGCATGCTCTTACCCTCTATGCTTGAATACTGTTGGTAAACTGGGGAGGGTAGAATATATTAATGAAATCACCAACATGCTACGACTGAAATGAAAATTCACGCCATGACAGAATTAAACCAGTCGAACATAATTAAGGCGAGTTAACCTTAAAACTTGTGAGGCACCACCTCTGCAATTTCTCCGGCATTTCCTTTCCCTATGACCCCGAATAGAGGGAAATCAAAAGTGCCTTGCTGTGCGAGCCCAGAACCAAGGGGTTTTACCCGTCGTGGTCTCCGCTCCAACCACGCTAGGGCCGACATTCCCCGAAGAACGGGTTATCCGTACATGGAGCAGACCCCGTCCCTTCGAGAGACAAACATTAAAATGTGCCCCTAGCAGGGCATACATTGGCATCCCACCGTGACCTGATTTTTTTCGCATTGCCATAACGGGTCACCACCCGAATATTAAAAGGAGCCGGCAGGCGTCCGACAATGATTCTACGACATCATGTTGATTAATACTCTAACTTACGCTTGCACCGCGCTTCAACCTCATTTGCATCTGTTTACTTAATGCAGTCAGTATTACCCCTTTAGGCCGCATGGCCCTTAATTTTGACAATTAATCAAGGGTTTACCCTCGTATGGGGGATGTAAATAATACCGCGGCCTTTATAACACGACGGGTATTGGTCCCGACCCGAACCACACAATCGTCTGATGTGATAAAAGAAAACACATGATTAAAAGAAGCAAGCAATTGGAATAAAAGAAAATCTACACTCAAGTGGAATTAAATTAATAAGGTAAAATGCCCAACCCCAATGTACCAATGTGCATTTCGGAGACCTCATCTCTCCTGAACCCTAAACAAGGGAATATCAACGATGCCCCTGTAGGTCGGGCTTGGACCTTGGGGACCATCCCCATCATGGTCATGGCCCGACCTTGATTTGGGCCAATACCCCCGCTTCCCTAGACCCGGTGTGAAGGGAATACAAATGACGCCCCGCTAAGTCAGATTTGGACCTCAGGGACCACCCCGTTATGGCTGTGACCCAATATTGTCGGGGCTAATAGCTCACTGAACCTGACCCCTTTTACTGACATCCAATCTCGCTCTCTTATCAAACTTGTCATACACCCGGCAGACACTTACATGGGTTTTACCACTATCTTCGTCACGCCTTCACCGCGGACTTCCATCCGAATACAAAATAGTCGATAGACAGCTGACATGATTCGAACGTTTACACCCTAAACGTGGGGTATTTTAAATGCAGTTCGATATTTTATTATCTCATTTCAATAACACTAATTTTAGGCCGTATGGTCCCTTTTTTTGGCGATCAATCAAGAGTTTTCTCCCCTCCAAGGAGATGTAATTAATGTCGTAGTCTTTACGGTATAGTGAGTTTTGGTCCCGACACATAATGTACTATCGTCTGATCAATCAGATGACACACACTAGTAACTTCTTTGGAGCCCTAATAAATCGTCACTTTATGACTGGCACGCCTACATACTAAATAAATGAAACAAACAAACAAATGAATAAATAGATGAATCCCCAAGAGTGAATCCACACTCGGGGCTACCAGACCCTAGACAGCCCACTAGACCTACTAAATCCAACGATCCTTAAGTCACAAGACTTAGGTCAAGAGCCTCGTACCATATGGCCCTATGCTATCAATCTTCCCTACTCCTAGGGTTGAAAACCACGGTTGGATGCCCTTAAGGCGGCACACACCTGTCAAACTTAATCCCTTTCAAAAGGGAAGCCAAGAAACCCCCAGCCCTAGGCTGGATCGTAAGACTCACAATTTCTATGCTATATGCACGGCCCACATGGAAATCACTTCCCGAAGAAGCTAAGATCGTGCGGGGATAGCGCATTCATACCGATATACAGTGACTCGATTTAGCGAAACAAGAAATCCTGGAACACGAAGGGTCACTCAGACCCTCAAAACACACGAGCATGCTAATCAAGATAACATGGTACCTCCGGACACCCAAAAATATGGTCATGGTACTCACGGGGTGTCTAGGACATCCACGGGGCTACAGGTCAACCAAAGGGTCACATCCGGATCGACCGGGGGCCAGAACGAGCCAAAGGAGTGAATTTCAGTCAACCAATTCCCTGGGGTTGGTCGACCAACACGGGTCGGTCGACCAATCCACATGGGCGGTCGACCAGCCCACAGCCAGAGGAAACCCAACCATGGTCGGTCGACCGAACTAGGTAATTCGGTCGATCGAACTGGCCTGTTCGCTTGCCCGTGGCGAACGTCGTTTGGTCAACCGAACCGCTACGATCGGTTGACTGAAAATAGTAGAGATCCACCCGGACTCAACCTCGAAGTCTGATTTCCACGCCCACTCGATCCCAATCGAGGGGGAAAGCAACGGGAACCATTCCCTCGGTCCCAAACCATGAAATGCAAGTAAATAAACGACAAAACGCCAGTCGATCTGATGAAATCCGCCCCACTAAACATGCAAAAAATGCCCTAGCTTGAACAAAAACTCACTCTCGACTCGCTTCGGCTTACAAAACTGTGGGGAATTTGATGTGAAACGAACCTCGGACCTACACAAGCAAGCACAAGCGCGAACCGAATGGGCCGAAGTCGGCGGCCAACTCGCTTGTTCCTTCCAGTCTATGATCTCACTGGGCTGCTCCACATATGACAAATCTGCTCAAACCTCCAAGGGCTCATACTGTATAACATCTGAGGCATCTAGGGCTTACTTTCTGAGCATGGAGATGTAAAAGACCGGATGTACATGAGACAGAGCAGGCAAGAGTGCAAGTCAATAAGCCACCTCGCCAACCTTTTACAAAATCTCAAAAGGCCCAATATATCTATGACTGAGCTTGCCCTTCTTCCCAAATCACATGACTTCCTTGGGGGGAGACACCTTTAGGAACACATGGTCTCCCACGACAAATACTAACTCTCTCCGCCGCTGATCTTCATAACTTTTCTGACGGTTCTGGGCTGTGAGGAGTTGCTGCCTGATCATGGATATCTTCTCTAAGTAGTCATTTACCAACTGTGGTCCTAATAGCTACTTTTCACCAGCTTCATACCAACACACTGGTGATTTACATGGCTACCAGTAGAGTGCTTCGTAAGGTGCCATTTCGATGGCAGAATGGTAACTATTGTTGTATGTAAATTCTATCAGGGGCAAATGATCGTCCCAATTCCCCTTCCATTCACTATTGCATGCCCTCGGCATATCTTCTAAAGTCTGGATAGTGCGCTCGATTTGTCCATCAGTCTGAGGATGGAATGCCAAATTGAACTGCAACTCTATCCCCATAGCTTGCTGTAGACTCTTCAAGAACCTCGCTGTGAATCGAGGGTCTCGGTCAGAGATGATAGATAAAGGTGCACCATGCAACCAAATGATCTCAGTGATGAATAGTTTCGCTAAGGATTCGATTGGAGTCTACTTATTGATGGGCAGCAAGTGTGCAGTCTTTGTGAATCTATCCACAATTACCAAGATGGTGTCATGCTTCCTTCTTGTCGTGGGTAGACTCGTCACAAAGTCCATTGTGACTTGTTCCCATTTCCATTGTGCCATCTCAATAGTCTGGAGAGGACTGCCAGGTCTTTGATGCTCAATCTTCACCTGCTGACAAGTGAGACATTTGGACATGAACTCTGCTATGTCTCTCTTCATTTCTGGCCACCAATACATCCTCTTCATATCTTGAAACATCTTAGTATTTTCGAGATGGATGTAGAACCTTGATCTGTGAGCCTCTTGCATCAAGTCCCTCTTCAATTCTACGTCATCTGGTACACAGATCCTTCCTCAAAGCATGATCAGCCCATCAATCCCCACATGGAAGTCCTCATTGTTCAGTCACTTTTGCAATGCCATGTCCTACTTTTGCACTTCAGCAACCCTGTCTAAGAATGTAGGTCTAGTAGACAACCCATCCAAGAGATAGAATTGCTTCCTTCTCTCAAGTTGTGATTCAATCACACCCTCCATCACATCCCATTCTCGATGCAAGCTCAGCGCCATCAACTTACGGCTGAGAGCATCTGCCACAACATTTGCCTTGCCTAGATGGTACTGCAAGGTGAAGTCATAGTCCTTCAATAGTTTGACCCATCTCCTTTGCCTCAAATTGAGTTCCTTCTGTGTGAATATGCACTTGAGGCTCCGATGGTTGGTGAAAACCTCAAATCAGACCCATATAAATAGTGTCTCCAGATGCGTAAAGCATGGACCACTCCTGCCATTTCAAGGTCATGAGTGGAGTAGTTCTTCTCATGGTCCTTCAACTATCTCGACACATAGGCGATCACTCGGCCATTTTACATCAGTACACAACCAAGGCCGACCCTGGAGGCATCTGTATAAATAGTGAAGCCATCATTCCCCTGAGGGAGTGCCAACAGTGGGGCCGAAGTTAACTTTTCCTTGAGCATCTAAAAACTATCTTCACACTCTTCTGACTAAATAAATTTCGCTCCTTTCTTGGTCAACTTGGTCATTGGGGTTGCAATGGTGAAGAAGCCTTCAATGAACGGCAGTAGTATCCAGCCAGACCAAGGAAGCTTCTAATCTCCATGACTGTCTTTGGTGCTTCCCACTTTGTCACTGCTTTAACCTTGCTAGGGTCCCCAGATATGCCATTCCCGACTATGACATGTCTGAGAAACATCACCTGGTCTAGCCAAAATTGACACTTGCTAAATTTGGCATAGAACTTGTTCTCCCTGAGAGTCTGCAAAACCACTCTCAGATGCTACCGATTCTCCTCCTGACTGGCAGAATATATCAGGATGTCATCTATAAAGACCATGACAAACTGATCTAGATAAGGGCAGAAGATATGATTCATCTATTCCATGAATATAGCCGGTGCATTGGTCAACCTAAATGGTACTACCAAGAACTCGTAGTGTCCATATCGAGTCCTGAAGGTAGTCTTCAACACATCTTCAGGCTTGATTCTGATTTGATGATAAGCCATCCTCAGATTGATTTTGGAGAAGACCTTGGCCAATGATAGCTGGTCAAATAATTCCTCAATCCTCGACAGAGGATATTTGTTCTTAATGGTGGCTTGATTAAGCTTGTGGTAATCAATGTACAGCCGCATAGCCCCATTTTTCTTCCGCAAAAATAGGACTGGTGCTCCCCATGGAGACACACTGGGCCTAATGAAGCCCTTGTCCAGCAACTCCTGCAATTGCTTCCTGAGTTTGGCAAGCTCTACCATAGCCATCCTGTATGGTGGAATGGAGATAGGTGCGATGCCCGGTACCCGCTCAATAGAGAAACCCGCCTCTCGAACGGGTGGCAGTCCCGATAGATCTTCAGGAAATACATCAGGAAATTCTCAGATCACGTCCAAGTCTTCCAAAATCTTGACGGTGCCTTCTTCAATTACCACACTAGCCAAGAAGTAGCCACACCCCTTGCTAATCAGCTTGGGAGCCCTGATGGCTGACACCATCATTCTCCCTTACTTTCTTTTCGGGCATTGGAAGAAGAATGCCTCCTTTCTCGGCTTCTAAAAGATCACTCTCTTCCGACGGCAGTCTAAGAGAGCATAGTATTTGTCTAACCTCTTCTTGCATCAGTGCATAGACTCGCCCTATGTATTGAATTTTCTTCTGCTGGGGAACTGACTTTTGCTGAGCCTTCTTGGGGCAGTTCCTCGCATTGTGTCCGGCATCGCCGCATTCATAGCACTTGTTATTTGAACTCCAGCATTCCTGTCTCGGATGGTTGCACCCACAATGGATACAAAATGGAACCCCCAGTTCGCCCCCTGGTGCCGGTCCCTGGCGTGCCACCTTTTCCTTGTCTCGCCTCCCTCCTGTCTGCGTAGGCCTTTTGCCCGATGATTTCTGCTCCTCAATGAACCTATACATGGATACTCGTTAGAATTTAACCTTATATGTCCCCTAAATCTTTACGGTTTCAGCTATTACCTTGCATTTTCTCATTCGGCTAGATGGGCATGCCTCAATGCCATTGGGTAGGTGTCAGGGTCTTGGGTTGCAACATAGCGTCCGACACTACTATGTAAACTATCGACGAATTTCTTCACCTTTCGACGAGCGTCTTCGAATATGTGTGGAGCATATTGACCCAAAGTGGAGAACTTGGCCTCATAGTCAGCTACCATCATGTTTCCTTGCTCAAGGCTCAAGAATTCTTGCTCCTTTGCATCGCGCACATGTTCGGGGAAGTAGTTTTCTCGTAAGCCAGCTAGGAACTCCTCCCATAATATTTCACTATCGTAGTGGTCTACGAAGGTGGTCCTCATCTTGGCCTTCCATCACAAGTCAGCTTGATCTTGTAATACATAGGCTGCCAGATTCACCTTCTCCTCCTCGGGACATCGCATTGCGTGAAATTTCTTCTCCATTTTGCTGAGCCACGACTTAGCCACCTCTGGACGGCTCTCCCCCTTAAAAATAGGAGGCGCCAATCTCAGGAATCGATCAAGCACTGGCATGTCGTGACGTGGTGTGGGCGCGGGCTGTTGCAGCATCTGTTGCTACATGGCCTGCATCAGCCCATGGAAGCTCTGTATAAATCCTTCCAGATTGATTCCCGCATTGGGCACTTGTCCACCCCCGACCACCAGGGCATTGACAGCCCCATCATTCACCATATTGGGGTCATCCACCCCCGATCCTCTCTCATCAGCTTGGGGAAGATCTCTTTGTCTTCTTGGCGGCATAGCTCTGAGAAGACAATAATTTTTAAATGTGAGGGTTCATTATAAATGGGTTTAATTATACTCCACCCTTTATCATTCTAACCTATCCCTTCTTCTATTATTTGGACAATAGGAATGGTTGTAACCATGGCTTGTCTCTCGTGCTCTGATACCACTCTGTAACGCCCCGCGATCCGAGTCCCAATTCATGGGCATATTTTTTTTTTCATCGGACCCTGAAGCATTACTTCGTACATATCGCGGAAGCACAAACATATAAACATGCATACATTCGCATGAGAGAGAGAGAGAGAGAAAAACCACAATTACACGAAATGTAATTAGCATTTCAACCATTCATAATTTTCATAACAGAGTACATGTCTATTGTCCCAACATAAACATGAGTCCACATAGGCTCACCACCCGCTGAGACGGCTCACCTGCAAGAAGGAAGGGTGAGTCACAGCCAGACTCAGTAGGGGTCACGTGGATCCCTACAACGCACTAAACAAGCAAGTAAACGAATCAAAATGTAATTAGAGCATGCATTTAGACAATTAAACAAGGAGATGCACTAATTTAGCATGCTACTAGACTAGAACAGAAAGGTCTATCTAGGCAAGTAAATCGACTAACAGGATGCCAACATAAATAAACAAATAACAAGAGCAGCTGCTAGCAACAGGAACTAGCGGTAAAAACTATATCTACCAACAGAATAAACTCAATCATACCAGTGACAGGAGAAAGAACAAGAAAACTCCACCAGAAGAGAGAGACCAGATGCGCTCCCTGACGACTTACACTGCATCTCAGGTAACTCGCGAGTCTGGGCCGCGACAAGCGAGAGGCATAATTGAACCGTACCAACCGAGAACTAATCAGAGTGACACTCATCAGTGTCAGCTCTCGCCTCTGACCACGTGTGCACACACTGACCCCTGCCTAGGGCTAGGCCTCCAGATAGATTCCCCCCCCCCCGTAGAGCGCTACGGTATAGCCGGGGACCCACGGTACTAGCTTAAAACCATTTGATGGGACTGCCCCTCCACCACTCCCGGGCGGGTCGACGATCCATGAAGTCTAGGGCTACGACTAGTGGTTCCATCACATGGGAAGTCGAAGCACTCTATTGGGATTCTAGGAGCGAGCCATTGATCATAGAATAACATAAATAGAGCATGGAGCGCATTAGACAGGTATTATGCATGCTTTTCCAAATTTTCTAGAAACAACAGAGTATAACGGACCATGGTCAGGGTGTTATGTGAACATAACGCACCTCTCCCAGGCCGTTATGCTCAGCCGAGCAATAAAATGAGCACAGTCATGCAGACCATAACGCGCCATCACCGGGGCGTTATGCTCAGTATGACGCGCCTCCCCCTGCACGTTATACTCACCCGAACAATCATTGAAACCACACAAAATATAACGCGCCAAGACGGGTGCGCTATGTGACTATAACACATCGGGCGCGGTCTGTTAAAGTCACACCCGAACGATAAAACCCAAAAAATCCACAGTTTTTACACTACATAACGCGCCGGAAGAAGGGTGTTATGTGGACATGACGGACGGGACCTGGTCCGTCATGCCAAATGACCTATAAACCTACAGGGATAACAGTCGCATAAC
Source organism: Amorphophallus titanum (assembly GCA_024336825.1). Lineage (NCBI taxonomy): Eukaryota > Viridiplantae > Streptophyta > Magnoliopsida > Alismatales > Araceae > Amorphophallus > Amorphophallus titanum. The sequence continues at coordinate 13,252,084 of JANBPO010002057.1, read as the reverse complement.
GGTCCAAGGTGGTCCGTTATGTTCAACATGACGGACTAGGGACCGTCCGTTAAGCTGAACATAATGCACCCCCAAGGGTCCGTTATGGGTATAACGGCCTCTGGAAGGCTAGTTATACCAGCTGGGAAAATGGGAGGGATGAGTTCGGAGCCGAACTCCCCTCCGGTCGAGCCGGATCGGCGAACAACAAAGAAAAAGGTTAGGAGTAGCCAAATAACAACTTTTTACAACTACGACATGCATCAAAATAGAAATACAATGGCCATGGTGAATTTTACAAGCATTCTAGCCTAAAAATCCCCAAAATATAACTTACACGGAAAATGATAAAAACACCTATGCATGGACGTGCATGTGGTACCAAAATGATCCTAGTGAAGTAAGGAGTCCATCCCCCGACCTCGATCGTGATGATAACCTCGAAAAATGTGCATGTGGACGACGGAGCTCTGCGACCTCTCCCGAATCGTCCCGTTCCCACGCCCCACGAAACGCAGAATGGAAAGCACTGGTGTGATCCTCGCGACGAGCCGAGTCCAACGGTACCTCCTACGTCATGATCCGGGGTCGACACGGCCCGAACCGAGAGAGTAGGGGGCGGAGGAGAGAGAACGTGAGCGAGAGGGTGAGGGAGAGAGAGAGAAATGAGTGGGGAGAGAGAGAAGTGAGTGGGGAGAGAGAGAAGAGGGGGTGGCGGTGGGTTTTATTTTTTTTGTTAAATGTAATATTATACCTTTTGTAGAGGTTCTGAAGGTCCTGAGAAATGAATTGTGGCCCATTGTCGGTGATGATCGTGCTGGGAATACCGAACCTGGCGATGATGTTCTTCATGATGAACTTACAAACTGTTGATGCCTTTATTTTCGCATAAGCTTTAGCTTCAGCCCATTTGGTGAAGTACTCCGTTGTCGTGAGGATGAAGGATTTTTACTTGGTGAGGGAGTTGGGATCACCGAGAGGACCAATGATGTCAAATGTCCACATGGAAAAAGGCCATGGGAAGGACACTGGATGAAGAGGGGAAGCTAGGGAATAAATCTTGTTAGCATGAAGCTGACACTTGACACACCTACAGACATAGATAGCACAATCTTCCTCCATGGTGGGCCAGTAAAAGTCTTGCCGAATAATCTTCTTAGCAAGCATTTGACTATTTACATGGCCAACGCACATACCTGAGTGTGCTTCCTCTGCACACTTCCAGACCTCATCGTCATCAAGACATCTTAGAAGAATACCCGTGAGACTTCTCTTATACAGCAATCCTCCAACCAATGTGTATTTCTGGGCCACTCTTCTTATGGCCCTCTTATCTTCTGCTGTGGCTTCTTCAGGGTAAGACTGGTCTTTGTAATATTTGGCAATTTCATAGAATCATGGTTTCTCCTCGTCAGCCAGTTCTTCTTCCAATTCTACCAACATGATTTTCCTTTTTTGAACAACTTCTCTATCTTGGGCCATCCTTTCCTTGACCATTAAATAGGAAGGATTATGGATGGCAGGGACGCGAAGCTTGTAGATGGAGATGGACTCTGACCTTCTACCCAGAGGGAATCTTAACAACGATGCCAACGAGGCAAGGGCATCGGACAGAATATTCTGATGGCGAGGACATGGACAAAAACCAACTTAGTGAATAGTTTGGCGAAAGCAACAGTGAGTTCTTGATATGGCTTGAGCTTGGGATCGCAGGTGCGATATTTGGTGAGCACCTGGCAGAGGATAAGTTGACTATCACCTACGACTCACAATTTGGTGATCCAGAAGGAATAGGCAAGTTCCAGTCCTGCTAGAAGAGCCTCATATTCAGCAACATTATTGGTGACTGGGAATGTAAGCTGAAATGCCTCCGGGATGGCAACACTTTCAGGCGACAGAAGGACGATGCCAATACCTCTCCCCTGGGAATTCAAAGCTCCATCAAAATATAATGTCCACATTGGATCGTTCGATTGGCTAATGGACATTAGTTTCTCATCTGGAAACTTTGAGGGCCTCTTTGGTAATCGGGTGGGTTAGGGGGAGAATATGTTGTTCCTCCCCCCCACTCGAATAAGATGTTTGCCCCTCACCTCTCGAATCAGAAAACCCAAGTCCCTTTCCAAGCCTATTTGGCCCCTTAACCGATGTTTTATTAAAGTAGATTTACATTATTACCAGTGACACCGGGCACAGAATCCGAGAATGCACCCTTCCGCTTTGCCTATTCGGTTGTCAAAGCACCCCTGATGCAACAGGATCGAACTTGGTGAGAGGGTGATGAGCGAGGTGCTCGGCTATGGCATAGCCTTTAATCGACTGCTGGACGTAGGTGACGTCGAATTGGGACAGGAAACTTTCCCAGCATGCTAGCCTATCAGTAAGGACAGATTTCTCTAAGAGAATCTTAATAGGGTTCATGCGAGCAATCAAATGAACTTCATGAGTCAGAAAGTAGTGTTTCAATTTCTGCACTATCCAGACAAGGGCAGCACAGGTCTTCTCCATGGCAGTGTATTTCTACTCATAGGGATTGAGAAGTTTGGATAAGTAATAGGTTGTCCTTTCCTTGCCCTCTTCATCGGCTTGTGCTAAGACAGCTCCAACGGAGTCATCCAGGACTGAGATGTAGAGAATTAGAGGCTTTCCTGATGTGGGTGGTATCAAGACTCGTTGTATGCTTGCTGGTTTAGGTCCAAGGGTTGTCATTGCATCCCATACATCATCAGGGCTGTGCCACATCATTGCCACTCTTGCATATATATATTCAAGGGAGTGCAAAAGACTAAGAAACCCTTTCTAGAACCCTCCAAAATGACCCTAATATGTCTATCAAGAACACAGGGGTAAATGGTTAAAAGATAGGACACAAATATGTTGAGTTAGATGGGTTTCGAACTCTGAAATCGGGCATGTTCGCCAAAATCGGTCGATCAAAGTTGGGTGTCGGTCAACCAAACTATAACAGAGCTTAGATTGACAGTCCCTAGAATTTTAGGTTGACCTAAACACCCCTGTAGGTCGACCTAAACACCCCTGTAGGTCGACCTAACTCTGTAACTTTTCAGTTCAACCAATTCTCAAAATTTAGGTCGACCTAAGGCATGATATAGGCCGACCTATCTCTGCAGAAAACATAAAACAAGAGAAAAATAGTTAGAGTTCAAGCTCAATTGCCCCAAATGATAAATGCATGAAGTACACTCATGAAAACCTATGAACTAGGTGCATGAAAACACTTTGTATACTTATCATCCACAACTCATCATTAAGATCATATAGCAATGAATTTTTGCAATAAGAGTGAGGATTGTGAAACTAAATTCCACATGAATGATACAATTGATTTGAACACTTGTTATCTTTTCAAAACAATGCATAAAATGTATTGGCTTGATGCTTAGAAAGCATGGGGTCAACTCCATCCCTTGATGGGTCAATTCTATGAAAAGGCATGAAGGCCCATGCAACAGTTCAAAATGAGAAATCAAACTCCACACAATGTAAGAATTTCATTCAACTCATTTCTGCCAAGATTTGCATGGGAAATTCAAACTTTACAGCTAGCATAAAGCCCTATCAGGAATATGCATGAAAACCAATTTCACTAAGATTTACATGGATTATTTTAATCAACTTTCAAACTCAAAACTCCATGATCAAAATGCGGAATGCATTGACTTGGTGCTTAGCAAGCATGGGGTCGACTCCATCCTTTGATGGGTCAATGCTATGTGACATGAAATGGCGTGAAGTGGCTTGGCTCTTCAAAGAGAGGTCGACTCCACTGAGATAGGGTCGACTCACCCATAACATCAACAAGAGCAATTTGATCACTCTTCTCAACACTTCAATCAAACCATGAGCTAGATCACGCATGACCAATTTAAACATTCTTTAATAGGCATGTTCAATAAGATCATAAACACATTACAATGCATCCATGCAACATGTATGAGCATCATTCAAGTCAATTTTCTTCCAAGGTATATGTGAATCGTTTAAGCAATTTGCAAGCTTAAAAACACATGAAGAATATGCATATTTTCACATTGGCTCAATGCATAACAAGCAAGGGTCGACCTTATACAAAGATGAGTTGACTCCATTGTGGAAGAAAGCATGAGTTAGCTTGTTAACCAATGAACAGGTCGACGCATATGATGAATGGGGTCGACGCACTTACACAAAATAGAACCTTTCACCCAATTGAAGGATTTTGTGAAATGTAAGCCTTACCAATCTTTCTTGTTGAATGAAAATATCATCTACCTCCTATTTGACTTGTAGGCTACAAGATGACTTATTCATACATTCTCTTGACTTCCAAGTGTGAGCCATGGATATTCCAAGTCTGAACCATGGATCTTGATCCTGTAGAGCTCATTCACAAATACCAAATCAATGAAGTGTGCTAAACTCTTCAAACAAGCACACACAATTTGATGCTTCTATACACATACACACAATCACAATATACATAATATTTGTTATCATCAAAATCATTACCAAAATCAATGAGGGGAACGGGCCGCTCCCCCCAGACTGGGCGCAAAGGGTCCAACTGTTGCGCAGAGCAACATCATATGAGCTAATAGAAGCGAGAATCCCCACTGAAATAAATGAGAAAACTCACGTTGAAAGATGAAACAAAAATCCACAATGCGTGATGAATCCTAGTAGATAGGAAACCGCATTGAAACACATGAGGTAACTCACGTCAAACGGTAAAATTATTTTTTTTAAAAAAAATTGGGGCTATGCGAAGTTACCAAAAGTCGAGGATCGAAATGGAATTGTAGAAAGGAAACAACCCTCTAGTATTTTCTAGAAATTTTACTAGTATCCCTACGTTCATGCATAGCTATACTTACATTTCATGTAACATGTAATTTACTTTAAACAAGCTTGTTCTTGAGATATAATCCCTGCTGAGCGTTCGCTCACCTAGTATTTTCTCCTTATTTTTAGGTAATTCTGATGACGAAGATCACTCGGATGGAGATAGACACGAGTGAAGAGAGTAGAGCCATTCCGATCGTTGAAGTTACTATCTAGTCATGTCTTTTTCTTATTTTTCAGTCATTATTGTAATTTTCTTTTATTGAGTCTAGGTTGTCATTTAGTACACTTTTCCTTTGAAAGATTATGTAATGAAGCTAGTTAAAGTTATGAATTAATGAATAAAGGATTTGGTTATTTATCCTGCTATTGCACACTCTGTCTTATGGTTGAATTACCTCATGCTCTGATTGACATGATTGATATAAACTCGTCACGCATACAGGTTCCTTCTACACTCAAGGCATGACAGTTTTTGTGGTATCATAGCCTAGGATATTCAAATTTTGAGAAAACCAAGTCCAAGGATAGGTTTATACCTTTTACCAGGTGAGATGCATAGAGCCATGGGTTAAGTTAACTTAGAGAGATAAGACCCTTGGTTAATCATATATTAATATAGTTATTTAAATCTTGTTGGACTATGGTTACCGAACGTGCTCAGTGGCGTGATATGCAACGCACCGTTCAAGGTCTCACCCAAGCACTACAACAAGTAGTACAAGGGGGAATGAACCGTGGAGCTGGTGATCTCCACCGTAGTTTCTGCAACATGAACCTGCCAAAGTTCACTGGCTCGTCTGACCCCGACGATGCCAAAAATTAGGTAAAGGAGATAGAAAGGATATTTCGTGTGATGCAATGCACGAATGAAGAAAAGGTGTTATTAGCAACTTTTTAACTGGAGCGAGATGCCCGATTCTGGTGGGAATAGGTGGAAGCTACTTTACCCCATGAACAAGTTAGATAGGATGAATTTGTTGATCATTCCAATAACTAATATTTCTCAGATCGTATCCAAGAAAAGAAAGCCACGGAGTTTGTCGAGCTTAAGTATAGGACCTTATCGGTGGCCGAGTATGAGGCCCAATTCTCCCGACTATCAAGGTATGCACCACATCTGGTGTGTACTGAGAAGATGAAGGCTCGAAGGTTTCTTAATGGACTTCGGCCACAATACATCACTCAACTAGCACCAATGGACATTCAAGTCTATTCAGAGATGGTACGGCAAACCCAGTTGTTATAAGAAGCCATGGAACTGTCAAACCAGATTCATAGGAAAGAAAAGAAGGAGCACGTTACAAGCACTGAAACTTTCAAACCCACATTTAGTAAGAAGAGATCTAGCAATGGGGGAGATTCCTCCCAAGAGAAGAAGGTCAAGAAGAGTAGCAAGCCCTTTTCCATTGCCACCACACCTTCCAAAGAGGTGTGTAAACATTGCGACAAGGCCGGCCATAGGGCCGAGGAATGCTGGAGGAGATTGAGAGCATGTCTCCGCTGTGGAAGTCTGGATCACTAGATTCCCGAGTGTCCGTTGTTGAATGAGCAAACCAACAAAGAGGAAAAGCACCTAGTGAAGAAGCAAGGCCGCCTGCAAGCACTCCAAGAGGTGGAAAATAGTGAAGGAAGACTCGTGGAAGGTACATTGAAAATTTGTTCCAAGACTGCTCACATCTTGTTTGATACAATCACACAAGGAGACGAAGGCTTTTTAGGTGGTTCGATTGTTCACTATAATCTACGTCCACCCCTCGTCCACACCAAATGAGGATACACTAGCTCAGGCCAGAAAAATAGACTCAGTCTGCAACAATGGCTGCCTCACAGCTTGCCCAGAGGAACACTCTCCTCTCTTCCTCCAACCCAGAGGGAAGACACTAGGCAATCGTTTGGAGTTTTGTTTGGAGGTCGATCATTTGTCGTTTTGGCATCCCCCGAGTGATCGTGAGCGATAACGGCCAGCAATTTGATTCCGTTTATTTTAAGGATAAGTGCGCCGACCTACACATTCGCAACCACTTCACTTCGGTAGCCCACCCCCAGGCTAACGGGCTGGTCGAAAATGCCAACAAAACTATCTTGAAAGGCATCAAGACCAGGCTCGGGAAGGCCAAGGATAATTGGCTTGAGGAATTGCCCAGCGTACTATAGTCATATCGAACTATTCCTAGAACTGCTACCGGTGAAACTCCTTTCCAACTGTTGTATGGCACAGAGGCAAGCACCCTCTAAGTGGTGCGAGCAAGGATAAGAAAAGAAAGAAGAAATAGAAAGCCAACACCCTCCAAAGAGTGGAGGCAAGAAGAAGAACAGAAGAGAGAGAAAGAGTGAGTCCCTCGAAGGGAGTGGGAGAGCGAGTATGAAAGAAAGGAGAAGCAATGACTTCTTCCATCCCCTCCCACCAGTAGGGCAGTGGTCCAAAAGTCAGGAGGGAGCCCGTCGCCATGCGCCCTGCATCCTTCCACGCCGTATGCCCGGTTACCCTCCATCCTTCTACGTCAAAGTCACATGGACACCCCAACAACCGCCAAAGTCTTCATGTTCAGAGTCTCCTTCCATGCTTCCCCTGAGGATGATCACCAAGAAGAGGACGGTCGCTTCGTAAAAAAAGGGAGGAAGAGGCAGAGATTGCAAGGGAAGCCTTAAGCGACGTGAAGAGGCAGAGGCGCCCTTCGAGACCTTTTATACGCTGAAGGGGGAGAACCTTATCTTAATTGATCCTCCCATCGAAAAGATGCATGAGGTAGACCTCCTTCCCTAGGAGCAATTGTGCTACCTCCCTCTCAGACCCTCCCGTGGGAATACGCAAAATGACAATGTAGATCTATTTAAAAATCCACTCATTAAAAATAATAAAAAGAATAAGGGGGAAGAGGAAAAAGAGCATACGTGGATGCCAATGGAGGGTGATCGCCAGAGACCGCGGGTCTCAAATGATATAAATAATAAACAAAGGAGGGTTCGATAAGCAACACCAATAGGGGCGTTACCCTCTTTACCTTCTCTTCCAAATCGGTCGGCCAATGGAGAGAGTCTTCCTTGAGACAACCCTTGCAAAATAAATAAGCAACACCAATAAAAGCAAATGGATTAGCAAACGAAGATGTGTAGTATCAAATCCCAAGTGTAGATATGAACGTCAAAACATGGAGTGAGACACACTTGTTAGGTGTTGGCCCTTAAACCCCTATGCAAACGGTGGGATAAAACATGACGATATGAAAAAGATATAAGAGGGTGATGTGCAAGTGTTGCACAGTGGAGACTCTCAATGTGGTTGAGAAGAGAGGATAATAGGAAAAATGATGCAAGATGCATGCACTGTGAACTAATGCAATAAAACAAACAGAGAAGGAAGGGAAAAGACTGAGGGGGTATTCTCCTGTGAAGGCTTTAGATGGACATTAGGGAGGAAGTCTTCGATAGGATGAAGCTTGTAGACATAGGGAGGACTTCTCCTTGAGCCAGCAATCGGGTAGCATGTAATGCCAAGGATCCTTATTGGGTCTTGTCGGATCTTTATTAGGTCTTTCGAATTTTTTTTGGAGAGTTTCAGATCGCTTTTGTAGCTCCCGAGTTGAGTTTTACGATCCGTGTGAATTTTTCTCTCGTATAAATAAAAACTTAAGTTAGAAAATGAAAATGTAGCTTCTAATATAAGTCAAGAAGTTAAAAAATGAAGGTCAAAACTCATATCTGTAGCTGCTACGTTTCTCTCTCATTTTCAGCGGCCAAGCAGTAATGGGAAGGAGAATTCTCTCAAGGTGCTCTCAGGACTTCCCTCTTGGATTTGGAATCACACAGGCTAGCTCACTCCTCAGGTGTTCTTCAAATAAGTTTAGGGCATCTCAGCTCTTCCCGCTCTCTTCTTCTTTAGGGCGATAGGTGCGTATATATATAGAAGGACGTGGAAAGTCCCCTTCTTCCAGATCTATTTTGTGATTGGTTCTTTTAGGATCTGCCACCTGATTTGTCCATGTTTATAGAATAGAATCATGGAAAGTCCCTTTTTCCAGATCTGCTTTGCGATTGGTTCTTTTAAAAGCTGAATAGTCCATGTTTATAGAATAAAAACGTGAAAAGTCCCTTTTTCCTGATCTACTTTCTAACAAGTCCTTTTCACAAAAGTAATCTGACAATCTTATGATAAAAAGGAAGGATCTTTGTCCTAGGACCTTTTTTAGACCTTGAGATGCGTGTCCTGGAGGCGTGTGCCATTGACTTGGAATAAGTAAACCTGTGACTACTTAAGGAGTCACGTAGTTTGTACGGATGGGCGCAAGTCAGTTGACAAGGCAAATTTGTCGACTGAGCTACATGTGTGTCAACACACCTAGTGGGGTGTGTCGACGCACTTTGGGCTGATATGAGCTGAACTGTGAGCCAGACATGTATGTGTCGACGGACCCTGGTGTGTCTGTCACCGCACCTTGTAATATGCTCCTAAAGCTGCTTCTGGAATAAGTCTTGTGTCGACACACTAAGAGAATGGTGTCGATGCAACCTGAAGTGAGTCCCCGGTATAACTAGTGCTGGATTTGAAGGTGTGTCAACACACTGAAAGACTTGTGTCGACGCATTTAGTTGTTCACTATGGCTATTCTGCTTCTTGTAAGTATGTGGGTCGACGCACTCATGAAGTGGGTCGACACACTTGAGCACTTTTGACCTCTGATAGTACTAGCCAAACCCTTGCAGCTTCATTTCAACAAATTGAAAGCCTCTTCTTGACAAGTTGGTCGACTGCCCAGTCGGTCGACTGAATTCAGGTATCAGTTGAGTGAAACCTGTAATTTCTCAGTCTTTTCATTTTTGGAAAATTTGGTCGACCGGACCCTTCCTGTCGGTCAATCATCCAGCCACTGTGGTCTGAAGTCTGTCGACTTAAATAAAAGTGAGTCGACCTATCTTGTCTGTGAGTTGACCTGTCATGAACACATAGTCACTTTCTTCACATTCAGCTAATCATACAAGAAGTTGTTTCAGGTTTTCTCAAATTGGCTTGCTAATGACTTATAGGTAGACATCATTAAAACACAAAGTGCACAACATGACCAAATCGTCTCTGATAATGGAAGTCACTTCCAGAATCAGAAGTTCTATAGATTGACCGATAAGTTTAAAATTGATTGGAGGACCTCCACTCCATACAACCTACAAGCAAATGGGTTGGCTAAAGCCTTTAATAAAACTCTCTGCACACTTCTCGCCAAGATAGTTAGCTCTAGCAAGAAGGATTGGGAGGAAAATATGTACGAGGCTCTATGGGTATACTGTAGCATATACAAGACCCCAATGGGTTGCTCACTATTATCACTGGTGTACTGCTCAGAAGCATTCATCCCGTTAGAGCTGGAGATATCTTCTTTGCGAGTCACAATTCAGCATGAATTGGTTAAAGATGGCCGAACAAATATAGAAAGAAGCCTGGAGGAACTATAGCACCCCTATCACATCCCGGCACGAAATATCAGGACTGGCAGTAGAAACAATTAATAATAATATGTTCATTTTTAGACATGCTATGCTAAAGCCAAAGGATTAACACCGATCCTTTTAGCCCTTCCGAGCCCTTCAGCTTGTAGGCGGTGGGCCAAGAATCGAATGGTATTAGGTCATTCCCAGTATCTGAATCTTGAGTCGTTACAGTTGGTATCAGAGCTGTAGTTGTGGACGTACATGGGAATTCAAGATATTACAGTGATCAAAGTCTGTAAGGTCTAGTACAATTGACAGTTGGCATAGGGTTTCGTGCTTATTTTTCGTTTGGTTTCTCGCGTAAAGCCTGTTTGCACTGGGTTGGCGTTGTGAAGGTGATTGTCATTTTTCATTGGAGTGCCAGCGCCGGGTCTACGGATCGAGATCGAGAGCTTTCTCCCCTTGGGATGGTGGCCCCGATTGTGTTGCGTTGGGCAGAGGTTGCCGACAGGTGCGTTGCTGCGGTACTGCATTCGAGGAATCTGCAGCGAGGTCAGGTGGCAGGTAAGGATTGCTCTTGGATTGAGTGGCTGTGAGTGTGCTCTGAGGGAGCTGTTGTTGGCTTTGGCCATCCTAGTTCAAGATTTATCCTGCCCCTGTGGCGTTGAGATAGTGGTTCGCGGGTGTAGAGCAGGTGCTCTGGTTGAGATGTGCTCGGATGAGCAAAGGATCTTCTTGGATTGGGTTGTGGTTGTCTTGGACTTGGTTTGAGATCGTATGGTAGTGGCAGGTTCGGGGCTCGAGGATGAGTGTTGACAGGTGCCGATTATGGTTCATGTTGTGGCTCTTGGCGTGGTGGTCCGTGTGGTGGCAGCCCGATAATGGATTGGTATTGGCACAGATAGATTCGAGATAATGATGTTCGGTGGCTAGAGATGTTGTGGCCTTCGAGCTTGGCATTTTGGTGGATTTTCTTCGCTCATTGGTAAGCGTTTGGCGTGTCATTGGTTTCGAGATCAGAGGTAGGTGTAAGTGAGGAACGCGTGGTAGCGGCTAGCTTAACCGCTGTGGCAAGAGTGTGGCTATGTGCGAGAAGTGTTGCCCATCCCGTGATGTGTAAGGGTGTGTTGGCGCTGCTCCGGAAGGATGAGTGCCAGTTGGGCAGTGTTTGCAAGAACTCGTGCCTGGTGTTTTATTTTTCGAGGTATCGTGGAATCAGAGCTTGCGGAGTTGCAGAGGATGAGCAGAGCGTCAGAGAATTGAGATTGTCTTGGGTTACGTAAGACGTGTTGTTGCCATGCCATTGCTTGAGGCATTGTGATTTGTGACACTGGTTGGATGGAGAGTTGGGGAAATATGCTGACAAGTGTGTCACGTAAGTACCCTATTCTTGTGCGGAAGTTGTGTCCCTGGATGAGATCGTGTTCTTGGAGGAGTGATCTCTGAGAGATTTTGGGATCCCTATTGGTTGCTGTGAGTGGCCGATAAGGTTGACCGAGTGGTTGACTATGGTAAGATGTGTATTGCTTGGGGACCCGTGTGCATTGGTCGCGGCATTATCGACTAGCTTGTTGTGGTAGCAGGTAGCATTTATCGATTCTGGAGATGTGTGCCATGGATTATTCAGGTTGTGTCCCGAGGCTCTATGGTAGAGCAGAATCGAGACTAACGAGCGTCTGTTTGGAATGGTTGAGATCAGTTGTGATTGGATAGCAATCAGACGGTGCCTGTGTGTAGAGGTCCTTGATGAGACGTAGGCGTTGGATGGTGATCCTTGGTCTGTGACCTATAAGGGGGGATTTCCCGGTAAGCCTGAGTTTAGTGGCGTGAGGATTAGATCAGATGTGGTGTCCGAGCGAGATTTTGCTTGAGATGCGATAATGGTCTGTGGATGGTCAGCAGGTGGCCGGTCGAGATTTAGAATGTGCCCTTCAGATCTGGTGCAGGACCAGGAAAGAAGGAAGAATCTGAGCAAGTCAAGGGTTCCCATTGGCGAGTGTCTGGTGATCGGTGGATGGTCTTTCACAGACAGAAGATGCGGGTTCTTGGGACTCAAGAATATGTCATTTTCACTGATTTCTTTGCAAATCCCATATTAATATATTTTAGCCTAATTTCTTGGAAATCACTCTTCTCTCTCGGTTTCAGTCCAGACGGTCGTTGATCGAGGCAAGGGAGGTACCGTTGGATAGGTCATGTCGCGTAGATCGCGGTGGCGCCCTTCTTCTCTCGATTCGCGGAACGTGGAGGCAGGTCAAATCGAGAGGAGCCGTGACGTCCCTTCATCTGCATGTGCCTCGAACAATGTTCCCGTCGTGCAAGAGGTAGGGGGATGGGTTTCTCTCCTCGCTAGGGACCCGCTGGTACCACATGCGTCATGGTCTGATGCCAGTTTTCTCGATTTTTATGCAATCTTCCATGTTAGTGTGAGTTAGCCCTAAATTCATGAAATTGACTCCATGGCCATCGTTTTTAAGTTTTAATGACATGTGTAGTTGTAAAATGTTGTTATGGCATGATGATTTGTTAGAAAAACTAGTTTCCCTGCGATTCCTGTCGATTTCGGTCGATCAGGAGGGGGTTCGATTTCGAACTCCATAGGTTCGCAGCTCAGACAGTGTAACGCACCACCCCGAATGCGTTACAGTCCCTGACGGCCCATCAGGGGCACGTCACCTGACCTATAACGGATGGCCATATGACCGTTACTTGACCATTGACCTGTCATTTGACCGTTGACCTAGTTAGGCGGTTATTTTGACGGTCCATCCCTAGACCGTCAGGGTTGTGTAAAGTGCCACTTTAGGTGCGTTACATTTCTGATTAAACTATGTCCTTTAAAAAATGTTCGGGTGAGTGTAACGGCCATGAGAGGCGCATCAAAATGGTGTAACGCCCCACTCTTGGTGCGTTACAGCCTGCGCTTCCCTGTGTTCTTTCAATCGTTCTGGTAAGCTTAACGGCCCTAGGGAGGTGCGTCACGATTGGTGTAATGCCCCTACCCTAGACCGTTACATGCTGTAACGCGGTGAGGTTAGTCCGTCACATTTTCTGGCATGTTAAATGTAACATGTTCATTCTTTAACGCATTCCTTATTGTACATACGCCATGTTTAAGCTATTTTATGAAACAGTGGCACTATTTTAGATCCTGATATAGTAGCTTTTTCTTTCCTTGTGATGGAGCCACTAGTCGTAGCCCAGTGACCCGGAGCGTCGGCCCACCTGGGAAAGGTGGAGGGATAGTTCCCGCTAAACGATTTTTAAGCTAGTTCCGTGGGCTCCCGGCCAACAGTAGCGTCCTACTGAGGGAGAAAATTAGCTAGAGGGCCTGGCTCAGGCAAGAGTCACTGTGTGCACACGTGGTCAGAGGCTTGGACTGACACTAACGAGTGTTACTCTGACTAGTTACTTGGTTTGGTCCTATTATGCCTCTCGCTTGTCACGTTCCAGACTTGCGAGTTGCTTGAGATGTAGTGTAAGCCGTCAGTGGACGCATCTGGTCTCTACCTTCTGGTGGTCTCTTCTTTTTCCTATCACCAGGTTAGTTGAGCTTCCTTCTATTGGTAGATTTAGCTCCTGACGCTATTAATTATATTTAAACTGGCATATAGTTAGCTGTTTTAACTGCTTAGATGGATTTACAGCTTTACTATAAATGTGTTTTATTTATGCTAATACATGTTCATTACCTGTTTATTACTTTAAATGCATGCTTTAGTTGCCTTCATATTTGCCTGCTTGCCTGTTTAGTTTGAGGTAGGGATCCGCGTGACCCCTACTGAGTCTGGCTGTGACTCACCCTTCCTGCTTTCAGGTGAGCCACGTTTGCCGTCTCTTGGAGCTTCACGTGGTTTTGATGACTGTCCGTAGAGTGCCAACAGTAGTCGGTCTATCTTTTTGTACTTTTGATCGGGGTATGCCCCGTGTAGTTGTACATTTGGACTCTTTTTGTTAGTTATGGGACTTGTTTATTTGTAAATCTAGACTCCATTATGCATTTTTTGATGATTGTGGGGAGAATTTTTCTCAATTTTTTTATTTTCTAGATTTTAAAACCAAAAATATTTTTCTATAAATAACCCCCACCTCTCTCTCTCCCTCATTTCTCATCTCTCCCTCTCTCTCTCTTCTCACACTCTCTGTCTCTCCCTCTCTTCTCTGGGAGGCTGACGGAGGTGGAGGAGGGAGAGGCGGCAAGGTTCGTGAGGCGAGGAGCAGCAAGGATGGATGAGGATCGAAGCGTGGCGGTTCGTTCGCGAGTTCATTAACTCGGTGGCATTCTAACGGCATTTTCACGTGGAAACGACGTCCTCGGAGCGAGAAATCTTTAGTGGAGGTAGGGGGATGTTCCCTAACCAGTGTACTTCCTTTCCCATGGATTTCGTAGGCCGAGGTGAGCCGAGTGGGGTTTATTTCATGCCTGGGGTTAAAAATCATGTTTTTGGGGTGAGCGATAGATCCTTCGATTCGATAGAGTTTTTGGGATTTAAATGGGTCCTCTAGGTGGTCTAGAGGTTGGGGAATGGTTACCCATTGTTTTCCCCATCACCTGGCGGTGATTGGGGTGTGGAATCAAACCCCTAGGTCAGGTTCGACAGCGTCTCTGTCATTTTCGATCAACCGACTGGTTGGGTCTGGTTGACCGAATGGCGTTCACCACGGGCTGGCAAACAGGCCAGTTTGACTGATCTGGGCAAGCCCCTATCAGGCAGTGGGCCGGTCGACTACCCATCTAAGGCCGGTCGACCGACCCCAGGGGATTGGCCGATCGAAATCCCCTGTTCTAGCCCATTTCAACCCCTGGTTGACCCAATTTAGACCCAATGGTTGACTTATGTCCCCGTGGTTGTCCCAGACACCTGGTGGGGACTATGATCATGTTTTTGGGTGTCCAGAAGTGTCGATTTATCTTGATTAGCATGCCTGTGGATTTTAAGGGTCTAGGTGACCCTCTTGTGTTCCGGGCTTTCGTGTTACACTTAATCAAGTTGTCGTGTATCGGCATGAGTCCGGAGGGCTATTCCCCCGAGAGACGATTTTTAGGTTGCTTTGCCGTAAGGCCTCCCACTATAGCGGCAAGAGTCTGGGCTGAGAGAAAAACCAGCTAGAGGGCTTGATGTAGTGCAGTCAATCAGTTTGTGCACACATGGTTGGGGACTACGGACGGGTGCTGACGAGCATGGCCCTGAGTAGACCCTTGTTCTGTGGTTACTAGTACGGTGTCTCAGTGTTCAATTGGGGGGAGTAAGGAGACACCTGAGGCGGGGGCTAAGTCATCAGTGGACGCATCTGTCCTTACTTCTAGTGGACAGTACTCCTATCACGTGATGAGACTCTCGTGACTCAAGGTTTCGTTTCCCATCTGCAAGATGTGATTTTGTACATTTCCCCTGATATAGAGGTCTAGGGTTTTTGATAGGGACTACTGTGGGTTTTCCCTGGATGGTGTAGGGTTCACGACAGTGAGGTCATGACCGTGCTCCCAGACCACGTGGTCTTGGGTTGGGCCTTAGTCAGCGAGGATAGGCCTCCACGATAGAGATGTCATGATATTTCTTCTGGCAGCATAGCCAGGGTTTTCTCGCCAGTCCGGTGGTCCCCTAACTGTGAGATCGGGGTGTGTTTTTTGTATAGTTAGAGTAACTATAGAACTGAGATTTTACCGACCACCATGTTTGTTGTTCCTACTGTTGTTGCTGCTTTCTTTAGCGCTATTTGTTACCGTCATTGTTACGGTTGGGGTTCTACGGGACCCCTACTGAGCCAGTGATAGGAGGCTCATCCCCTGCTTTTCAACTGTAGCAGTTCCTCCTCGAGGTTCAGAGGTGCAGCGCGGAGGTTCGTAGTTGCCAGCTCGCCGGAGTCGAGGTTCACTTGGTGTTGGGTACATTTTCTTTTACTGTAGACTATTCTTCTTTGTGGAGTGTCTCCCTCTAGCTGGTTTCTAGAGAGAGAGAGAGGCTATGAGGATTTGCGTTCTCCCCTTTCTGCCGGTCTCATAACTCCAGGCTCAGGGATGCCTCTTGCTTGGCGCCAGAGCTCTTTGGGCCCGGTTTGCTTCTGTTGTGGAAGGAGAAGGCATTTATGGTGTGCGTTCAGGGGGCGGGGGAGTCGGGCCATGGCGGTTAATGCCGTAGAGGTGTAGAGAACGGTATCGTTTGTGGATGTCATTAAGCCACCTAGACTAGGTCCGACCTCTGGGCCTTCCTGTGGCTAGGGGGGAATTCTTGCACGTCGGGACTTTCCCCTCCCTGAGCCAGGCAGACTGGCTGGGCAGCTGCTTGTAGGTCTCCCATGTTCTTGGGGGAATAGAGGTGGAGGCTATTAAGATTGTGTTGCATGAGCGCTGGCGTCAAGGCAAACCACGGGTGGTCTAGCGTTTATATTGGTGTGGCATGTTAGTAATCAGCTCCTGTCTCCATGTTGTAAAGGAGGTGGATGTTGCCGAGGTCCTTATGTGCGGAGGATTGATCCTCCGAGTCAAGCCGTGGATGGTAGAGCGAGGGACCTACCTTACCTTGGGCAAGGTGGATTTGTGGGTTAAGTTGGTTAGGGTGTCGCTTTCGCTTTGTGACAAAGCCAGCATGGCCTTCTTGGTGAAGGCGAGGTCCTTACGTCTAGTTCCTGATGGGCTTCTGAATTGTTTGGAGGCCTTGTGGAGGCTGCGTCACCATACACGGTTCCCCCGATCATCTCCATCATTGTCGAGGGGACCGATTTCATTGTGATGGCCTTAGGCCAACTGGCCGCACAAGACTGCGGAAGCCGTCGCAAGGTCTAGGGCAACTTGGACAGCGGCTGGAGGTTGAAGAAGAAGTGTGGGCGAGCGATTCAAATTCGAATTGCCTCGTCATTGGGCTTGGGCCTGGGCCTATCGCTAGACAGATGGTGGTCCATGCTCTTGGGTCATTTGGGCCGGTCCAACCCAATTGTTTAGACTCGGCGAGCAACTCGACGACCCATAACTTACTCGTATCTGGGACTTGTTGGCTAGCGGGTCCGACGGGACCCGACTTCGTTTGTCTTTGTCGCCCGACTTAGGAGGTCCCTACCCCAGTGCTATCGGTGCTCGTCGGTGAGCCGGGCAAAGACTCCCCTGCACTTGTATGTTCAAGAGGAAGAGGCTATAATGAAGGGGGGACGCCCTCGTTGCTCTACCCTCTCTCTCTTTTCTGTTCAGACAGAATTTCGGGTAGGTGCATGTTGAAACATGCAAAATGACAAAAAAGGGGGGAGGGAACCATCCGAACCTGGTAGCCTCCCCTGGGAGGCCACCTAGATCGGGTCCTCCTCTCCCTCTCTCTCTCACTCCCCAGTCCATGCTTCCTCTCTCTCTCTCCTCCCCTCTCTCTCTTCATTTAAAAGAAAAAAAGAGAAAAAAAGAAGGGAAAAGAAGAAGGGGGTGCACCCGGTCTAGGTGCCCCCCCTAAGGGGTGCACCTAGTTTGGGGTAGATTTCCCATCCCTTGCCTATAAAAACTGCAAGGGGTCTCAAAAAAAGGAAGAGAGCACACACACACCTAGAGGGAGCCGATGGAGCCTCCACTAAGGGGCGGCTTAAGGCTTTGTGCCTTGTTTTCTTCTAATAGCCCAAGCAAGGGTGTTTGCAAATATGCCCCCATGATGGTAGCTATGTCTCTTGTGTCATTTCTTGGAGAGGGATCATGGAGATGGATTGTAGTTTATGGGAGCTCAAGAAGGAGAAGCAATCTCCTAAGGGCCGCTTTGTTTCCGGAGTTGTCGGCGGATGGGCGCAACTGATGAGAGAGAAAGGGCAAGTGGGCCCTGCCTCCCCCTCACAGAGAAGCCACTAACTGAGGTCGGTTAGCGTGCTCGACCCTCCAGGGTCGGCTATTAGAAGAGCTGCCTCAAAATACACTATCATTGCCAGAGAATTGTACAGGCGCGCTCTCAATGGAATGCTCATGAGGTGCCTAGATGATGATGAAGCTTGGAAAGTGGCCGAAGTCACCCATGCAAGTGAGTGTGGAGGTCATGTCAATGGCCAGGCTCTAGCGAAGAACATCCTTAGGCAGGGTTACTATTGGCCCACTCTAGAGGAAGATTGCTCCCTCTATGTCCGGAGGTGCCTTGAATGCCAACTCCACACTGATAAAATTCATGCTCCTACTTCATCTCGTCATCCTCTCTCTGCTCCTTGGCAATTCTCTATGTGGGCTTTCGACATTGTAGGTCTGCTACGTGATCCCAACTCTCAGATCAAGTAGAAATCCTTTATCCTTACTGCCACTGAATACGTCACTAAGTGGGCCGAGGTGAAAGCATACGCGGAGATCAAAGCTACCACGGTGTGCCACTTCATCATGAAGAATATTATCTAATGGTTTGGAGTGCCAAGCAGCATCGTCAATGATAATGGGCCCTAGTTCGTCTCTCAAGAGCTCCAGGACCTCTGTAAAAAGTTCAATGTTACTTTGCATCATTCATCTCCATATTACCCTCAAGGCAACGGTCAAGCCAATGCCACTAATAAAACCCTTCTCAAGATCAAAAAGAAAATATGCAAATCTCACAAATTTTCTCATTAGCCTAAAAGATTGGTAGAAGCTCTATTGGCTTACCGCACCTCTGTCTGTACTCCTACGGGGCAAACTCCTTATGCGCTCACTTACGAGATGGAGGCGGTGTTCCCATATGAGATCTTGATCCCTTCCTTAAAGGTACAACTCGATATGGAACTTAATCTCAATGAACGTCGAGAGGCATTGCTCGTCCAGCTGGAGCTCTTGGATGCGAAGAGGCTAAATGCGGCCGATGACGTATCTGTTTATCAAAAGAGAATCTCACGTTATTTCTAAAAGAAGGTAATTCAATGTAAATTTTAAGTAGGTGATATGATTTTGAAATGCAAATTCATCAAGTCTGGAGGTCCTAGGTCTAAATTACAACCTAACTAGGAAGGACCGTTCGTTATTAAAGAGACTTATCTAGGAAACGCGTACCGTCTAGTTAATGCAGAAGGTAAGGATCTGTCTCATGCTTGGAATGGGTTGTATCTTAAGCGCTTTCACCCTTAGAGTCAGGCTAATGCCAACCCGACAGCAAGGTGTCCCTCCCCTTGACCACGAAGGAGGACTCTAAGCACGACAATCACACACTACACGGCAACTTTGGTCAGGTTTTCCCTCTACTATGTGACACCATCTCTCCTCTTGTCATACCTAGGGGAAGTAAAAGTCCCTGCTTTTCTCTCATCGGCTAGGCGTAGGGGTAAGGTGAATAAGGAGGAGATGACTAACCTAGACCCCCAACGAGAGGAGGTCTCAAATAGGGGCAGTCTATTATGACTTGATTCCATAATAAGAAAATAAAAAAGAAAAATCAATCAATGAAAAAGAGCATGAATCAAGGTAAAAGTCACCACGTTTATCAAAGCACAAACTAAAAATCTCAAATTGCTCCAAGAAAAAAAAATCGAACTAGACATGGCAAGAGTGACAGTACAGTTTTCCCGCGGGATGTCATGATCCCGATCGTATGCATTCCTAGAGTGGATAAAGGTTCGATGATGGACATAAAGTCCCGACGTAACAGACCAAATTTCTAACTTGGTCGTCATGGGAGGGATTCGAGCCCTAAAAGCTTCTATCCCTATGCAAGGCTTATCCCCAAGGCTTCCTCCACTTCTCCCTCAAAGTACTTGAACATACCTAGGTTATGACCCTAGGAGAGGCACCGTCGTATGGGTGAGATAGACTCAACCAAGGTTTACCACCCATAATGCACGCTAACCTCAGGGGACTTTTAGTGGGACAGGTTGAATATTTAGAAATAAGGTTGAGAATAAAATTTGAGTATTCCAATTGTTAGAATGTTCATCGTCTCACAAGTCCTTCTAAAAATGCATATGACCTATTAACTTCTATCTTGGAGGATGACAGCGGAGTGGATTTAAGGGCGCGTTTGGACAGTATATTTATGGAGAGATTTTATCTAGAGAGAGAATAATCTTCTGTTAAGAAATTTTTAGAGATCGTCAACTCTTCACATTTTTCTTCCTATATCTCTCTAGACCTCGAAATTCACTCAAAATAAAATTTGACATAATATTGTTTTATTTAAAAAAAATTTTAAAAAATAAGAGATTCTAATAATTGAAGAGATAAAAATCTCTCTGTAACATTGATACCAAACACGCCCTTAGACAGTGAAGCCAAACCCCCCACCTCCACCCCTACTTACGATCTGAAGTGAGGTCAGAGTGTCAGACCCTCACTACTTCTATTCTGCGTGTTATTCTCCACCCGCTTCTCATCCAATTACCGTTCGCGGATTTTTTCTTTTCATTTTATTTTTTCCCTCTCCTCCTTCTTCCCCCCATCGCAACCTGCCCCCTCCCCTGCGCGACCCATAGCTGCCGCCCCCTCTCTCCTTCTCCTCTCTCCTACTACCCTTCTGCTCTCACGCAGCCGCAGCACCAACGGTGCCCCCGTCGGCGGCAACAGTAGCAGCACAGCCGGCCCTCTCCGGCCAACCCGCCCAGCCGGCGTTGTGAGACGCCGCTGTTCTCCCGTCCGCGGCCACCGCACCGCGAGCAGGCTCGCCCCCCCGCGTCGCACTCCTGCGCCGGTGTCGCCGTCTCTCTCCGGCCACCGCGGTGGTCGTCATCCCAACGTCGTTCGACCTCGCCTTGCCGCCGCCGCGCAGCCGCGCCGGCAGTGCTCGCTCTCCACCACCGGAGGCGGCCGAACGAAGGGCGCGGACAGCGCAGCAGCCGCCGTGCCTCCACCCTGCGCCAGCACCCAACGCGGCCGGCCCTGCCTCACCTGTGGTCTCTCTCACGCCGTCGACCGGCCACCCCACGGCGTCGTCTTCCCCGCCGCTGGCGTCGTCTGCGGCCGCTGCCAACCCTACGAGCCGCTGCCGGGTCACCTAGAACGGCCACCGCCATCTCGAAGTAGCCCTGCCCTTTGTCCGCAGCAGCCACCGGAACCAGGTACCATCGGGCTTTGATTTGCTCTCAATTTGATCGGCCGTGAAACAATTTCCAAACAGTCATCCATACCGTTTTAGCCCCATACCTCCACAGTACAACTGAGGCTGATTTCCATGACTGACAATAGCAATACAGTCATACATTAGGGCTTATTTGAGCCACGCACATATTGTGAGATTGTGATCCACGAGTGGGACCTTGAGATTTACGGTGATAGTTGCCACGGGAAAATAATGCATTTTAATTAAATTTATATGCTTATGACATTTGTTGCACGCATATGGACATCCTAGCCTGTCCTGCATCATTGGGCTTATTGCTTTTTGTGATTGTTTATATATTTTCCTCTTTCCATTTAATCTCCTGTAGGGGCACATCAACTTTCTATGAATGTAGCTTTTCCATGGCCCTCTTTGGTAACAGAATAGAATAAGCTGGTTAGGATAACGGCGGGTAAGGTATCCATGGATTTGGATTGTTCCACTTTGATAACTGTCTCTTATCTTAGCTTGGGTTAAGAGAATAAGGAGACCTAATTCTAGTCAATTTGATAACTTGTGAGAATTAGAAGTGGAATAATTTTTGCATACCTATTTTGCCGTCTCTTTTTGATACCTACTTGACATACCTAGAAACATATCCCTATATTTTCCAAAATTGATCCTTTGTAACACTCATAAAAGCGCACACCTGCTGCCACCTTCTTCTTGGTTCTTCGGTTCTCACAATAATACTGCTGCAAAACCAGCCACCGCGAGAGAGAGAGAGAAGGGGAAGGGTTGAATTGCTCCATTCCCCGTCAAAGAGAGAGAAGGGGTGGGAGCAAAGAAGCTAATAATAGAAGAGACCATACAATATACCACTTTAGAAAAAGAGGGATTGAAGCATAGTTGGTCGACTCGCATTATATTGATGTGAGTCCTACGTATCGGATCGTACCTAGTGTTATATGTCGATCTGCTGTGATCTAATATCAGGTCATGCTGCAAGGCCTATTGGGCCAAGTCATGAGATCTGACAAATCCAACTCATAATGGTTGATGATCTAGTTAAAAGAGAAAGATGGTGATCTCTACATATAAGTTAAGTTTTGGCATAGTGGTAGCCTGATATGAGAAATTAGTATCAAAATGAGGTCGTTGATTTGATTGTCATGAGTGTCTTTAGGGGGAGATTGATGACGTGAGAGACTCAAAGAAGAGCTAAGTCAATGTGTCTTTTGTGTATCATTGCGTGACGTGAGACCTAGATGGTCATGGGTTTTGGCAAACCCAACCCACAGTGGTTGATGGTCTAGTTAAAGAGAAATATGATGATACCTAAGGAGATCTTAGGGAGTAGACGCAAGTCAACTTTGTTTGATTGAATCGTTATAAAAACGACGTTGTCTTATAGTGTGATTGTTTCCATCTCTTTTACCTCATTCTTTGCGTGTGATTTTGCATGGTGACTTAAAATTTTTAATCATTCAATTCATCTCCATCTTGGGTGTGTGCCATAGGTCTATGGCAACAATTGATATTAGGGCGAGATTGCCGGTTCAAATCTCCTGAGAGTGAGGTGGGTGGAGATTATTGGATTATAGGGTCCAATATCTCCTTAATGGATTAGATGTTACTATGTGAATTATGAAGTCCACAAAGTGACATCGACGCATGATACCCCATCCAAGAACTAACCACTTCATGTCAAGTCCCTCGAGTTCACTCACATCATGCACATATGTGGGGTTTTATACTATCAAATTAATAAAAGAAATACTGTCTACCTTCACTATTAGCTCAATTTTTAGTGCAACGATTAGAGCATGATCTTAACAATTATGTTGCAACAAGGGTTATAGCTTGTGACTGGTGCAAGATATTATTTGCTTTGCTCTGATGATACTCTCCCAATTTTGTCTCATAGAAGACTTCTCCAGTGAAAGAGATGGACATCACCTTGTGAGTACATACTAAACCACCCCCGCTATCAGCTAGAAGGAAAATTATCCTGGACCATCTCTTCATAAAACAGATCCACATGATGGAAATAGAGACACTTCAAAGATGCCAACTTCTCTACAATGCAAAAAGTGAGATTAACAGCACTTTTATTATTACATGAGAGACAAAAAAAACACCAACCAAATATATTCTCTCCTCAAAGTGTGCCGTTTGCCTCTTTGCTACATGCATATGACTTCAAATTCTTTGTATCATATAGATTCTTCATTATTGTACATACTAAATCCCCTCTATCTGAGAGGCCATATGGATTCTTCATTATTGTATAATCTAATTAGGCCATATATATAGATACATCGTTGTTGTCTCATCTTACTAAAACAGATAATACCTAATTATTCGACCAAGGCAATGAGCTATCGCATGCCTAAACTTCAGATTTAATTAAGGATGATAACGATTCTTTCTCGGTTTTTTATTTTAAAGTTGCTCCCTACAATTGATCATATTTAGGGGTTAACTTCTTTGGCTATGACACTGATCTCTAACTTTTTACAATCTCAGTCTGGTTGGTGAACACTGTAAAAGGAAATCACAATAAATCCTTCAAAATTGCATAAAAGCTCTCTAAAAAGTGTTCATCAAATAAAAATATAATTACTAAACATTAAAATACATACGAGAGAGTTAGAAGGATTAATAGAGTGTTCGGGAATAATTTTTTTAAATTCTCATTGAATCCCATTGCGCCCCCACATCCCCCATCTCTCATGTTCATCCACAACCACCCAGAGGTTCCCACATCATCATCCTCATCCACACATTGAAGCTCCCTCGATTCTGCTACCTATAGACCCAGGATAGATCTAGAGGGCCAGATTGCAGACTCCATCTTGTCCCCATACAGCCTGATTCAGCGCACACCCTCTTCTATGGAATTGTTCTGCTTCAAGTCTTCATCGCTCCAGAAGTGGTCCCATCCTGTTTTGACCTCTGCACGACTCGCGTCACCCATTCTCTTGCGACTGTGCCAGATTCGAGCCAGAGCCTGTGGTCCATTTGGCAGAGGTTGCACCGATTTCTGCAGCACCAATCAGCCTGAACTTTCTTCTGAGTTGTTCTTCTCTGAGCCCTTGATGTTCTAGAGGTGGTCTCACCCCATTCCGATGTCGGCACAATTCGTGGTGCTCATTCTCCAACGACTATGCAAAGCTTGTGCGACCGAGTCTGCCCAGACTGTGCATTCAATTAGCAAAATGTGCCACGCCTTCCCTGATTATTTTTGGGCTGAGCCTTCTTCATTGACGTCCTGAAACCATCCCAGGTGGTTTTGTCGCATTCCGCATTCGGTGCTGCTTGTGCCGCCTTGCGCAACCCAACTGTGTCTGGATGTTCACCTAGGAACCAAAGCCCGACCAAAGTGCCAACCACACCCAGCTTTATGCTCTGTTGGTGCTTATCTTTTGATGGTAGGTAGATCTATCTGTCAAAAATCTGACCCCACTGGTCTTGCGTCGTTCGGAGTCCAGTGGAGAGCGCACTGCCCTCTGCACGCCGACTGCGCAGACTAGTCCTACAGGACAGATTTCCATAGGTCATCTTCCATGGCCTGCCCCACCCTCCTGCGACCTCAGAACAATGCCAAACTCTCAGGAGCGCATCTACACTTCTCAAGCTTCATGTAGGCGCAAGCGGCATCCTCTTCAGACCCCTGTGTGCTGCGTACTGCTCGGATTACTTTGATTCTGTCCAGCAAGATAGATATTGGGCAACAAGCCCAACTCCCTTTCCCCATGTTCCCCCCTCCCTGCGTGGAGGTGATTTCTTTGCTTGTACTAGCAGGGTTGATCGGATGCTCCCTCGATGCAGCGTGCTTGCCCGGTCCGCACGCTCCCCAGCGTACCTACGTCTCCGACTGGAGCCGATCCTTCGAACGACTAGGTCTCAGTTCCCTATCTGGGCTCATCCCACGTCAGCCGGCGTCGTGGATGGAAGTGGCACATCTCCATACCCATACGCGTCTTAAGGATGCGTCCTAGTTTCAAGACATGTCAACCTTGGTAAAATTAATTTTTTACTAATGGACGTGTTTGTTACAGAGACGTATTCACATGAACGCGTCCCAGGACCCAGACATGTCCTCTTAAATTTTACCTATAAATAGAGGATCGCCTCCCTCAAAATCAGGGAGCTTCAGATCCGAAATAGGAGGGGGAGATCCTGTCAGATCTAATTCCAGGCCCGAGGTGTCTTCAGGGGAGGTTCTGTCAGATTTTCGGGTGCTCGGTGCTCATGAGAGAAAGGCTCCGTCGTCCTCCACACTTCCACGTCGTCCTCACACTGTCGAAGCTCCGCTGAATCCCATCTTCGGTGCCCCAATAAGCCCTTCTTCCCCTTTACTCTCCTCTATTCTTAGTCACATGCATCATCTTCTACCCTCACTCTCATCGTTCCTCTCTACTTAAGAGAACTTCTTCATTTATGCACCATCGCACTTTGTCTCATCCATCATAGCATCATTCCACCCTTTGCACTAAAAGGGGTTTAAAAATAACACCAACCAGGTGTATTTTCATTCATGCTTTCATTATCATCACAAGGGATTGATACTACACTGCCTTTCTTCTAAATCGTTTGGTGTTTGTTTCATTTTTGCAAGGGTAACCAAGGAGAGGGTCATTAAATGCTTAGATTTTGGAGCTGAAGAAAGGCCTTTTTCAAATATTTTTCGTGGCCTGTCAAAAGAGATGGAGTCTAAAATACATTTCCTTGTCCCTACTAGACCAATTGAAGGATAGATTTTTTGGAGGGAAAATCTCCTCCTTTAGGCACGCACATCTATAAAAAGTGTTGTAACCAGTGGCTGGCGTCCGAAGCACAAAAAGGAAATAGACAAGGGAGAGAGGGAAGATAGAAAAAGTCAGACAAGAGGAACCTTCTGCGGAGGTCGTTGCTGTACGCGCATCCTTGGAGAAAAGAAGAACTCCTAAAGGAGCCAGCAGGAGGGTGAGCAAGCAGGTGAAGAAGAAGAAGAGGAAGAAGAGAAGAGCACAAGCCCATCACCTGAAGATAAAAGGCTGAACTGCACCTCTCTTCCTCCTACTCGTTGCATTGCAAAGATAAAGCTATCGTCAAAGAAGCAACAGACTTCCACGCAGCAACTCAAGCTCTTCTCATCTGAGACAAGGACTTTTGCATTTAGCATTGAGCATCACTCTTCCTGTCTAAGTTTTCATCATTCTCTTCTTTTGTTTGATCTTGTTTAAAGAAACATTGAACCGTCCCTACCAGTTTTGTGTGTATGAAGATAAACGAAGGGTACTCCAGTCTGTGATGAATTGTCCCTGTCGGTTTGTGTGTAGGAAGACAGACATAGGGTGTTCTCTGTTCTGTGGTTTGGGGTGTGTCCTCGATTAAGCTGTGTAGTAGCTTGTTAGTGATGTGGCACTAGGGAAGCCTCACTTGGTTTGAGTGAGGGGTGGACGTAGGACTCGAGTTTGAGTCTGAACCACCTTAAAATCCTTGTCCAAGTGGTTTGGTTGTGTGTTTGCCTTACGCTAGATGCTTGCCTAGGCTCGTTGCTCATCTTTATCCCTACATCTTGTGTTTTAGGTTCTTGCATTTCTTGGTAGGCACTTTTATTCTGCTACAATCTTTATATATCATAAAAAAGAGGGCAGATCTATTCACCCCACCCCTCTAGATCAGCCATTCCCATACAACACGCCTCGTACTTGGTTGTTGGTTGTTCTTCTCATTTGAATGACACATACTATAATTTGTATGCACATTGAGTGTCTGATATCGGTTTAAGTGAAGAGATCACTCAGTGAGAAAGTGGTGCTTTCTTTTTAGATCAGTGATAGTAGTTTACACTTTTTATTCTGAAAAGTTTTCACTGTGATCCATTTACCCCCCCCCTCTGGATCTCAGCCGTGCACTATATCACTTGTTATTAGAGCTGATTGACATCTCCACTATTGGTGTCAGTGCACGCTCCAATTCCAACACTTGGTATCAGAGTAAGTTTCTGTGATATTAGATCCAACGATCTCCAAATCTGATCCTGCTAATTGGTGCATCTGTTGTTTTTCTACTCATTGATTTAAATCTACTTTCAATGGCCAATCCTCCGAAGTTTGATGGTTCTAGTTTCTACATTTGGCTAGGAAGATTCAATGACTTTGTGAACTTCATAGATTCTAATCTATGGGTTCTGATAGCATATGGTCCATATGATGTTCCTAAGGATGAATCCAAATGGAATGTCATACACAGATTAAAGAATGTTGATAATATGAAAGCCCTGAAGCTGATGAAAAGGGTGATAGATGTTAATAAATTTCCTTGTATCTCTAAGTGCAGTAGTGCTAAGGAAATATTAGACGAGATGGCTGCCATTCACAGGCAAGAAGGGAACCTGTGCTTAATGGCCAAAGATCACAACAGTGATCAACTGGAAGAGTCTTCTTCTCAGGTAAGTTCTGAATCTGATGAACTTACTTTTAATTACTTACTGAAACTGTATGATAGTTTGCTAGATAAATATAAGAAAGTCAAGTATGAAAATAGAAAAATAAAAAAAATAATGTCATCTAAAATTAATGATTAGAGTTTAGCAACTTTACTCTCTAAATAAGTTTGCATGAAGTCTTAATAACAATAAACCAGAAACATATGTAGCATGAAAGATTTAATCTTACATTCTCCTACTCAACCAAAAATCAGTGAATTTCTTTAGGAGTGATTATGAAATGTATTGAGGTTAAGTAATTTGATAATTCTGATTTTTCACCTTTGGGTTACAGCACATTTTTCATTTCCTTTTTCATTTTCAGAACAGTTAGGTATCATTTATGCCTTTTGTCGTAAGGGTACACGTTGATTAGATGCCAATAAACCTAGTTACTCAGCAGAATTTACCATTCTGTTTCAACTTTAGAACAGAGATAACTTGACGCACTTCATGACATGGGTTGATCTCTATTTCTTTGATGAAGGACCTAGTTTCTCGGTGCATTCAGACATTGCTCTGCCTATTTTCTTTTTGCTCATACTTTTGACAATGCTTCCCATTGGTTTTGTAGAAAGACTTGTTTAAAAACAATACACAATCCATGTTTCTCAACCAAGAATTCATTAATTCAAGGACTTTCAGATTTTGTAAGACCTTACCAAACATGACATGTGTGGAATGGTTGAGAATTATTAAGAGTGATCAACATCCTTATTCATTAAGCTCGGTCTTTAGACTCTAAGGATTATTAAGCTTAAACCATCAGTTCATTCATGAATACACTCGTAGATTCTTATAAAAGAAGACTTCTAATTTTAGTAGCTCATAGTAATGAACTGATTATCAGTTTGTCATTATTTCAGATTCTGAAGAACCTAGATTTCTTAACAGAGTGAGGCCAAAAGATGGACAAAATGTAGGTACCAAGATAGAATCTGATATCAAGCAATACCACTAATGGGATTTCAGTTCAGAAAAGTTCAGAGAGAATGAAGGTATCAGCTTGAGTGAAGGAGAAGAGTCAGGACTAACAGATAATTTTCTGAAGTTCCTTTATCTGCATGTATGCTAAAAATAGATCTTCAACAAGAAGTCTGAACACATACTCCCCCTGACTGTATGCATCATTATAGGACACAACATGCTGACATATGACAATGCTTGACAAAGATGCATGACACAGATGCATGTTCTTGACTCAAGGTACTTGGCGGAGGACTAGTCTCTACGCATAGCGTGGGTTTCCAGACAGAAGATATCTATCCTTCTCCCTACATACCATTTGATATGTCTCTGAGAACAAGATGGTCATAATGCAAGGAGGACATACAACTGCCTTGATGAGATAGCATGAACCTAACATCAACTCCCCCTTACTACGTGCATACAAGAGATGGACAAAAGAATGTTTTTGAAACTGACTCCCCCTAACAAGATGCACTTACTGCTGGACATATCATTTTAGGCATATAAGAATAAAACTTTCACAACCATAAAAGATGACATGCAGCATACAGGCATGTAATGACTGACATTATTAAGTGCAACATTTATTGACATTTAGAGAATAAGTGTTTATATAAAGCTGAACAAGTATTGATGCTGAGAATGTATCTAAACAGATATTCATGTAGAGAATTTACAAATACCAAGCTCTTTTCTCAAATACTTAAACCTTTCATTACCAAGAGGCTTGGTAAAAATGTCAGCAACTTATTTTTCTATCTCAATGAATTCAAATTCAATTTCTTTTTTATTCACCTCATCTCTAAGAAAATGGTGTTTGATTTCAATGTGCTTAGTCCGTGAATGGTGAACTGGATTTTTAGTTAAGGAAATGGCACTAGTGTTATCGCAAAGAATTGTAATACAACTAAGGTTGATGTGATAGTCAATAAGCTGGTGCTTGATCCAAAGGACTTGGGCAGCACAGTTTCCTGCTGCCATATACTCTACCTTAACAGTAGATAAGGCAACAGTATGCTGTTTCTTGGATGCCCAAGATACTAGACAACCACCTACATATTGACAATATCCGCTAGTACTTTTCCTATCTATCTTACACCATGAATAGTCTGCATCAGTGAAAGCTATGAGGTCTAACTCACACCTAGCAGGATACCATAAATTTAGATCTAGGGGGCCTGATAGATACCTAAAAATCTTTTTCACTACTTTCATATGTGACTCTTTAGGACTAGCCTGAAAACGTGCACACAAACACACTGAAAATTAAATATCAGGGCGAGAAGCAGTAAGGTATAACAAGGATCCGATCATACCTCTGTAGAGTTTGGTGTCTACCATTCTACCTTCAGGGTCAGCATCAAGGTTGGTTGATGTGCCCATTGATGCAGTTATTGCTTTGAGGTTTTCCATCTTGAATTTCTTTAGTAGATCCTTGATGTACTTGTTGCAACTCTGATTTTTACAATGACAAACTATGAATCATGTTGAAACTGAAATAAATAAAATCTTCAGTCAAATCTGTTTGCATTCATCTAAGCATACAACATATAAGGTTAGTACAGATTTGTTCATACAACACATAGAACAGTGCACGTTTTGAAAACTATAAAAAGGTTGTTGCATCGTGTAGCTAGTACATGTGAGGTCAGTGCACATGCATGTGTATAGTAGAACATGGTCACTGCAAGTTCTCATAAGGTCAGTGCATGTATCGGTCTCACTCATATATAGGTCTGTGCACACTTACTCTTCATGTATCTAGGTTGATGCATATCTTGCTTAGCTGCACATAAGGTCGGTGCACAGACTGTATGCCCAAGTGTAAGGTCAGTACATATTTATACATATAGAAGACTAAAGTCGGTGCACATATAGTCTGTGCAAGACCAAGGTCGGTGCACATACAATCTGTGCAAGACCAAGGTCGGTGCACATCTAATCTGTGCAAAACAAAGGTTGGTGCATGTCTTTGTACAAATGCATATATAGGTCGGTGCATATTTCCCTTCTGCATATAAAGTCGGTGCATGTCTACGTAAAGATGCATACAAAGGTCGGTGCACCTTTCTTCTTTTGCATACAAGGTCGGTGCAGTCTTTTGTTGATTGGATATGTAAGTCAGTGCACATTTGCCTTGTGCCAAACAAGGTCAGTGCACATTCCTCTTTCGGCTAAATTAGGTCGATGTAGATATTGTGGCAAGTCCGTGCACATCCGCTCTGTGCACAGAATAGATCAGTGCACACATGCATCTTGCACAACTGAGGTCGGTGCATCTTCTCTGTTCAATGAAATCAAAAGTCAGTGCATTCTTTGACATGTGCAATACAAGGTTCGTGCATGTTTCACATTTAACACATGTAGGTCAGTGCATGCTCTGCATATAGCACGTATAGGTCTGTGCTCTTTTTGACTTGTTAGCACTCAAGTCAGTGCATGCTTTCAAGTCAACGCTCTTCTTAATTTTACCTAAGCATGAATTCTAATCTGACAGTTGTTTGACTAATTGGCTTTTCACCTATTGGCAGAACCTTAAGTGAGGCATGTGTTCCAAGTCTCCATGATTGAAGGACGTGATCCAGAGATTCTTGCTATCCAAGTTCATCTAGCCACGTGTCCTTCTTCCATCCACCAGATCTGACACATAAAGGTCATCTGTCAGATGAGAAGCTTTGGTGGGAATCTTCCCTCCACACTCCAGGGGCGAACCAACTGGGGTCCACCCTATCTTTCTCCCTGATATAAAAGGTAGGATTTTTGGACAAAGAGTGTGACAGTGATATAGACGAACAAGATTAGACGAAGAACAGATAGAGAAAGAGGAGAAGAGCAAGAGTGTGTTCTAAGAAGAAACAGAGTTTTGTATTTCTAAGAGGGAATAGTGAGACAGAAGGAGAAGTCCAGAGCAAAGGAAGAAGACGAAAGAAAGAGAGGCAGAGAGGAGAGGCATAGGGTTTGAAAGGTTCGTGAGTGAAGCAAGAAGAAGATTCAAGAGATTTGAAGATCTGTCTTTATTGTGTCCTTTGGATTAGATCCAAGACACAGCGCTCCTGCGTGAGCTTTTTATTTTGCTTTTATGGTCAGCTTTCCGAATGATGAACATCTTGGTTTTCCATTTTCATATTTCTTCTAAGCTATGCATCAATGGAGGCTAAGCTGTAAGACCTAGCAGATCAAGTTGTTAGGCAGCGGTGGCTAAGCTATAATGCCCAGCGGTGGTGAAGCTGTATTACCCATCGGATCAAGCTGTTAGTCAGCAGTTAAGCAAGCTGTGAGGTTCAACTATTGTTGACAAGCTGTGAGGCCCAGCTGTTCAATCTGTTTGGCAGCGGAATCCACACTCTGGTTGGAGTGTGGGGTGGATGTAGGTCTAGAGGACCGAACCACCTAAAAAGGATCTTATGTACTGTGGTTTGATTTCTAATTTGTCAACCGATAGATGTATGCCAGGCGCATTCCTATCTTCAATCCTGACTGACTGGAGTCTGTATGCACGCATGCTTGATTTTGTTCTGTCAACTGGACAGACTTGCTTAGAAGCCTGCAGTACTTCATCTCATCTGTTTGATTAAAGGCTTCATTGAGTTTCATAGTCTGCAGAGCTTAATTCATGGGAATTATGAAATGAAATTACTTTAAAAGTTTATGATGAATAAAGGATTGGGTTATCTCTACTTTTGCACACTCTGTCTTTGTGTCGAATACACTTATGCTCTGATTGACATGATTGACATAAACTCGTCACGTCTCCAGATTCCTTCCGTGCTCGGGGCGTGACACCCCATTTCTCACTTTTATCACAAATTGCACTGTTTCTACACGTTGCTGTATTTTTCTCCATTTGCACAACACTTTTCTCTCTATTCTCTCCATCATTTTTCATGATTTCAAATCCTATGCATGCACAATACTCCCACCTTTTATTTGCATCTATTTACAGGGGTTAAAAACCCTCCCCCGGTGCATTCTCCCCCTTTCTTTTATGCTACTTTACCACTTCGAGGCATGTACTACACTTTCATTTTCTAATGAGTTTTACCTCTTGTTGTGGCGTTGCTTTGCAGGAGATTGTTGATAGAATGTGAGGCCCTTGCTTTCTAGCCAGCTAGGAGGTGAGGAGGTGTATCCACGATCTGTTACCCACATCCCTTTTGAAGCACTATCATATTGTAGCAGTTCATCTTCGGGCCACATCTTCTTCCTCATTTTCCAAGGCACACGGCGCCGTCTTTATCCTTCCTTCATCCTTTTAGTGCGGTAGAACCTTGGTGGCGATCATAGTCAGGTTCCTCTTCTTCATCACCCCTTTGTTTTTTTCATGCAATCTCATGTTTATATGCATGTTTACATGTTCATAGTTTGTGGGGGCGGGGAGAGGTTGAAACATCTTACATCTACACACACGTCTCTCAAGTTGAGAGCACGACAGCCCGTGGGTCGCTGAAACCTGTTGTATGTTGGTCCTCAAGGTTTCCATCCCCAATCGGGTTTTCGGGTTGCCATGATCGGCCTCCCGATAGGTAGTGAGCTCGTCTCAGGTACTCCCATGGATGTGTCTCTACTTTACCCCACCATGGTCCTCCGAGATAAGGGTAGATGGTGCCGAAATTTACCTACAGTTTCCCCTAGTTTCTCCGTGTGCTTTGTCTTTGATAAAATTAAAAGTCAACAATAAATCTTAAATAAACCTTTAGTGTGATTGTCACTATGGTGTGGCGTGTGCATTGACACCCGCCTCGGACTATATAGAGATCGTGCTCGAGTATGAACCTTGCACGGAGACTGAATGATCGAGCTATATTCTAACGTTCAAGATTTTGGGGTTTGAATAAATAAATTTTAAAAAACTTAATAATACCTTGAGAGTGGAGGCCATGGGCCACCCTTAATCTTTGTCACCCACTCACCCAAAACATCCCTGCATCGACACCATTACTCCCCAACTAGCTGTAGAGTCAAACTCCACACCCATGTTGCGTCGACCTCTAACCTCCACGACACTAACATCCTTCTCCTTGTCCACCCTAGTGTCAGTTCCACAGCTACCTTGTGTCAACTCCCTGTCTACTGGGTCAGTCAGTTGTGTCTACAAGATGGTGGGCATTAACCTCTTTCTCTGTGAACATCATACACCAGGAGAAGAAATAATTCCACTAGATGCCCCATGTGTTGACCTCAGTTGCCCTTGTGTCGACCCCCTGCCCTTCTTGGTTGCCTCTGGAGTCGACCCCAATTCCCCTCGCATCGGCCCAACCAAAGGAGCTTCCCAGGGTGAGAGGGGGTAACCTGAGTCGGCGCCATCCATGCTTAAGAAGTGAATCAACGCAAAGGGAAATTCCCTTGCATGCTGATTCATTCCCTTCTCTCTGCTCCCCTTTGCCCAGTGCCGGTTCACTTCATTTCCCCTTACCCATTCTATGTCGATTCATCTTTCACCACTATGGGGGTGGCAGCCACAAGAACAAATGAACCTTGGACCTAAGATTGCAAGCGCGACCGAACGACAAATTCACTCGAGCGGACTCACCCGCGTAGCGCACAAGGCAACGTTGCTTGCGTCTCACAGGGAAAGAGACACGACACATGCCACGACAATGGATCTCGAAGAAACAAAATGACAGATACGACAAGCATCAGCTTAAGCAAGGAGACATAGTCCTAACAGCTGACAACTTGACAACATCGGCTCCAGTGCCAAAGGTGATAGGGAACACCTGGCACACAGGACACCAACGACAACAGCACTGGACCACAAACACAATCAAGTCAGTCCTCACTCAGATATGACATCTGATCGAGTCGCAAGCTAACTTCACCAGGAAAGAAGAGTATAGCAAAGCTAACCAACAAGACCTGATCCACATAGTGCTAAGACAGACACACAAAATCATAGAGAAATGGCGCTAAAACAACAATGATGGCAGCACTTACAGGATCCCGACTCCGTACGAGACACAGAACCATGGAACACAACTACAAGCTGGGTCACATCAAGGCACAGAGACAGTTGAATACATGACAACAAGGGACTAGTCATGCATCGAGCAACTCACCAAGAAAAGACCCACGACAATAAAGAAAGGACAATATCGGGAAACGCATCTTAAGAACCATGATCACGTCCTGAGAGCACAATACCCAAGAGAAGAAATGCAGAGCAGAGGGTATTCAATCAACAGGAATGCCGACAGATTCCCCAATACTCACAATTGTCAATGCCAACGCCAAAATAACTCCAGCAACAGCACGACAATAGACGACATCAAGGCACATGAAGCCAAGACGAAGTCACATTGAGAAAGATAATTCTCTCGAACAGTCAGAATCTTACAACAATGATCCTCGGCCCGTGGGTTATCAGCCCACACGCCTCTGCTGCGCACTCATACAACGCTCACAAGCATCAGAAAATATCTCGATATCCACATTCAGCACATACACGGCGCCGTCGCAATTCATGAAAATTATAAATAACACGCCACGAGTACTGATCCAGCGAACAACCGATCACAATTAGCCTAAGTGCAAAGAAGAAGAGCACCAGCTTCAGCACAAAGCCCAAAGAAAAATGCTAATCTCAGCTTACCTTCATGTCCTGAAATAATTATTGAGCCTTCACAAATCGGCCGCTGGACACGGCACGACAAACACGGTGCACCAAAGCTCTTAACACCATGATAGAGTCCAAAGCCAAGCAACCGTAGAGCGAGGAGCAGATCAGGCTCAGATTAAACACTGTCCACACTTAAGTAGACACAGGACAAAGGCATCACTAAGACAATAATTTCAAGCCTTACCTCAAAAAGACTCCACCAAACAGGACGAGAAGCATGAAGCTCAACCAACAAAAGCTCACCAGGAAGGAAAATCCTAGATCGCTTGAGCATCTTCTCAACCAAGGAATCTAATCGACCACTTCAATAGAAGTGAAACACATTAGGAGCTGAATAAACTCAAGCTGGGATGACCAAAACAACGTAAGAACGTGTGCGGTCATCACACCAATGCTAAAAAGTCACCAGCCACCTGAACCAATCGTAGAAAGATCTCGAATAATGTACCACAGATTCAAGCCTTTCGGTGAACTCTGCCAAGTACAACATGATCGAGATAGACACCACAACGAAAAAGAAGTACCTCGTCACATCCTGACGAGAGTAAAATCATCTCGCACAGTGCTAACACAGCACGCACAAGACGACACACGAAAAATGAAGCGACAAATAATCGCGAACCTAATGCCAACTGAAGACTATACTGGACCTTCAAGACTCTGGAAACTGTATATCTCGGATTCCCATGTACTTCACACAACAATGCTCTGATACCATCTGTTACGACCCAGATCTCAGATACCGGATATACCCGATAGGACTACCGAGTAGACCCGATACTGCTTGGAACCCGTGAAGCCTCCCAAGAGCTGTAAAGCTCCGAAGGGATAAAAGGATTGTCGTGTAGTACATTGAAGCACTCGCTCAACTCAATCAACAATGTTAGTGCATATGAAACCCATTGATTGGGTCGGTGCTATTAATTACAAAGTCGGTGCAATTGAACACGTATTCAACATCCAATATACTCAAGTTCCTTATAATCATGACTTAAATTGATCACATTCATTTCATGATTCAAACCCCACATTCATCAAGTATGTATCAATGCAGATCATATAAACTAAACTCAAGACTTCTTCATTCAAGATCTTCGTCAAAATGGACCGGGGCACAACAACCGATTTGATATGCAAACCTTGGACTTGAGACAAGCTCGCGATCATCCCTTACCGAGGGAAGCGTTTGGACGTGCGCGGTTGAGAAATCGACAGTGAGCTAGGGTGGTCAGTTCTCTCTCATGTCCGGATCGGGTCATGGGATGGGTCTCACTCTCTCTCGCAGCGGTGATTTGAACTATTTAATGAGCTAAGTAACCTATCACATGTAGCGGCATATAAAAACTTATACGAGTAAAGCAAATGCCTACGAAGAGGGTGGCGAGTGTACCTCCACGCTCCGAGCGTGGGGAAGACGACCCCAGTCAAGTACGGTAACTCCCGATAAAAAATATTACAATAATTACATAAATGAATTTACTTCCCACTCCACGTAGGGAGGTAAAGGGCTACAAGTGGGGTCCCGAAGGACCGATCTTGGGTTGACGGGCAACAAGCCGGAAGGGCTCTCGGGGCGGAGACGGGTTGCTAGTCCAACTCAGTACTGTTCAAACTCACCCGACTCAGTTCTGGTTTACAGGACATCAAGTAATGGCCTCCAAAGGGACGTCATCCTCCTTGAGTCTTCTGAAGGTGGCGTTTGGCTGGGATGGTGGCGGGACGTCCTTGGTCGACTCCCTAAAGTGGTGGCCCCTGAAACTGAGCAAAGGTAATTATTTGGGAATTATTTTACTGCTGCCTCTATAGGTCTATTCACGGAATAGATTTGCGCGCCTCCATGACAGGAATTTCTATGCTCAGATCCAAAGGTGGATCAAGGCGAGGTTGGTGCTGTTGGAAATAGGACTCAAAGGGTTACAAAATATATTTTTTTCAGAGCCATCAACGAAGAGGATTAGCAATGAAAACCTCTGCAAACTACGTGTTTTTCTGTGGATCTGGTTACTGACTATCAGGACAGATATGGATTTGCCTGAGAACAATTTTTGACCATGGGTAAGATGGCAGATCTGGGATCTGGGAAAATTATGGATGGAAGGGGAGGATGGAGGAACACTTGAGAATTTTTTGGGATTTTCTGAAGATGGCTAAGGGGGTGGAAAAAATACGACAACAAGACACTGTCCCGCAGATCTACAAACTGGCAGATTACTGGGGGGAAGAACAAAAATACAAGAATAATATCAAACGAAAGCCAAATGGCACGAAATTTAAAATGGAGATGGAGTATGACTGGAGGAACAAGCCCTCAAAGTTTGAGGTCGAACAAATAAGAGGGAGGGGAGATAGAATTTCAGCTTTAAGTTTATGTCCTAATTTGGACAGAACTCCAAAGAAGAGGTGGTGGCGGTGCGACGGCGGCTCGATGGCGTCTGCGGCAGCGGTGCTGAGCTTCTCACTCAGAGGGGGAAGATATGGAGGCTTCACACCTCAAGAAATTTACAGCTTTCATAGCTGAAGGGGGGAGAGAGGAGAGAGACAAGGGGGGCACCCAAGGGCTACTCAAGATAATTTCTGAAATTCTTCTTCATTAATTCTCATAAAATGGGAAATACAAGGTATTTATACGAAAATATAAATGACCTAGGCTATCCTCAGATCTAGGGTTAGGGAGGGCTAAATAAGGGATGGAAGAATTATTTCTCTCATGTGGTCAATGACCATAATTAAACAAATTACAAGATGGATAAAAGTCTTAAAAGGGGGAGGGGATCTTGGACGTTTTTCTTCGAGAGTACGAGTTCGACCGGGGTCGTCTTCCCCACGCCCGGCGCGTGGAGGTACACCCGCACCCCCTCTTTAGCTAGTTAATTACTTATCTAGTATAGTTCTTGACGCCGCTGCTAGTGAGCACGATCGGATGCCTAGCTTACTGTTTTAATCACCACTGTGAGTTGTGAGTGTGAAACCCGTTCCGTGACTCGTTCTGAGCACGAGAGTGACCCGACCACCCAAGACTCAACACTGATTTCTCAACCGTGCAGATCGACTCATTTTCCTCGCCGGGGACAACCGTGAGCGAGTGCTTCTTATTTTGGGGCATCTTTGTCCATTCAGAAATCACGTTAGGTGATGACTTGGTCGTATAAT
Organism: Amorphophallus titanum; assembly: GCA_024336825.1. Taxonomy (NCBI): domain Eukaryota; kingdom Viridiplantae; phylum Streptophyta; class Magnoliopsida; order Alismatales; family Araceae; genus Amorphophallus; species Amorphophallus titanum. The sequence goes on along the minus strand of JANBPO010002057.1, from coordinate 13,213,686 downwards.
TGCTGGTCGTCGTCTAGTGAGTCACGTCGTTTCGTCTAGGTCTTAGGACGTGTTCACCTACCAAGTCTCATAGTCGTCCCGCATCACTTAAGGACGCAGAAAACAACTTCTCCCTGGTTGGTACTCATCCCAGAATGTAGAAGCACTTTGGCACAAGCTCCAGAAATCTCCCCCTCAAGCCATGAAGTCAAGGGTTCTATTTATAGACCCCAAATCCTCTGGTCGAGTTGGAGAGAAAATAGCACGAAAATAGGGCTGAACTTAGCAAACTCTTGAAGATAAAACTCCCAAGAGTTCATAGAAACAAATAGAAGCTTCTGAGGATCAATACTCAGAGAGAAATCATCAAATCATGGACTCTAGCTCAGCCACGGCTGGAAAGAGGAAGAACAGACAAAGTGGGACTCTCTGTCTCCCCTAACGGTCTTGCGATAGACCACAAGACTATGAAAAATGATAAAAGGTAGACCGCAAGGCTCAGCGGTCCAAATGAGATACGACCGAAGAGGCCTAACGGGACTCTCTATACCCTAGTGGTCTAGCAAAGGACCGCCAAAGCCCACTAACGATCGTGCGATAGACTGTTAGGGTGGATTATCCATTAAAAGATAAGGCCAACAGGAGGAAAAGATAAGATAACTAGACTCTCTGTCTGTCTAGCGGTCTACCAAAGGGCCGCCAAAACCAACTAATGGTCGTTCTATAGACCACTAGGGCAGGTGAACGTGGTACAAAAGAAGAAGGCTTACTAAGCTGAAAATGCGACGAAGAGACAAGCAACCCCACCCAACCAGGGAGATCAACCCTTAAAATAAACCCAAAAGCGACCAAACCGGCACAATAATCAGTGAATAACTCGGGACATCATAAAAATAAATAAGAAGATGACCCAACTCATTGGGCATAAAACGGGTGTCAACAGATGGTGATAGCCAGACCATCTTGGAAGCGCAATAGAGAAATGCACCCAGGGACGATCATGGATCACATCCAGGTGTTGATGAACCCCTGACGGCCATCAAGGTTCGTTTGTAGAGGAGTTGCTGAGAAGGGAGGAAAGAAAAAGACATAATTGATGAAAATCATATATCGTCTCGTGGGGCACTTTGCTAGGCTCAAACGGTACTCTAGCCACTGCAGAATCCAAGGGAGAGGGGGAGAGAGACCCACAGTAAAAAATCAATCGAACCTAATTTCATATATTAATCTTTGAAGGAATATTACATGATACAAGATTTGAAATGAAGGAAATTATACAAGCCGTAAAAAAGAAAGAATCGACAGGGGAGGGGAAATTGTAGTCTAGTCTGGGCCATGCACGATGAGAAACCCACCTTAGTAGCACCTTAGATCTTCTTCTCTCTATCCTCTACCACCGAGATTTCTCTTCCTCCCCATGCTTTCTCCATATATCTTTCGTAGTCTCCTTTGCTGCCTCTCCTTCTCAAAATTTTTCTTGACTTCGCTAAGCTTTGGGTCTCTCCTTTTTCTTATTGTTCTATCTTTTTTTCTTCTCGTTGTTCATCCTCTAATCTCCTATCTAATTCTCCCTTTTTTATCAAATGAGCTTGTCCTCCCTACCCCTAAATCGTGTAGGGAGGAAGTCATCATGTCACATCGCCAAATCAAATACCCTATGCAAGCGGCGAAGTGACACAAGAGACCGCTGGAAGGTGCCTTATTATGCGGGCCGTTGCTAGAGGTAATGGTGACAGTTTTTGTTCGGACCTCTTCCACTCTTATAAATACCTCCCTTCTTCGTTCTCGCTTGGGGCAGTGGAAGCCAACTCGAAGAGTGTGAGTTTCTAAGGAGAAGGAGGAGCGAAGGGTTCTTAAGTCTCATAATAGAGGGCGAATCTTCCCACTCATCGAAGAGAAACCAGTCCAGCAGCAGCTCCAGGATGCTCTCTGACCTCGAAGGGCACCTGAGTGAGAGGACCCAGTCACAGCTTGTGAGTGGACCCTGCTTCACTTATTTCCTCGCACTCCCCCTTTCTTCTGACAACACACCCCTTTCTCACTTCTTGTGTATGCACAGAGCGTGATGAGATCACACATTTCATGGGAGCTAGTGGTGTCTGCATATCGGGGTCTTCTGGACTTCTAGAAGGCACTGCTAGACGTGATGAGATTTGGGCCTTTCTCTGAATCGAGCCAATCAAGCTCGACCTCGCCCATATCCAAGTATTACGTGAAAGGTGGGACCTAGTGAGTCGAGCCTTCCTGATGCCTTGGGGGCACATGATGCCCATCCTGGAAGATGTAGTCTGAATCACGGGCCTCAAAGTGGATGGGGAGGCGATGACTGGTGTCACCTACTCTGATTACAGAGAGGGTGCTCCGAAGTTATTAGGGTTGGACCTAGATGATCGGAAGAATAGGTTAATTGCCAAGGCGTCTATCATGGAGGCATTGGGGCTTACTGACGCTCGTCTGCGTGCTGATGAGTCCTTGGAAGAGTTTATGGAGAGGGCTGAAAGTGGGTGCCGTGCCATGTATTGCGCAGACGCTAGCAGTTGGGAGAGATCCAACATGGATTTGGGGAGATTCCTCCTCTTCCTGTTGGGGAGGTTGCTACTAGGCTCGAAGGGAGACAACATACATTGTCGCTTCCTAGAGCTCCTGGTAGACCCTAAAAGAGCGGGGCGGTACACCTGGGGAGTTGACATGCTGGTGCATCTATTTGCGGGTTTGTTCGAAAGGGAAAATCGAGAGGTAACAGTGAGTGACTTTATGCCGTTTATCCAGGTACCCCCCTTTTTTATTGTTTCTTTTTTGTGTTATTATGTTATACTTTTTTGTTTGTTGTTATTATTATCATTAATGATGAAGATGTTAATGACACATGATGGCACAGTTATAGAGCTATTATCACCTCCCAATGGGAAAGGCTCGTCATTGGCGTTCGGTGACAGTGCCGCTAGTTAGACGGTGGCAGTCCAACATGAACCCAACCCCTTTATTCTACCAGTTGATGGTGTTAAGACGTGAACTGCAAGAGTTCCATGCAGCGATGGTAGTTATTATTATATTTTTTTATGGTTGTTTTTTCACTTTTCTTTTTTTTTATGACTAAGAAGATGTACGTGACCTGACTTAGGTGATCTGGAGGCCTTATGCAGGTATGATTGACGTGGTTCATCCATGGGCTATAACAAACCGTGCCCAATTTGGACGGGACCTCTGGATCTATTGTCTGAATGAAATTGAGCCACTTCGGCGATGATTGGCCATAAGGACCCTAGGGTTTGCCCAGGAATGGGTGGATATGACTGCAGCACCACGCGTTGGGAGGAAGATAGGCGGGCCAGCAACCTCCATTGATTGGCGGGTGCGCTTCCTCGAATAGTATGAAGATTGGCAACGGGGTGGCGCGTTCGTAGAGTCGCACATGCAGGATAGTGAGGATTACATGCGTTTATAGGGGCATGTATGTAGAGCGACTCCATCATGGGGGGCTTGTGGAGGTGCATGTATTTTTATTATTATTATTATTATTATTCACGGACGAGACTAGCCCATTGGGCTGGTCCACGTAAACCCCACCCAGGGGAGGGGTTTACGCGGCCCAGCTCAACCCTATGAGCTGGTCCACGTAAACCCTTTCTCCCCTGCACTATTCAGTAGGGTTTACACGGGCTAGCTTGAACCTATCGGGCTAGTCCTCCTAACTATTCACTGGGGTTTACGCGGGCTGCCTTGACCCTATCAAGCTTGTCCTCCTAAACCCATCCCTGCCCAAACGTCCCCTCATGCCGGGATTCCCCCTCACGTGCCCGTTGGTCGCAACCATGCACGTATCATGATGTCGCGCTCTCCCGTAGTCACGAGGCCATGTTTGACCGCTCAACTTGAGTCGGGATCGACCCTTGCCCAGATACCAAATCGACGCATCCCTCTAGTTATCCAGTCATGAGCCCCCCGTTCGGCATCGTGACCACAGCCCACGCCATGGGAGGAGCCCTCTGTAAAACACATGTGTGTGTTCATCCATCATACATCGACCTGGGGACCGATCATCACATTGAAATTGTCCGGTGGGGTGTACCAATTGTACCCTCGGCCACTACGTCCTACCTGTAAAGACATGTATCTCTTAGAAATTAAATCACCAATTGGACGAATGCTCTCACATCCACATTCGGGCCCTCAGTCCTCCCTTTGTGTCACCAAGTGTGAACCTCTAGCACCCCCTGACCTCAGCCAACACCACCCAGTAAGAGGTGAACCGACAGCTGTAAAGTGCTCCCGGCTCTCCGCCTAGGACTTCAGGAATATACGTACTCCTCTTCGGCATGGAACGAAGGTCTTCGGATTCAATCTGATGTAAATAAACACCGACTGCTTGCGATCGGTGGGGAAAGACGTCTTGTACACGACTCCCCAGAATCACCTGTGCACTGGCACCCACGAAACCATCCTCCCCTCCACGTGTCACTCACCCCCTGAGTCCACGTGCTGCGCCCTGGCAGCGCATCCCCAGTTAAATGTTCGGTTGCATGGGTTATTGTCAAGAAATCGACTGGCATGCCCGCATCCCAGCCACGTTTCCCCCCTTACTTGGAAACTCCCTGTGCCACTCAGTCTCCCCTCGACTCTCCGTAAAAGGTGAGTGCACGGTGCCGCTTTGAGACTGATATGGTCACGAGAGAGGGTGCCCGAGGCCCCTTATCCTCTGGCATCTCCCCCGTCGCTATATCCTACCCCTCACTCTGGTCACTACACACACCGCTCCACGGGCCCGTCGGCATGCACGTGCACACCGGCGCACTCCCAATGTGGAACAAAAAGGATGGCACGCCCAGTGAGACGTCTCCCGCCTTCCTTCTTTTTGCTGAAGCAAAAGCCCGTGCCTGCCCTGAAGTCTAGGTGCCCTTTTCCTGTCCTTGCAGGAGAGGTAGCAGAAAAGCACCTGTTCGCACTTCCCAGCGGCTTCCAATTCATCTCCCAGTTGTCGCATCGTGTTCGATGACCACCCGCGGCCGTCGCCTCTGCTCATTCAGGACTTCACCAACTATGGCGGTCGTTACCTATGGTCCCATCATCGTCGCCACCCACGCACGGGTGGGCTACTTGGCAATGCCGACCGCTTTCGACAGATTCGCCGCAGTCATCGGATCACCCTACTTCTTGGGTGTGGTCCCCGTGGTGGCTCCACTGCCACCGCCAGATCCTGTCTCCCCTGGCACCATCAATGCGCCACACCAACCACCAGTCCTAATAACCAGGCCGAGCATCAGGCTCAGCTCTCCAGCCACTGGTGCCCGTAGGGGTTCCAGACCAGCCCCAGCCCAGGCAGACATTAGTCCCCGGGCCCAGTCTCAACCAGCTCGTGATGCCAACCTCGCGTCCCAGATTCCGGTCTGAAGTCCAACAATTCGCTCGGGTCTCCAACCCCGAGCCCCAGCCAAGTTGACATCCAGTGTGGGTCTCGGTTGTTCTGAAACAGGAGTAAGGGGATTTCTCTTCTGCCTCAGTGCTTTCGGTAGTTGATCTTCTTAAGTGTTTTTAATTGGGGTGTTCTATTCAACCCCTCCCCTTCTAGCTCACCTTCCACACGGTTTATCAAAGGGTAATTGGCTCGAGGAATTACCTAGCGTGCTATGGTCGTACCGAACTACTCTAAGAGCTGCTACCCGTGAAACTTCTTTCTAACTGGTGTATGGCACAGAGAACGTGATTCCCTTGGAGATCGGCAACCCTTCCCTTTGAGTTATCAACTTCTCTCCCAAACCAAATGAGCAAAACCTGCTAGAAAACTTGGACCTGGCGGATGAAGTATGTGAAATCGAGAGGATCCAAGCTATGGAATATCAACAGTGCATGACTCGGTACTACAAAGCCAAAGTCCAGGACAGACAATTCCAACCAGGAGATTTCATTCTAAGAAAGGTCAAAGCCTCTTGACCACTGGAGGCGGTGGGGAAATTGGCCCCTAACTGGGAAGGCCCTTGCCGAGTAGTCGAGACGCTCAGAAAAGGAGCATACCGGTTATCTATCATGGAAGGAACGCCCATCCCTCGGACTTGAAATGCTGCAACATTACGAAAGTTCTATTTTTTAACTCTTTCCATACATGTAAAAAACAAATTATGATAATAACTCTCCATTTTATTGCATCAATATCTTTGTACATCAAATGGGCCATAGCCAGTACAATATGCAAAAAGAAAAAAAACGGATACAACACGAATCGATCACGCGGTGCGGATGAGGTTAGCAGCTCCAAGCCGAGCCACTGACTCCACCCAGTGTGGAAACTGGCTCGGATAATGGGATGGTTGACTTTGTCTGCTCAGGAAGTTAAGAAGAGATGGTATCAGAGGAAAGAAAAAGAAGAGGAGGGTATGCCCAGATGCCAGCTCCGTAGAAAACAAGAGAAGGCCTCCTCTGCCAACTCTTTGAAAAGTGGAGCATAACAAAGCCATCAAGAATTGATGGCGCGGGCAAGAAGAAGCAGGAGACAGAAAATAAGCATCCTCTAAGTGGTGCGAGCAATGATAAGAAAAAAGAAGAAGTAAAAAATAGGCACCCTCCAAAGAGTGAGGATGAGAAGAAAAGCATAAGAGAGAGAAAGAGTTGAGCACTCCCTTGAAGGGAGTGGGAGAGGGGGAGTGAGGATGAAAGAAAGGAGAAGCAATGACTTCTTCTCTCTCAATCATCGCCACCCCCTAGTGGGGCGACGCTCTAGAAGTCTGGAGGGAGCCTGTCGCCACGCGTCCTCCCTTATTGTACGTCGACCGCCCCGTCGTCCTCCATTCTTCTACACCAAAGTAGCATGAACGCCTCAACAACTACCAAAGTCTTCATCTTCAGAGTCGCCCTCCATGCTTTACCAGAGGATGATCACATAGAAGAAGATGGTCACTTCGCAGGAAAGGGAGGAAGAGGCAGAGACTGCAAGGGAAGCCTTAAGCAGCGTGAAGAGGAGGAGGCACCCTTTGGGACCTTTTGATAGGCCGAAGGGGGAGATCTCTACCTTAATTGATCCTCCACTCGAAAAGATGCAAGGGGCAAACGTCCTTCCCCAGGAGTAGTTACGCTACCTCCCTCACAAACCCCCCCATGGGAATACTCAAAACGACAAGTCATTCAAAGCATTGAAAGATGAAAAGGCACTAGTTCAACACCAACAACTTGGCCAATCGACACACAAGACTGATTTTCTAGCTGCAAATCGTACAAGATCTCCGATTTACTGGCAACCGCGGATACGGTAAATCATACTCGGTCAAAGGCGGTAACGAGCAGTCAATTACGTTTTAAACACTATTACCATTATATAGAAAGAAAAATATTACACAACCAAGTCCACGTAGAAATTGCAAAAAAGAGGAAGGGAGCCAACAAGGCAAGTATGGTCTGTTTCTTTAATAAAAACAAACAAGGTGAGTCTCACAGTATTTCAATAATTCAATCTGACCATGGAGGAGAGTTTGAGAACTCCTTATTTTCTCATTTCTGTAATAAAGAGGGACTGACTCACAAATTTTTTTCTCCTAGGACTCCAGACTAGAATGGCATTGTGGAGAGAAGAAATCACACAATTATTGAGATGGCTAGAACCATGTTGGTGGAGAGTCAGCTTCCCAGAAGTTTTTGGGCAGAGGCAGCCAATACAGCATGCTACACTCTTAACAGAGCCTTGGTAAGACCCATCCACAAGAAAACCCCCTATGAACTGCTGAAAGGTAAAAGGCCAAATGTCTCTTACTTTAAAATTTTCGGTTCAAAATACTTTATACACAATAACAATAAAAGAGACCTAGATAAATTTGATGCTAGGAGCTCTCCAGGAGTGTTTCTAGGATACTCTGAAACTACAAGGGCCTATAGGGTTTTCAATGTTACGGATCAAACGGTTGAAGAAACTCCTCATGTCATATTTGATGAAACAAAACTTGCTGACAATTTGAATAATGATGACAGGATTTCAAAGCATGATGGAGAATTTCTAGAAGAAAAATTGGAGGAAGAAACTGAACCGGCTGTAGAACAGAATGCTCCAAACCAAGAGAGATCAGCCGAACCAGGTGAGTCTTCAACTAATGTGAGATTTTTAAAAGATCACCCTGTTAATAACATCATAGGTAACTTAGGGGATCCTCCTAGGACAAGGTCCCACTTCAAAAATGTTCAAAATCAAGACCTTGTTGCTTTGGTTTCTCAAATTGAGCCCAAGTCTGTAGAAGAAGCTCTTAATGATGAATCTTGGGTAAATGCCATGTGTGAGGAGTTAGGACAATTTGACAGGAACAATGTCTGGGAGCTTGTCCCGAGACCTGAAAACACAAACATCATAGGAACAAAATGGGTTTTCAAGAATAAAATGAATGAGGATGGAATAATCTCCAGGAATAAAGCCAGACTAGTAGCTAAAGGCTACTGTCAGGAATTTGGGGTAGATTTTGATGAATCCTATGCACCCGTTGCTAGGATGGAAGCAATAAGAATTCTTCTAGCTTTTGCATGTTCCAAGAACATTAAACTCCAACAGATGGATGTCAAGAGTGCCTTTTTAAATGGTATCATTAAAGAAGAAGTGTTTGTAGAACAACCTCCTGGATTTTAACTCTCTTCTCAACCTAACGAAGTTTTTAGGTTGAATAAAGCCCTATATGGTCTAAAGTAGGCACCTCGAGCCTGGTATGAGAGGTTAACAGAATTTCTGATAAGCAAGGGCTACCACAGAGGTAAGGTTGATCAAACTTTATTTACAAAAGGTTTAAATGAAGATCTCATCATAGTTCAGGTTTATGTAGATGACATTGTCTTTGGTTCAACAAGCTCTGAACTATGTAATGAATTCTCTCATTTGATGTCTGCTGAATTTGAGATGAGTTTGGTAGGAGAACTGAAGTACTTCCTTGGTTTGCAGGTACAATAGTTGGAGGATGGATGCTTCATCAACCAAACTAAATACACACTGGACATTCTCAAGAAGTTTGGAATGAGCAATCTGAAGCACATCTCTACACCAATGGGTACCAGTTCTTCATTAGATGCAGATGAGTCAGGTAAAGAAATTGATGCAAAGCTATATCGAGGTATGATTGGATCCCTTCTTTATTTAACTGCCTCAAGACCTGACATACAATTCAGTGTAGGCATGTGTGCTAGGTATCAATCTAGGCCTACCGAATTACATTTAGCAGCAGTGAAAAGAATTTTCAGATACTTGTCTGCTACTCACACACTAGGCTTATGGTATCCTGCATCACACAATCTAGACTTAGTTGCATACACAGATGCAGATTATGCAGGCTGTAAATTGGATAGGAAGAGCACTAGTGGTCATTGTCAATTCTTAGGTGGGTGCTTGGTCTCTTGGGGTTCCAAGAAGCAACACTCTGTGGCCCTCTCCACTCTAGAAGCTGAGTATGTAGCTGCAGGGAGTTGTGGTACACAGGTCATTTGGATTAAACATCAGCTTCAGGACTATCAAGTAGACCTGTCATGCACACCTATCTATTGTGATAATATAAGTGCCATCAACATTGCTAAGAATCCTGTCTTGCATTCACGCACCAAACACATAGAAATCAGACATCACTTTATCAGAGATGAGATCTCTAAAAACACATTTGAATTGATCCATGTTGGCACAGCTAATCAGATTGTAGACATTTTCACAAAGCCATTGGATAATGAGAAGTTCTCTACCTTAAGGAGAGAATTAGGAATTTTTAAAATTTCCTGATTTCTATGCTCTTTCAATAAATTGCTTCCATGCATAAATGATTTCTCTGTGATTGAATGTTTGCTTGTTCTGAAGATACTTGCATTACACATCATTGAGTGAGGGGGAGGTATGCTCTTGTGTGTCTCACTCAGGAGAGAGGTTGCATTCATTTCTACCATTTTGTCTACATGTTAGTGCATTGAGTGAGGGGGAGAAGTTCAGTGAGTTTTGACAGATTCAATAGAACTTGAAAAAAAAATGGTTCAGTTCACTCACAGATTGTAGAATCTCTTTCATAGTCTTAAATCGATTAAGTCTGAGTTTCAAATGCATAACTAGGATCTTCTATGCTGAAAGCTTGGCAGAGGCTCAGGTTATGTGCTAGAAGTCTATCTCCCTACATAATTCTTGATCTAGACTCATATGGACTTGTATGTCAACAATTCTACCAAAAGCTAGACACCCAGGTCTCATGAGTTTCATCTTCTTGAATCTGTACATTAGATATTGTCTTCAAACATATCATATCAACAATCTAAGGGGACAATCTTTTTCAAGTGTCATAGCTTAGAGGAGTGGTCTGATTACTGAGAAACTGGGTATTTCATCAATGAAATGAACTTTCTCCTATGTCATGAGGTGTCAGACTATCCCTAATGTTATAAATACAAAATCTTGATCATGGTAGAGCAATGGTCTGATTACTGAGAAGCTGGATATTTCATCAATGAAATGAACTTTCTCCTATGTCATGAGGTGTCGGACTATCTCTAATGTTATAAATACAAAATCTTGATTATGATAGAGCACTGGTAATTAGTAGATAAGTAACTATGGAGCCCGGCCTCTAATCAAGATGTTTCCTCATGTAAAAAGTCTACCCTAATATCTCTGCTCTCTAAAAGGAGAGGTAATGAGGTTATCACATTGAGTAACTGGGGACTCTGGACTCTGATAAAGGTGTTTCCTCAAAGTCAAAGATGTGATCTACCAACTTATCCTTTGATCTTATTGTTATTTCTTCAAGTGAAACCCTTGTCAATATAATCCCTAATCTCTCTGAGTGGTCTGTTTGTCCTCAATACCTTGCGTATTTTTTCCTGAACATGATTCTCTTGGTGACCTTGTGTCTAATGTTTTTGCCCAGCTTCTCTCTTGACATACTTCCACATTGTTGATCTTTATCTTCTTTTATGTATGTCGATAAACTTCACTCATCTCCTTGGCTCCTACAACTCCCTGGTGTTGCAGATCCAAATCTATTGCATTTGAATATCCTTCTTAACATTTTAAGCTATGTTCATGAGTCATCTTACTCTGTGTCTGCATTATTTTTTTTCCTCTTCTTTTGATGATGTCAAAGGGGGAGAGGATGTCATAGATGTCATAGGATGTATTGTGAGATGAAGAGAGGAGATGAAGAGAGGATGTCTATGGGTTGAAGAGAGGTTGTCTGTGGTGCCTTGTCTTGTGGAATTTTAGGGGAGCAGTTGTCTGAGTTTCAGGGGGAGTCAGGGGGAGAGTTTCTAGGAATCATTTTGAGCATCATGTTAATTCATCTATTAGCATTGCACTTTTTTTGACATAGTGTTGTCATCATCAAAAAGGGGGAGACTGTTGCATTCCTACAATTTTGCTGATGTCACACACTACTTATCAAACATTGGTTGATTGGGAATCTAACACATTTTTTTATTTACAGTGTTTCTCATTGCTCTATTTCTGATATAATTCGTATACATCTGTGCATATCTTCTCATAATTCTCAAGATCAGAGTCCATGCAGGTTTCTGTTTGTTTGTTTGTCTAGTGCTTGCACATTAGTAGTCTATGCATGCTGTTAGTAAGTTTCTTTAGTCCGTGCAAGTTTTGGACTTGTAAATAGTCTGCACGAAGCATTGCATTTGAGTTGCACTAAACAAGTCTGTGCATGTTTCCTATAATGAAGTCCGTGCATGTGTTTTCCTTTCCAACGAAGTCCGTGCATATCGTTGTTTTGTTCAAACAAGGTCCTTGCATCTTTTCCAAATCAAGCCCGTGCAGGTCTAAGTCCATGCATGTTTGGTCTACTGCATATTAAGTCCGTGCACAATGTTTGGACTTTCCACTTTTGTTCATACCAAGTCCGAGCATGTAGAAGTCTGTGCACTTTGGTTCATACCAAGTTCGAGCATGAACCTAATGTAACATTAGTAACAAATGTCAAATGAGGTTGGACAAAATCTACACATGCTCTTACGAGTGTGAGTGATCTTCCATGCACGTAATCCCATTGTTGTAATCGTGCGCCTATTTATCTTCTGTTCACTGACATTTGTTGCGGATATGTATTTTAGCCACCCACCTTTCGTGGGACTATTGTACCTAACAGAACTCATCCTATTAAAACAACACAGCAGAGGAACCGCAGCATAGCGAGCATCTGCCTTTTCCACTCGATCTGTTCCTTTCCCTTTTATGGTATCAGAGCTTTTTGCTCAACAGCTTCAGATCCATGGCCGGCGCTAGCAAACTTTCCTCCACTGGGACACCGTCGAGCATGCTGTCGTACCTTCCCTTAAAGTTGTCTCGAGACAACTACCCCCTTTGGAAGGCCCAGTTTGTCCTACTGTTGAAGAGCCATGGCTATCTGTCCATGGTGGATGGCTTGTGCGATCCTCCCTCCCCAGTATTGATGTTCATTGGAGAAGACGACAAGGAGATCATCCTCCCCAACCCGGACTTTGCAACCTGGGAACAGACTGACCAATTGGTACTTTCCTGGCTTATTTCTTCTCTGACCGAGCCACTTCTTCCCTTGGTGGTTGGCCATGAAACAACAAAGGCTGTCTGGGACGTGTTCGCTCGAGCGTTTGGATAGCACTCTCGGTCCCGTGTTCTGCAGCTCCACACCAAGCTTCATGGGATTCGTCGTGGCACTACTTCGGTCGGAGAGTACGTGCAATCCATCAAGGCGATCGCTGATGAACTTGCTGCGATCGGCCACCCCATGGATGAGGACAACGTTGGCATGGTTGTCTTAGCAGGTCTCGGACCGAGCTATGAAGCCTTCATCTCCAGCATTACTACTCGTCTGGAATCCTTCACCATTGAGGACGTTTTGGCACATCTTATAGCTCATGAAACCTTGATGGCTCAGTAGCGCACCCACCTTGAGGATGCGCCTGGCTTCCCTTCGGCCAACGTTGCCACTACTACCTCCAATAACTCCAAAGGGCGTCGTGGTGGATTTTCCAGCGGCACTCACAACAATGGTAGCCGGGGTCGTGGACGTGGCAAATACCGTAAGCCTCGATGCCAGATCTGCTTGCAGTTTGGACACCGAGGCCCAGAATGCACCAAGCACTTCAACCGAGGATTTCCTGGCAGATATCTCTCTCAAACGCCAGGATCTCAAGCTGCGCCTCGTCGGTGGCTACAGCAGCAGTCTGTGGGACCTACATCTGCCCCAATCTACCATGGCTCGCCCACCTACCAGGCTACGTTTGCTGCCACCTACCCTGGCCCTGGCATCCAGACAGTTCCATTCTTTGCAGTGGCTGCACCGTCCGCATCCACTTCCTGGTACTCGGACAGCGGAGCAACTCATCACATCACGCCAGACTACCACACTCTACTGAATCTGTAAAGCTACACAGGTTTTGATAGACTGCATGTTGGGAGCAGTGAAGGTCTGCCCATCACCTCCATTGGCTCCGCCACCCTACCTTCTTCCTATCGTGACCTTAAATTGCATAATATTCTCTATGTCCCTCGTATTACCCGTAACTTACTTTCTGTTCATCAATTTACCTTCGATAATAATGTTCTCATTGAATTTCACCCGTCATTTTGTATTGTGAAGGATCAGAACTCGGGGAAGGTTCTTCTTCACGGACAGCTTAAGGACGACCTCTATCAATTATGTTTCTGCAAGCTAGCGTCTCACTCCATTGGAAAGCGTGCTTCTCCACCCACCTCACATGCCCATCTTGGTCACCCAAACTTTCGTGTTCTTTGTCGTATTTTAAACAAATATGGGTTGCCTGTTACCCATCGTCTGAAAGAGTCTATTTGTGAGTCCAGCTTAGTTGCAAAAAGTCACAAATTACTATTTGTGCATTGTCCTTGAATATTCATTCACCGACTTTTCGATACACGAAATAAAATCCTCATAGTTAATAGAATGGTTCGCACCTGAATCAAAAAGAACACGCACTGAGCGATCATAAATTGAAACCGTACCTTTGATCAGATTAGACGCCAACGCTTTCGCACGAGTGATGTGAGTAACTCTGGCTCTCGACGGATGACTAGCTGTAGACGACTGTTGAGAAGGAGTGGGAACTAGTGGGTGAAACGGTTGAGGTTGAGGCGATGGAGGAAGATAGAACTGCAGCTGCTGCGACTGAGAAGTCTGCGAGAATTGCACCATCTGTGGCCTCAACAGACAATTTTGGGAAATGTGCCCAGACTGATCGCAATGATAGCAAACAACCGGCAGAGAGCACGGTACACCCGGATGACTGCCACCACACCTGGAACACAACCTCGGCTAAAAAGTAACAAAATCCTGACATGGTCGAACAGAAGAAATGGACTGCTGACTCGGATCAGTAAACACCGACTGATCGAACCTCTTCCTCTTCTTTTTAAATAGAAAACCCCTACCCTAAGATTGCGAGAAGGAAGCACCATCGACAGGAGAGAAAGCGGGAGAAGCTCCTGAAACAGATGACTGGTGGGGCGGCTGATGCTGCACGGTCGACGGAACCATCCCAGTCTGAAGGAGTCCTCGAGTCCTTGCCAACTCCAACTCTAGTGCGACGGCAGCTTGATATGTAGAATCCAACTCAGTCACATGGGTAGCTAACAGCGGCAGGCTCAATTCTACTTTCAGTCTGCGCAGAAACTGCTGAGTCCTAACAATCTCATCGGCAAAGATGTGGGGTGCATACCGGCCCAACTCCATGAACTTATCTCGATATTGCAGCATGGACATCTCGCCCTGCGTCAACTCTAGAAATTGATACATCTTGGCCAACTTCAGGCAGGCTGAAGTGTAGACACGTTCGAATGCAGCAACTAACTCAGCCCATGTGATCTATCGAAGCGAACGAGAACGGAAGGCAACCTCACACTCCGTGGTCCACCACGTGCGTGCAGTACCTTGAAGCTGATAAGAAGCCAACATAACCCTTTCATCCCCGGCACACTCCATGCATTGGAAGACACGCCCAATGGCATCCAACCACTCCCTCGCTGCCTCTGGGTCCGATTGACCCTCGAATGTCAGTGGATGGAACAATAGGAATTCTTTCAGTGCTCGTCCACGACCACCGGGTAACTCCGCAGGCGGAATAGGAATAGGTGCAGCCTGGGTAGGAACTGGTATAGCAGGAGTAGGTGAAACACTAGCCTCATTCTGAGAAACTGGGGCTCTTCACCTACGAGGCTACAACTTGAATCTAGGGAAACACGACAACGAAAAACATGTCAGCACTCTCAAGAAACACCCTAAGCCAGCAATGAATGACTCAAAGGGACTTGCTCTGGACCAATGCAGATTTCAATTCCTGATACAATTCCCCAACACCGCTCTAATACCATCTGTAACGACCCAGAGCTCAGGGTACCGATAACCCGATATAGATATCGGACTACCACTACCAAGAATTGGGGATGCCACCCAAGAGGCTGATGAGGCCCCTGAAGGGTTAGTGGGGTTTGTCGAGGGATTGCATTAGAAATTAAAATTTGTAGGCACGCAGTAATAATTTTAGCAATAATTAATTAAAACAGTGCGGAAGCAATTAAAATATCAGAGTGATATTTATATACACTAGTCCAGATTTACACAGTAACCAAGAATGTACAAGTCCCACAATAGAAAGAAAAGACAAGGCTACAACTACACGGGACATACCCTGGACAAAAACACAAAAAGGATAGACCGACGACTGGCACTCTACGCACGGTCTCTGAAACCACGAGAACCACTGACTGACGACTGGGACGGCTCACCTGCAAGAAGGAAGGGTGAGTCACAGTCAGACTCGGGAGTTGAAGAAATGTGGAATAACATGTCAGGTCAAATATGCTTCCCCATATTTATTCTGCTGCCAATGGGGCTTGGGGATTTTGCTTTGGAAACTCTTGCCTGGTTTCTGAAGCTGATCCTCTGCCTCTATTCTGGCCTTTGTTTGGACCTCAACTGTTGGAGAATGCTGGAAGTTCAGTAGCACTTCTTATTCCTCCATGATTCAACGTCAATCTTTCCATCTGAATGAAAGTTCCAGACTTTCAGAAGTATGTTTTCCCCTCCATTGTAGTCACCTCCATTTTCCCTTCTTATAAAAAATATACCTTTTCTTTTGCTTCTCAGTTTTTCGTTCCATATGCTATATTCTTTACGGAGTTTTAACTGGCAAAGAGTGGCATGACATTCTGATGATCTCTTGATATTTCTTACAGCATGTTGTATATAGAGACAGCTGATCGACCTGGTCTCCTGCTGGAAATCATCAAGATTCTGGCAGACATAAATGTAGATGTTGAATCGGCAGAAATAGATACAGAAGTATGTCGTTGACTTTTGATGCTTTCTGCTTTCAATCAATGCAGGATTAATTTCTTCCCCATTTGCGCTGCAGGGTTTAGTTGCCAAGGATAAATTCCATGTCAGTTACAGAGGTGCAGCATTGAACAATTCTCTGTCACAGGTAACTTCGTGACATCCTCACTATCTTCAGTTGTTGCCATGGAAACTCCCATTTTCTAGACTATTCGTATGGAGTTAGTCCTTGAACTGACATTTAATGCCCTCTTTGGTTGGAGTATTTAATTTGATGTAGTATCAGTTTTGATAGTAATGTTTTTAGAGGATAGAATATCATTATTATTACTATATAGTTGGAGTATCGAGGGTGGCAATTTATGGGGAATAATAAATTTAAAAGTGGAGAGGGGAGGGGATGCTATTTTTGGACTCTCACAATATGGTTTTTGTCATTTTTAATACTAGTTTGCATAATTAGGATTAAATTTGACATAGCATTGTACTCTTATAGCATAATAGCTTTAAAACTGATAGAACATGCATGGCAACCAAACACCCCTTATCAATATCAGTGTTTGATGCAGCAACCAAACACCCCTTGGCTTTTGCGACAGAATGGAGGATCCTCTGTAAACAGTCCATTAAAATTTAAAAGGATCAGCTGCAATATTACCCGCATGACCCAATGGCTGGTGATGGCAAGGGAAGAGTTTGTGTTCACATATCCTACTTTCTGGAAGGCTTTATGCATTGACATCATCTTACATCCATGCACAAATTGCAGGTTGGAAAAGCTCTGGATCAGTACAGGGCTCAGTGCGCATTTGTGAATTTTGCATAAATTATTTGGCTATAGAGGAAGGAAGGGGAAAAAAACAAAGAAGGGAAACATGAACTTACGGCTCTTAGCTGCTGAACTGACTTGTAAAGTGCCATTCTGGGCACACATATGACAATGGCGTAATAGTCCACCACCACCTTTCCATCCCGTTTGCAGAAGACAGGACTTATGGTTGGTCCCTGCGTTTTAGAAGCAGCAGATACACTCGTAACAGAATAATAGATCTCATATTCTCAAATTGTTCAGCTAGCATTTTCTTGTAAATTAGATTTGTAAATTACCTCTTTTGGTATGAAAGTAGAGTATTATGTTGTTACAAGGGGTAAGTGAATAACATGAAAATAGACTGCAGCCATATGGATAATTAGATTTTCAAATCAACACGGTGAGAGACTAAATAGACTGCACTTCATCTATAGATAACAGCGTATTGGAGGCTACGCTCTACCTCAATAATTTTTCACATCAAAAATTTTCATTAATATCACAATTTTTCAAGAATGATCAAGTTTAAAAATTCCTTTTTACGCGAGTAGACACATGGAGCTCATGCCAGACTCCCCGGTTACTCAGAATATTGAACCATTTCAGAAACCACTGGTATACCACTGACATCCTGCCGTGGTGCCTCAAGAGCAACCACTGAAGCTAAGAATCCCTGACACCTTGCGTTAATCAATCTACAGGCTCGAATAGTAGAAATAATTAAACGAGAGGAACGAGATCGAATACCTTGGAAATAAAAAGTTGACTTCCTAGGTGGCTGAAAATAGACCTTAGATCTGTAATCAACCATAGCTCTGTACTGCTCTAGCCAATCCATACCCAGAATGACGTCATAATCTGCCAACTGTAAAGCATAAAGTCTCGCCGGCAATTGCCGATCGCTGATCACAATAGGTGAGTCTTCAAGCCATAACGGGATAACCATAAAATCCCCAAATGGCAATTCAACAATCAAATCACAAGCCATCTCAATAATGGGCTCCTCGATACATGAAATAAAATCCTCAAAAATGAAGGAGTGAGAAGCACCAGAATTAAATAAAATACGGGCTGCACAACCAAAAACAGTAATAGTACCTTCAACGAGATTTGAAGTCACAGCCTCAGCCCGCGAGGTATGAGTCACCTTGCCCTTCTGCTTTCTACTGGCAGCTGCAGAGGACTAGAAGGAGGATGCTGCTGAAGCCTGAGGATGGAACTGCTGGAACTGCTGAGATGGCGGTAGTGGTGGAAGTGGAGGGCTGAACTGCCATTGAGACTGCTGAGATTGAGCCGTCAGAGTAAATTGCACTGGGATCGATCGCAAAGGATAGTCTCTCACCACGTGACCCGACTGGTCACATCGAAAACATACCACTGGCAGAGAACACGATTGGCCTGGGTGGCTGCCACCACACCGCGCACAACCCTTGAATTGGCTCTTAGCAGAATCCCGACGTTGCTGGAAAGAAGGAGCTGACTGCTGTACTACGCCGGACGATGCCTGCTGGTCAAATCGCTTCTTGAGCTTCTTCTTATTCTTATACTTCCTGAACTGGGACTTGCCTGAAGAAGCAACGACACTAGCAGCTGGAGTGGCAGAAGAAAAACCTGAAACATGAGGTGGATAACCAGATGTAAGCTGAACCGTTGGCTAAACCGACACTGCCTGAGAAGGAGTCTGGGATCTTGCCAAATCCAACTCCAACGCTGCCGCAGCTTGATACACCTCGTTCAAATTAGTCACACGAGTAATAATCAATGGTTGCCTCAATTCAGCACGGAGACCACAAAGAAACTGTTCAGACTTTAAAGCTTCGTTTGCCAGCACATGGGGCGCATAACGACCCAATTCCATGAACCTATTTTGATATTCGAGCACCGACATTCCTTCTTGGACGAGCTGCAAGAACTGGTGCATTTTATCCATCCTGAGGTTAGCCGGACTGAAAGTAAGTTCAAATGTGGCGACAAACTCAGCCCACGAAATCTGTCGAAGCGGACGAGACTGAAAAGCAATCACCCATTCCATGTTCCACCATGTCAGCGCCGCGCCCTGGAGCTGAAAAGTGAGGAGCATCACTTTCTCATCTTCCGTGCATTCCATAGAGCGGAACACGTGCTCGATCGCGTCCAGCCAAACCTTGGCGGCATCAGGATCGGTCTGGCCTTCAAAAGTCGATGGATGAAACAACAAAAATTCTTTCAAAGCACGTCCGCGAATGCCTGGCGCATCCTCTTGAGCTGGAATAACAGGAGCCGGAGCAGGAGCATCTTGAGGGACACTACTCGCTTCCTGGGGAACCAGAACTCTCCGACGCCAAGGCGGCATCTTGAAACGACTAGAAAACATGGATAATACACAAGGGAATTCATTAATCACACGGAAAACATCCTGAGCCAGTGATAGACAACGTAAATGGACTAGTTCTGGACAATAACTGTGCAATTTCGATTCCTTACATGATTCCTCAACACCGATCTGATACCATCTGTAATGACCCAAAGCTCCGAGTACCGATAACCCGATATAACTCATTTTCCTTGACATAGGATTAGACCGATTGGCGGCTTGTTCCGCTATGTGCGACGATCCTGACTCAGAGTTGTAGGACTCGGGGACCGTTGTAGCTGTAGGTCTAGTTGCCTTGTCCTGTGTCTATTGGCAGTCTCCTATGCTACCTTTGGTGCTTTGAAGTACGTGTTATAGGGCACTCTTCCTTGTATGTACTTCGGCACTCGTGTTTTGGAGTCCGTGTCTTGTGAGCCTTCACTAGTCATAGCCTTATGACACGCTTCAGCGTGATGGCTTTTACAGTGGGGCACTTCCAGTTCACAATTTTTAAGCTAGTCTCCGTCGGCTCCCGCAGTTACCGCTGCATCCTACGGGGGGAGAAAACTAGCTAGAGGCCTGGCTTAGGCCAAAGCCAGTGTGTGCACACGTGGTCAAGGGATTTGGACTGATGCCGATGAGCATTCCCCTGTCTAGTCACTCGCGACTTGATTACTGTTCTGGTTCTGATAGTGTCTTAGTCTCTGCCCATCTGTAGGCATCGTAGACGAGACGCTAGTAGGCGCAGCATAAGACGTTAGTGGATGCAGCTGACTGTTCTTCAAGTGTGGGGCACTCTAGTCACGTGACGCGTGACCCTTCACAGTTCTCTTCACGTTCCTCGTGCGTCGTGACCTTCTGGGTTAGCCCTTTGTGGCTTTACTCGGGGTCAATGTCTGCCGCTTGCACGACATTCTGGTTGTGTATGTGGCAGTGTGCACGATGTCCTTATCTTGTTATCGGTCGTCTGTGTCAGTCGTCTGTCTAGGTTTTCCTAGTCTTTCTTGTTGTCCTTGCAGGTTTTCATTTGGAGCCTGGCGTCGTGTTGACAGTTCGGTAAGCTTCTGACTTCTTTAGTTCAGAGTTCACCCTTCTATCTTTGCTTGCTGTAGTGCCTTGATTGGAGTAGTTTGGGGTATCGTGGTTAGTTCGGTAGCCATTGTCTAGTACGGCTTCTTCCTCCCCTTCTTCCTTAGCTTGTTCCCTACTCCTACCTCCTGTTCTGTTTCTTTTATAGCTTTGTAGTTTAGCTTTCCCGCTTTACTACTACCTGTTGCTTGCTGTTTTAGCGTGTTACTGTGTGTTTTCCTCGGTGGGGATCCACAAGACCCCTACTGAGCCAGTGACACGAGACTCGCCCCTGCTTTACAGGTGGTAGTCGTTCGTTCGGCTTCCGTGTGTACCTGGGGTGCATGCTTGTAGTGTCTAGTTATGGCCAGCTGGTACCCTCGTCGGGCTTCCCTCGACTCTCTGGTACATCTTTTCTTTTCTGTTGACTGTACTTGGCACTTGTTGTCTTTCCTTTGGGCTTGACTCTGGGCTATAATTGTTAAATTTGAAACTGTTAATTAAAAAGTAATTTTATTTCTGTTACTTTAGCAAACCGATCTAATGAAATATTATTACTTACTGCTATATCTGTCAGTTCAATGTACCTCATGACAATCTTTTTTCCCTTTAGGGGCTTTACCTCCCTTGGGAGGCCTCGCGGGTTCCAAGTGATATCAGGTATATTTGATAGTCCTATCAGGTATATCTAGTATCCGGGATCCGGGTCGTCACACCTGCCGTGGGTTAGCCGGGGCCTCTCGTCTCTGACCGATGGCTTCCCCTTGAGTTGAACGTCGAGAGCTCCGCCTAGGCGGCATCTTAGAATAGGAAACCTGCTTTGAAAACCTTCCGAAGAGATTTGACTCAACCCTTGGGATGGAATTGGATTAAGGAACACTTCTGGAGGGTTGGAAAGACTTTCTCCACGCTCTGGAGCCTAGGAAAGGGTTGTACGAGTGCACAAGCAGCGGTGGAGATCTCATCCCGAACTCATGACGAATCCGTCGAAGATTGTGCGGATGGAAGAACGGTGGGGTTTTAGGGCTTGTAGAGAGGGGGTTTTGTGGTCTAGGGTTGGAGAAATCTTCGGTTGCCCTAATCCCTTTATTTTTCCCTTCCGGCCTTATGGCTTCAACCGAGATTATATAGCACCTTCTAGCCATTGTCTGGTTACCACGGACCTCCCCCACACCATTTTTAGTCGGGAACTTCATTTTTTGGTGATAGGTAGAGGGCACCACTTTTGTTTGGCTGAGGAGGCCTCGACCGAAGATGACGTTATAAGTCATCATCCCTTTTATCATGATGAAGTCCACCATAACCATAACGATTTTGGGTAGCATGCCGATGGTGACCGACAAGCTTAGGGTTCCCTCAGGATAGGTTGCTTGGCCATTGAACCCAAAGAGGGGGGTTCGAATCGGGTAGAGTCTAGATGGATTCTCACCCATCTTGAGGAAATATTCATATGAAAGTACATCAGGGGCACTACCATTGTCAACTAGGATCCCATCTACGTTACAATGGTTTATCATAGCCAATACAACAAGAGCGTCATCGTGCGGGGTAGTTAACCCCTCTAGGTCTTGGTCGAAAAACACCAGGGCCTATTGTTCGCTCGCCTACGGGGTTTTGGGGGGCTCAGAGACTTGGCTCACCCACTCGACGTGACGCTTCCTTCCTCGGCTGTTGTCTCCGCCTGATGCCGTGTCGCCGATGATAACGTTGATGTGGACTTCGCGAGGGAGATTGTCCATTTCCGCGGGAGAGCAGTGGTGTCCTTCTTTTGTATGGACACGTACCGGGATAAATGCCCCTAGCGGACGAGACGCTCGATCTCATCCTAGAGCTGATGACAATCTCTGGTGTGGTGCCCGTAGTCACTATGAAACAGGCAATGCTTGCGGTGGTTGTAGTGCTTTGCCTTCATAGGCTCGGGTTGGCGGAGGAGGCCCAAGCCTTTGATATCTTCATAAATCTCATAAACGGGGGCGGTCAGGGGAATGCACCACTCGTATTTTCGAGAGGGCTCCTTGTGGTCTCCGTCCCGGTTCCGCCTCTTTCCTTGGCCAGAGCCAGAGCCTTGCTCGGACGGTCACCTCTTGTCCCCCTCCTGACCCGAGCCCGTCGTGCTGCGGCAAGCGCTGAGGACTTCCTCACACTCCACGTGGCGCAGGGCTAGGGTAACTAACTCGGCGAGGGAGGTAGGGGGATGAAGGACTAGCTCGCACCGGAGGTTCTTAACACGGGTGCCTCCGGTCAGCTCGGTGATGGCCGAGGCAACATCTAGGCGGGGGATACGTAGGACTTCCGATTTAAATCGGTTAATGTAGGCCTGGAGTTTCTCCCCCTATTTTTGTTTAAGGGACAAGAGTCCCGCTATTGACCGGGGAGGACCATTGCCGGTGAAGCATTCCTTGAACACTCGCCCGAATTGCTGGACGTCATGGATGCTGTCAGAGGTGAGTGCTCAGAACCACGCTTGAGTTCCCTAGACCAAGGTGGTCACGAACGCTTGGCACTTGATGGCGTCTGACGCCCCATGCAGGGTCATTAGGGCATCAAAGCTGTCGTAGTGGTCGGTCGGGTCTCCCTGGCCATCGTATGACTTGAAGGTTGGAAGTGAGATCTTGGGGGAGATCTCGGCCTTCAAGACGTGGTCAGAGAACGGGGATTGTTCTTCATCCTCCACAGTAGAGGTCTTCTGTAGAGTGCGGAGGGCGCGCTCTTGTTCTACGAAATGTCTCTCGAAGTCTCGAAGCCAGAGGGACAACTCCGGTTGTCGTTGGGTCGAGGAGCTGTGGGGGCATTCTTGTAGGCTGCCCCGACGCCCCTCGGGGGCATCAGTCTCTGGGAATGACCGATGCACTCCGGACTTCTCCCTCCTCAGGGTGGAGGAGGCTTCTTGCTCCGGGGGAGGGGCGTGCGATGGCCCTCCTGACTGGTTGCGAATGAGCCGTTGCCCCTAGAGGGTGAAACAGCCCCGACGGTTTGCAGGGAGGCACCTCCACGGGGTGCACTCTCATGCATTCAGAAAGCCCGTGCATGAACAGTGTTTACACTGACTTGCACTCTCTCTCTGATTATACATTTCATGGTTTGTGCATACCTCGTGCACAATTTAGCTCTCACGCTATTTTAACACTTCGTGTAGAAAATTGTTTCACTGAAAGTTTTTATACTTCGTGCTCAAAGGGGTCAGAATAGAATTTTCATTCCTCGTGCATGTATTCCTGTCTTGGAACCTCGAGCATGAACAGTGTTCTTACCCCGTGCAGTTTCTTAACTATATACCTCGAGTAGAGCACTGTAGCACCTCGTGCAGATTTATCCATATTATAGTCCGTGTAGTTTTTGTTTAACGAGGTGTTGTTTCATGAAGTCCATACTTCGTGTCATTTTTAACCTCGTGCAGGGTTCAGTTTGTTAAGTCAGTGCTTGTCCATGTGAACCTCGAGTATGAACAGTGTTCATAACTCATGCAGGTCTTTTGTTGACGAGGTCATACTTCGTGCTGATTCTTCACACTTATACCTTGTGTCATTCTTCTTGCTCCAAACCTCGTGCAGCTTTTGTCCTTCATACTTTGAGTATGAACAGTGTTCATACCTCGTGCTGCTTTCCAAGTCTCATTCTTCGTGCAGCTTTCTCATCCTCGCGCCTCGAGCTGCTTTCCAGGTTTTCCATACCTCGAGTTGTTTTGTCAAAAACTTACCTCGTTCATTTTTCAACCTACCCCGTGTCATTTTTTCAAGTTCGTACCTCGTGTAATTTTTGCACTGACGAGGAGATACCCCATGCAGCTATTGCATTCAAGGCCATACCTCGAGCAGTTCTCTGAAGAACGTACCTCGTGTCATTTTCAGAAACATTCTTTGAGCATTTTCTTTTTTATATATATAAGGCTTTCTTTGTGCTTCGTTTACTTCATGCATCTTTTGGAAATGTAGTCCATACAGGTTTAGTCTGTAGGACTCATACTTCTTGCATAAAAACTTCTGTCATACCACGTGTACATTCTTGATCTAACTTCGTGCTGAAGCACACTGCGTGCACATCACTTCTAAGTTGTATTCTGCATACATTATTTTTTTAGGACTACCCTGAGTTTGTTTGTGCATTTGGTGAAATGTCTTTGTGCAAGTTTTTCTTTCTAATATAATGCCTCGAGCACATAATCTTTAAATGTACCATTCCTGTCAGTCTAACCGCTCGACAGAATGCCAAGTACTTTCTGATGTTTCTGAAGACATTCCTCCAATGATAAGGACACGTGATCTGAGGATTCAGCCCTCTGACACGTGGGTCCGATGTTCTGGAAGACCCCAAGGGCGTAGAGCATGCCATCCACACTCTCGGTGACCTTCTACGGCTCATATAAATATCACTGGTCGTCGTTTAAGACAAGTGCGCTGGAAGTGAATAGTAAAGAGCTGCTGTTGAAGAACTGAGAGCCATTTTTCGAGAGAGAAAGAAAGAAGAAGAAGAGCACCTAAAGAAAGAGAGACAACAGAGTTGATCAGTCTAACTCGCGGATCAAATCTAGAGTCAATTTGTTTATTCTAAGCTTGATTTTTCGATCTATTGTGTCTTTGGTCTCAGTCTCTGATTCTAGTTTTCTTGGTTGTTCTTTTCATTTTATTTCTTTATTGGTACTGTGTTACCCTCTGTGGATTTAGAGGAAGGGAGAAGTTCTCCAGATACCCTTCAATGTGGTTAAAGGAAGAGAGGAAGGTCCTCTGGTGTTTACTCACTACGTGTTGTAGAGGAAGGGAGGAAGATCCTCCGGTTGGTCAAGGAGAGTGTTCCTTGAGTCCAAGATGTTTGTCAGCGTTTGTTCGCAGACTGAGTCTGCTGGTTCTTGTTTGTTAGTGTAAGGAAGCCTTACTCCGAGGAGTAAGGGGTGGATGTAGATTGCGGGTTTGCAATCGAACCACCTTAAAAATTTGCAAGGAAGCCTTACTCAGTGGAGTAAGGGGTGGACGTAGATTGCGGGTTTGCAATCGAACCACCTTAAAATCGATTGTCCCTTCTGTGGTTTGGTGCTCTTCCACTGATTATTATTCCTGTGCAGATCGACTGCTTGATCTAGTGCTGTTTAGAGTTTCTCATTGCACATTCTTCTGATCTTATCTTCGAGTGATCCTATCCTCTATGCTAAAATTTTTAAAGGGGTGATCTATTTAACCCCTCCCCTTCTAGATCACCACACACACGCTCCGTGTTTATCAACTGACACTGTAGACCCTTCACTTCTTTCAACTGCAGCTGGGACTTTCTGCTATCACCATAGCGAAAGATATCGTTAGGATCTTCCGAAGGATAAACACCTTCTTTCTTTCATTTGTCGCTTCACTATAGCTGGAAGGAGAGACGTGCTGATGGCTCTGAGAGCTGAGCAGGCTATCCTTGTAGAGTGAGACAGCCTGAGAGGAGTGGTCCATCGCCACGAAGCCATCTATCTTCTAGGAGAACCCTGTCAGTGGAAAGCTATTCTAGGGATTGTTGAGCTACTGCCTGCTCAGAATATGCTGACTCGAGCTCCTGAGTTTACCTCGACCAGATGGGACAATGCCGTAGGGTGTGTGCAAAAAGAAGTTCCAGGATACAACCTCTTTTTGGCGCCGATAAAGTGGGGATATCTAGAAGAACCCTTCATTCTAAACTACCTGACATTTCACTTCTAATATCAGCTTGTTGTTGGCTGGTTTGTGGATTTGAAGGTTGTGGATGCACACTCCTTCCGCACTGGGGCTGTGGAATTCATGAACTAAGTCCTAAAAGAGTACGCCCCAATTTTGATCAGAGCAAGAGTCTTTAATAGTGTGTATGCCTCTCAATTTTGATACCTCATTTCGAAGGGTTTATGTTGTGGCATGATCGAGGTATTCAATACTGAATTCAACACCTTTATACAGCTGAAGGTGAAACCTCACTAGATTTGTGGAGCCTTTCGCAGCTTAGCGGCCTGCCCATTGACAGTGAGTCGTACGAAGAAGTTAGCCTTGCCGACTATCTGAAGGATGAGTCAAATGGTGAGGGTCAATACTTTATTGGCTTGTCATATCGTTATCTGTTGAATGTTTATAGGACATTATGCTTGTCCTATTATGAAGATTCATCCAGGGCTTCCTCATCTTGGAGCAGGAAGAAAGGAGACCAAAAGAAGGTTTAGATTGGCCTATGGATCCAATATTTCTTCTGGGGCAACTTAAAACATACTGACTATCCGTATGTAGTACAGGTTGCCACTTAGCAGGCGAAACGAGCCAGATTCCAAGCAAGCTTGCCGTCCTCCCTTCGTCAGGCATATCAAAGCAGATCGAACCCATTAGGAATTGATGTTGTGACACACTGTGCAGCTTTCTTCGCTTTGTTCTTTTGCTCTGCCCCAAGGAGATGAGACAGTTATCCGCCCAGAGGCAATTTACCTGGCCTATCAGATGGCTTGGGGTGCGAAGTTATCTTTATGCCCGGTGGCACTTTCTTTGATTTACAAGACGCTAGGGGAGTTGCACAGGTCTCGCAAACCACGGAGTCTCAGGACTAGAGGGCCCACTCACTTCTTCAATGCTTGGGTGTGCACGTTGTTTCCGGAGTTTGCACCAAGAACACTCTAAGCACCGACGTTGTATCCAAGAATGCTTGAATTTGCCAATGTAGAATCGGATATAGCTACGCAACAACTTTTCTCCATCCGCGATCGGTTAACAAAGGTCCTAGCAGATTTTGTAGGCACCATCTATTTTTGGAGCTTGACCGCACACTCCAGCCCCTTGGTTAATTGCCAACGTGAGTGCAAGATGGAAGCTACTGAAACGTACACCCATCCTATTTTGGGGGTGCCTGTGACTCGGCCCATTTTAGAACCTGAGCTGTCCTGACTTCTCTACTCTGTCAGCCCTAGGATTCAACCGACTATCTTGCACAAAAATCTACTGCTACAGACACGTAGAAAGCCTTAGCTGGTCTTTATGGTCACAAGGAGAACAAAGTTCACCTGTATCAGTTAAGTCACAACATCCATGAGTTAAGGCAGGGCTCCCTTATTGTCACACCCAATTTTTGTGCTCTCATGTCACTGTGGAATGACTTAGATGTCTACCATACAGCTAAGTGGACATCGCTTGTTGATCAACAGATCTATTTGTCTCTTCAAAAAGATGATAGAATTGTGAAGTTCTTGAATGGGCAAAACTCATACTATGATGCATTACGAGGACAGATCCTCAACATGGACCCAGCCCCTTCATTAGAAGAGACTTACTTTAAAGTTCTAAGTGAGGAACAACAGAGACAGGTCATGAATAGCAAGCCTGCCGCTCTTGCACACTTAGATGTTGGAGAATACTCTGCACTTGTTAGTGTTAGTAGTAAGCTTCCTCCCACTGGAGATAAGAAACCATTGTTGGCAGTTTCGGCCGAAACCGATACATTTCGGCCGAAACATATCGGTTTCAGCCATACCCGATACAAAAAAGGCAATGCACACTGTAGCAACCCGAAACAGTAGGGGGTGTATCGGTTTCGGGCGAAACCGATATTGGTTTCGCACGAAACCGGACGGTTTCGCATGAAACCGGACGGTTTCGGCTGAAACCCACGTGAACTCTCTAAAGGGATTCACGTGTTGTTCTCCCCCCTCCCGAAACACTTCTTCTCAGAGTCGAAACCCTCCCCTCCCCCCTGCTGGCTGCTCCGTTGCTGCGACCTGCGACGAGGCTGCCTTCTGCTTGATGCCGGGCCGCGCCCTGCTGTGGCTGCCGCCTGCTGTCGCGCCGTTGCTGCACCCTGTTGCTGCCGTTGTTGCTAGTCTGGTGTGCTGCTGCAGCCTGCTGCCGCTGTTGCTGGTGGCCTGGTGCTACTGCTGTGACCGTGCTGTGCTGCTGCTGCTGCCGGCGGCAGCTAGTTCTTGGTGGAGGCAGCCGCTGGGGACTGTTGCTGCTGTGTTGGCCAGGGCCGCGCGGGGAGATTGAAGCGTGAGCAATTTTGTCGAGGTAAATTTGGGGGTATTTTATTTTGTGTTTTTTTGGTTGGATTGTTTGTTGAAAGTTTTTTTTGTTGTAGGTCAATTTTAATCCATGATTAACTTTTTAACAGTTCAAATTAAGTCCTAATTACACCCTTAAATTTGGGACTTTTCTTTAATTAGGTTTAGTAATGGTCAATTAGGACTCAATTAAGCTTCACTAATTTAAAGCGGGAGCACGCTGGTAATTAATTCTTCAGAAGGGTGATTGGGCTAAAATTGTTAATTTAGCCCTAATTACACCCTTAAATTTCGGACTTTTCTCTAATTAGCATTAATAAGGGTCAAGTGAAGCTCATTAATAAGGGTCAAGTGAAGCTCAATTAAGCTTCATTGACTAATTTGAAGCGGCAGTATGCTAGTAATTAATTCTCATGAAGGGTGATTAGGCTGAAATTGTTAATTTAGCCGTAATTACACCCTTACATTTGGGGCTTTCCTCTAATTAGCATTAGTAAGGGTCAATTGAAGCTCAATTAAGCTTCATTGACTAATTTGAAGTGGGAGCATACTGGTAATTAATTCTTATGAAGAGTGATTAGGCTGAAATTGTTAATTTAACCCTAATTACACCATTAAATTTGGGTCTTTCCTCTAATTAGCATTAATAAGGGTCAATTGAAGCTCAATTAAGCTTCATTGACTAATTTGAAGCGGGAGCATGCTGGTAATTAATTCTTACGAAGGGTGATTAGGCTGAAATTGTTAATTTAGCCCTAATTACACCCTTAAATTTGGGACTTTCCTCTAATTAGCATTAGTAAGGGTCAATTGAAGCTAGATAATGGGGGCCTTATCGCCCTCTGGTCTCATAGCTGTGGAGACCTACAGTTGCATTAGCACACGTTAGTAAAGTTCATTAATGTTAATAACAATAGATCAATAAACGCATTTCATTTAATGAACCATACATGATATACCACATTAAAAAGTTATGCACAGCTTCACAAAGAGGGGGAATGAGGGCGGCCAGGTCGCTGGCCATCCCGAGGTTAGGGCGGCCAGACCCGTGGTCGCCTAGACCAGGGGTGGGTGGCCATCATTTTGGCTGCCCTCCTGCTCTTATCCCCAACCGTGGGAGTTTGAGCTAGGTGGGACTCTTAGCCTACAAAAGACTACGGGGCATGGTAGTCCTACTCCGTCGTTGAACAAAGAGTTGAAGCCAGAGGAGCAAGAGGCCAAGCTGGCCGAGGCAGTAAGAACATAGCACTCGAGTTGAAAACAATTGCATTTTATCATATTTGTTTGTTTTACCTGATTATTCATCTTCTGCAGAGGAAGGAACTGGCAGCCAACCTGGCTGCTCGTCTGGAGCATGAGGCCCGCATTGAGGAGCTGGCACACCGACTGGGAGAGACGAGCACGATTGAGAGGCTCGAGGGTCACCTTGCTGAGGGGAAGGAGAGAGAAGCTGAGGTGCACGCTCGAGAGATGGCAATGGCAGTGAGGGAGCAGTAAGCCCTCGATTAGCTGGAGGCCTTGCGATGACGGGTACTACGTCGAGGGGACTAACAATAGCAGATGGCCTCAAAAACAACCCGACCATAACGCACCTAGACAGGGGCGTTATGCTCCACATAATGGACCAGTCTTGGTCCATTATGCTCCGAGACCTCCAAAGATGGAAAATGATGAACAAAGCATAACGGTCTATCGGGGGACCGTTATGCACATAATGGCCTCTGGTAGGACCGTTATGCCAATCCGATGATGAAAATGGTGAAACGGCCGAATCGGCCCATTCCACGCCCCATGCACGGCATAGCGCAGGGGAAACAACGCCAGATGATGGAAAATGACCTTAGGGTGTCAAAAACATCACATGCATCCATCGAAACGCATTAAAACGCGAGATTGGGACGATTCCAATGAATCGACCCTAAACGAGTCACCAGGGTTCCCAGACTCCTGCTGGCCCCAAATGACGACCAATCGACATGAAACTAGTGAGGTTGGGATCCTGACATCATAGCGGTTAGTTTGACACTAACTACATCGCAAATGGTTATCATTTTTCGACGAACCCTACAAACCCCAAAAATTATGGTTTATGCTAAACTGACCCGATCTCCTCCGATCGGCCACCAAACTATGCAAAACTACAAGGAAAACTTGCAGAACATGGAGGGGGTCCATCTCCCTATCTCCACCGATGAAATCGAGCGCCATGGGCGACTAATCCGAGTCAAAACGCTATCGCGAACCGAACCGCCGACTTCGAATCAACCATTCAGGATCGCTCCCAAACCATGTCGTTCCTCATTCCACCACACGTCTCAACAAGTCCCACGCGTCGTCACCTCGCCCGCGGACCACTCTGTCTGCAGCTGGGCACCCCAGGGAGACAGAAAGAGAGAGAATGAGGGAGAGAGAGAGTGAGAGCGCGAGAGTGAAAGAGAGAGGGGGTGGGTTTATAAAAAAGGGAAATTAGAAAAATTTTTAATTTCTAAAATTTAGTAAAATGTGTTAAACATGCATTAATTCATAAAAATACGTAAAAATAGTCGAAATGATCCTCGCGAAGAGTGCATCGCAACTGTATCATTCGCGAGTTGAGGAACTAAGAAACAAACTCACCGTAGGGTTTCGTAGATTATACGGGAGAAAAATCCACACGGAAAGTAAAACTCAACTCGAGAGCTACAAAAGCAAACCAGAACTCTCCCAAAAGGATCCGAACAACCTAATAAAGATCCATCAAGACCCAATAGTACATGGTTGTCGGTGGAAATTCAAAAAATAAGATTAATATTCAGAAATAAATAACTACAGGACTCTGAGAGGCATAAGTGGTCTTAAAATGACAGTCCAGGATATACACGGTCAATCGCTAGACCGTGTATAGGCTGGGTGGTGGAAATTAATAAAATGGAATAAATGAGCCCATTTATCCCAAAGACCAAGTGAAATCAAGGCCCATGAAGCCCGAATTCAAGAGCAAACCTAGCCAGGGAGGAAGTTACCCATAAAATAAGGCTAAAGACATGCCTGAAAATTGCCCAATGAGTAATGGACAACTCGAGGCATCAGGAATAATGGTAATAAGAATTACCCAACTCATAAGCAAAAAATGGGTGTCAACAGCCCACTCAATGAAGATGCTTCATACAATCGCAAAGCAAGCCCAAAAGCATGATATCCAATGCCGAAGGCGATATCGGCAAAAAACTCGAGAAGTCCGCTAAACTTTCATACTGGTCCATAAGTGGCCATGAGGATGCCCAGTCAAGGCAGAAACAATCCGAGGGATGGCGCTCCTCATGAAGACCCTCCATGTGCCCTCAAAGTGGAGTTGGCGGCAAAAATCGATGTGTCGAATGCTAAGTCAGGGGAAACCCAAGTTACCCAATTCGGGTACAGACAGCACCAGAAAAGGGCCGTAAAAGACCTAAAAGATGCCTAGTAAAGGCGAAAATACACGTGGCTCTAAAGCAAGCGCGGTAGCACGAATGACAATGCCAAAGGTTGAATCAAGGCAAAACCCAAGAAAATCGGTACGGGTTCGGCACATGCCGAAGATCGCCAGAAACCCCGAATCAAGACTTTGAAGTATATTCCAAGGGCACTAAATTAACCCCAGGGCTACTTTAGACTTCAAGCCCACATTGGGTCAATTTTGGGGCAAAATGTAAAAATTAAGGAAATGCCACTCACTGAATCGGTGGCACCTTGAAGGGTGGTTCGGTGGCACTCTACCCCTCCTTAGTCAGTGGCGCTTGAATGTGACGATGAGTTGGCGATGCACTTCACAATCGATCTAGTGGCACATGAAGGAGAAGCGGGTTGGTGATTCGGTGGCGTGCTTGGCAAGGCGGGCCGACAAGTCGGTGACGATGGCACTGACTCCACCGCTTCAATTCACCTATAAAAGACAGGCATTCACCCTCATTAAAAAAAAGAGGAAGGTAGAAGAGAACAGATATAGACAACTAAAGGGGCATAAGGAATAGGAAGAAGAAAGAGAAGAAATGAAGAGCAAGCAGTCAAGGAGAGCTTCTGAGAGGTAGAGAAACCAGAAAGATCGTGAGAAAGGTGAAGGTAGGATAGAAGGTGAGGGATTCCATTCTCATTGTTCTATATTCTTCCTTCTGCGATTCTGTTTCTTTTGTTTAGTTGCTCTCCTCAATTCCCTGAACATTGTATTCCCTTTCCATATCCCTCTGTGATCACAGAGGAGAGTGAATAAGGGAGAATCCCAGGCTCGCGGAGACTTATGGAGGCATTGAAATAGGATTTCCTAGTCCATTGGAAGGAATATCCAAAGGAGAGGTCATCAAGTCCAAGATTGTGTATCATATAAGTGCAAAGAGTGTAACTAATGGTCACATACCGGAGTATATGCCATGTACTTAGGAAAATGACTCATAGATGAGAAAGACTGTGGTAAAACGGCAATCAAAACTTGTCAAGTCAATGAAACCATATAGAGTCATTTTCATTTAAATACAAGAGTATAAGTTTTGGCATGAAACTAATATAAGTTTAAAATAGTTTCTAAGTACATAAAGAACATGAACTTAACCTAGATGAATACTGAATGTATGAAATTGATACTTAAACAGGGATAAAAACCTAAGTAGCTAGGCTTATCATATGATAATTAAGGTAAATCCACAATATGTTTCGGGTTAACATATTTGTTAATTGTTGGTATTGCCCCCCCCCCCCCCCCGGCCCGAGTTCCCTCATCTTTGGGGTCCCACCGGTTGGCTCGAATCGGGTCACCCCACCCTGCACCACCTCTGTCTCAATCGGCTGGGATGGGGTCACCTCACCTGGCGACCCCTCGGCCTCGACCGGCTCGGACCAGATCCCTTCACCCTACGCCCCCTCTACCTCGTTCGATGCCCTAGCACCGACCGCCTCTACTTGGGACCTAGCTGCCTCGGCCCTAACTTCTTCAGCGGCGATGGCCCCCTCCGACTCATCAGCCAAGAGAACCAACTACGTACCCCCCTCTATCGAACAGGCGACATCTGCCCTTTTCACCCGCTTCCTCTCAGCAGTTGCGGCCTTCATCGAGGACCACAGTAGCCTCTCCATGGGATCCTTGTGCTTAGCCCCGCGGCACTCGGAAGCTCCATCCGCGGTGACCTGGTTGCCCTTATCTCGGGCACGAGAAGAGCTCCCGGATGTTTGAGGTGCACTGGGAGTAGGCATCTCCTCCAAGTCGATGATTTCCAGCTCGAGTGGCGGAACCCCCTCATCAACCAATAGCCTCGAGTCTAGATAGAGAAAAGCATATCATCAGAAGGGAGCTTACTTATCCAACCCAGAAACGAAACAAGACCCTGAAGTCCTTACTAGAAAGCACCACATTCAGGGAAGGATACTCCTCAATATTGGCCGCGGTCATCAACTCGGCAGTTGATTGGCGATTCTCTGCACAGAAGCTCTGACAGGACCATGAAATAACCAGAAGAACTGGAGGAAGAGGAGGAAAGCACTGAGCCGGATAATTCAGGAGGAAGCAGAAGTTGATGGATTGCCACCGCCATAATCTCTGCGAGCTCCGCGAAGGCTGCTATAAATCTTCACTCCTCTGGACTGCCCTCACGGTGCATGAGCCCCTCACAAATGCAAGAGTGATGGAGAGAAAAACCCCTAGCAATGGAAGTTTGGAATGCAAACATGCGCTACGCTTATAACCCCCGACGGGAAGCGACGCGACATTCAAGTCTCAAAAAAAAGGGTGGGGGCCTCCACACGTCCATTCGTAAGAATTATCATCATTACGGGCATATCCCCAGGACAACCACATTGAGTGGCCTCTGCCAAGGAAAAATCCCCATCTGACTCAAGCCACCAACGTCTTCCCCAAACGCTACTCGACCGAGCCCAATCTTGGCTCGAGAGTAGGAGGGGGATAAGTGGAGAGGGAGAATTCTACCGCCCGGAGAAAGCGGCCAAATGAGGTCCTACCAAACCAAACGAGGCCTGGCTCCTTAGAGTGATAGCGCCCCCCCATGGCCCACTTGCTTTAAGCCTGATAACTCACTCGGATCAAGCGCTTCCTAGGCGACCTTCGGGTTCAGAAGTCTGAGCGTCAGATCGATCGGGAAGGTCCCTTCGGGAACCTGACACACCCCGTCCGAGCCACGCACCCACTACTCGAGAGGCCCTCTTGAGCTAGTGCCCCATGCTCGGACCGATTGATGAAAGCTTATCCGTGCGGCCGTTATGTGCCCTTCAAAAGCTTGGAGATCAAGGGGATAAGGGAGATCAAGAGTCCCCGTGCTATAAAGAGCCCACGGAGCAGACGTAACCCCCCCTGAAACTCCTCAGCTCACAGGGCTCCTACATTCAACGAGTCACTATATAAATCAGGGGAACTCTCCTATGAAAGGTAAGCGCAACTAAGCAACATCAACTCTGAGCAAGAGCTACTTCACCACTTGGTGGAGAGGGATCTCACACCCCCATATCCTCGTACCTCTTCCCTTCGCACCAGAGCTCTATCTGATTTGCTAACTTAAGTATCAGAGGATTTTTCCCGGGGAACGATCCCTGGGCACCTCTGATCTGTTTCCCTTCTTACAGTTCTCACATTCGTGGTCATTATCTTTAGCTCAGCAGTAGCGCGAGATCACCCCTCTTCATCTGGCGCCATCTGTGGGAAACGAACAAAGAGACAGCATGGTACGAGGAAGCTTCGGTTAGAGGAGCACCGGCAACAAGGGAAAGGCCGTGGTGACAGAGGAAGGTGCACCTTTCCATCCCATGGAGAACACCCCCTCTAGCGCCAGTGACCAACCCAATGAGCTGCCCCCATCCACGGTGGGGGGGGGGGGGTTACCCCCCAACGGGAACGCGGACGCTCTTCACCCCCTCAATGCCAAACTAGATAGCCTCATAGATCTAATGAGGACCCAGGCGGCCAGGGAAGACAAGTCACGACTACCCCAGGAGAGCCCGCCCCGTGGAGGTGCCTCCCTACAAATCGCTGGGGGCCGTTTCACCCTCTGGGGGCGACGGCTCATTCGCAACCGATCAGGAGGGCCATCGCACGCCCCTCCCTCGGAGCAAGAAGCCTCCTCCACCCCGAGGAGGGAGAAGTCTGTAGCGCATCAGCCATTCCCAGAGACCGATGCCCCTGAGGGGCGTCGGGATAGCCTACAAGAACGCTCCCATAGCCCCCCAGCCCAATGACAATTGGAGTTGTCCCTCTGGCTTTGAGACTTCGAGAAACATTTTGCAGAGCAAGAGCGCGCCCTCCGCGCTCTATAGAAAACCTCTACTGTGGAGGACGAGGAACAATCCCGATTCTCTGACCATGTCTTGAAGGTCGAGATCTCCCCCAGGATCTCACTCCCAACCTTCAAGTCATACGACGGCCAGGGAGATCCAGCCGACCAATACGACAGCTTCGACGCCCTAATGACCCTGCATGGGGCATCCGATGCCAGCAAGTGTCGAGCGTTCACGACCACCCTGGTCCTGGGCACTCAGGCTTGGTTTCGAGCCCTCTCTCCCGACAGCATCCGTGACTTTCGATAGTTCGGGCGAGTGTTCAAGGAAAGCTTCACCAGCAACGGTCCTCCCCGGTCAGTAGTGGGACTCTTGGCCCTTAAACAGGAACAGCAGGAGAAACTCCAGGCCTACACTAACCAATTTAAATTGGAAGCCCTGCGTATCCCCCGCCTGGATGTTGCCTCAGCCATCACCGCACTGACCGGAGGCACCCGCGATGAGAACCTCCGGCGTGAGCTGGTCCTTCATCCCCCTACCTCCCTCGCTGAGTTAGTGACCCTGGCCCTACATCATGCAGAGTGTAAGGAAGTCCTCAGCGCTTGCTACAGCACGACAGGCTCAGGTCAGGAGGGGGACAAGAGGCGACCGTCCGAGCAAGGCTCTGGCTCTGGCCAAGGAAAGAGGCAAAATCGGGATGGAGACCACAAGGAGCCCTCTCGGAGATATAAGCGGTACACTCCCTTAACCGCCCCCGTCTATGAGATTTATGAAGATATCAAAGGCTCAGGCCTCCTCCGCCAACCCGAGACTATGAAGGCAAAGCACTGCAATAGCCACAAGCATTGCCTGTTTCACAGTGACCACGGGCACCACATCGAAAATTGTCATCAGCTCCAGGCTGAGGTCAAGCGTCTTATCTACCAGGGGCATTTATCTTGGTACGTATCCGAGCAAAAGAAGGATGTCATTGCCCCCAAGGAAATTGACAATCTCCCTCGCGGAGTCCATATTAACGTCATTGCTGGTGATATAGCATCAATCGAAGACTGTAGCCGAGGAAGAAAGTGTCACGCCTAGCGGGTGAGCCAGGCCTCTGAGCCCCCCAAAACCCTGCAAGCCAGCGAACAGCAAGCCCTGGTGTTTTCTGACCAAGACCTGGAGGGGTTGACTACCCTACATGACGACACTCTCTTGTATTGGCTACGATAAACCATTGTAATGTAGATAGGATCTTAGTTGATAATGGTAGCGCCCCTGATGTACTTTCATATGAGTTTTTTCTCAAGATGGGTGAAATTCCATCTAGACTCCGCCCGATCCAAACCCCCCTCTGTGGGTTCAACGGCTAGGCAACCTATCCCGAGGGAGCCCTAAGCCTGTCGGTCACTCTCGGTACCCCTCTTAAGACCGCCACGATTATGGTTAACTTCATAGTGATCAATGGGATGTCGGCCTATAATGCCATCTTCGACCGAGGTATCCTCAGCTGAAAGAAGGCCGTGCCCTCCACCTATCACCCAAAACTGAAGTTTCCCACTAAATACGGCATCGGGAAAGTCCGGGGTAACCAGGCAATAGCTAGAAGGTGCTACGTAATCTCGGTCGATGTCATAAAATCAGAAAGGAAAAAGACAGAGGTCGGGGGAGCCGAGGATGAACCAACAGCATCAGGGCCTGGTGGCGAATTACTGTCCGTCTTCCTCAAAGGTGACCCAGCTCTCGAAGTCAAAATCGAACTTGGTTTACCACCTAATGTACGAGAGCAATATAAAGAGTTTCTTTTGGAGTACATCTAAGTCTTTGCGTGGTCTGATGAGCATCTTCCCGGGATTCCTGGGGAGATGGTGGTACACAAGCTCAACCTTGACCCGTCGATGAAGCCCGTCCAGCAACACCAAAGAAAGCACGCCCCGGAGAAGCAGATGATTATCAAAGAGCAGATTAGATATAGCCTGGAGTAGGAAACAGAGTCCCTGATCAGAGTCTTGCCCCGACCAGCGCCGTCCTCCAAAATTCCTGTAAAAATTCAGAGGTCCTCCTGGACCAATCAGGGAGGTTTTGCCGCTGGTCCCATGAAGAACAGAGCTTGGGAGTGACTACAGTGGCATCATTTTCGACTTGCTATCTCCTGATCCAGAGAGTGGGCAGATTCGGTGTCGTCATTCCATTCGGCTTTATAGCTCTCTAATTCCCCTCCCCGCCTTGCCGGCTTACAGCACCTCCCTATGGGAGGTAGTGTTTGCATGTAATTTTATCTTCCCATCATCAAGTTCAACCCCCTTGCATGGGGTGTAGTGTTGTAATAACTTGAGCAGGTCGAAGCAACACCGGCGGGGCGAGCGGGTGCATACCCATCCCTACTCGCCCTCGTCTCCGACCAGGAACGGTGTATTCACGCCGATCAGGTGAGCTCCTAAACACTTCTCATTACTAGGAATTCTTTGCTTAGTTTAGTATTGCATTTGGTTGCTCTGTCGACGGTGAGAGAGCACCCGATCCCAATTTTGATAATATTTGAGCAACTACCGCGGGTGAGTGGCAAGAGAACCATTACATCCCACGCCCCCGGGGTGCTGGCCGCCTATGAAAGTGGGCATCCCCGGACCCTTGGAGGTTCAATCCCAAGCTAGCCATTCCCCGGAGCCGCGAGGTCCCACCTCGGACCCACACCACCATCATTGGGTTGCCTACGGGCAGGAGTGTACTCTTAGTAGGTGAGTACGCTCGAGTGAAGCTATCGGTCCGTGAGTTGCTTGCTTGCTAGGTCCGAGGGTCATTTGGTCGGTCCCTAGGTCATTTCACATCACCCAATAGTCCATCTATTACAACATAAAAGTTCCTTACAACAGGCCATTATTAAAATGTGATAAAGTTTCTAACACAATCACCTCAATGGAAAGGAACAGAAGAAAAGCTAATGATTACACCAAATCTTCACGCTCGGAGTCACTATGCACTAAAGCCTCGTCCCCACCGGTAAAATCACCTGAAAATGTTTGTAAGCATGAGTCTACGAATAGACTCAACAAGACACCAAATTTAAATCTAAACCTATTGACTATGCCCAACTTACTGCACGGATGCATAAACTTACAAAATTCTATAATGCTTAAAACATGAAAGAAGGTACTGAGAATTTCAGAATTTACACAGTTTCAGAAATCATATGCCTTTGTAGGTTTTAGATATAGAGACAGAATTTCAGATAACATCTGGCCAGACACAGTGCCCAAACCACAATTAGAAGGTCAGATATACGGATACTCAATCACCTAGGCAATGGTGACGAGTCTTGGTTACTGCACAGAACCAGGGAAAATTCTCCCCACCTTAACTAGTGAAACTTGTCCACCTCCAGAATTTCACCTGGTGCCCTTGAGGTCAGAATAGAGTGAGCCTCCCCATAGGGGCATTTCTATAGCTTGGCTCCAGAACCTTCTTTGGCTGCAGTGCCCCTCTGGCCCATAATTTGTCTCATAGCATAAGGGTTTACCAAGATGAGAAAATTTTATGCAATCCAAGGACAGCATTGAAGGCTAGCAAATAATCTTCAGAATATGCAACCATGAAAAAAATGCAATCACTACATGATGGGAAACTCATTTAAATAACCCTATTGGTTTACCAACATTCTAGCATGTAACATAGTGAGTTGTTGAAAATTTAAGGGAACAATTAGAAAAGAAAGGGAAACAAAATGATTGTGTAGAGGAAAAACACCCAAACAAGATGCATAGGGTAGAAGTCGACTTCTGTAGGGCCAGAATTTGACTTCTGCCTACATCCAGAAAGCCAATGTGCTGGTTCTAGGGAAAGTCGGCTTGTACATGGACATAAGTTGACTTGTGCAGGTCCAGAAGCCCATATAATAGGTAAAGTGAATCAGGGGGCGTCACCTTACTTTGACCACCCCATGATCCTTTGGTCTCACGATGATTTCTCGTGTTTTTCGATCTCGCCGAACTTAGGTGAATGTGTCTACGTGATTCCACTCTAATTCAACCAGCTGAAAATATGTTTTACGTATGACCATTTTGAGTATTCTGAGATTCGATAGGTCATTGATTCTCCTATCCTGATTTTTATTTACCCTTGTTTTAGGTCTTGTATCTCCTTGAGCTAGATTGCGTTTGTCCCCTCAAGTCCCGTAACACTATGCTAGGGGGTCTCATGCGACTGCAGATACAAGCCCTGTTAGATTAATTATCCTTCCTCCATTTTCCAATGACTTATCCAATCACTTAATGCTCATGCGGCCCTGCATGAAGCTCGATTTTTGGTCAAAAATTTTCTTGAGCTGGTTGTCCTTATTAGGCTTGCTTCTTTACCGAAACATCTAGTTATCAGTCTCTCGGGCTCCCTTACAAAATGAGCATTTCGGAGAGGCATTTGTAGACGCCTAATTTCTAACATCTCGTGGATCCCCAGTTATACCATCAAATAAGTGATGCGGTCGTTTCACCCGAGTTATCGACATTTATGCTTTTAAAGTCCAGCCAAACACATCCTGTTAATGGGCCACTCTCACTTGAAGAGGCTGAAGGCCCATGGGCTGGGCAGCCAAACCACTGACCGCCCATCCCCCAAGAAGGCAAGGGCAATGGCCACCCTCAGCCTCTAGGAGGCCATTCTGTTGGACGCCCTCCACTCAAAGAAGGCCATTAGCCCAAGTCGCTAGAAGGCTCAACTGCTAGCTTCCCTCACCCATTTGGAAGGCCACTACCTTGGCCACCCAGGCCATTGGGAGGCCACTCTGCTGGCCGGCTATCCCCTGGTAGAAGGCAAGTACCTTGGCCACCTTCTAGCAACTGCTAGTCAAAGAACATGGGCTATTTTCCCGCCACATCCGACACCAGTCTTCCTCGTCGCCCACGATCAATCCCACGACCCATCCGAGACTTCTAGATGGAGCCTCAGAGTACAAAACTCCTCCATAGATGACAGAATGAGGGGTTGGCTATTGGCTTGGTGAGTGTGGGTTGGTCTGGTGGACGGTTGGAGAGTTGGAGAGCACAAGAGAGAGAGAGAGAGAGAGAGATAGTCTCCCTTGTCTTCTCTGTGTTGTGTTGTAGGTTGGACGAGGGTGGTGGAGAGTTTCTCCAGCAAGGGAGCAACCAGAGCTTAGAGTGGATCTCGGAAGTACAAAGGCTACTCACCTTCTCCAACCACTACTGGCTAGCCGAGAGCTCCGGCCACCCCTCTTGGTTTGATCCATCGGTCTCGTTCTTTCCTGTTTCATCTTGCAATCCCCTTCCCCGTTTGCATTCATATCATATTAGCATTTACTAGAACCCTGTCAAGAGGTTTGTCTGTAAACAAACGGGAAGGCGGGTGGTTGAAAGTCTCGACCATCCTCCCTTCCCACGACCCCCAGGTAATCATGCCACCATATTCTATCTCTCATTGGTTATTAGAATCGTTACTACACTGCACAAGACTAATGGCCTTCTTTTCTTTGTTTCTATGAGCCTTCGTGACTGTTTGCAGGATTTTGGCATTTCAGGACATAGTAGGGCTCTCCGCCCTTGGCCGGGTGAGGATGGAGAAGTCAGGACCCTACGTTCTCCTCACTTGAGGCACCCCCCAAGTGATCACTTTGCTCCTGTAAGGTTCAGGTAAACACCTCTGGCGATCATATTGGTATATACATGCTAACCCCTTGTGTTGTAGGAACGTGGACGTGAGCCACGCTGGGAGGGAGAGGAGTGTAGGAGGAAGGGTTCGTCCGACCTCTCATTACTTTCAATCCACTTTCCCAACGATACTCATACTCACATCCGCCGGCGCCTACACACCCCTTTTCAGCTTTCCGTGGGCCCTCTCGCATAGTCAGTAGCGTCCTACTGGGAGGAAAAACTAGCTAGAGGCCTGGCTCAAGACGATAGGTCAGTGTGTGCACACGTGGTCAGAGGCTTGGACTGGCGCTGATGAGCGTTACTCTGATTAGTCACTCGGTGCGGTACTATTGTGTCACTCGCTTATCACGAGCTTGACTGCTAGGTGCTTGAGACGCGGTGTAAGACGTCATTGGACGCATCTGGTTTCTTCCTTCTGGTGGTCTTCCTTCTTCCTCTCACATGGTTAGCTATGGTTTACTCTATTGGTAGATTTAGCTTCTGATGCTATTATTTAATGTGATTCGGCATGTTTACCTGTTTAGGTAGGCTTCCCTGTTTTGCTATTATTGTGTTTTAAAAGGCTATTGCCTGTTTAAGACTTAAATGCATGCTCTAATTGCCTTCATTATTGAATGCTTGTGTGTTTAGTGCGAGGTAGGGATCCGCATGACCCCTACTGAGTCTGACTGTGACTCACCCTTCCTTCCTGCAGGTGAGCCATCCCAGTCATCCGCTGGTCCATCACGTGTTTTCAGAGACCGTGCCTAGAGTGCCAGTTGTGGTCTGTCCGTCCTTCCTATACTTTTGACCGGGGTATGCCCCGTGTAGTTGTACCGTCAGACTGCTCTATTGTTGTCAGACATGTATATTTGTAAATTCTGGACTATTGTATATATTTAGCGCTCAGATAATTTTAAATTGCTTCAGCACTATATGTTAATTTTGTCGCTTTAATTAACATTACCTGTTGTAATTCCAATTCGTTGCACCATCCCTCGACAAACCTCACTAACCCTTCAGAGGTCTCATCAGTCTCTTGGGTGGCATCCCCAGTTCTTAGTGGCGGTAATCTGATATTATCGGGTTATCGGTACTCTAAACTCTGGGTCGTTACACTGTCCTACCTCGGTCGCGTGTCCAGGTGTACTGAGGGTTCTCGGTGTTCCCTCAGGCCTCTGTGAGTCGTTTCCTACAGAGCATTATTTTCTCTGTCTTCAGAGTAGACCGATTGGTGGCTTAATTTGTTGTCTGTGATGATCTTGCCTTTGAGTCTTGAGACTCAAGGATCGTTATGTGAGTAGGTCTAGTTGCTTTGTCCTGAGTTGTCAGCAGTGGCTGTGCTACCATTGGTGCTTCAGAGTACGTGCGACAGTGCTCTTTTACCTGTCCGTACTTCTACATTCATGTTTTGAGTCTCTGTGTCTCGTAAGCCTTCACTAGTTGTCACCTTACGGCACGCCTCGGTGTGGCGGCTCTTGTAGCGCGGCACTTTCCTGATGTGTGATTTTTAAGCTAGTTTTTGTGGGCTCCCGATTTGGCAGTACTATTGCCCTCAACCTCAGCGTCCGTAGAGGGAGAAAACTAGCTAGAGGCCTGGCTTAGTGGTCTACGGCCAGTGTGTGCACACATGGTTAGTGGCTTTGGACTCACGTCGACGGGCGTGACCCTCACTAGTTCTCGATACAATAGTTCTATTTTTGGTTTTTTCCAGAGCGTAGCAGAGATTTCTCCTTCCTAGGCATTGGCTCGGTAGACGCGTCTGGCCTTTCTTCAAGTGAGGGATTGCTTTGTCACATGGTATGCGACTCTTCGCGGTTCTCCTCACGTTTCTTGTGCGTCGTGACCTTTCTGGGTTAGCCTCCTCTTGGCTTTTACCGAGGTCGGTGTTCTGTCACATGCACGACGTTCTAGTCATGTGTGGGACAGTGTGCACGACGTTCTAGTCATGTTGTCCCTATCTGTCTAGGTTTTTTCTAGGCTTTGTCGGTTGTTCTTGTAGGTCTTCGTTTGGAGCCTGGCGTCTTGTCGACAGTTCGGTAAGTTTCTGACTTTTCCTAGTTCAGAGTTCACCCTTCTGTCTTTGTTTGGTGTAGTGTCTGCTTGGAGTAGTTTCGGGGGCGTTCGACCATCTGGACAATGTGGTGGCAGAGGTCGAGACCTTCCTATCCAAACATCATACCACTAACATTCCTGCTTTTCAGAAAGGGAAAGTTATTGAGCGGCAGTCAGCACCAACAGAAGTAAACACTGTTGATTTCAAGACCTTTGATTAGCAGAAGGAAAATGCCAAAGTAGCAGCTACCCCTCCGCCAACAGGGGCAATAGAAAAGAAAGAGGCTGTCTCTTTGAGAAACAAAATGAAGAAATCATACTCATTTCCTAAGGAGAAGACACGGGCGCTGTTTGAATGGGCATATAAATACAATAAGCTAATATTGCTCAAACCAAAGAGACCTGCCGATGCAGTGAAGAAGGACGATCCCATGTTCTGCCTGTATCATCGAGCACTGGGACATGTCATTGAGGATTGTTATGTCTTCAAGGACGTCATGGAAAGCATGATCGGGAAGGGTGAGCTACAAATGGGGGAGCACCAAGTGGATCCTCCACGTCCCCACGAGCCCCCGGTGATGAGGCAAGCTGTCAATATGATTTCTTAGTACCAGCAATTGTCTGAAGAAGCTACTGAAGCTTGCACGCAATGCACAGATAAAGCATGCTTTCTGACTCCCATCAAGGAACAGGTGGGATGACAGACGGTACCATCTAAGACTAAAAGAAGGCCATCAACTTCTGGAACATCAGGTGCCTCTATTCGAGGTGTTACACCAAAATAAACGTCCCATCCAATAAACCCTATATGGCACACTACAGAGTCACCACTGGTCATCAGAATATTCACTCCTAATTGGAAGAAGCAAACTCTGTTGCCCGTTCACAAGGAGATGAGCCCCAGGGTAAGGCACCTGTAGCAATATATCAGCCAGCCCGATGAATATGAGTAGCCTAAGCCAAAGCCAAAGCCAATATTGGTGAAGGATCATACCCTCTGGGAACAACTAGAGGAATTAACCATCAAAGAGCAACCAGAAAGGGAGCAAGGAAAATCTGAAGCCGACCACTTCTGGGGGCACAAGCCGGCTAAGTCAAGACGCCAAAAAAAGGATAAATTGAAGAGCAAGCTAAAAATAGCCACATTGCAATGTAATACTCTATCAACACTGTTCACCCTGCCAGGGGAAGATGATGAAGGGGAGCCTTCCACTCCATCACTAGAAGAAAATCAAGCCGAGGCTTCAACCTCAATGCATGCTACCTGCTCTGGGAGGAAGTGGGGGCACCTACCTCCAGCTAACAATAATATTATCTTCAAGGGTGAGCAACCTTACCAGATACCAGATCCAGAAGTCTGGGGCATTGAAATTCCTCCCCTGTCAGGCCTCTATGCAAAAGCAAAGGGAAGTGAT
Source organism: Amorphophallus titanum (assembly GCA_024336825.1). Taxonomy (NCBI): domain Eukaryota; kingdom Viridiplantae; phylum Streptophyta; class Magnoliopsida; order Alismatales; family Araceae; genus Amorphophallus; species Amorphophallus titanum. The sequence continues at coordinate 13,168,953 of JANBPO010002057.1, read as the reverse complement.
GAAGCCCTATCATTTATTGAATTCCTGTCCATCTTGGAAGGCAAATAGCCGGCTCAGGATACCACTGTTGAGGACAAAAAACTTTGTCAACCAGCTGCTGCAATGCTCAAAAAGAAGGATAAGGCAAGTATCAATCCTCCCTCTACACCAGAGATAACCTCCCCGACAGAGACTCCCCAACAGTCCCCTCAGAAGAAGGAAACAAGAGAAGGGCGAGCCATGCCGCAAGCACCTCATGAGCCTCCAAGACCTCGCTGGGTGGAGGAGATGCGACTATCCAACGTTCAAGTGGGAAGTCGAATTATGAAGATGTTGAAGAAACTCCCTACAAGATTTTCCATATGGGAAATCTGTTCCTTGAGCGAAGAAGCTCGCCAAGCTATTATTGATGCCCTGCAGTCGCCAGCTCAGTATGAAGCACACCTGACAGAGGTTAACTTCGGGCTAGCTGTTACGTTCACAGAAGATGACATGTTGATTCCTGACCCTAATCATAATAGGCCTCTGTATATGAGGTGATATCTCAACTGTCAGCCATTAAGCCCAATTCTGATAGATCCAAGAGTTGCTGTAAATATCCTACTTCACCCTGTCTTATCAGCCGGGCAGGATGAATGTCGTTGTCAAAACCGTTTATAATCTGCTTTGGGACCTGGCTGAACAGCTTTCCACGGTCCAATGTCAGGCCGTGTAGATCTTGGAGCGGCCACTCGGATGACCGTTCATCTCCCTGTCACATCAATTTTTGTTCTTTTTGCATTTTTTTCTCCACTCTAAGGCTTCCCGTCTCTCTCTCCCTCACTCTCTCGTGTCCCTCTAGGGTCCGTTGTTAGTCAATTAGCATTCGCATCCATACACTCATTCCCACACATTCATTTGCACAAAGAACATCAACAAAAAGACATATCATATCATAGTCATAGCATCATGTAATAAAGTCATGTCATAGCTACATCAGGCCTATCCCTCTGGCCTGTCACTATCCCCTGTCCCCTCATGTCTCTTTGATGGTGCGGCCATCGTAGAGCTAGCCTCCTCACGGGGGCATCAGCGTCGCTCCTCATCCTCGTTCCTCAGACAGCCGGAGGAACTCACAAAGTAACGACCGTAGGAGCTGTGGGTGCTGTGTGTACCGTGGGTGCTGCCGCTCGGGACTCCGCAGTGCTCCAACTGTCGGCTCATCTCCTTGTATGCACGTAGCTCTCCTCTCAACTCTGACGCCTCGGTACGAGTACACTCGACCTTGACAGCTCCGACTAGGAGTCTCTCTAGCTCAGCCCGAAGGAGCACCGTCTCGACCGCATTAGCCGGTCGGCTCCGCGCCATCTCCTCTCGGAGGTGGTCTACCTCCTCCCACGCTGCCAGGCGGCTCTGCTCCAACTCCTCCTTTAGCCAAGCACTCTCGCCCAAGGCAACTGTCAGCTTGGTCATCTACATATACATGCATCATGGTCAGTCAATTGCATTTCATAAGAATAATCAACATGGAAAGTGAAGTGGTTACTTACCCACTTGGAGAGCACCGTCTCGGCTACCTCAGCTCGTGCCACCATCCTCGTGAACTCTGCCTCCCGCTCGGCACAGTCCGTAGGAGTCTGGGAAGAGGAGGGTGCATCAGCCCCCTGACACTGGGCTCCTTCGGCTCACAACATTTTAGAAAGTCCAAGGTTAGCCAATTTCGTAAACATAAGCATAAACATGTGCATAATTAAGCCCAAGGGTTAGCAAAACTCACCAGGAGGGCCAGTGTTTGTCGGAGCTCATCTCTCTCTTGAATGGTGGAGGGAGGATACCCTGCAACTCCACGATCCTCCCCTGAGGGTCAATCTTCATGTCGGAAGTCCAAGGGATAGTGCATAATCATATAAAAAGCATAATAGGAACCATTAGAGTTAGAAATCGTACCGGTCGGCAAGCACCACGGAACACCTGGTCCCTATAGTGCCGAGCGTAGGTGGTGTTGTAAGCCTCCTCGCTCTCCCCCCGGGCGGCCACCACCCGCCCGAGTGCTGTCCAGACGGCGATCTGCTCTACGGCTCGCGTTGTCCTGTCCACCACCGTGGCCAGTCCTTGGGGGTGCCTCCCAACTCGCTCCTCTGATGCCAAAAACTCGACCGCAGGCTGATGGACGCCGATCATCCCCATCACCAAGCGAAAGTAGAGTGGCTTTACCACATTCATGCAGTGGAGCAAGATGTCGCAGCCAGAGTAGGCGAGGGCCGCTGCCACCTAGGGCTGGCCTTCGTGCCCCTCACTCTCGTACGTCGTCCATCAAACCTATCAAATAAGAAAGTCACATTAGCATCATAAGCATATAAGTTGCATTTAAAAGAAAAGTTTTAGTTTAGAGTCTTATCGAGGGGAAGGGTAGTGTGTCCAAGTCATCCTGGATCCCCCAAACCTGTCGCCGCAGGGACCCAGTCTCCTGTGGGGCCGTCCTGTAACGTCCCAGAGTCCATAATGCCAATAATTCGTCACTCAGTGTCGAATTACCACCACTATGAACTGAGAGTCATCTCAAATTCTCATGTACACACCACAACCATATCTCTGATGCCAACTGTAACGACCCAAGATTCAGATATCGGGAATGACCCGATACCATTCGAATCCTGACCCACTGCCCACGAGCTGGAGGGCTCAGAAGGGCTAAAAGGATAGGTGTGGTGTACACAAAAATAGGAAATAAAGCAAGGCAATAGATATAATAACAGAAATAAATAACTAACTGTAATAGAGTCCAGTTCAACAAAAGTACAGTCTAAAGTAGTAAAACGTACCAAATGCTAAGTGAACACTCAGCCCGACGAGCTGGCAGCTAAGGATCTCCACGCAGTACCCTCAAACTGTGAGGAAGAATCGCAACACCTGAAAACCAATGGTGAGCCTCCTATCACTGGCTCAGTAGGGGTCCCGCAGAACCCCAACCGAAAACAACGGCGGCACGAAAAGTAGTAACTACAAAAAAATAACAACGACAGTAGGAAAGTAACCACGGTGGCCGGTAAAATCTCGGCTCTAAAGCTGCTCCTACTGTACTGGAAAATATGACCTGGTCACCCCGTCGAGGGACAGCCAAGTCACGAACCCAACGCCCCGATCCTACTGTCGGGGGGCAACCAAAACACGGACCGCCCTAGCCACGCTACTAGAAAAATGCCACGACACGTCTGTCGTGGGGGCATGTCCTCACAGACAAGGCCCACGCCGAAACCACGTGGTCTAGAAACACCGTCATGACCTCACCGTCGTGAACTCAACGCCATCTAGGGAAAGCCCTCAGTGATGCTCACCGGAAACTCCAGACCTCGACTACGGGAATGCACTCGAAACCACACACGAAGCCCCATCTCACAGATGGGAAGTGAAAACCTGGGACACGACAACTCATGTCTCGTGACGAGAGTACCGCCCACCAAAAGCAAGGCCGGATGTGTCCACTAATGACTTAGTCCACACCCTCAAGTGTCTCCCTGCGACGCCCCAGGCGAAAACTGAGACGCTGTAACAGTAACAAGGTACACAGAACAAGGACTAGCTAGGGTCACGCTCATCAGCATGCGTCCTTTGCCCCAAACTATGCGTGCACACATAGACCATCTACTCTAGGTCTAGTCCTCTAGATTGTTTTCCCCCCAGCTGGACTCTAGCTGCAAAGGCAAGGGGCCCTGTGGTAACCAGCCTAAAAATCATCTCACTCAGGTCACGCTCTCAACCACTCCCAAGTGGGTCCGCACCTGCGTGTGCAGGAAAGCTACGATTAGTGAGGGCTCACAGAACGTGAACACTGAAAATCATGTATGCACCCATCATGAGTAACGCGGAGTAACAGGTGACCTGAGGCCACCAGACTCTAGATAGCCCACTAGACCTACTAAACCCAACGACCCTTGAGTCACGAGACTCGGGGTCAAGACCATTGCACGTGACAGCACAGAGCCATCGATCTAGCCTAATCCCTAGGTCTGAAACTACGGTGACAAGATTCTTGAGGTAGCTTACAAGCCACCGAGTTGATCCCTCATCTAAGGGACACACAAAAAATCTCCAACCCCAGATTGGTTAATTGGACTCACAGTCCAAAGCCATTCACACACGGCCCACACGAAAACTCGAAACACATGCACGGGGTCACCCGGACTCTCTAAACACATGGGCATGCTAATCGAGATAACGTGACACTTTCGGACACCCCTAAAACATGAACATGAAACCCACGGCGCCTGGGACACTCACGGGGTCATAGGACGGTCATTGGGTCACAACCAGACCGACCGGAGACCTACACAACGCGAAACAGACACGACAAGTACGAAAAGCACCTAGCGATCTACCCCTGGACCATTAGGGAGCCTAGCGGTCTACCCCTGGACCGCTAAGGCAAGCCTAGCGGTCTACCCTTGGACCGCTAAGCTCCTGGAACTCACAAACGCCTAGCGGTCTCTTTTAGTTAAGTCATCTCTACACGTGATATCTGCCTTGAATTTTATGTTTTATGAATCCACCTTATTATCCTACAATGATCTATTTTCTTTGTAATTCTTTGGCAACTACAAACTATAGTGGATGTCAAATCACACAACCAATGTTTGCGCATATAGGGCCCAATCTGGTCTTGGGAGGAGCACCCGAAAGTACTAGTGCCCATGGGAGATGAATGATTACGGTGTGACATTGCACCGGAGTGCATGACTATCTTGATTATGACGTTTCACAATCTCTCTCTCTCTCTCTCTCGTGCTTGACTTGACTTGCTTGATTTGCGTGGCCCGAAATAGGCAAGTACTTGAATAAATGAGTAACCACTATCTCGTGACATGACTTGATACTACATACTTGGTTCCCCTTGTTAATTTTACTTGATATACTTGAAATCTTGCTTGCTCGTTCTGATAGTTATCATTCCATTCTTGTCATTACCTACATTTTTCTCATGCATGAACATGCCATATTGCATGATGTATTAATCACTTAAAGCTAGTCTGGGTCTAGAGATATAATTCCTACTGAGTGTTCACTCATCAAGTATTTTCCAATATTTTTCAGGTAACTCAGACTCTGACTCGCAACCAGATGGGGATGACTAAGAGTGATGAGCGTAGAACCTTCAAGCATCGTGCCAAGTCCCGCCGCATCATGTCTTAACTTTGGTGTCATTGTCAGATGATATCTTTTTTTTTAATTGAGTCGTGATGTAAGAGGCTTATGTCCTCAAGTTGTTGGATATTCTTCCCTATAAGTCTTCCGCTGTTAAGTTGTCAATTATAGTTGATGTTATTTGGCGATATTGGTATCAGTTATTGGATATTGTCGACATTATGGATTTGTGGAATTGTCAATTGTCACCATGTCTATTTATTGCGCACTCTCGTAGTCAAAATTCTTAATGCTCTGATTGACATGAATGATATAAACTCGTCGCGCTCTCCAGGTTCCTTCCGCGCTCGGGGCGTGACAGTTTTTGTGGTATCAGAGCCTAGGATTTCAAATTCCTAGGAAAAATCTCAAGTCCAAGGATAGGTCAACTCCTAGAAACTGTGAGATTAGGTAGATCCATGGGATTAAGTCATAGGACTTACAACCTTATAAGTATGAACGTATCAAAAACTAATTAAGCATTTAAATCCTTGTAGGATTATGGCTGCTGAACGCGCACAATGGTGTGAGATGCAACAAACCGTCTAGAACTTTACTCAAGTGCTACAACAGATGGCGTAGGGCGGAGCACACCGTGGAGCAAGAGATCTCCACATGAGTTTCTGGAACCTGAACCCTCCGAAGTTTACTGGTTCTTCTAACCTCGATGATGCTGAAAATTGGCTTAAGGAGATTGAACGAATTTTTCGCATTATGCAGTGCACGGACGATGAGAAAGTTTTGCTAGCCACGTTCCAGCTAGAATAAGATGCTAGATGTTGGTGGGAATCTGTGGAAGCCACCCTGATGGAAGACAATGTGACCTGGGCCAACTTTATTGGCCATTTTAACAACAAATAGTTCTCCGATCGTATCCAGGAGAAAAAGGCTGCAGAGTTTGCCGCTCTGAAATAGAGAACCCTGATTGTGGCCGAGTATGAGGCCCAGTTCTCCCGACTGGCTAGGTACGCACCTCACTTGGTGGGTACAGAGAAGATGAAAGCTCAATGCTTCTTGAACGGGCTTAGGCCCCAGTCCTTCCCCCAACTGGCTCCGATGGATATCTAGTTATATCCACAGATTGTCCATCGTGCTCAACTGCCTGAGGATGCCACAGAATTGTCCGATAAGATCCGTGGTAAAGATAAGAAGGAGACCGTCACGAGCCCCAACCACTTCAAGACTTCTCTCAACAAGAAGCGACCTTTTAATGGAGGTGAGTCCTCCAAAGACAAGAAGCGTGGAAGTTTATTAGATTGTCAAAACATTTGAGAAGTCTCAAATTTATGAGACCAACTCTCTAACAGATACAATATCAAAGTATCATATAAAATAGTGAACAAAAGGTTGTGCATAAAATGAGAGGGAGAGAGAGAGAGAGAGAGGGGGAGAGAGAGAGAGAGAGAGAGATCAACACCGGCCGCATGCTGGTAAATGGGCAAAAGACGGAATGGGATCTCCTGTGCATCATGGTCTTCACTAACATGCATGCCATCATGTCGGTGATGACAAGAGCCCTCTTTCATGTCTTTTGCAAGAATTTTGAACGGAATGCATAGTGCGACGGTTCATCACCTCCCTTGTAAAAGGGAGTAAAAAGGAGGTCCTAACTTCAAAACATGAGTGCTCCAGCGGTGGAGCTCTCAGGTCTCCCCTCAGTTTATGGTTGCCCTAGTGGGGTGAGCTAATAGGATACCCCTCTTTCGTGTGCTTATGGGGTCACACGTGTACTAGCACCTCCCAGAGGCATTGGGGGCCTTTCTCTTGGGTATCCCTTGGATAGGTTTTTTTTCCCCCCCACTTTCTCCTCTTGATCTCCTTCCCGGCTTTTGTTCACTGACCTCCCCCCCAAAAAAAACCAGTCATGACTTTTTTTTTTTGAGAGAACGGAACCCACATCCGCATCTTCTCCTCTCCTCCTTCTCCTCCTGGTTCCACCAGCTTCCTCACTTCCTTACCGGGCCACCGGCAGTTGCCACTGCTCTAAGCTCCGCTCAATGTGCCACTGAACTGTGTCCTGGGCAATGGGAGCCTACCACTCAAGGATCCCCCCACCACCTTTCTCCACCCACCAACCAGCTCCTTTGGCCGCCCCCCGTCGTCGTCGTTCGTTCTCAGGTGCCCGCGCAGCTTCCTCCTCACAGCCCCACGAAGCACCGAGGGGAGCATCCAGTACAGCTCCTCCTACATGTCCTCCGCCACCGTCTCCGACGATCGTGCCAGGCTCTCGACGAGCATGATCACCTTGGAGTAGAGGAGCGCCAGGCCAGACCCCCCCCAGTGTGTTGGGGGGGGGGGCGCCAGAGCCTTCTCCTTCCATAGCCTGGCCGCACTGGTAGCTGCTTTAGTAGGGGAACGAAGGATGGGGCATGAGTTTCGGATGAGCATGCTCCCGTTTGCCGCGGGGGGACTTCTCTTGAGGGGCCCTAGTGGGTGTGGTGGTGTTGTGGGTGGAGGCGAGAGTGGTGGTGCGGGACGAGCTCTACGCGACCGTGGTGGCTTGTCATGGCCCGAGGGAGGTCGGCTACGAAGGTGCCAGAGACAGAGCAGAGGCGCTCGAAGATGGAGACGATGGAGCGAGCCCCCTCGTCCTACGCTCTCTCTCCCCACGCTCCCTCCCTCTCCCTGTCTCTCTCGGCGCTCCCTCTCTCTCTCTCTCTCTCTCCCGGTCCCCCCTCCCCCCGTAGCAACACTGCCTCCTTGTCCCAGGCCCTGGCCCCAATGTCAATGCCGCCTCCGCCTCTGTCGCCGCCGCCGCCCCCTCGTCCTGGGTCACCACTACCTCAACCTCGTCTGCGTCTGCGGTGGCCGGGCCGGTAGGAATCGGGCCGGTCCACCGGTGCTCCATTTGCCTCCGGTGCTTCCCGCCAGGGTAGGCCCTGGGTGGGCACAAACGGCTGCACTACGACGGGGGTTGCCACAGCCAGCGCCGACGCCAGTGCAAGTGCCGGCAAGGCCGCCGTGTCCTCCTCCGAGGGCTCTTCTTCTTCTTCTTCTTGGGTGTTTCTTCCGTTCACTCCACCATGTGGACATCGTGGTGGTGGGGGTGGAAACCAGGGGAAGAACCTTCCGGCACGACGTTCACCACGTCCCAGCACCTCCACAGCAGTCACTACGATCGTCAGCCACTCCCTCTCTCTCTCTCTCCCGGTGCTCTCTCTCCCAATGCACGAAATAGATTAGTTGCATTAAAAAAAATCTACCTGGAGGAATAGTGTAAAGCCACTCACAGTCATCTGTCGATCTGTCCCTTGGGACAGACCTACAAATAAATGTGCCAATACAGCGGCTCCCCAGGCATACTGCCCTACTCTCTCTAGGTCGACTAAGAACTCTAGGAAGCGGCAATAAATGTCGTCTCCCTTGGAACCTAGAAACAACCTCCCCAGCAGGAAGAGGAGGAATCTCCTCAAGTCCATATTTGACTTCTCCTTGTTACTAGCATCCACGTAGTACACAGTGCGGAACCCTCTTTCAGCTCTCTCCATGAATTCCTCTAATGACTCGTTATCAAATGGATGAATGTCAGTATGCCCCAATGCCTCCATGATAGATGCCCTGGCTACTAACCTGCTCTTTCGATCCTTTAATTCCAACCCCAGAAGCTTCTGAGCACCCTCTCGATAATCGGGGTAGGTGACCCCAGTCACTACCTCGCCATCCACTCAGAGGCCAGTGATGTGAGCTATATCCTCCAAACTGGGCATCATATGTCCCCGGGGCATCAGGAAGGCCCGACTCTCTGGGTCGCATCTCTCACGCACCGCTTGGATGAGGGCGAGGTCGAGCTTAATTGGTTCGACCCGTAGGAAGGCGTCGAATCCCATCATGTCTAATCGAGCTTTTTGGAAGTCCAGAAGGCCCCGATATGCAGCCACCACCAATTCCCATGAGATGAGTGACATTGTCATACTCTGACCATACACAAGAAATGAGAAAGAGGTGCATAAATAAAAAAAAGGAGAGAGAATAAAGGATGAAGAAAGAAATGAAAGGGGTCGTAAAGAAAGGATGAAGGGAGAAATGAAAATGCTTGATTAGAAGCTATGATTGGGTCCTCTCACTAAGGTGCCCTTCGATATCGGAGAGCCTCCTAGAACTACCACTGGATCTACTTCTCTTCAAGGAGCGAGAAGACTCGCCCTCTATCCTGAAACTAGACTCACCCTCCATCCCAAAAATTGAGAATCTTTTCTTTTCTTAAACAAAATTTCACTCTTCTAATCAACCTTCGCTGCTTCGGGTCTTTCAGGAGAACAAGAAGGGGCTATTTATAGAATTGAAGGGATGTGATCCGGATCTGTCACCATTCCTCTTGTAGTGGCCCTTGTGACAAGGCACCCATCTTTCACTTTCAAATGTTACTTCACCAGTCACTTGGAGTAAATGAGGTTGGTGGCGTAGCTGGTCGATTCGCACCCTATGCTGTCTAAGGTTCCATGTGCTCATCGTCATGTTGCAATTAAGTTGATGGGGACATCTACATAGGAAAGATGACTAGAGGACGATGTCATTAAATTTGGTTGTAGACCCATCTACATGGAAAGAGGATCAGAGGACGGCATCACTAAATTTGGCGGTAGACTCATCTACATGGGAAAGATGACCATAGGACATCGTCATCTACATGGGAAAGACGACTAGAGGACGGCATCATTAAATTTGGTGATAAACTCTTCTGCAAGGAACGAGCACGGTGAGACACGATCCGTTATTTCGGGGTGTGGTTCTGCCAAATACGTCACGTGGGAACAACATGGAAGAGAGGAGGTGTAGAAGGGAAGGAACACACAAAGAAACAGAACAAGTGATAGGAAACAAACCATTCCATTCTCACATCTATATAAACTGTCATGTACATCATAGTGAGGGGGTGGGTGTACAAGTAACTCACTAACTCTCACCACCACCCTCCTGGTCATCTCTCCTCCCTCCTAAGGCGAGGGTCCCTGGGAAGCCTCATGGAGGTCTGCAAGGCGATGCTAGCCTCACCCCGCAGTGCCCGATCGACCTCACTAGCGCGTAGCTCCTCTTTTGAGGAAACAAATAGGTTACCAATGGAGAAGGAGCCAGATTGACGGAGGCGCACCGCATGCTATCATCTCCTCTGGTATGGCTCCTCGCCATCCTTCAACCTCTGCTTCGCGACCCCAAGGCTCAACCGGAGCTCCATCACCTAGGCCTCCAGCACCCTCCTCTCGTCCCAACCTCGATGCCGCTCTGCCCTCCTCTCCTCTCTCTCCCTCTCTCCTTCCGCTCTCTCCCACGCTACCTCTCTCCTCGCCACCTGGAGAGAAACCCTCAGCTCTAGGACATCTCGGGGCAATTCCTCTTGTCGTCGTTGCTCCTCCTCCAGCTCCGCTATCTGAGCATCGCGCTCTGCCACTGAGCAACACGCTCCTCCTCGACCGGCACCGTGCAAGTCAGGGCATCTCGGATCTCCACTGCTGGCCAGAGCCAACCATTTCGCAACATCAAAAAAAAAGAGGGTGAGAGAGGGTGAAAATCACATGCAATAGCATCAAAAGTCCGTGCTTATTTGAAATAAAAAGGGCTACATTAACGGTTGGGCGCTTCAGGCCTTAATTTTTCAAATTCAGTTACATAAGCTCTCCATAACTCCCAATCTTTCTCTATATGCACCATCACCTTCAGTGGAATGCTCGTCTTCCACGATATTTTAATTATCTTCACATCCTTTGCATCCCCTTTCGTACCTAAATCCCTTTCCTTAATCATAGGAAGGTTAGAGAGCGTGGGAAAAGAATGACGAGGGAGGCCAATTTGAGGATAACACTGGTGCACATTATAAAGGATAAATTTAGTTGCACCAATGAGTTGGAGTTCCACAACAGGAGATGATCTTGCGAGAAGATCATGCGGGAGTAAACATGTCGGCACGCAAGTAAACATGTCTTGCACCATGGTATTGAAGTGAGTACACCAATCTCCACATGTCTTCAGCCGAGGAACGTGATTGACCACACTCCCACCAAAGCCCAACACATCGGTCATGCAATAAATGGGGCTTTGTTGGAAGATTCTGGAAGTAGTTCGTGCCTCCTCGCAGTGATCAAATTTGAAATGGAGATCAATCCAACAACCATGCACCCATAAGGAGGCCGGCCCATGTTGGAAGCCGTGAGATCACTGTAAAGGTAGGCAAGAATGGTAGGCTCCACTTTTTTGCCCTCCCAAAGTCCACAAATAGCGCCCAATTGATCTTCCTCTACGATGTTGTCAGTGCAAGGGAAGAGGAGAGCTCCAGCCAAATAGATCGTGAACCCTTTCATGAGTCTTTCTAAATGTTCATCACATGTCAACCCTTCTAAGGCACTCATGGTCCAGTCTGCGAGCTTTTGTAGGTTGATTCCCCTCTAGGTCTGGACGCATTTAATGGCTCCGGAGGGCATGAAGCTTCCAAGAATTTTCTCGGAGGATACCTTCTTTCGCATGGGCAAGATCTTTATTTTGCCAACCTTCCTGAATCTTTTTAAGCCAAGCAGAAGTTCTGTCTCCTCGAGAAAGGTCATTGCCTCAAAAGTGGGGAAGATGAATGTGTGAATTTGGGGGTGCCAAACCTCTACCAGTGCGCCCATGGCCGCCAAGTCCATGTAGATCTTGTCATAATGCTTGGAGTGAACCACGAGCCCTTGGAGGTTCCATTTTGTGATGATAGTTGTCATGCCAATGATAATATTGGAAGTAAGCTTTGAAAGTCAAGGCAACTTGGAAAACTTCCTCAGGCTCGGAAAGAGACGGTACAACTAACATAAAAAAGAAAAGAAGAATGAGAAAGTAAAAAAAAATCCATGTATAAGGAAGGAGAAACGGTGTCAACTAACCATCCGCAATTGGATCCTCTCGCTCAGGTGATCCTCGATGTCAGTGAGTCTTTTAAAGCCGTGGCCAAGCTTGCTTCTGTTCGCCAGGTGAGAAGACTCACCTTCCATCTCAAAAGGCCAAAATCTCTCCTCCTCTTCCTTTTAAGGGTTTAACTCCCTCAAACCACTCTTTGATGCCCTTTGCTAGGCCAAGCAGGGAGGATACTTATAGGGAGGAAGGAGACATAAAAAAAAATAATTTAGGAGTTGCCATTGTAGGCTGTGGTGAAGGAACCCTATCTTCCTATGTTGTGTTCTCTTCTGCTTCGGTGAATCATCTGGTGTGTTGATTTCCATGTACAGTGGAGTGCAATTCTGTTTCTTACAAAATAATTCTATTTTACTGTGTGTTCAGTGAAGGTTTCAAAAAAAAAGAGCGAAGGGGCACCACTGTCCCACCTTATCCCACCTCCGGCCACCTCGGTAATCGAATCCCCATCATGTCATGCATTATACTATATAATATCTACACTATTAGAATATATCAAGGACCTTACGGCCTGAACGAATCTAAAATTTGGGTTCTCCTTCAACAAAAATAGTGATGATTTCAGAGGAGTTTATGTCGTACTGATAGGCAATTAAGTTGTGGTAGCTTGGGGATGATGGTTCCGTTCGGTAAGTCGGTGCATGGAAAAACGGGTTCCGACTTAGTACCGACTCACGGGATTAGTATCCAGACCCGGTCTTAACATCTTAACAATATTATCCTTGGCTATTTTATACCTTTAATTTATTTTAATTTTTCCTTTGAACCCAGCATGCATTCATGTAGGACTTTCGACACATGCCACGACAACAAATCTTGAAGAAATAAAATGACAGATATGGCAAGCAGCAGCTTAAGCAAGGAGACATAGTCCTTATAGCTGATAGCTTGACAACATCGGCTCCAGTGCCAAAGGCTACAGGGAACACCTGGCACACAAGACACCAACGACAACAGCACTGGACCACAAACACAATCAAGTTAGTCCTCACTCAGATATGACATCCGATTGAGTTGCAAGCTAACTCTACCAAGAGAGAAGAGTACTGTAAGCTAACCGACAAGACCACGGTCCACATAGTGTCAAAACAGATACACAAAATCATAGAGAAACAGTGATAAAATGACAACACGGCAGCACTTGCAGGATCCTGGCTCCGTACAGGACACAGAACCACGGATCACAACTGCAAGCTGGGTCACATCAAGGCACAGCAATAGCTGAACGCACGACTATAAGGGGTTAGTCACACATCGAGCAGTTCATCAAGGAAAGGACCCACGATAGCAAGGAAACGACAATCTCGAGAAACGTATCTCAAGAACCATGATCACGTCCTGAGAGCACAACACCCAAGAGAAGAAATGCAGAGCAAAGGGTATTCAGTTAGCAGGAATGCCGGCAGATTCCCCAGTACTCACAAATGCTAGTGCCAATGCTGAAATAACTCCAGCAACAGCACGGCAACAGACAACACCAAGGCACAGGAAGCCAAGATGAAGTCACATTGAGAAAGAACAATGCTCTCGACTAGAGGGAATCTCACAACAACGATACTCAGCCCATGGGTAATCAGCCCACACACTTCCACTGCACACTCATACAATACACACAGGCATCGAAAAATATCTCGGTATCCGCATTCAGCACATACACGGCGCCATCGCAATTCATGAAAATCGCAAATAGCACGCCACGAGTACTGATCCAGCAAACAACCGATCGTAATTAGCCTGAGTGCAAAGGAGAAGAGCACCAGCTTCAGCACAACGCCCAAAGAAGAAATGCCAATCTCAGCTTACCATTACATCCTAAAACAACTACCAAGCCTTCACAAAACATCGGCCACTAGACATGGCATGACAAACACGGTGCACCAAAGCTCTTAACACCATGACAGAGTCCAAAGCCAAGCAATCGTAGAGCAAGGAGCAGATCAGGCTCAGATTAAACACTGTCCACACTTAAGCAGACACGAGACAAAGGCATCACTAAGACAGTAATTCCAAGACTTACCTCAAAAAGACTCCACCAAACAGGACGAAGAGCATCAAGCTCACTAACAGAAGCTCACCAGGAAGGAAAATCCTAGGTCGCCTGAGCATCTTCTCAATTGAGAGGATCTAATCGAGCACTTCGACAGACGTGAAACGTATCAGGAGCTGCACAGACTCAAGCTGGGATGACCAAAATAATGTAAGAACGTGTACGGTTATCACACCAACGCTAAAAAGTCACCAGCCACCTGAGCCAATCGCGAAAAGATCTCGAACAATGTACCGCAAATTCAAGCTTTTCGACGAACTCTGCCAAGTACAACAAGATCGAGACAGACATCATGATGACAAGGAAGTATCTCGTCACGCCCTGATGAGAGCAAAAACCATCTTGTACGGTGCTAACACGGCACGCACAAGATGACACACGAAAAACGAAGTGATAAAGAATCGCGAAACTAATGCCAGCTGAAGACTGTACTGGACTTTCAGGTCTCTGGAGACTGTATATCTCGGATTCCCATGTACTTCACTCAACAATGCTCTGATACCAACTGTGATGACCCGGATCCCGAATACTGGATATACCCAATAGGACTACCGAGTAGACCTGATACCGCTTGGAACCCGTGAAGCCTCCCAAGAGTTGTAAAGCTCTGAAGGGATAAAAGGATTATCGTGTAGTACATTGAAGCCACAGAGATATAATAGTAAGTAATTAAATTTGTACATCAGACAGGCCGTAGCCAATACAAAGCACATAAAAAAGAGAAACCGATACAATATGAATTGATAACTCGATGCGGACGAGGTTAGCAGCTCCAAACTGAGCCACTGATTCCACCCAGTGTGGAAACTGGCTTGGGCAGTAGGACAGCTAACTTTATCTGCTCGGGGAGTTTGGAAGAGATGGTATCAGTAAATAAAAAAAAAGAGGAGGGTATGCCCGACCACCAACTTCGTAGAAAACAGAAAACAAGCACCCTCTAGATGGTGTGGGCAAGAAGAAAAGGAAAAAAGAAAAGAAGAAGAACTGAAGAGGGAGAAAGATTTGAACACTCACTTGGCATATAGGGAGTGGGAGGGGAGGAGGGGAGAAGAACAGAGGAAGAAAGGTGAGGCCATAGTGTTGAATGCCTTTCTCTCTTGTACCATCCTCCAAACCATCCCCCCCTCCTGGTGTGGGCAACGGCCCGGAGGCCATAGAAGAGCGCCTCGTCATGTGCCATCTATTCTTCCACGCCATCCACCGAGCCGCCATCTATTCTTCTACGCCGAAGCAGCCCGAACGCCCCAACAACCGCTAAAGCATTCGTCTTCATCGTCGACCTCCAAGCTTCGCTAGAGAACAGCAGACAAGAAGGAGGTGTGGGGGAAAACGTAAAAACCCTTGTGCAGTACGAAGAGGAGGAGGCACCCTCCGGAATCTTTTATAGGCCGAAGAGGGAGGCAACTTGTCCTAATTAAACCTCTCCTCAAAAAGACGCAAAGGGAATTCCAAGGCAAACATCCTTCCCTAGGAGTAATTATGCCACTTTCCCCCACAAGACCCTTCCAGAATTCTGCAACGAGAATACGCAAAATGACAGGTCATTCAAAGCGTGGGAAGGCGAAAAGGCCCCAGATCAACGCCAATGATTCGACCGATCAACATGCGGCCTGGTTCTTCGACAGAAGATTGTATGAGATCTTCGATTTTCTGACGCCAGCGGATATGAAGAATCACACCCAGTCAAAGACAGTAAGGAGCATTTAAACACGCTCTGAACACTACTATCATCACATTCAAAAAAAAAAGAAAAGAAAAAAAGTACACGAAAAGTTTCTAGACGGCCCCCTTAAAAAACAGAAAAGGGAAAGGCCAGCAAAACAAGTACAAGTCAAGCCTAATCTATGGAGATCGGAGAAGAGCGGGAGGTCTGTGGCCCTCTTTGAGGCTCAGCAGTCAAAGGGTCCGCGGCGCTCAGCCCCGATCTTGAAATTAAGGGTGGCTCGCCCCCGGTTCCCGCGGCGCTGAGCCGGCTCAGGCGCTGACCCCACCTGTGTGGGAACTGCCTCGACCGTGCGCACCCGGGGTAGTCGGAGTTGGCGAACCTTCTTCTACAGGAGTAGAAGAGCCTTCACTACCTTCCCCGGTGCTCGACGCTGAAGGAGTAGAAGTCGAACCTTCTTCGCTTGAGTCGTAGCACTGCCCGGGGACGAAGATAAGCTCGTCAAGGACCTGCTTATGGGCCTCAATGACCGCCCGCCTGAAGCCTTGAGCAAAGCCCTTCCGCAGTCCCCGTCGGTAGCCCGACTCATAATAAGAAAAGGCGGTCTTCTTCAGGGCCTCGCGATACTCCTCCGAGCCCCAATATCACTCAATTGCCTCCGCCCCGACCCTCGCTGCCTTCTCCTCAACCTAGGCCATCTTCAAGCCAGCCTCAGTCAGCTTCACCTCGGCCCGTGTCGCTTCGGCCTCCCTCATAGCTCGCTCCCACTCTAGGACGCGATTCTCGAGCTCCTCTCACTTGACCGACCACCGTCCCAGACTCGCCGTGTGAGCTTGACTGAGACACCCGTAGTTTTAACGGATCCTTAGTGGTTCGGATCTAAGTTCCGTCCGGTGAGTTTTGACTATTTTTTAAAAAATTTAAAATATTTGTAGGCATTTAATTGCCATCACATGCGACGATCTTGACCCGAGTCTCGTGACTCAAGGACCGTTGGATTTATTAGGTCTAGTGGGCTGTCCAGAGTCTGGTGACCTCGAACCACCTGTTACTCGATGTTACTCGCGATGGGTGCGTGCATGATTCTCAGTGTTCATGTTAGTGACCCCCCACTAGTTGTGGATTTTCTGCGCACGTGAGTGCAGACCCACTCAGGAGTGGTGGAGAGCTTCGCAGGTGTGACGATTTTTAAGCTGGTTACCGTAGGGCCTCTCGCCTTTGTAGCTTGAGTCTAGGCTGGGGGGAAAACCAACTAGAGGACCCGACTTAGAGCGCATAGTCTGTGTGTGCACATGTGGTTGGGGGCTACAGGCCGGCATTAATGAGCACGACCCCAGCTAGTCCTTGCTCTGTGGTTAGTAGTATGGTGTCTCAGTTCCCGCTGGGCTGGAGGGAGACACCTGAGGTGCGGATTAAGTCATCAGTGGATGCATCTGGCCTTACTTCTTATGGGTAGGTAGTCCCGTCACTTGAATTGAGTTCTCATGACTCGAGGTTCCACTTCTCGTTTACGAGATGTGGTTTTGCATGCAATTCTAGGCATTTTCCCAAAGTCGAGGTCTAGGGTTTTCGGTGAGCGTCACGTAGGGTTTTCCCTCAAACGGCATAGAGTTCATAATGGAGAGATTGTGACTGTGTTTTCGGACTGCATGGTCTCGGTGTGGTCCTTTGTGTGTAAGCACAGGCCTCCACGATAGTGGTGTCGTGGTATTTTCCTAGTAGCGTGACTAGGGCAGTCCGTATGTTGGTAGTCCCCCAACCGTGGGACCAGGGTGTCAAGTTTCATTCCGATAGGAGTAGTTGTAGAGCTGTGGTTTCATCGGCCGCCGTGTTTTGGGGATTCGAGTATGGCCGCACTTCCCGTCGTTGTTATTGTACCTACTCCTGCTATTGTTGTTGTTCTTGCTATAGTTGTTGCTTTCCATTAGTGCCGTTATTTTTGATTGGAGTTTTGCAAGACCCCTACTTAGCAAGTGATAGGAGGCTCACCCCTGTTTTTCTGGTGTGGCAATTTTTCCTCGAGGTTTGAGAGAGTTGCGTGGAGGTCCTTAGCTACCAGCTCACCGGGCTGAGTGTTCACTCAGTATTGGGTATGCTTTCCTACCTTAAACTGTACTTTAGTTGGACTGGACTCTATTGTAATTAGATTGTTTATTTCTATTAATTTTTGTATTGTCCTACCTGGTTTTATATTTCTGTGTACACCACACCTATCATTTTAGCCCTTCCTAGCCCTCCGACTCGCGGGTGCCGGTCCAAGGTTCGAATGGTATCGGATTATTCTCGGTATCCAGATCTTGGGTCGCTACAGCCAGGGCCTCCACAACCCATAAACATGGGTGAGAAGGGGACTGGCCACTTCCTCAGAAAGCTCACACGTGGGACAGCAGAAAGTATGCATATCGAGAAAACAAGGTGCGAGCATATCATAGAAGCAAAAGCACTAGGGATCGAGATAGACAATGTGGACCTAATCAAAGGCCTTGGGGAAGGGACTTGTGATTAATATTGCCCAGGAGGGCATCATTGTGAGGGTCAAGACAACTACGACCTGTTTCACTGACTGGGGAGCGGAGCGAGACCTCAGAGTGAACTCTCACCTAGCGGATCGAGGAGGACTGAGACCAAGCCCGGTCTAATATGCTTGGATAGGCTGGGCCCAGATTCCTCTCATGACAGAGAACTCTCCTCCAAGTAGTAAAACAAAGAGGACAAGAAAATCTCAGCCACAAAACCTTAGCGAACTAGGGAATGGGGATAAAAAGAGTTGCAAAATTGGGTACACTCATATCTAAACACAATGAAAGGCATTTTCATTCATTCCTTCAAATAGAAACTGATACATCATCTCAAAACCCACATCTGTGAAGCCATCGGATTGCATGTGGACAGTGAGGCGATGAGCGTGATCACCTACCTCGACTACCGGGTGGGCAACCTAGAGCTTCTAGGGCTGGTGGTCAATGTGACTTTGAGGCAGAGTAGGACACTTGGCCTAGCAGATAGCGTTGGTGAGAGTACGGTGAAGTTCTTGGTGCAATTGGATGGATCTACTCGAGACGTCTTCTACCAGGATACGAGCGACTAGGGATGAGGTGGCAGAGACAACATCCATTGTCATTTCTTGGGGATCCTGAGGTAGTGGAGCTGGAGGTGGAGTTCCGACGTCATGAAGCAGAGGAACTTCCTCACGACATCATAGAGTTGAGGATTGCCCTCCCCAGGTGCCACCAAGGGAGGCAGAGCAAGAGAGAGAGGAGAGGAGGGCGGAGCAACAGTGAGGTCGGGACAAGAGGAGGGAACTAGAGGCCCAGGTGATAGAGCTCCAATTTGGCCTTTGGATTATGGAACAGAGGCCAAAAGATAGCGAGGAATGCCGCCGTCACTTCTATAGAGGAACGTTATCACCCTGATGAGGCCGATCGGGTGCCGCAGGGTGAGGCGAGTACTACCGCGTAGAGCTCAATGGGACCCCCTAGGGATCCTCGTCTTGGGAGGGAGGAGGAGGATGACCAGAGGGACGAGTAGGAGGGTGATGGCAAGAGTTAGTGAGTTACTTATGCACTCAACCCCTTGCTTTATGATGTACATGGCACTTTATATAGACTCATGAACGAAATGGCTCATCTTCATGTTACTTGCCTTCCCTTTGCATGTTCCTTCTCCTCTACGCCTCTTTTCTTCCACGTTGTTCCCATGTGGTGTGTTTGACAAGATTTCACCCCGAAATGGGGGAATCATGTCTCGTTATGGCCATGCTTTTCAATGGGAATCTCGCGTCAGAGTCGACAATGACTAGTTTTAGATCCATTCCTATGTGACATTTCAAACCTCCCGACAAATGCATCTGTCACCCTTTTTCTGTGAAAATCTTCAAGAATGACGACTTTTCAAACCTCCTACCGATGCATCCATTTTTTTTATTATCACTCAATTACGTACCCGACAAGGATCAGACCGCCTCTAACTATATAGGGGGCAAGTCAACATGTCACTTCATCGCTCATATGAGACTGACAGCAAGATGCCCTGTTACGAGGGTCACCGGTAGAGATGGAGGCGATTATCGACTCAGACCTCTTCCAACCCTATAACTACCCCCTTTTTGTTCTCCCCATGGCTAGTGAAAGCCAACTCGAAGAGTCAAAGTTTCTCTTGAGAAGGAGGAGCGAATATTTCTTAAGTTTGAGAATGGAGGGTGAATCTTCCCACTTTTCTAAGAGAAGTAGGTCCAGCATCAGCTCCATGAGGCTTTCCGATATGGAAGGGCACCTTAGTGAAAAGACCCAATCTCAATTGGTAAGTAAATGCCTTTTACTTCCTCTCTCGTTCTCTTATCCTTCTAGGAGTGCACCCCTTTCTCATTTTTTGTATGCACAGGGCATGATGCGGTCACACATTGCATGGGAGTTGGTGGTGGCCACATACCGAGGTCTTTCGGACTTCCAGAAGGCCTGACTGGACATGATGGGATTTGAAAACTTCCTCCGGGTCAAGCCTATTAAACTCGATCTCCCCCTCATCGAAGCACTACGTGAAAGATGGGACCCAACAAGTCGAGCATTCCTGGTGCCCTGGAGACACATGGCACCCAGTTTGGAGGATGTGGTCTGAATTACGGGTCTCAGAGTGGATGGTGAGGCAGTGACCGGAGTCACCTATCCTAATTACTGAGAAGGGGCTCAAAAGCTACTTAGGTTGGACTTGGACGATCGAAAGTAGATGGCGAACAAGAAAGGGGGTTGAATTGTCCCCTTTTACCTAGATGGCAAATTTTAAAAACAATCTAAACTGACCACAGTGGAAACGAGAGTGAGCCGACCACCCACGACTCATCGCCGGTTTCTCAACCGCGCACGTCCGATCGCTTCCCTCGCGTGGGATGTACCCGAGCTTACTTAGAGTCCCAGTCGGTCTCGAGTCTCGCGGGTCCGTCCCTCATCAGAATGGCTTAAACACCAAGTTAGGAGTAAAATTCTCTTATTTTATGCGATTTCGTGCTTTATACACGGAGTATTTCATGATTTCCTATGACTGCACATGCATTATCATTACAACATGTTATCCTTATACCCCTTAATTAAAGATGATAATTCTTGTTTAATTCATACTCAGTCATGCATCCTAATTGTTATAAACATATTAGCATGCTTTACCCTTTTAGTCTTCATAACTTTCATGCATAAATTCTCCTAGAAATCAGCCACGTACCTCGATTTTACTTCTGTCTACTACAGATAAGAAATGGTCTCCCTGAGATTGCTATCATCTGATAGCGACCCAACAACTAACTGCTACCCCGAGTATGCGGTCCTCATCTGACCGATATTTACTTTCTATTTTCTACACTTTGTTAACTCCAAACAAATTGCATATTAGCCCTGTTAATTATATGTTAAGCCTAGGTAATTAGGTCTTATTCCTAGTTTTGACCCTGAATTCATATTAATGGTCACATTGTGCATCCATCATGCTAGGTTTCATGGGTTACATGCTTTAAGAACTTATTTTAATCTTATGCTACTTTCATGCCAAAACCATATAATTTTGTATTAAAGTTATATTTCATATGGCTTATGGACTTGTTGTATTGATGATTTGATCATGGTTTCTACATAATCCCCTCTCATCTTTGAGTCTTTCTTTTAAGTACATGGCACGTATTCTGATATGATGTCATTAGTTACACTTTGCACATGATAGACACACTTTCTTAGACTTGTGAATCTCTCCACCAGATATTCCTTCTATCAGACTAGGGGATCATGTTTCAAGACCTCCATAAGTCTCCGCAAGCCTGGGATTCTCACTAGGATGCCGAGCTGGTTGTACCCTTAAAGCTCATTTGTCCATAAAGCACTTAAGTTATCAGCATTTTTCTGTGTCCTGGATAGTAGCGGCCATCAGGGGACCGCCAATATCAAGTAGTAGATCGCATTATGCCAGATATTCGACTGCGTTGACCCTTTCCTCTTTCTGGTGTCGACTCTGTCTAGTTGCGACTGTCCCGTGACCATTTTCTGCCAGATTGTAGCTATCCCAAGATCGCTACCTTCGGGTTGCGGTCAAGTTGGGACCGCTATTTCAAGAAATTACCCTAGCATGACCGTTTTCTATCTTAAGTGTTCTTAACCGAGGGTTTGACCCAAGGGTTGACTTTCCTATGTTCTTAGATGGTCCTCTGATTATCTAGAACTCAACACTTTATTCAAAAAGCTATCTAATGAATTATGGAAGCTAAGGAATGTACCGTTATGCTGTTGGATTCCTCACGTGGCATGATCTTATTCTTAATTTACTATTTGAACTCTCTTGATTATGTTGGCACGTTCTTACCTCGATCTTGTTATCATGAGCTTATTATTGAATTGTTACCTTACTGGCCAAACTTTATTGTTATATCTCATGGAAGTAGCTTGATTTATAACGTGAAGATGTAGATCGGGCACTGATTGTGTCCAAGGGCTCGACGCTAGCCTCCTCAGCTGATTGCCAGAAACATACTATAAACCATGGGATATGATGAACATTGACGTCGTATTGTGCCGGGAGTACTTTTTTTATAAACGGGTAAAATCCACAAGGCCATCTCATGAAATTTACATGCTTATTACATGACATTCTAGTGCATAGCCTTATGATTATGAAAAGTGAAAAGTGAGTGCGTTCTCGTTAAGTGTATTTTCATTCGTGAAAGGCCACTTTACATTCTTGCTTGATCATGCTCGCATTCTACAGGACCACTGAACATTGCTAATCCACCTTGTAAGCAAGCATTTAGCTTCAGCTGACTTGATTAGAGTATACTTGCATGCGGCTGTAGGCTAATTCTTCACTAGAGACCGTCAATTTCTTCTGCTGTGTCGACCTTGTGCATGCAGTAGTTGCACTTGTGTTTGTTCTTCTGCCTTGACGTGGTTCTTGAGTGCACCGACATATCGATCTTGAAGTGCTGATGTGCATCGACCTGAGTGTCATTAGCTAACATTGCTACATCGACCTTCTCAAAGATATAGCACTTGAATGTCTAGGTGCATCGACCTGGTGAGCATAAAGGCTCCGCTGCATCGACCTGAAGATCATGAACCGCTTCAACTGCATCCACGTGATAGCCTTTAACCGTGGCCACTGCATCGACCTGACTGCTTAATGCATTGATGCGTCGAGTGCTCTAGCTATGGCTTCAGCCTGATGAGCAAGAGATTCTTTAGGTTCATCAACCTGTTGAGCTCGAACGACAGATGTGCATCGATCTGTCCAACCAACAATCACACTGCTGCATCGACTTTTCATGCTAACTCTCGTTCAGCTGTGTCGAGGCAATGTCTTGGACTTGGGCTTCTTTCTTCATCACATCTTCACGTTACATTTGCCCCTTTAAACCTGTTCTTTTCAGCATTCAACCATAGACTTCTACACATAATGCAATCATGATAGAAGTAATAGAAGCAAGCAATTACATTAGGTTAAGCAATGCACCAATGCAGCATCAACACATATGGCATCATCATGCAGACTCAGGATGACTCACAATGTTGCAGCAATGCAGCATCAACACATATGACATCATCATGCAGACTCAAGATGACTCACAATGTTGCACCAATGCAGCATCAACACATATGGCATCATCATGCAGACTCAAGATGGCTCACAATGTTGCACCAATGCACCATCAACACATATGGCATCATCATACAGACTCAAGATGACTCACAATGTTTGGCATCATCAAAATCACAAGGACATAACATTCTCCCCCTTTTTGATGATGGCAACACTATGAGTCATCAATCATTATGCTCAGACTCCAAGCACAGACTCATATCAAACTCATCTCCCCCTTTGACATCATCAAAAGAAGGTAAGATAGTTTGATATTCTCAGTGAAGTTAAATGCTTAGACATGAATTATGCAGATAGCAAGTGAAGCCTATTCTCCCCTGAAAAGGTGAAGAGATATCCCCCTTTGACAAATCCAAAGGATTGAATTGAATTAAGGATAGGGGTATGGCCATGAATAGCCAATAATGATTTCAAAAGAAACACAAGGACAGCCATGAACAGTTTTCAGAGAAGAAAGAGCATCAAGCAGATCTTGTAGATGAATCTCCCCTAAAAAATGAAACAATCTCCCCCTTTGACATAGCAGAGGGATTGGAATGGAAGTCAATCAGCAAGCACACAGGGATAATCATGCACAAGTATAGGTCAAGTTAAATTTCATCACAGGGAGCAGAATCTGATATGGAATTGAATATGTAGTGAAGTTGAAAACAGATGATATGAGCAATCCAAGTTCAAGAGTTCCAATAGTAATGATTTCTGACTGAAGGTCTAATAATTCAAGAAGGTTTTCAATGAGATACCAATTTCATAAATCTAGAAATAAAGATATTTCAGAGTCTTCAATTATAAGGGCTCATGAATGAATCATAATTAAACAGCATGGTTTAAATATGATGTAATCAAAATTTGTCAATAATATTCTATACTCATATCTGAAATAAAATCTTAATAAAGATAAACCAAGCCCTCATATTAACTTCTTATTTAACCTTCATTCATCTTACTCACTTAATGACAATGACTTCTTTAAGAGTCACATTTAGTGGTATTGAGATTAAACAACCATGAAAACATTTGATTTTGTCTAGGGTTTCATCAACTTGTAAGCTTGGAGGCAGGACATTGACTTGGCCTTTCAACAATTCAACAGCAATCCGAACATCATAACACAGGTCTTTAAGCTTGGCAAAAGATTGTACAAAACCTGTTTGATTGCCGTGCACAGTTCTCACAACACACACGCAGCTGTGTAAAATAAATTATCATTGAAAATATAATTCCTTCATTCACAGCATGTACATGGCTGTGTAAAGATAAATTATCACTTGAAACATAATTTAGCTGCCATTTCATTCCATTGTCTCAAGAATTGTGCATCATCAGTGCTCCTTGTGTTTGCAATACTGGATTCTCCAAGTTGGCATCCTGTGTGCTCACCCCAAGACTCCCAATGAGATGAATAAGTGCCCCCTACATGAGGTTGCTCTTGTCCAAGCTGTGCCCAAGGGTCTTGCGGTTGTGTACTATAATCTTTTGACCATGGCTCCCAAGTAGAGTGTGAGTTACTTGAAAAAAATAAGAACTCTCATTAGGGTGTTGTCTTATCATCTCATGCCAGTTAAGAATAATAAAAGGTACCTAAAAATCCCCAAATTGAGACCTTAGTCCTTACCTCCATGATCATGTTGTTGCTACCCCCAAGATTGCCAATCATGATATTGTGATGTAGTGTCTTGTTGGGCCCAAGTTTCCCAATGAGATGCACCTCCATAAGTACCATAACTTTGTTCCTCTTCTTGTTGTTTAGCAGCCTATAATTCCCAAAAAGTTGGACCACCTCCTTCATATTGTACTTGTCCTTTGCATCTATTATCATCATCATCATCTCTTTGAACACGAGGACGAGGTCATTTGGGGTGGCCCTCATCTTGTTGTCTTGTGCTTGATTTTCTTTTGTATACCTGGCTTTGCTTTCCCTTATCTGTAGATCTGAATGCAATAGTAGACTCAGAAATCCTTAGTGGCTGAATATCAAACTCATCATGCTCTCTTCTACGGGGAATAGACACAGAATGCCGATGTGGGATGCAAGGCTAGAACTCAGGGTTAGGCTAAAAAGTAGGTGGATCCCCCTCCTGAAATTCTTGCTCAAGTTGGACATCATCCAACTCTCCCTCTGCCCAATCACGATCCGAGGGGTTAGATCGTCAAGTAAGGAAGATTTTAGAGGTGGATCCCCCTCCTCTTGAAATCCCATTGTTGTAATGCAATCTTCATGACTTGTTTCCATCCCTTCAAATTTGCCTTGATGCTTGTTGTTGAGCATCATCTTTTCTACACAGATAGTGATCCATTGGACCAACAGATGGATCTAAAAGATATGTTAGATCTCCCCCATAGTCAAGTAATGAAGATATCTGAGTATCAGACATAATGTTTGCTCTGGTGAATGCTGACTGTCTTACTCTTCCTACTGTGCTCTTGGAACGTTGCAATTCAGGTGCTAAATCTGACGTGCAATGCCCAAATCTACATACCTCATCTTCATGGACTTGCCTCAAACTGTCACGAACTACTGCTCTAAATTCTGCATTGTCATCATTGTCATTGCCGCTGTCATCATCTTCTCTATGAAGACAGCTCCCTGGTGCTCTAATTTGTACACCTTGTTGAGTTTGACTCAGGATCTCTTCTCTTATTTGTTCATCATGTTCTGCCTTCAATTCCTTCTCCTTTTGCTTCCCTTTCAGAAGATCTTTGAACATTTGCCTGATCTTTAGAGATGTTTTAGTGCATGCAGCAACTTCTCCCCTTTTTCCTACCATGTGCTCCTTTATTCTTCTTATCCCTCCATCTGTTTCCTTCCCACAAAGGTTGCATCTCACCCTTGTTGTCTTTGCATTAACTAAAGTGGCATATTGCCACCCTATATCCTCCCCACAGGGTGTCATATCTGTAGAAAATTCATACATAATAACAAATCAACAATACATTGCATAACTGATCTTCAATTACATGTAAATTAAGTAAAAGCCACCATCCGACCCCTTAGCCCACCTTAGCCATATCCAAATCCAGTGAAATTCTAACTGGAGTTTCTGTCTATCAATATCCACCTCTCAGAATTTTTCCACGAATTTAGGTAGTCGTTTACACTCCATAAAAATTACTGCAAATTTTCTTTTCATGTCAATCCACTATGTTTTAGATCCGACCCCTAGTCACTCCAAAACCCCTAGAAAATCAAGGCCTCCATATCAGGTCACAAACAAATACCTCCATCTTCTTTACTTCCATGGCTACAACTTTCATGAAGATCCCAACTCCTGAATCCGACGTTTGAGCCATGACCAATGCCGATTCTCAGGAAATCCCAATTCTATCCTGTCAAACTTGGCTCAGTAAACCAGAAGATTGTAAAATCGCCAAAGGCCATTCAAGAGGCGTTTTAAATTCCTGGCTCAGCACTAGATCGTAGATCTCTGAGTCATCTTTCCAACGCCACTATCCTTGCATCGACCTGATGTCAGGGCTGGACGCAACAGTAGTTTTCGCCGGGTCGCGCGCTGCAAAATAGCAAGTGACAGCTCGTGGACAGCAAATCTAACGCTTGGAGACCGGAGCCGCCTAGCCTCCCACGAGGCGAACCAGCTTGCCACTGTCCAAGGGAGCATCCCTCCAGGGGCCCCCCATCATAGCAGTGTCACTCTGGGCCTACTCGGCCCCACTGAGCAGCATGTGGCCCCACAACCAGCAGTAAGCATCTTCTAGATGGCACCGACGGAGCGGACCAAAGTGTTGCCCGCCAACCCATGAACGGTCCTCCCAGGCCCGCTGTAGCCCTTTACCTCCCTGAATGGAGTGGGCAAAGATTCATTGCTATAAATTATTGTGATTGTTGTATTAACCGGGAGTTACTATCTTGGCCGGGATCGTCTTCCCCACGCCCGGAGCGTGGAGGTACACTCGGCATCCCTCGTAGTCATAGTTATTTGCTTTCTTAGTATACGTTTTACTGCCATTGCATGTGAATAGTTACTTCCTAGCTCATATAATTCAACTCACCACTGCGAGTGAGAGAGCGAGACCATCCCGTGACCCGACCCGGGCACGAGAGAGTGAGCTGAACACCCTTGACTAGCTGTCGGTTTCTCAACCGTGCAGGTCCGAACGCTTCCCTCATTAGGGACGGGTGCGAGCTTGCTAGAGTCCCAGGTTGCATATCCAACTCGGCGTCGAGTCTGCGTCTCCGTCCCGCATCAAAAATGATGTCTGATTTTAATATGTTTGGTACGTGAATGCAAGATAGGATTCTTTGCAAGATTAATGGCACTAGTATTATAACAGTATATCGGTGTGTAGCCCAAGTCTACTTGGTAGTCCTGAAGCTGATGTTTGATCCAGATCACTTGTGTACCATAGCTCCCTACAGCTATGTATTCAGCTTCTGCTGTGGAGAGGGCTACAGAGTGCTACTTCTTGGAACCCCAAGAAATCAGACACCCACCTAAGAACTGACAATGTCCACTAGTGCTTTTCCTATCTAGTTTGCAGCCAGCGTAATCAGCATCAATGTATGAAATAAGATCTAAAGCATTTGATGCAACATACCACAGACCTAAGTTATTAGTTCCAGAAATGTATCTAAAGATTCTCTTTACTCCAGCTAGATGCAATTCTGTAGGCCTAGATTGATATCTAGCACACATTCCTACACTGAACTGAATATTAGGTCTTGAGGTAGTTAAATAAAGTAGGGAACTGATCATACCTCAGTATAACTTAGCATCAATTTTCTGACCTGATTCATCTGCATCCATGGAAATGTTGGTACCCATTGGAGTTGAGATGTGCTTCAACTTGTCAATCCCGAATCTCTTGAGAATTTCCATTGAATACTTGGTCTGACTGATGAAGCACCCATCTTCCAATTGCTGCACCTGCAATCCAAGGAAATATTTGGCTCGAAAGGGTTAAATGGTGTGTGGAGGTACATAAAAATATGAAATAAAGTAGGAACAACTATATAATTAAGAGTTTATATGGCAGAAATAAAATTACATTTTCAATTAAATAAATTAAACTACAGAGTCTGGCCCAACAAAGTACAGTCTACAGGGATAGGGAACGTACTCAATGCCGAGTGAACACTCGGCCCGAAGAGCTGGCAATTACGAACCTCCGTGTTGCACCTTCGAACCTCGAGGAGGAACTGCGACATTTGAAAAGATAGGGGTGAGCCTCATCTCATTGGTTTAGTAGAGGTCCCACGGAACCCTATCACAACAGCGGCGGTAAAAGAAACAACGCTAGAAAGAACGACAACAACAACAGGAGTAGCAACGATAATAACAATGGCGGAAGGAACATCCGTAAAAGAACAGGAAATCCGATAGCCGCTGGAACCACGACTCTAAGCTACTCCTTAGGGTACAGAAAGCACGCCTCGACCTCACAGTCGGGGGACTACCAAATGACGGAAAACTCTGGCTACACTGCCAGGAAAAGCACCACGACAACTCTGTCGTGAAGGCTCGTCCTCTGAGACCAGGGTCAACCCAAGGCCACGCGGTCCGGGAACCACCACGACCTCCCATTCGTGAACCTAATACCGTCTAGGGAAACAACCTCGGCAACTTACCGGAAACCTTAGACCTCGGTGTCAGAAAAACACACGGAAGTTATATATAAAACCACGTCTCGCGGATGGGATACTAAACCCATGATGACTGGAGCACTCCGTCACTAGCACTAGCTGGATGCGTCCCGGACGCCTTACACTGCCCACTACGCTCATGCCTGCCCACCTCTCCCAGAGAGTGAGGCGGAGTCGTCACGGCACAAGGACTAGTTGGGGTCGCACTCGTCAACCCGGGTCCACTGCCCCCAACCACGTGTGCACACACAGACCACACCCTCAAGGTCGTGTCCTCTAAGTGATTTTCCCTCAGCTGGACTCAGGCTGCTAAGGCGAGGGGCTCTACGGTAACCAGTCTAAAAATCATCACATCGGGTACAACTCTTGACTACGTAGTCGGAACGTGTCGGCACTCAATAAGTAACCGCTCTCGGCCCAGCTGGTACGTGCACGACACTCAGTAAGCTGAACCTAGTGGAGTACTACTCAGAAAAAAGTCTAACTCACGCACCCATCACGAGTAATACGGAGTACCAGGTGGCTCGGACCACTAGACTCAGGACAGTCAACTAGACCTATAAATCAACTGTCCTTGAGTCAGACGACTCAGGTCAAGACCGTTGTACAGGACGGCCCGATGCCGTCAATCTACCCTAAACCTAGGGTCAGAAACCACTATCGAATAATCCTCAAGGCGACCCACAATCGCCGAGTTAATTCCCTTTCTAAGGGAGACCAAGGAAGCCTCCAGCCCCAGGCTGGGTCACAAGACGCTTGGTCATAGGCCATACGCATGGCCCACACGGAAACCGCCTTTCGGAGAAACCCACGTCGTGCGGGAACATCCCTCCGCACTCATACCGATCCACGATGACTCGATTTAGCAAAACAGGAAATCCCGGAACACGTGGGGTCACTCGAACCCTCAAAATAACTCGGGCACGCTAATCGAGATAACACAGTACCTCTGGGCACCCAAAAACACGGTCACAGTCTCCACGGGTGTGTCCGAGACATCCACGGGACCATAAGTCGACCATTGGGTCTCAACCGGGTCGACCGGGGGCCAAAAGGGCCAAAATAGGGCAGTTCAGTCGACCACACCCTTGGGTTCGGTCGACCAACCCCAGTTGGTCGACCAACTGGGCAAGGCCGGTCGACCGACCGTGACCGCCTGGACGTGGTCGGTTGGCCGACCGCAAGCAGGGTGGACCCTTCTCGTGGCGAACGCAGTGATTGGTCGACCGAACCACGAGGCCGAGACAAAGACACTGCTAGAACCAGAACAGTACCATAACGCGAGTGACTAGTCAGGGTCACGTCTAACGACGTAAGTCCAAAGTCTCTGACCACATGTGGACACACTGGCCCACTGCCTAAGCTAGGCCTCTAGCTAGTATTCCCCCTCCGAAGGACGCTACGTTTGGACCAAGGACCCACGGAACTAGCTTAAGAACCGTAAATCGGGAAACTGCCCCGCTACAAGAGCTGTCACGTCGAAGCGTGTCGTAAGGCTACTACTAGTGGAGGCTTACAAGATACAGAGACTCAAAACACAAGTGCTGAAGTACAGACATGCTAATCAAGCACTGTCACCCGTACTACAAAGCACCAATGGCAGCACAAGAAACTGCTGACAGACTCAGGACAAGGCAACTGACCTACTCACGTAACGATCCTTGAGTCAGATGACTCGGAGGCAAGATCATCATGGACAGCGGAACAAGCTGCCAATCAGGCTACTCCAAAGCCAGAGGGAACAACGCTCCATAGGAAACGACTCACGGAGACCCGAGGGAACACCGAGAACCCTCAGCACACCTGGATACACAAACCAAGGTAAGACGATACCTCGAGACATCTAGAACACTATCTCGAGCTGGACAAAACCGTCGAGACACAGACAAGGTCACCTGTCAACCCTTGGTCTCACTGGGTTGACCGAAACCCGACACGGTACATACACACAGACACCCACAGACACACATACAGCATGCACAAGCACTCCTGACCGTCCCATCATGGTCACTGCCCTCATCGGATGTCATCAGACACCCACAGGTCAGGGGCAAACCACGAGATCAAGCCAAGACAAACAGAAGCCGGAGCGGTGGACAATGACAGCACTCTGGGCAGAGTGAACTATCACTCAACCGCTAGGCGAACCTGGCAGTCAAGGAAAGCCGCTGCAAGACTAGAGTCAAGGACACTAGCAGGTCTAGATCAAGTCGTTAGGGAACTGTCGCAGTCAAGAAAAAGACCACACCCAGTCACCTGAACTGACCGATCCAGAAACCACCGACACACAGACACCGCCCTAGAACATGAACCTAAGATAGACCAACTCACGAATAGACACAGGACGGAGCAACGGCCATCACAGCTACGAGAGGACTGTAATGCACCTCTATAGGGGCGCTACCTGCTTTGACGCACCAGGGTAGGGGCGTCAGGGCAGACAGGCCTAAAACTAAAACTCGAACCACGTAACGCACCAAGCTAGGCGCGCTACACCACCTAACGCACCAAGACAGGGGCGTTAGGGCCAATGAGCCTAAAAGCCTAACATGAACCATGTAACGCACCAGACCAGGGGCGTTACACAACCTGACGCACAAGGAGAGGTCCGTCAGGCCAAACCGACCGACATGGTCTTCGAGGCAGACACGGTCTTTGGGGGACTGACAGCCACAGTCCTCGAAAACCACCAGCACGTAATGCACCACCATAGGCGCGTTACAGCCATGTGACAGTCTTATGCTCGTCCGTCACACCAACCCAGTCTCGAAGAGCGTGAAACGACCAACGGACGTAACAGTCTATCGTGGGACCGTTACACGTGTGACGGTCACTGGCACGACCGTTACACAAATCTGGGGAACAAAATAGGGGAACAGCCGAATCGGCCCGTTCCACGCCCCATTCACGCCGAAGCGCAGGGGAAGCAGACGCGCATGACCATACAACACACCTGGGGTCAAAAAATGGCACATGCATGCATGAAAACGCGAGATCGGGGCGATTCTGACGAATCGACCCTAAGTGAGTCACCGGGGTTCCCGGACTCCTACCGGCCCCAAATGACAACTGATCGACACGAAACTTACAGGAATGGGATCCTGACATCCCAGCGGTCGTTTTGACACTAATTAGGCTAAGAATGGTTGTCATTTTTTGGCGAACCCACAGCTCGAGGTATGTTTCTGAAAAATGACACGAGGTACGTTCTTCAGAAGACAAAGCTACTCGAGGTTAGTTAAGATAAAATAAATGCAGAAGGCAAACCTGCTCGAGGTATGAAACTGATGATGACCAAAAGCTACACGAGGTTGTCTAAACAAAGAGATGCACGTAGAATGCTGAAATCTACTCGAGGTATGAAACTACTGACGACCAAAAACTGCACGAGGTTGGCTCTTAGTCAACCAGAATTGTTGGCTCTTACTCAACCAGAATGTGCACGAGGTAAACATGAAACTCAATATTAGTGCAAGTCATTTAGAATGATCAAAGAGAGTGACTCATAGTGTTGTCATCATCAAAACATGTTATCCATCAAAGTACAGAGAAACTCAACAGTAGGTGTACAAATAACTCTCTAACTCTCGCCACCACCCTCCTGATTGTCCCTCTAGTCATCTTGCTCCTCTCTCCTAAGATGAGGATCCCTAGGGGGCTTCATGGAGGTCTGCGAGGTAGTACTCGCCTCACCCCACAGCGCCCGATCAGCCTCAATGGCGCAACGTCGCTCCTCGACTAAGGAGACTAGAAAGCTACACATGGAAAAGGAGCCGGACTGACGGAGGTGCTCCCCGTGCTCCTTCACGCTGTAGTAGCGCTCCTCGCTCGCCCGTCGCCTCTGCTCCACTGTGCTGAGACTAAGTCAGAGCTTAGTCATCTGGGCCTCCATAGCCCTCCTCTTATCCCACTCCCTCTCTCTCTCTCCTCTCCTTTCTCTCCCTCTCCTGCTCCTCTCTCTCCCTCTCGATGTCCCTCCATGCCACCTGGAGGGAGATCCTCAGCTCCATAATGTCGCAGGGTAGCTGCTCCACATCACGATGCCACAGCTCTGCCTCTAGCTCCGCCACAGTGGCCGCCCGGATGTCGCGCTCCTCCTTGGCCCAGACCGCGCTAGCCAGCGTACCCTGAATCTCTGCCACCTGCTAAGAGCCGACAATTGCGTGAAGTTTGCAAAGGAGAGGAAGTGTGTAATAATGGCCCAAAGCAAGCAAACACTCACATGGGTCGCGCACTCGCGCTCAACCTCCCCGGCGCATCTCATCGTCCCAGCCAACTACTCCTAGAGGGAGGAGACCTCAGGAGGGGGAGCCTGGGAGCTGGAAGGTGCTCCACATGTCATCCCCGTTGTCTCTGCAAGCTAGGCACACTGAAATAAAGGAACAAGTGACAGTCAGCAACTAAGCATCAGGAATCCAGGTATCCAAAAAAACATAAAAAATACATTGCATAAGCTTACCAAGATGTCCAGCTCCTACCGAGTGACAACCAGCTACTGCCTGGCATCTGCCAACTGGGCCCGCAAGTCAGTGATGATGGTGTCATGGGCATCCTGCATTCATGAGCATGAAGGTTAATGTCACATACATATGCATACATTCATAAATGAAAAACAAACATAAAAAAATGTGTAATGCTCATTTCATACTTACCCCTGCTAGTCACCCGAGCTAGAGACGCTCTATGTAGGTCTCCCGATAGCGCCACAGGTAGTCAGCGATGTCCTATGCCTGTGACACTATCGGGACACTACCCTGCTACCAGTCCTGGAACTTGGCAGGGAAGCACGTACGCCAGTCAACGAGCTTTGCCTTGCCTTGGGTCTTCCACCTAATACAACTTGGCTCGGCTCGGCTCGTCCACGTCCACCCACTCCTGGGCAAAGCCCAGGGTCCTCATCAGTCTCCTGAGCCGAAGCGGCTCGATCTCGTTCAGGAAATGGACCCAAAGGTCCCGCCCGAAGCGAGGTTGGCCAACCTCGACCCAGGGCTGGCCCGCGCCATCCATACCCAGGTAGGGCCTCCACACCACCTACATTGGCACCAAGTCAGTTTCCACATTTGCAAATAAAATAAATATATAAAAAAAAAGAAGAAGGAAGTGCCCTTTCGGGTTTTCACTGGGGTCAGCCCCCTCTTACTTTTGATCAGGCGCCCTTATGAGTTTTCACATGGTGGGGTACCCAATTCTGCTTGCAGCGCCCTTTTGGGTTTTTACCATAGCCGGGCTATAGCCATTCTTGCCCTTGCTCAGCAGGGTGCTTGAGCAAGTCCAGTGGGGCACCTCTATTTTAAGCCCCATTTTTTTTAAAAGAAGTGCAGGGGTCGAAGTGTAGCATTCAGACACAAGGCTAATACGAATTCAGATGCGAATGCTGATACAACAGCTTAGGTGTAGAGCCATTCACTGGGTGGTAAAAGGCCCCTCATCGGAAGATGCATTTTCATTGACGTGGGGTTGACATCAATGCAAGGGAAGAAAGGTTTAAGCATCAATTAAGGTGAAAGGCTAGAATCGATGAGAGAGTATAGCGACTTAGGCATGAGATCGTTCATCGAAATGCGTGTTTTCGTTGATGTGGGGTTAACATCAACGCAAAGGAAGAAAGGTTTAAACATCGATTAAAATGAAAGGTCAGAATCAATGAAAGAGTATAGCGGCTTGGGCATGAAGTCGTTCGTCGAAATGAGTATTTTCATGGATTTGGGGTTAACATTAACGTAAAGGAAGAAAGGTTTAAGCATCGATTAAGACGAAAGGTCCAAATCAACGAGAAAATATAGCAGCTCAGGCATGAGGCTGTTTATCGAAATGTGCATTTTTGTTGATGTGGGGTTAACATCAACGCAAGGAAAGAAAGGTTTAAGCATCGAATAAGATGAAAGGTCCGAATCGATGAAAGAGTATAGCGGCTCAAGCATGAAGCCATTCACCGAAGTGCATATTTTTGTTGATGTGAGGTTAACATCAATGCGAAGGAAGAAATGTTTAAACATCGATTAAGACAAAAGGTCCAAATCGACGAGAAAATATTGTGGCTCAGGCACGAAGTCATTCATTGAAGTGCGTATTTTCGTTGATGTGGGGTTAACATCAATGCAAAGTGATGCGGGACGCTATGCAAGCTAGGACTCTACGTGAGGACGCGACTACGTGGACAACTAGACCAGCAAGAAGATGATATATTGAGTAGCGTAACTCGACACCTAAGACTCCCAAGAGAGGGATCACGCCTAAAACAAGTAACTCAAGCTTGCAATCGTCCCCAAGAGAGGGAAGCGTGTCGATCCACATGGTTGAGGAACTGACAGAGTCTAGGGTAGGCAATTCACACACTCGTGCTCAGGTCGAGGACGGGACAGTCACGCTCTCTCACCGTGACAGTGATATAAATGTATACGAGCTAGAACCCTAACAATCACACAAGCAGCGGCGCTAGAGAATATACTAAACAAGCAAAAAGAGACCAAACAAGGATGTGAACACGCACCTCCACGCTCGGGGCTTGGGGAAGACGCCCAGCAAAGTCACACAACCACCCGGTACAAGAGCTAAATAGGTACAACCAAAACAAAGCCCACTCCTCGCAGGGAGGTAAAAGGCTACACAGCGATCCGGGGGTCGTGAGAAGTGGGGTGACGGGCCATGGGTCGGTGTAGCTCGTCATCCACGAACCACTGCAAACCGGTACAAATAGGGACCAGTGGCAAAGATGGTGCATCACGGAGGCCAAGGAAGGTGCCAACATCCCTAGAGGTATGTTGTAGTGGATGACGAGCCTCAGTAAAGAAGCTAGAAGCCGACTGCGCTGATGTAGTCCTCCGGCGTGAACACAAACAGTGGGCAGACTGCAGTCCGATCTACGCTGGCACAGGTGGACAGCAGGAAGAGGGGCCTGGGGCGTGGCCTTCTGGTCATTCGTTGTTCATGAAATTTGGCGCAGACGCTGGTGGGAATGTCTCAGGGACTCTGGTCGATTGGCGACTGCAACGGAGCACTGTGGTAGTCTTGGCAAATTTCGAAGCAGACTGGGGAGCCGAAGATGATTCCGCTCCAAGGTGGTAGACCGAGAAAACCCGGTCCGTGAATGCTGGTGGCGCGAGGCCACTCACTGGGAATACCAGAATGGGCCCCCAAGACGCATAGTCTGTAATGGAGGCCAGTGGCTGGGTGACTCGAGTGTAAGCCTTCGCCCGAGCCGATAGTAGTGTTGCAGATGCTTGCAATGATGTGCTTGCACCTGGAGCTGACACTGTAGGGGGTACCGGGATGCCGGTGACCCGAGGCCTTGAGCCTAGACTGGGAGCTGGCAAGACCGGAAGGCGTGATAGGAGGCCCTCACTCCATGCCTGGGTCGTAGTGTCCCATAGAGGCGCACCAGTGCTGGGAATCGGTGTTGTTAGGTTGTGGGAGTAGTGCTCCCGAGATAAAGTCGAGAGATCTGGAGCCTGACACGGATCGGTCGTGCCAGACGTCATCCGCGGGAGACCCCACGATTGTACGCCCGGTCTGGATGCTGAGACGCCTCGCACCAGGGATTGGGAACTCGAGTAGGGCGGTTGCTCTTTTGAGGTTCGGGTCGAGAGGCCCGAACGGGGTGCTGGGGAGCCATTCCCCCAGGTCAGGGGACCCATGTGGGAAGCCGACTCAGTTGAGGGCCCGAGCAGGGTGCTGAGGAGTCGAACACCTTGGGGTGGAAACCCGCGTCGGATGCCGACTTGGCAGGGGCCCGTGGTTGAAGGCCCGAGCGAACTACAGAAGTGGAGACTGGAACTTGGGACAAGAGGCCTGCGTCGGGAGTCGATCAGAACTGGGCCCGGGGGATGGAGCTTGCCCGGGCTAGGGCTGGTCTGGAACCGATAATGGGAGACCCGAGCCTGACGCTCAGTCTGGCTGTCGAGACTGGTGACTAGTGTGGCGCGTTAGTGGCGCGAAAAGAGAAGGGAGCTGGGGGTGATGGCGGAGCAGCCACGGGGACCACACCCAAAAAGTAGGGCGATCCGATGACCAAGGTGAAGCTGCTGAAAGTGATCGACACTGCCAAGTAGCCCACCCGTGCGTGGGTGGCGACGATGATAGGACCATAGGTGATGGCCACCATACTTGTTGAAGCACAGGACGAGCAGGGACAACTGTCGCTGACAGTCGTCAAACACGATCTGGCAACTGGGAGGCGAACTGGAAGCTATCGGAAAGTGCGAACAAGTGCTCTTCTTCTACCTCTCCTGCAAGGACAGGAAAAGGGCACCGGGGCTTCATGGTTGGCACAGACTTTCTTCTCAGCAAAAAGAAGGAAGACAGGAGACGTCCCACAGAGCGTGCCATCCTTTTGTTCACGCGCGGGTGGGGTTGTCACCGGTGCGACATGTGTGCGGTGATCGGAGTAAGGGGTAGGATATAGCTACG
The DNA here is from genome assembly GCA_024336825.1 of Amorphophallus titanum. Lineage (NCBI taxonomy): Eukaryota > Viridiplantae > Streptophyta > Magnoliopsida > Alismatales > Araceae > Amorphophallus > Amorphophallus titanum. Next base: position 13,131,603 of record JANBPO010002057.1, on the reverse strand, counting down.
GGAGAGAGACCAGAAGGTAATGTGTTTCGGGCACTCCCTCTCATGACCGTATCTATCTCAGAGCGGCACCGTGCACTCGCCTTTTACGGAGAGTCGAGGGGAGACCGAGTGACACGGGAAGTTTCCGGGTTGAGGGAAAACGTGGCTGGGATGCGGGTGTGCCACTCGATTTCTCGACAATCACCCGTGGAACCGAATGTTTAACCGGGGATGCGCCACCAGGGCGCGGCACATGGACTCAAGGGGTGAGGTACACGTGGAGGGAATGACGGTTCCGTAGGTGCGAGTGCGCAGGCGACTATGGGGAGTCATGTACAGGACGTCTTTCCCCACCGACTGCAAGCAGTCGGTGTTTATTTACATCGGATTGAATCCGAAGACCTTCGTTCCATGCTGAAGAAAAGTTAGTATATTCCTGAAGCCCTAGGTAGAGAGCCAGGGGGGACTTTGCAGCTGTAGGTTTGCCTCTTTACTGGTTGGTGTTGACTGAGGTCAGGGGGTGCTGGAGGTTCACGCTAGGTGACACAGAGGGAGGACTGAGGGCCTGAACGTGGAGGACACTGACCTTGAGTACAGCCACGAGAGGGCTAACCCGGGAGGTCACGACGCATAGGAAATGCGAGGAGAACCGTGAAGAGCCACGTGCCACGTGACTGGAGTACCCTACCACTAGAAGAACAGCCACTTGCGTCCACTGACGGGTTATGCTGTGCCTACTAGCGTCTTGTCAACGTACCCTACCGCAAGGACAAGGACAAGACCAAGACACTGCCAGAACCAGAACAATACCATAATGCGAGTGACTAGTCAGGGTCACGTCTAACGACGCAAGTCTAAAGTACCTGACCACGTGTGCACACACTGGCCCACTGCCTAAGCCAGGCCTGTAGCTAGTATTCCCCCTCCGAAGGATGCTACGGTTGGACCGGGGGCCCACGGAACTAGCTTACAAACCATAAATCGAGAAAGTGCCCCGCTACAAGAGCCATCACGCCGAAGCGTGCCATAAGGCTACGACTAGTGGAGGCTCACGAAACACAGACTCCAAAGCACAAGTGCTGGAGTACAGACAGGCTAACCAAGCACTATTACCTGTACTCCAAAGCACCAATGGAAACACAAGACACTACCGATAGACTCAGGACAAGGCAGCTAGACCTACTCGCGTGATAATCCTTGAGTCTCACGACTTGGAAGAAAGATCGTCACAGACAGCGGAACAAGCCACCAATCAGTCTACTCCTAAGCCAGAGGAAACAGCACTCTGCAGGAAATGACTCATGGAGACCCGAGGAAACACCACGAACCCTCAGCACACCTGGACACACATCCGAGGTAGGATAGTACCCCGAGGCATCCATAGCACTATCTCGAGCTGGACAGAACCACCAAGACACAGACAAGGTCACTTGTCAACCCCTGGTCTCACCAGGTTGACTGGAACAAGACACGATACACACACACAGACACGCACAACAATACAAAAGCGGAGAAGATGACACTCTGGGCAAAGTGAACAACCACTCAACCGCTAGGTGAACCCGGTAGTCAAGGGACAGCCGCTATGCACCTAGAGACAAAGACACTGGCAGTTCTAGATTAAGTCGTTAGGCTACTACTGCAGTCAGGGAAAAGACCGCATCCAGTCACCTAAACCGACCGATCCAGAAACCACCAACACACAGACACCGCCCTAACTAAGGACCTAAGATAGACTGACAACAGACGAACACCGTACAACATAGGCCATCATAGCCAACAAGACTGTAACACACCTCTATAGGGGCATTACACTGCCTGACGCACCAGGATATGGGCGTCAAGGCCAACAGACCAAGACCCCGATAAAAGGGCATGTAACGGCCCAGTAGGGACCCATTACAGAACCTTGGCGCATAGGGGTTGGTGCGTTATAGCAACACCACCCAGCCAAACATCGGTCAAACAATTGTAACGGCCTCAAGGAGGCATGTTGCATAATGCTAACGCATGAGGGGAGGTCCGTCAGAGCCAACCAATCAACACGGTCTTCAAGGAAGACATGATCTTCAAGAAACTGACAGACACAGTCCTCGGGAAAGACCAGACTATGACGCACCTCTATTAGCGCGTTACAGTCATGTGATGGTCCTATATTATTCCGTCACACCAACCCAGCCTCGAAGAACCCAAAATGACCAACGGTTGTGGCGGTCTATCGTAGGACCATCACACAATGTGACGATCTCTGGCATGACCGTTACACCGAATTGGCGAGTAAAATAGTGGAATGGCCGAATTGGCTCGTTCCACGCCCCATTCACGCTGAAGTGCAGGGGAAACAAAGCCATACGATGAAGAAAGGTTCCTAGAGGCTAAAAACACCACATGCATGCATCAAAACGTGAAATCGGGGCGATTCTGACGAATCTACCCAAATCGGGTCACTGGGGTTCCCGGACTCCTACCGGCCCCAAATGACAACCGATCGACACGAAACTGGCAGGAAGTCGGTAGAAAACCACGAAGGGAGTGAAACAACAAGGCATGTAAACACAATAAGAAGCCATCAAAAATAGTTACAAATCTTCTATTCCTATCCTCACAAGAGGAATGCTCCAAGGGAGCTAGTACATTGTGGCAAAAGGAATGGAGGAAAGGAAGTACGAACAAGATACAATGGGGAGGGGGAATGAGATACAATGGGGAAGAGGGACGGAGCATGAGCTCCTCCCTCTTCTTCTCTTCTCTCTTCTCTCTCCTTTTTTCTTCTCACAGACGGTGGTGGCGGAGCAGGCTCCTTCTCTTCTTCTCTTCTTCTTCTAGGTGTCTCCCTCTGTCTGTGTGTGTCCCTCCCTAAAGTGCTTCTCTCTTTTTGTTCACCGGAGGAGAAGGGGCTTTTATACCCCCCTAGCGGTGGAGACGTTCGAAGGTGGGAACGGGCTGCATTGATGGGGATTTGATTTGTTCCTCCTTGGTGGCAGGGGGGATAGACTACGTGGCTCCCTCCCCGGGTGACACCTCGGCGGGTTCGCTACACGTCGAGGATCCTTAGGGCATGGGCGTCGCGTTTCATCTGTCAGATGCACCGGGTGGCAAAGTGTGCCGCTGGAGAGGTGTAAGGCCGTGCCGCTGGGAGCTTCAGACGGGTGTGCCGCTGGAGGCACCAGATACGCGTGCCGCTGAAGGGGGCAGACATGCGTGCCGCTAAAGGTGCCTGGGTTGTTTGCCATTGAAGGGGCACAGGAGTGTGCTGGCGAATGGGCTCTGTAGGGTGTATCGGTGAAGACACTCTTCGGGGTGTGCCGTTGAAGGGAGGCACGCAGGGGTGTACCACTGAGCGACTGAGGGGTGTGTGCCGGTGAAGGAGGGCCACGAGGGTGTGCCGACGAAGGAGGGCCACGGGGGTGTGCCGACGAATGAGGGAGCTGGCGGATGTGCCACTGGGGCACTGGGCGAGTGTACCGGTGGAGGGGGCCCCGCCGGTGTGCCGCTGAGGGACGTTGTGAGCGTGCCGTTGAAGGCACCAAGGGAGTGTGCTGCCGAAGGCCTTAGGCATGAGTGCACTGCTGAGAGGAGCTGGTGGGTGTGCCGGCGAAGGGCCCGTGGGTTGTGCCGCTGAAGGCAATTCCAGGTGTGCCGCTGAGAGGGCTTGAAGGAGTGTGCCACTGGATGGCCTTGAGAGCGTGCCGCTGAGGGCTTCAACGGGAGCGTGCCGTTGGAGGGCGCTTTAAGAGTTTCCTCTTCTTCTCTTCCTCTTCTCATCTTCTCTTTTCTTTTCTCCTCTTCTTTATTCCCCTGCACGTAAACACAGGGTGAGAATTTTTTGATGTCCACACTCGGGCATTGTAATATTGGGCCATCTTCGGCTGATATGCTATGAGTTTTACTTGTATGCCTGCTCTGTCTTCTTTGAGCAAGTCCAAGTTCTCTCGTATTGCTTGGTTGTTTCTGGCTTCGTTGAAGTGTCCCACTCATAGCGAGGGGTTGCATATCTCCATCGGTACCACTGCCTCAGCGCTGTAGGCAAGGTGGAAGGGTGTTTCCCCGGTGGCAGTTCTAGCAGTGGTTCGGTGGGCCCATAGGATGCTCGGGATTGAGTCTACCTACAAGTCACCAGCTTGGGCCAGCCGGGTCTTGATGCCATGGAGGATTGTTCGGTTGGTGTTTTGTACTAGCTTGTTAGCCTGGGGGTGTCCCACCGAAGTGTAGTGGTTCCAGATCTCCAGTTCCGAACATTTCTCCTAGAAGGTCGTGCTCGCTCACTGCCCGTCGTTGTCAGTTGTGAGAACCCTTGGGATCCCAAAGCGGCAGTTGATGCTCCGTAGTACGAACTTCCAAGTTACTTCGCTCGTGATCTTCTGATGTGACACGACCTCGGACCTACTAGCAAGCACAATAGCGAACCGAAACGGGCCGTAATTGGCGGCCAACTCAGAGCTTCACCAAACTAATAATTCCACTCATTCTATCTATTGAATTGCTTAAATTATTCCATAAAGTCATTTAGGGCTCAAGCCTTACTCCTTGGACTCCAAAAATCCCTTTAAAATGTCATGCTGACACCTGACCCTAGGTTCTTTTTTTTTCTTTGTAGGCAGAACAAGGCGAAATCAGTTTCGACACCAGGTGTCGATAGCTTCTGATCCCGCCCCTTTCGGGAACCTATCCGCAAGGGTTCGAACCCCATTTGAACTCATTCTCTTAACGCCCTAAAGCCCCTAAACATCCCGTGCTGCCATCGTTTCGTCCCCACACCCCCTCCTTGCAACACCCTTCACCCTTTCCAGCCTTAAAGAGAGCGGATGATGTCGCGGCACCCGCACCCACGCCTTGGCCGAGCATCCACGACTGCTTCCTTTGGCCTTTGTTCCCTGGAGCGTGGGTGAACCTGTGGAGAAACCTTCCATCGGAGCTAAGGGCTCCATCATTGAACAGATTGACCCCTCCGTCTCCTCTTTCCGTCTCTTTTCGAAGTGGTTTGCACATGGCTCTAAAGAGGCATGCACTGGGTAAGGAAAAGGCTAAGGAATCAAGCAGGAAAAAGGAGTTGCGGGCTAAGGACAAAGAACTTCAAGCCCTCTAGAAGAAGCCCCCGCCCGCATAGTTCAAAATGATCGATCAGAAAGTTCTCCAAACATGGGCAGTTGATTTCCAGGATTTACACAGAGCTCTTCCAGAACTACTCCCTTTCATAGAGAAACAACCAAATCTTGCTTCTTTCATGGCAAACCACCGCAAAATCTATAATTCCCTTGTGCATCAGTTTTATGGCAACATGGCTATTAAGGATAGCAAGTATATGACTGTGGTGAATGGAAAAGTTATTCATCTCTCTCGCCGGCTTCTTGCTTGTGCTTTTCATTTGCCTGAGGCTAGACTACTTTATGAGAATGCCATGTATGCTGAACAAGACGTATATGAGCTAATGACGGGGGAAGAAATGAAGGACAAGTCTCTTAGTGGTTTGAATGCCAACCATTTCCCTCCTTTACAGCGCATTCTCCATCATATGCTGACTACCATATTGCTTCCCAAGACAAGAGGGAGAGAAAAAGTCACAGACTCACAAATGTTCCTTCTCTACTACATTCTGCAAGAAGATCCCATCAATTTCCCCGCTCTTTTTCTAGATCACATCACTAGTTGTCACCGCAACAGAAATAGAACCCTTCCCTATGCTGCTGCCTTAATTTCTATTTTTCACTTGGTAACCATTCCATTGAGCAAGGAGCCTTGTCAAACCTTAAGAGAGGCAGATATTTACACTGTTCACACAATCTGCAAGAATATGGGATATGAAAGGAATGCTCAAGGACATCTGGTTCAAACTCTCAAAGTGAAAGAAAAGGACCCTGATGATGAGTCTGATGAAGAAGAGGAAGCTGCTCAGACTGAACAAGGTGGGACCTCAAGCACCCAAGCAGCCTCCATGGACACACATGGGATACACACAACGTTAGAGACATTGAGTGGTGAAATGGGTCACCTCAGGGAGACGGTGGATGTTCTCACTCATGATGTGGTGGAATTGAAGCTTCATCATACCACGTATCTCCAAGCTTTTCAATCCATCAACACCTCCATTGATGCTCTCTAAGCCGCCATGGATGCTTAAACCCAACAGTTCTCTGCCATAACTGATTATATACGCCATCCTCCTCCTCGGCCCAGCTCTGGTTCTGACTAATTCCTACTATTTCATGCTGGCAATGCTACTTGTAGCCCGGTTCCCCCTATTTTTGTTGATGCCAAAGGGGGAGATATATGTATCTCTATGTTGCTACTTTCTGTCACGCCCCGAGCGCGGAAGATACCCGGAAGATGCGCGACGAGTCGACAATCAATCATGTCATTCAGAGTAATATGTTCCACAATTCACCATCGCTCCATGAGTCTCGAGCCAATCCATGCCCAAAATCACATCGTAATCCTAAAGGTGCAATGCATAAAGCCTGCCTGGCATATTCTGCCCCTCAATCCACACCGGGACCTTCTCAAAATAATACGGAGTAACCATATAATCGCCAAAAGGTAACTCCATGGCTAAATCACACGACATTTGGGTCACCGACTCCTCGATACTCAGCACGAAATCCTCTGAAATAAATGAATGCCACACGCCAGAATCAAACAAAACTCGAGCTGCGCAACCCAAAATCACGATAGTACCTTCTACAAGCTACGATGACTTTACCTCTACCCTGGTCATTTGCGTAATCTGGCCTCGAGACCTCTGCCTGCTCACACTCGCTGACCGGCGTAGTGGCGGATACTGCCCCTGTTGCTGAAACTATTGATGTTGAGGATACTGTTGGGGCTGGAAGGTCTGTTATGGAGGGTACTAGGGTGGCTGACGTGGCCTCTAATGACAGTCATGCATCATATGCCCTGCCTAGTCACATCTGAAACAAATCACTGGAGTCATGCACTGTCTGCCTAGATGTGAGTCGCCACATTGGGGACACGACCCTCGCGAACCTCCAACTGAACCCTGATGTTGATAGGGCATTGGCTGTTGGACACTACCCAAAAACGCCTACCTCTGATCTCTGTCCTCCTTGCGCTTCTTACCGAAACCTTTCCTGAAGAATTTCTTGATCTTGGAGCTAAAAGACGCAGACCCTGTTGCTGATGTCGCCGGTGCCGATACTCCTGAACTACCCAAAGAATGCAAAAATGTGCTCTACTGTTGGGTAGCTGTCTGCTGACCGTGGCCTGGTTGGGACTGCCCCTAGCCCCGCGCAATCCTCTGTTCTTCTGTATATCCAGCTCCAATGATGCTACTACACGGGAAGCTGTCTCCAAATTAGTGGCAGCGTTTGCCATCAAGAGGTGTCTCAGGTCCTGCCTCAAAACCTAGACGAACTGCTCGATCTTCAGCTCCTCATTCTCCATGATGTGGGGAGCATAACTACCCAACTCAACAAACCGAGCCCTGTACTGCAGCACCGACATGTCACCTTGAACCAGCTCCAGAAACTGACGCATCTTCTGCGTACCGACATAGGATGGGCAGTAAGTACGTTCGAAGACCTTGACGAAGTCCTTCCACACAATCTGCTGAAGTGAACGAGACTGAAAGGACATCTTCCACTCTGAGGACCACCAAGCTCGAGCGGAGCCCTGCAACTGGTTGCATGCCAACATCACCTTATCCTCCTCGGCGCAGTTCAAAGAACTGAATATCCTATCCATCTCATCAAGCCAATCCCTCGCCACATCTGGATCTGACTGGCTGCCATAACAGGGTGGGTGGAATTGTAAAAAGTCTCTCACTGTATGGCTAGGTCCACCCATGGACGACGAGCCCTCACCAGCATCTCCACCAAGCTGTTGAGCCATGAACTAGTACATGCCCCGAATCAAATCCTCTGCCCCCAAAACTCTCGCTGCACCCCCTGCCTGAGTGGTGACTGGTGGCGCTCTGCTCTGCTCCACCTGCTCATTCTGCTCCTCTGTCGACTGTCCCTCCTGAGAGTGAGTCCTTTGCCTCGGCGCCATACTCTCCTATTGCAAAAAGACAAAAGACACGGAAAAAATAACGAAATCAATAAAACATACGATGCCCTAAACCAGAGCTGACCATACACCATTATTGTGAACTAGTGGACCACTGTAATTATTTATGATTCTTATTTACTTCTACAACCATGCTCTGATACCAACTGTAATGACCCGAGATCCGAATATCAGGGAAGGCTGATAACCCGAATCTTGAACCACCACCTACGAGCCCGAAGACTCAGAAGGGTTAGAAGGGATGGTGTGGAAATATACAAGAATCTAAAATAATTATCCTGGATTTTCTTTACTTGCACCATCGACGTTCAAGATGAAGCCTTGATCAGGCGGAATCCATCGGACAAGCTTGACACTACGTGTAGAAAGCTGAAATTTAAAGCCAAAAGCCAGTAGAGTCTGAATCTGGGATGCAACAGAATGGTGCTTGAAAATCATCTTAGAGAGGGTAATGTTGATGTGTAGTAGAATGTTGTGAATGATGTGCACAGAAGATTGATAGGAACCCTCAAAACGCATCTTGCATCTAGCCTTCCAAATTTCCCACACAATGAGAATAGCTACGTATATAGCAATGAAACCATGTAGAGAGCAAGGGTTGCACTGGGTAAGAATGTCCCATATGCGGTGTATGATATGAGGGATGCCCCTATGGGCAATATTCAAGAGAGGAGCTGCCCAATTCCACAGCACGTAAGCCAAATCACTGCTGAGAAAAAGATGATCCTGATCTTCCACATTAGGGGAGGAGTAGCAACAACAGCGAGATGCCAAAGAGATACCACATTCAGCAATGCTCGCATCAACAGGGACTGCACTATGGAGAATCTGCCAGGTGAACATAGATGCACGCCGTTGGAAGTGGTGGTTCCAAAGGTGGGACAGTGGTGTGCGTCGGACACCCCTTGGCCTCAGATGTTCATATGCCGAATGAAGCGTGAAGGCCCCAGAGGGAGAGAGCGTCCAGATGCATACATCTTCAAAGGTCGAAAAGGAGATGCCATCAAGGAACTGAGCATCAGGAAGAAGCCTTCGGACAGGATGTTCCCTATCAGATAACACCTCATGAACAGTCGGTTTATGTCCCTGAAAGTCAATTTCCAACGAGTGTCGCAATGGTGAGTCGCCAATCCAAAGATCATCCAGGAAGCTCACAGAGTAACCATTCCCAATGATCCACCTGGTGTGAGATCGGACGACGTTAAAAGCAAGGCTTAAGGTTGCATTGGGAATTCCGTGCAGGTGCATTGCTGCTGGGTAAGGGTCACCCTCGAGGTGAAAGCGTCGTCGAATGCAGACAGCCCACAGCGAGGAACCATGCAAGATCGACCAAACCAGCTTCACCGCCGTAGAAATTTGAATGTGGTGTAAGCTCCGGACCCCCAAACCACCTTCTACCACAGGCTTCTGAACATCAGACCATCGCACCCAATGGCGTCGAGGACTCCCATCAGTTTCACCCCAGAAGAAATTAGCACAGAGGCACTCAATGTACTTAACAATAGTTTTGGGTATGGAACTAGTAGCCGCCAGGTACAGAGGGACGGATGATAGCACCGAGTTAATGAGAGTCAACCGTCCAGCTTGGGATAGCATGTGAGATTTCCAAGTGGAGATACGTAGGCTCACCTTGTCAATAAGAGGTTTGTAGTCTGCCACCAGTGTTTTGCCCTACCGGATAGGAACACCAAGGTAAGTGAGGGCACCGTTATGGTGTCAGAAGCGAATGATCTCTAAAATGCTAGAGATAAGTCTTGCAGGCACAGTGCTAGCAACAAAGAAGCAACTCTTCGATGCGTTTATCTTCTATCCCAAAGACTGCTCGTAGGCATGCAGGAAATGCATCAGATGGCAGATGTTATTAGCATGGCCATTGAGGAAAAGGAGAGTGTCATCAGCATATAACAAGTGGGTGATAGGTAGACATCCTCTGGGACCGGAGTAGGGCAGAAGAAGACCCTCTTGGCACATCTTCGTCAGCCCCCTACTGAGAACTTCCTCCATGATAATGAAGAGGGCAGGTGCTAACGGATCTCCCTGTCGGAGGCCACGTGATGAATGAAAATACTCGACTAATGATCCATTGAACAAAACTGAGAACCAACAGTTTGAAATAAGCATAGCAGCAAATGAAAGGAACCTGTTGCAGAAACTGAATTGTTGAAGGACCTTGAGAAGAAAGTCCCACACCACCCTGTCATACACCTTGTTGATAAATTCTCTAGCAATACAAATAATTCTTTAGTAATTAATTTTGAAATAAATGATATATCAAACAATATCATAATTGAAACTAGAGATGCAACCTACTTTGAAAATGTGTTCCCATTTAAATCTAAAATTGAAACCAACGTAGGAAGTCATAGACCTAGCCCTAGTTCTAACCCAGTGGCCCTAAGAGAAAAAGAAGAAACCCCTACACCATGAGAAGTAAAAGGGTTAGAATAGAAAAGGTTTTTGAGGGCATTTATGTACTTTTAGTAGAAAATTCTCTAACTACCTTCTTTGATGTTATGAACTCTATAGATTCACCTTTTTGGAAGGAAGGTATAGATAGTGAAATGAATTCTATTTTTCAAAATAACACTTAGGTCTTAATAGATTTACCTCCTGATTGTAAAACAGTTGGATGTACATAGGTCTTTAAGTAGAAATTGAAACTAGATGGATCAGTTGATAAGTAAAAAGTCAGGTTAGTAGCTAAAGGGTTTACACAAAAGGTCAGCATAGACTATATCGATGTATATTCACCTGCGGCTAAGATCACCACTATTAGAATCTTGATTATATTAGTGTCCATATATAAACTGGTCAAATATCAAATGGATGTAAAGACTACTTTCTTAAATGATGTAGGTGATGAAGTGATTTATATGGATCAGAGAGGGGAACAGGTTTAGTGAATGTTTTTCCTACCTAGATACGGAGAAGAGAGGGGAATAGGTTTTTTATTGTCGGAGAGAGCGTCGTCGACATGTTATTTGTTCTACCGGCCATGAATGGCGAGGGGGGCGAGCCCCCCCCCCGACTCCCCGCTCCGGAGGAGGCCCTGAAGGAGCTTCCCCTTCGACGGAGCCCATGGGCCCTCGATGGACGTATGCACAAATGCTGCTATCGACACATCAGAAAGCCAAGGCAGTGATTCCTCTGAAGGAGCCTTGTTTCACGGATCAAGGAGAGCCGACAGTCTTCTTCTCAAAGGCTGATATCCAAGCTTCAATGAAAAGCCTTAGTTATGCCATCATAGCCAAATGTTCATACGGAAAGCCAGCCTTCCCTGAGATTAAAACCTGTTTAGCACAGAGGATGGCATTATCCTTGGACTTTGTCATAAGCCGATTAAACCAAAGGCATCTCCTTATACAACTTGGGTGTGAAGATGATTTTCTGAAGCTCCTTTTACAGAAGAACCTATACATCAAGGGATATCTGTTTAGATTTTTTAGATGGACACCAGACTTTAACTTTGCAGCGGACCCTGCTACTGCTCCGGTATGGCTAGGCTTCCCAGCGCTGCCTATAAATCTTTACCATGAAGACTGTATGAGGTCCATTGCTGGCAACTTTGGTTCGGTGTTGAGGATCCATGATAAAACAGTAGCGATGACAAATACAGCAGAGGCACTTGCATGTGTAGAATTGGATCTCTCGGCACCGCGGAAGGAAAGACTGTGGATTGACTTGGACGGAGTAGGCTTTTGGCAGTCGGTGAACTATCACATGGTCCCACACTTACGTGCTTTATGTCACAAGCTTGGCCACCTGGAGGCTGAATGTAAAAAGAAAATAGGCAATTCTGTTAATCCTTACCCTCGGCCAGGCGTTGAACAAATGCAAGCTAGGAAGGTGTTTATGCCCAGGGCATCAGGCCCACGAGATGTTCGACAGGTAGCACCAACGACCAATAGGTTTACTGCATTACAGGGAAAGGACTACCCAGAGCCGGGTGGATCAGAGGAGCCTAAGGGTGTTATTCAGACATATGATGAGGCAAAGTTGAATGCCTATGTCCTACCAGCTAGTGTTAAGGCTATAGAAGAGATTACAGGTGAGGGTATGGAATTACAGAACTATGTTTGTCTTAACCACCCATCTTCTTCCCAGCAGGTTAAAAGTTCAGAGCTCCCTTCATCCCAAATTTTGACTAAAAAGTTTAGTTCAGAGAAGAAACACGGTGATTAGGGTCAGGTAATCAAGACCACCTCAGATCTACCACTGGCTAGGCAGCAGATGCAGGGGGGAATTTTATTTAACACGGGTAATGTCATTGGAGCTCCCTGAATTGATCATGTTGTTAATGTAGTTGACACACCAGAACACTCAGGAAATTCAGAAAAGGAAACTAAAGATCATGCTCAGGTTTCAACCACTGATTGTGAAATTGGCAGAAATTGTGATACAGGCTATGGGGAAAGCCAACGGAATGGGAATGTTATTGACACCACCAATCTAGCCAATGTGAAGAAAGTACTTTCTTCTTTTAAAAATGACATCGGAGACCTATCAGTGGCTGATCAATCAAAGGCAGAAAGTATCTTTATGCGGGATGTTTCTTTGGGGAATGAGCAAGAGTTATTGGGTTGTTTAGATGGAGAGCGAAAACATTCGGGAAATAATATGCAGCAACCCCTGACGAGGGCTAAAGCTAAATATTTAGCTGGTGGTCACCAATCCTTCTCCCACTCTCAATGATTGGTCCCATTCTGATATGGAACATTTGAGGCATTGGTAATGCTAAGTCTATGCGAAGTAGTAAAAATCACATAAGGAGGAATGCTGTAAAAATGGTATGCATTATAGAACCTAAGATTTCTGCTGACAGATTGGATAATATTAGACAAAGGCTCAAATTTGATTGTGCCTGTGTGAATCAAGAGGAGAATTTCAAAATTTGGCTGCTCTGGCAATATCCTGTTTCAGTTTCGGTTGTGCAGAGTAATTCTGAATTTATCACTGTTCAGGTGCAGAATGGAGGCTGTGTGGATTGCTTTACCACTTTTGTTTATGCTTCTTGTGATGCGGCTGTTAGAAGAGAATTATATGATGACCTCACTCTGTTTGGTGGTTCAGTAAAGCGTGGAGATTCCAATGCAATTCTATCACCTGAGGAAAAGAAGGGGGGCACCATGGGATTTATTAACTCTATGATAGACTTTCAGGGCTTTGTTGCTGTGGCAGGGTTGATGGATGCTAGATATATCGGTAACCCTTTCACATGGTCTAACAACCAGACTGGGGTGAGCAACATTAGAGCCAGGCTGGATAGAGTGCTATTCAATGACTGCTAGGCAGAGAAAGCTCTTGTGTTAACAGTCAAACATTTGCAGAGAGAGCCATTAGACCATTCTCCAATGCTTATTTATCATTCTTAATTTAACTCTGGCCCAAGCAGATTTGTTTTCCAACATATGTGGCTCGAGGATGAAAATTTCAAAACTTTGGTGCGGATTGCATGGGATTCTGTTCCATCAGAGCACTACAATGCCTTTTACACTCTTCAGCACAAGCTCAAAGCTATCAAACCAGTGATTAAACAGTGGAACAAGGATCAATTTGGCAATATTTTTGATAGGAAAGCTAAAGTAGAGGAGGAGGTGCTTCTGGCTGAAACTGCCTTTGACGATGACCCAACTGAGGCTAATAGAACATCTTTACAAGCTGCTCAAGTAGACCTAAGGAGATGCCTTCACTTGGAGGAAATATTTTGGGGGCAGAAAGCTAGAACAAATTGGTTGCAGCTAGAAGATCGCAACACAAAGTTCTATCTCCTTCATGTGAAACAAAGGAGAGCAAGGATGACAATACACAGACTTAAAACTTGAAAGTGGAAACTGGTGTGAGGAAGAATCAGTGCTAAAGGACAAAGTAGTGGAGTTCTTTAAACAACAATTCACATCTTCAGAGCATCAAATTAAGCCTGAAGTCCTAGAGCACATCCCATCCCTTATCTCAGCAGAGGAAAACACAGCTCTTATTATTATTCCTGATGAGGAGGAAATTAAAAAAGTCATCCATTCTCTAGCTCCCGACAGTGCCCCAGGCCCTGATGGTTACACGGGTAAGTTCTTCACATCATGCTGGGATATCATCTCAGAAGATGTTGTTAAAGCTGTGCAAGGTTTTTTCAGAGGAATGCCCCTGCCGAAAGGTACTACATCATCCTTGATTGCTATGATTCCAAAAGTGGTTTCCCCAAACAACTTTGCTGATATGAGGCCTATAAGTCTATGCAATTTCACTTATAAAATCATTTCCAGAATTATGAGCAATAGGATGGTAGACATTCTTCCACATATAATATCTGAAAATCAAGGGGCATTCATTCAAGGGAGGAATATAGCGGACACTATTTCATTAACTTTAGAAATGATGAAAGAGCTAGGAAGGAAAGTGAGAGGTAACAATATCATTCTTAAACTAGACATGGCAAAAGCATATAATAGGCTGGAATGGGATTTCTTGTTAGCGGTCATGAAAGCCTTTGGGTTCTTAAACAAATTCTGTTCTTTGATCGCTATGATGCTTTGCAATTGCTGGTTTTTTGTATTATTCAATGGAACCCCTACTGGATACCTCAAATCTACTAGAGGGGTCAGACAAGGGGATCCTTTGGCCCTAGCACTGTTTATAATTGCAGAAGAGGCTTTAAGCAGGGGAATTTCCAGGCTATTTAACAGTGGGAAGGTCCAACATTATCATGTGCAGTAGGAATAGCACTGATATCCTGCCGTGGTGCCTCAACAGTAACCACTGAAGCTAAGAACCCCTGACAACCTGCATTAAGTAATCTATAGGCTCGAAGAGCAGAAATAATCAAGCGAGAAGAGCGGGATTGAATACCTTGAAAATAGAAGGCCAGCTTCCCATGTGGCTGAAGGTAGATCTTCTTAGATCTACAATAAACCACGGCTCTATATTACTCCAACCAATCCATACCCAGAATAATATCATAATCTGTCAGCTACAACGTATATAATCTCACCGGTAATTGCTGATCATTGATGGCAATAGGAGATTCCTCCAGACACAAAGGAGTGAACATAAAATCCCCAGAAGGCAACTCAACAAGCAACTCACAAGTAATCTGAGATGTCGGCTCCTCCATACATGTAATGAAGTCCTCAGAAATAAAAGAGTGAGAAGCACCTGAATCAAAAAGAACACTAGCTGCATGACCAAAAATCATAATCGTACCTTACATAGGTTGGATGCTATAGCTTCTGCCCAAGTGATGTAGAAAACCTTTCCTTTCTGCTTTCGGCTAGCTGCTGCAGAAGATTGCTGAGAGGATGCTATTGAAGCTTGAGGGAAAAATTGTTGAGGTTGAGGTGGTGGAGGAGATCGAAACTAAAACTGGGACTACTGTGGTTGAGTAAACTGAGGCTGAGTGGGTTGAGAAAACTACACCGGCACTGACCTCAGCGGATAATCTCGAACCCCATGTCCCGGTTGATCACAACGGAAACAACCCACCGGCATCGAACACGGCTTGCCTGGGTGGCTACCACCACACCTCGCACACGACCTCAGCTGACTCATTGCAGAACCCTGGCGCTGTTGAAAGGAAGGAGTTGATTGTTGAATCGCACCAGAAGACGCCTCCTGATCAAACTTTTTCTTGGACCTCTTAAATCGAAATTTCTTGCCCTTGGATTTAGAGAAAGAAGTACCACTAGCAGCAGGAAAAGTAGGAAAAGTAGAAGGAATTCCTGGAATGGACGGCTGATAAGTCGGCTAAAACTGCACAGTCGGCTGAACAAGGCAAACCTGAGTAGACCTTCGAGATCTTGCCAAATCAAGTTCTATCGCAACTACTACCTGATATGCTTCATCCATCTCTTTTACTCGAGTGGCAAGCAATGGCAACCGCAACTCAGCCTTCAATCCACGCAAAAATTGCTCAGTCTTCAAGGCTTCATCTGCAAGAACATGGGGCGCATACTGACCTATTTCTATAAAGTTGTTCCGATATTGCAGCACGGTCATATCACCTTGAGCCAATTCCAGAAATTGATGCATCTTATTCATCCTGAGACAGGCCGGACTATAAGTGTGCTCAAAAGTAGCCACGAACTCTGCCCAGGTGATCTGACGAAGAGGACGGGAATGAAAGGCGACCTCCCACTCCGAAGTCCACCACATAAGCACTGCACCCTAAAGCTGAAAAGTAGCAAGCATAACCTTCTTGTCCTCCGTGCATTCCATTGACTAGAACACGCGCTCAGTCGCTTCAAGCCATACCTTGGCTGCATCTGGATCTAACTGACCGTCATAAGTCGGCGGGTGGAATAGCAAAAATTCTTTTAATGCTTTGCCATGACCACCATCTGCTTGAGGAGCAGGCACAACTAGAGGAGGAGAAGTACCACTCTCTTCAGGAGGAGCACAGGCTCTTCTATGAGGCGGCATCTTGATCTAGAAAACACATAACAACGGAAAACACATCATCAGTTACAAAACATCCTAAGCCAATAGTAAACGACTCACATGGACTTGTTCTGGACTAGAGCAAATGTGATTTCAATTCCTTATTCAAATCTTCAACACCGCTCTGATACAAACTGTAACGACCCAGAGATCCGGATACCGATATACCGATAACATCGATATACCGATACCAAGAACTGGGGAAGGACGCCTCGTAGAGCTGACGGGGCTCCTTACGACGACAATCCGGGAGCGAGATGACACCCGATAGGCCTTAGCCCTTTTGGTGAGTTTTTTTTTTTTGACTGATGCATTACTATTATGTTGAGACACGACTGACCTAGAGTTTTGAATTCAGTGGGGGGAGGAGGCCCAGAGACAGGGGGCCGACGCTCCGTCTACCTCCACAGCGCAGACTCCTACCGATCGAGCAGAGCGGGAGGTAGAGTTCGGGCGGACGGTTGATCGGGCCAAAGCGGCCGAGGCGGCGCTTGCCGAGTGGGTACGTCCTACACTTTCCCTTGTGAATTATGTTTTTATGCTGAAATGTAGTTGACTAATGGTGAATGCATGTGTGCAGGTGATGGAGCTGACTGCCGCGATAGGCGAGGGCGACCAGTTGCAAGAGGAGCTCGTACTGGCTCAGGAAGAGGCCACCCGTCTGCGTGAGGAGCTGGCGCAAAGTTACGGCCTGAGAGAGGAGGCGACCTGCCTGCGTGGAGAGCTAGGGTAGAGCCTTCACTCGCAGTAGGAGATGGAGCACCTGCGGGCCAAGCTGGAGCAGAGCGTCCACTCGCGGGAGTTGGCAGAGCGAGGCCAGGCTGAGGCGCAGGTGGAGGTAGCCCACCTGTGGGAGCAGTTAGCACAGGCTAGACCGTCAGACTTGGTGGAGATGGCGGTCCTCTGGGCAGAGGTGGAGCGACTCCGTAGTGTGACCTCGGAGCTAGAGCGATACCGACAGGAGGCGTTTGAGCTACGCGGTGAGGTGCGGGCATACAGAGAGATGAGCCATTCCTGCAGCGGGATGAGTGGTAGCCGTGCGGCGCCGAGCGGGAGTCAGGCTACTCACGGCTCCGTTGGGCGTTTCCTTGTGACTTCCTCTCAGCGGCAGAGGAATGAGGAGGAGGATCGACGCCGACATTGAGAGAGAGAGGAGGGTGCGACCTCTATGATGGGCCCGCCATCGAAGAGGCAGGAGGGAGGAGGTGATGGTGACAGGCCAGAGGGGGCTGCCTGATTTTGCTTTGTACTCCGACACCTGTACATGATGTGATATGATCGTGACCTAGTTTGTTTTTTCCATTTGTTTATTTTCTTATGCTATGAATGAATGTATGAAAATGTAAATTCTCGGGTGATGAAAAATAGGTGAGAGGAGAGAGGTGACGACTTACGGGTGAGACACACGGGAGAGGCGAGGCACGCCGACTTTACGGGAGAGACGACGTGAAAGGAGAGAGGCACGCCGACTCTACGAGAGATACGACACGAGAGGGGAGAGGTATGTCGACTTTGTGGGAGAGACGACGTGAGAGGCGAGAGGTACGCCGACTTTGTGGGAGAGACGACATGAGAGGAGAGAGGCACGCCGACTTGGCGGGAGAGACAACGTGAGAGGAGAGGGGCACGCCGACTTTGCGGGAGAGACAACGTGAGAGGAGAGAGGCACGATGACTTTGCGAGAGAGATGACGTGAGAGGAGAGGGGCACGCCGACTTTGTGGGAGAGACGACGTGAGAGGAGAGAGGCACGCCGACTTTGCGGGAGAGACGACACGAGAGGAGGAGGGCACGCCGACTTTACGAGAGAGACGATGCGAGAGGAGAGGTATGCTTGTTGAGAGAAACGAGGGCGAACATCAAGCAAAAAGACAGCAAAGGGATGGGCGGTCGCTCTTAGGCCGCATAAGACTCATACGGTCGCCTCTAGGCCACATGTACCAGTTGGGCGGCCAGTAACCGACTGCAGGATTAACATATGAGTTCCATGAATCTAGAGTTGTGTGGCCCAGAATGTGCCGTTCAACTAAGAAGGGCGGTCTATCGTTAGACCACCCAACTCACCACGCAGTGAGTCCGATCGGGACTCTGTTGGAGAGTCCCAATCCGAGGTGTTCTACCTCGACTTGACCCAAATCTGACCGCTGGGATGTCAGGATCCCAACCCCACCAGTTTCGTGTCGATCGGTTGTCATTTGGGGCCGGTAGGAGTCTGAGAACCCCGGTGACTCGATTTGGGTCGATTCGTCAAAATCACCCCAATCTCGCATTTTAGTAAATGCATGTGCCATTTTTCGACCCAGATGTGTTGTATGATCATTTGGCGTTGTTTCCCCTGCGCTTGGGCGTGAATGGGGCATGGAACAGGCTGATTTGGCCATTCCACAGTTTTAGTCACCGGATTTGTGTAATGGTCCTTCCAGAGACCGTCACAAGCATAACGGTCCCTCGATAGACTGTTATATCTCGTTTGTCATTTTTCATCTTTCGAGGTCGTGGAGTGTGACGGACCAGACCTGGTCCATTACATGAGTATAACACCCCTGTCTAGACGCATTAGGCTCAGGTGGTTTTCGAGGCCTGCTGCTGTGTCAGCCCCTCGACGACCGTATTGCCTCAAAGATCATGTCAGTCGGTTCACTATAACGGATCTCTCCCTATGCGTTATGGATAGGTGACACATCTGTGTGGGTCTATTACATTGCGTTTGACTGGCATTTGTCTGGCTATGGCGGGTGGTGTAATGCGCCTACCCCCATGCGCCATGAGGCTGTGGCGGACTCAGCCTGGTCCGTTATATGCCTCTTGTCCGTGTTAGTATTTTGGGTCTATTGGCTTTAATGCCCCTGTCCTAGTGCGTTAGGCTTGTGTAATGCGCCTATGGAGGTCCGTTATATGCCCTTTTATTTGAGTTCTGGTCCGTTGGCCATAACGCCCCTGTCCTGGTGCGTTATGCTGATGTGGCACGCCTGTTCTGGTGCGTTACATGGTCCGTATTGAATTTCAGGTCTGTTTGCCTTGACGCCCCTACCCTGGTGCGTTAAAGCAGTGTAATGCCCCTATAGAGGTGCGTTACAGTCCTGTTGTTAGCCGTGATGGCCATTGGTCTGTTCTATGTCCGTTCGTATGTTGGTCTATCTTTGGTTTGTGTTCTAGGGCAGTGTCTATGTGTCAGTGGTTTCTGGATCGGTCGGTTCAGGTGACTGGGTGTGGTCTTTTTCTTGACTGTGACATTTCCCTAACAACTTGATCTAGAACTGCCAGTGTCCTTGTCTCTGGTCTTGAAGTGGCTTTCCTTGACAACCGGGTTCACCTAGCGGTTGAGTGATGGTTCGCTCTGCCCAGAGTGTAGTCATTGTCTAGTGCTCTGATTTCTGCTTGTCTTGGCTCGATCTCATGGTTTGTCTATGACCCATGGGTGTCTGTTGACATCCTATGAGGGCAGTGACCATGATGGGACAGCCAGGAGTGCCTGTGCATGCTATGTGTGTCTCTGTGTGTTTGTGTCGTGTTGGGTTTTGGTCAACCCGATGAGACCAGGGGTTGACATGTGACCATGTGTGTGTCTCGGTGGCTTTGTCCAATTCGAGACCATATTTTTGGATGCCCCGAGGTATCATTCTATCTCGATTTACGTATCTAGATGTGTTGAGGGCCCTCGGTGTTCCCTCGGGTCTCCGTGAGTCATTTCCAACGGAGCGTCATTTCCTCTGGCTTAGGAGTAGACCGATTGGTGGTGTATTCCACTATCTGTGAGGATCTTGCGTCTGAGTCATCTGTCTGAAGGATCGTTACGTGAGTAGGTCTAGTTGCTTTGTCCTGAGTTGTCGGCAGTGGCTGAGCTGCCATTGGTGCTTCGAAGTACATTCGATAGTGCTCTCTTGCCTGTCTGTACTTTCGCACTCGTATTTTGAGTCTCTGTGTCTTGTGAGCCTCCACTTGTCATAGCTTTACGGCACGCTTTGTAGCAACCCTGAATTATGAAAAATAAAAATCTTGAGAAATGTTAAATAGAGACTTCTGTAAAGTCACCAATTCTTTAAATAATGCCCTTACAACTGGCATCAATCAACTGGACCCTACCCAGCTCCACTTGATTAGGCAAGCGCTAGCGGCAGAGGCCCCGCCTTCAGTACCTCCGTCTGGCGCACCTGTTGCTGCCACCTCTATTCCTCCTGCTGTTGGACCTGGGCCCGTCTTGCCCGCCATTGATCTCACTCCTGTCCGTCCTCAGGTCCTTCGGGCCCCCAACCTAGAATCAGGCCAGGCTTCCACCTCGGCCCACCCGTAGTTCGATAAGGGGAAGGCCCAAGTCACCTCATCCACTTATCCTGATTTTCCCACCACTGTCTCTCCAGCGCCGCAGGCCCTTGTGGCCCCGGCAGACTTTGCTCATCTCCAGCCAGGGGCAGCCTAGCTCGCCCACTCCGATATGGGCCACTCTTTGACCCATTATACATCCTATGGGCTCCCCCCTCCATCAATCTATCCGTCTGCTCCTCAACTGCCACTTCCTTCAATGGCTTATGCACCTTCAACTCGGGAACGGGAAAGCCTTGATAGGTGGGCTGCCCTGCAGCAGCAAATTGACCTCCTCCACAAGAGGGTCAGCCCGCAGTCTCATACTGATGTCCCTACTCCTAACTTCCGAGACATTCATTTTTCGCCACAGTCTAAGCTCCCCGTTTATTGGAAGTATGATGGGAGAGGCAACCCGTTCATCCATATTAAGGAGTTCTTTTATGAGTCTGTGCAGTTCCAGCATGACGACCGTTTGATGGCATACCTGTTTAGGCGGTCCCTGGACGGAGTAGCTTTGGAATGGTTTTACACATTGCCGCTAGAGGAGGCAGAAAGTTTCAAGACAGTGAAAGAGCAGTTTATACAGAGGTTCCAAGACTGGGTCGGCCTGGAATATTCTTTCACCAATTTGGTAGCAGAGAAGATGAGGGCAGATGAAGATTTTGCAACGTATGCTGACCGATGGAGGCAGATGGCCTCGCTTGTGCCTAGGCAGATCCCGGAAGAGGAAAAAGTAAAATTACTCATTTCTAATTCTACCCCAACGTTCCTGAACATTTTAATGCTGAATGATATCACCAGTATGCACCAGTTGTACAGCCGGGCCCGGTTTATCTAGACCCAGTTTAAGGACTCCCCCATTCATTCCTTGTTTGAGGCCCAAAAGCCTAAATCCTATAAGAAATCCCAGGGCCCGGTCACCGAGGGGGTCCAGATGAACGAGCAGGCGCGGGTTGTTAACCAATCCGCACCACCCCGCTTCCCACAACAACCCCAACGCACCGCCCAATTCTCCTCTCCACCACCACCACGACCTTCATTTCCTGCACCCCAACCACAACAACCACCACCACCACCACAGCAACAACCGCACCAGCAGCCTCAGTACTACAATGTACCACTGCCAGCCAGCTATGCTTTTGCTCATCCCGTCCCGAAAAGAAACAATTACCTGCCACTTCCGAAAACCGTTCGTGATATCTTTTCGGCACTAATGTACACTGGTGACCTACAGCTACCTCCGGAGCGCCTGAATTGGAATCCGACTGCCGACCAGTCTAGGTATTGTATACACCACCAGCAACCTGGGCACACCATCGAGAGATGCTACCAGTTTAGAGATTTGGTGTACGATTTACACGAGGGCCATAGGATTGATTGGGCCTAGATGCATAGGTTGATCGAAGATATTAAAGAAAGAAGGAGACAGGCTAGGCCGCAGCAGGCGGTGCAATAGCAGCATTTACAGCAGCAGTAGCCACATCCCCCTCAGCAACAACCTCAGCGACAGCAAGACCTCGGGATTCACCAGAATCCCATGCCCGAGCATGCCCCCGCTCCGCAACAGTAATAGCAACCGCCAGCACCGGCTCAAGTTAACATAGTCTACCGCCCAGCCCCCAACGCTGGGTGGTCGTTTGATGATGAGACCCCCGCCCACTTGCTAGCCTTCCATCACACCCCTATTCCCTCTATCCTGCCCTCTAAACTACTCCTAATCGGGAAAGGCACAACTTCCCACACACCTGGTAGGGAGTTGCCAGACTAAACTCAAGGAAACCCGATTACATTGCCAGAACACGTCATGCTACAACAGACGTGTAGGCTCCACAACACACTAACCAAAACACCGACGCACACACGACCTCACTATCGTGTCTGCTACACAAGCCACGGTAAAGCCAGACAAGGGCTATCCGAAGCACTACGTCAACCATGGTGATGAACCGATCACAAAACCACAAGTCATGTGTCATGTGACAGAAGGCCCTCCTCACTAGAAGTAGAGCCAGATTCATCCAATGACGTTTTACACTACATCTCAAGCGTCTCACACTCGCCTCGAACACGGTGACTGAGACACCGTACCAAGTGCAAGGAACAATAGTAACGAGTGACTAGTCAGGTTCACACCCGTCGACGCTCATTCAAATGCCCCTGACCATGTGTGCACACACAAGCCGAATGCCTTGAGCTAGGCCTCTAGCTAGTTTTCTCCCCCAGTAGTATGCTACTACAAAGCAAGGGAGCCCATGAAAACTAGCCTAAAAATCGTATCTCGGGAACTCGCCCCACCACCACGCCCAGGGGGGCCGACACGAAGTGTCGTCAGGCTACGACTTCTGGAGGCTCACTAGACACAGAGACTCTCCGAAAGAAACGTCGAAGTAAAGACAGGGCAAACACTCACCTATCGCACACTCTACGAAACACATGACAGTACATAGAACTACCGCCAGACTCAGGATAGACAACTAGATCTACAGACAACGATCCTTGAGTCACACAACTCGAGTCAAGATCATCGCACACCATGACAACATACCATTAATCAGGCAAGTCACTAAGCCAAAAACATGATAAAACCCAAATCACGGCACATGAGGGAACTTCGCTGCCCTCAGACAACATAGGTACATAAATCGAGGTAAGATGATACCTCCAAGTGCCTAGAACCAGAGGCTCGATCCATATAGGATAATCGAGACACTCACGCGGTCACATGTCAACCACTAGGTCACAACCGGGTTGACCAGAAACCATAATGACTTTCAAAATCATACAAAACACTACTCAGTGCATTGGCATATTCGAACACCCTATGACACGATCACAGCCCTCAAAGGACGTCCACGACATCCACGTACAATAGGCTAACCAAGGGGTCGAAGGCAAGCCAATAATCATGGAAAAACATCAAACACTGCTCGGGATAGGACTACTCTTTTGGGATCCCTCGACACACAGATCTAACTCTCACGGAACACCCGAGGCATCTGTCGAGTCAAACGCCAACAAGGCATTGAATACTGGGTTCATCGGAGCCCGAGACAACTCACATAAATCGCCAAAAATAGAAGACCATTAACACGGTGGACATCTGCATCGTGATGATGAGCGTGTCGAAAGGATGTATCGCGATGCCACAGAACGCGTCCAACACTTACTGTGCGTCAACGCGTTGACGCGGCATAAGCTAGGGTCGTGTTAATAGACGCGGTCATAGCCTCAAGCGCGTTAATCACAGAATACAGTGGAGACCTCAAGTGCATTCTTCAAGATCACGATGGAGACCTTGAGCGCGTTCTCTAGGATCGCATCCAACACTTGGACCGTGTCCCTTTACCGCCCAACTATTTATCACGATCGATGAACGTAGTCACACGATATAACCCGTTACATTGAGAATGCGGCTAACGTGACCACCGCGTTCTCATCATGGTGTGAAAATCGTAGAAAACCCTAAAACTCGATCTTACACGCCCTAATTGCTTCTAAACAACGGGGAAACAACCCTAATCACCATATCATCCTTCCACAAGCCAGAAGGGATCAAACCATTTACAAAATGACACAATATGGGCGATTTTTCACAAATCAACCCAATATCGACTCACGAGAGAAACTAGCAAGCTTCAGCCCCCATCCCCCTGCCATTTGGTCGCCCATCCCCACCACCACGCCCATCATCTTCAACCTACAGTCTCGATTCACAGGCAGCAAGCAAGGGTCTTGGAAGCAGCATCGTCTCTGGTCCTTGCCTGAGTTTTCTAGTGGCAAGTCATATACCTCTAGAAAGGCCGTCCAGAGAGTTTTCCAGGTGAGGTGGTTTCATCATCGTCTGAGCTCCGAGCGGCCCGTGAGAGTGAATCTCCCTCGACTACGTAGTTCTACCCAGATAGACAACTAGAGGAGGATTGCAGAGGCTCCCATGACCAGATCCCTAGGATTCTTAGAGCACCACTTGGCTAAGGACTTCCCCTTCCAGTCCTCTTTCATATCCAAGAAACATAGCTAAGTTTGGACCTCATCATCAGAAGTTTCAATTTTTTTCGTCCAAGGTGTGCCAGGTCAATCTCCCTGAGCCTGCACCAACCCACAACCACTGTTTTGGCCACCACGATCAACTCTGACATCTGCCGATGGCACTGTTGGTCTCAGATCGAAGAGGACTTGACCACGATCGCAACGGCTCTGGTCTCACCTCCAACAGGTCACGAGGCTGTTTGCGACGCTCTCATTTTCCAGTAGCATCAGCCTGAGAGCAACCTAAACCAGAGCGGTTGGGCCCTGTTCCAGACCCTACCCCGACCAGCGACACCAACAGGAATTTTCACGAAAATTCTAGCATCCTCTTGGGTCAGGTAAGAGAATTTTGGCACAAATTCCATCCTGTTCTGAGCTTAGGGGAGGCCATGATGGCACCATCATCGACTATCTGTCTGACTATTCCAGAAGCTGGCAGAATCGACGGGGATCGGCATAATGGCTTCTACCCTCACTTCCCCTCCCCGCCTGGCTGGCTTACAGCCCCTCCTTATGTGGAGGTAGTGTTTGGATGTAGAGATCTTAACCCCCACCCCAAGATCATCCCTCCTATTTGAGGCATAGTGGTGTATTCACATTTAATTTTCAGGACAAAGTGACACCAACGCGGCGGGCGAGTGCGTACCCGTGCGGGTGCGTACCCACCCCTCATCTTTGGCTGGGATCGGGATCTTCACGCCGATCTGGTGAGCACCCAATCACTCTCCTCTACTGGTAGCATCATCTTTGCTGGCTTATTATTACTTTCAATTACCCATCGAACGATGAGTGAGTGCCCAATCCAAAATCCACCAAATCGTGTGCCACCGCGGAGCAAGTTGTGAGAGTGGCCCTACATCCCACGCCCTCGGTCTGCTGGCCGCCCATCGAATTGGGCATCCCAGATCCTTAGGGGTTCAGCCCCAAGCTAGCCAACCCCGTGTAATCTCAAGGTCCAACCTCGGACCCTCATCCCCATCGTCGGTCCACCTACGGACCCTGGGTGTGCACGTCACGGGTGAGCCCACTTGAGTGGATCTATCGTTCGATTCAATTGCTTGTGAAACTATGTCCAAGGGATTGTGTCACATCACCTGGTAGGCGTCATCAGAGAGCTCGCGACTCGTGGAGCGCAGTGACATCAACTTTGAGACAAATTGCGGCCCGTGGAGACGGGTAGGCATGAGAGAGCGGCGTGGCTCCCTCGGCTTGCATGTGGTCTTAACGGCATTTTCAGCACGAAATAGGTAGGCAGATGGATTCTTCATCGCCTTACGATCGCTCCTGTACCACATGCTTGCCCATTGTCTTACGTTTTCCAAGATTTTGGAGCAAAAATAAATGAACATTGTATTTTTGTTTTAATTCCTAAAAATCATAGCATGGCCATCATTTTTTATGTTTTAGATGGATTGAATGGTGTGGAATGGGTTGTGACAAGGTAGGAACAGGTTAGGTTTTGTATTCCCATCGATTTGGATCGATTGGGAGGGGATTCCATGGAGTTTCCCCCGTTTTCGATTCTCTGGTAGTTATCTTCAGCCCATGCACCCGAAGAAGATTATACATCCAGGTCGTGTCTTTGTAATTTTTGGGCCTCCGCTCCTCGGCCCGCATGAAGGCACTATACGGACAAGTGGGGTCGACCTATGAACGCCAGCTTTTCGTCGGGGTGCCCTCCTCCTCTGTCGGGAATGGATAATTGATCAAGTCTAGGCGCTCGCCCCCGACGCCGCAAAGGTCCCGCAGGGTCTTCTTAAAATCATCCTCCACTACTGGAGGCAGCTTCACTTGTGGCGCTGACCGGGTCCTCTGGGCCTCCTTGTGTGCGCGCAGATAGGCGGCCACTTCGTCACTTTTGCCGTGTCACAGTCGGAGGAGTTGCTTCGGATCGACATCGAGGACAGGCACAGGCTGTCGGCTTAGGAATCTCCTCTCCGGTCCATCCCAGCAATCGGTTTTGTATAACCGATAAAATCCCATCTGAGCATTCCACCACTTTACATACTCGGGTGTTACTCGAGGGACCCGACCGGGGGCTGGCACTCGGAAGGTGGCCGTGTCCGCCCTGTGGAAGAAATCCCACCAAACCCGGGTGGTCTCAGCTGTCAGGTTCCCCCGGAGATTTCGCGTCGCTAGCATAAACTGGGCGCTGTACGGAGGAATATGCTAATCGTACCCAAAATTCCACCCAAAACGGAAGGGGTAGTATGGCTCCAGTAGCAGGCTATCCCCCTTTCTGAAGGCTAGCACGCTCAGGCAAATCGATAATGCCCAGTCCCTGAGCTCGGGCTCCAGCAGCGGGCGCACGACGTTCCCTTGGCTAATTGGGTGTACATACTTGACCACCTGGTCATCTCTGCATTCCTACTTACTGTTCACCAAGGGGCTCGAGTGGGCCGCCAACGTCCAGAAATGAATAGAGCCAGACGTGCCTTGAGGAATCGTCATCAGGCGGCCCCGGATGTCGTACAACCTCAAGGAAGTGGAGCTCGGCTCTGCACTCGCGAACTCCAGCATCCGCGGCACCAATCCCCAATCCTGGACGACGTGGGGAGCGAACTCCGGAAAGAGCGAACAGACCCACGCGTTAAAAAAGTGCAGTGGGAAGACAAAGCGCGCCTACCGCGGAATCTGGTGGACGCTCACTTCCCCGAGCGTCTTGTAGATCAAGCAGAGCACAGCCAGGCACAAGGACAGTTTGATTCCCTACGCCATCTGACAGGCGGGGTAAATTACATCTGGTCGAATGACGGTCTCGTCCCCGTGCGACAAAGCAAACGAACATAGCCAGTATGTGAGGAAGGCGACGTAATGCGTCATCGGATCAAGCGCCAGTGGGTTCGGCCCACCCAGACGCCCCTCGGAGGGGATCTTCACATCCGACTTGGACTTGGCCCTTTTCTTGCGGGCGACGACCGTGCCCACGCACAGAAAATCTTCATACTTCTTCGGCCCGTCGAAGAAGTACTGAAGCCATAAAGTCAAGCGGACCCTCTTCTGGTCCCCGCGGCGTGGCTGCTTCTCCTCGTGGGCCAGCTTATACATCTCCCGGTATGCCTTCATCAAGTACCGGTAAGAATATCCCAAAGAATAATAGCCGTCACCGTTGGTCTCGTCTTTGATCAAGTCAGGGAGACAGACCTCCTCGTAGGGCTCCCCGTCGATCGACAGGCCGCTCAGTTGGCTCAAGCTCCATAAATCCAGTGAAGTCTCACCCTCTGCAGTGTAAAAAGTGTTGGTCTCTGCGCTAAACACCTCCAGCATTCCACAGCATAGCCCCTTGGAGATGGGGTAGTCGTACCGGGAGGCGTAGACACTATGGTACACACCGGCCCGGATGAGAATGGGAGCATAGTTGAACAGCACATACTCGGCAAACTCCACTGCTCCCTCTCTGAAGCTGTGCACTGTCTGAAGCTTCAGCTCCCCAAACCAGCCTAGCGAGACCCCCTGCTTGAACCGTAAATAATAAGCGATCATGGGCAGACCGTTAAGTATCTATTAGCGGTCGCCATGAACACCGTTTAGACTCAGAAACCAGAAAACATCAACATGTGAGTGCTTTCTAGAGAAATTATATTTTTTTAAAGGTACAACTAGCTCGGCGTCCTAGTGGGAATCCTAGGCTCATAGAGACTTATAGAGGCCTTGAAACAAGATCACCTAGTCCGGTAAAAGGAATATCTAACGGAGAGGATCACATATCCAAGATGGTATGCTTAAATATAAAGTGTAACTAATGACATCATACCGAGATATGTGCCATGTACTTAAGAAAATGACTGACGCGGGACGAGCCCAGTCGAGACACTGGGACCTAAAGCCAGCAAGCTTATGAGCACGGACGACGAGACGGTAAGACGAACAAACACGCGTGTAGCGAACTCCACAAGGGAAACCTCATTGTGGCTAGGCAAGCAACGGCCCGCAAGGGTGTTGGACACAGTCCGAGCAATGAGGAGGGTGGTGAAAGCCACCCGGTGGAAGTGGTGGAGGGCACTGGATTCAACCGGGCAGACCGATACCGAGGGAATCGGTTCAAATGGACACTCACTCACTGGCAGCAAGTCACTCAATTTTAGTGGAATATTTGGGACGGGCACTCTTCTCACCGGCGTGACAATTGGAACTAATACTAGAAGAGAAAACAAAGGAGTGGCTGTCGCACGTACCTATCCATCCGAAGGATTGGCTCCGGTTGGAGACATGGGTGCACCGGGGAGCGTGCACACCCGACAAGCACGCTGCGTCGGTGTAGCTTGCGGTCGACCCTGGTAGTAGAAGTAATAAAATCACCTCCACGTAGAGAGGGGGGACTAGGGGGTGGGGCAATCAATACAAGAACTACCCTCACGCAGGAGGGGGGAGCAAGGGGAGAGAAGCACTGGGATGCCGATCTACAAATAGGCCTGCTGGGATGACGCCAATCATTCCGCACGGTACGCTGAGCACGGACATCAGAATGAGGTGCCGTCAGCACTCTGACGGAGCCTGGAGAGTGCTTGAGTGCTCTTGAAAATTTGACATTGATCCGAGGTTGCTGGAGGGTGGGGCCAGCCGATGTTGTGGGCCTACGCAATTCTGTCCTGCAGGGCAGGTTTGCACAGTCGAGGGGCAGTCAGCGGTACGCTCGCCGTGGAACTCCAAATGAGGCACGATCAACTCGGTCAGATAGCAGACAGGGCGGGCTACGTGTCCTGAAAGAATGGCGGCCTTTGGACGACCGAGCTGGGCGTGGTCGCAGAAGAGGCAAGCCTCAGGTTACTGAGCGAGCAGTCGGACAGGGAGGCGAAGACCAGGGTGGAACTTCCTGCACCGAGGTCAGAATGGAATGAAACCACTGGGTTGGCTTCGTATCATCAAGGGCCACAACTTTGGTGAAGATGCCTTGGGCCGCAGATGAACAGGTTGGGCTTGGCATGCACTGCAATTCGGGCGCACAGTCTGGGCAGACTGGGTTGCACCTGATCTGTGCAGTTGTAGGAGAATGAACGCCACGACCAGTGACGATGTCAAAACGAAGTGGGACCACCTCTGGAATGATGGCGACTTGGAGACGAACAACTCCTCAGAAGACCACTTTGGCTAGTTCGTGCCTGGGGAGACGGTGGAGCCGGTGCAAGTTGACCTTTTGGATCTGGCGTGAATCTGGTGAGGTTGCACAAGAATGGACGCCGCAGGTGATTCTGAAGTTGAATCGAGGCAAGACCACCTTGGGATCGTCGTAGACTCAGAGGATAAGAACTTTTATGAAGACAACTTCCACTGAATCTTACCGTGGGAAGCCGTGTCAGCAGCTGCAATCCGGCATTCAGTTTCAGTCCCGGGTCTGCAAGCAGCAAGGCGACGAGTCCGCTAACACAAGAGGTGGAATGGTGTTGTGGGGATCCGGCGTAGAGAAGATTACACGAGAGGGAGAGTAGAAGAGCTTCCCTTCTTCCACAGCCGCCAAAGGCTCTAGGGTGCTCTCTCACACGTTGAACTCACACCTTAGCCGCCTCTCCTAACCTTATTTGTACAAGCAACCAGGGTTACATATGACCTTGGGACGAAATATGAAACTACCCTCAGGTGCAACTCGCCTCAACGGTATGCGGTCGACCGCCCCTACAAAGCGGTCAACCGCCCCTACTACAGAACTCAACACTTGCACTAGATGAAGCTGTGGACCAGGCGGTTGATCGCCCCGATCTGCACAGCCTGTCGCTTGTACACTGGAAGATGCGGTTGACCCTGAGGTCGACCTTGAGCTTCAGCAGGCTTCTCTTCAATCCTTCTATGATCTTTGATCAGGCTCCACCCCCTTAACAATCTCCCACTTGGAGACTGATCTTCAGCACAATAACTGCTCCATCTTCTCTCAACTCATAGTGAAACTTGGTGTGACTCAAACCCAGATCTTAAGCCTTGAAGATCCATAGAAGTTGAGCAAGTCTTCAACTTCTCTACAGTGACCACCTTGGTTAACATATCTGCAGGATTCTGACTTGCGTGCATCTTTCTCAAATTTAGCTGCCCATCCTCGAAGAGTGTTCGAATGTAATGGTATTTCACATCTATGTGCTTAGTCCTTGCATGAAAGACTGCATTCTTTGCCAAATGTATTGCACTCTAACTATCACTGAACAGAGTACAACTCATCTGCTCTCTATCAAGCTCTTTCATGAAGCTCTTCAACCATACCAGCTTCTTGCATGCCTCCGTAGCTGCAACATATTCGGCCTCCGTTGTGGATAAGGAAACTGTCTTCTGTAATCTTGACACCCAGCTCACTGTTGCAGTGCCCAATGTGAAGACATAACCAGTGGTGCTCCTACTATTTATGTCACCTGCCAAGTCTGAATCAACGTATCCCAGCAGACAAACATCTGTGCCTTTGTAACATAAAGCCATACCTGAACTTCCCTTCAGATATCTCAGGATCCACTTGACTGCTCTGCAGTGCTCTTGCCCGGGATTGCTCATGTACCTACTGACAACTCCCACTGCTTGAGCAATATCTGGCCTAGTACAGACCATAGCATACATCAGGCTACCTACAGCTAATGCATATAGCACCTTGGACATGAGAGTCTTCTCATCTTGTGACTTCGCTTCTTGTGCCTTTGAGAGCTTGAAGTGGCCTCCTAATGGAACATTGACAGGTTTAGCATTTTCCATGTTAAACCTCTTTAGCACCTTTTCAATGTACTCTACCTGTGACAATTTCAGCTGTCTTCTCTCTCTCTCTCCCTGCTAATTCTTGTTCCAAGTATTTGCTTTGCAGGACCCAAGTCCTTCATTGAGAATTCTTTTGCCAACTGAGCTTTGAGATTCACAATCTCCCTCATGTTTGACCCTGCAACAAGCATGTCATCTACATACAACAGCAGTTGGATATAAAAGTTCTCAAGCACCTTGAAATAACAACAATGATCAGCCTGTAATCTCAAGTATCCACTACTAGCCAATAGGTATGAATCTGTCAAATTTTAAATACCATTGTCTGGGAGCTTGTTTCAAACCATAGAGACTTCTTTTAAGTTTGTAAAGTAGATCCTCTTTGCCAGGCATGATATATCCTTGTGGCTGTATCATATAAATATCCTCCAAATCCTCATGGAGGAAAGCGGTCTTCACATCTAGCTGCTCTAGATGTAAGTCCTCTGCTGCCACAATGCTCAAGACAGATCTAATAGTGGCTAACTTCACAATAGGAGAGAAAATTTCATTGAAGTCAATACCTGCCTTCTGTTGAAATCCCTTCACAGTTAACTTTGCCTTGTACCTTTTGGTGCCATCATGTTCCTTCTTCGGCTGATAAACCCATTTGTTATGCAAGGTTGCATCCTTCAATCCGTCAAAGGCTGCCTGACATTTGCCATCCCAATTAAATTTAACTCTCGGTTTAGTAAGCTCGTAGAATGGCCTACACCTTTGTGAATGATGGGAGATAAACTGGCGTATAAACTGCAACCTCCTGATCAATCCTCGAACTTCCTTCAAGTTCTTGAGAGGAGACATATCTCTTATGGCATTTACCTTGTTGGGATCAATCTCAATACCCCTCTTATTGACGATGAATCCTAACAACTTTCCTGATGAAACACCAAATACGCACTTCTTGGGGTTCATCTTAAGCTTGTATTCTCGCGATCACTGTAAAACTTTAGCTAGAACCCCAGGATGCTCAATCCTCGTCCTTGATTTCACTACCAGATCATCAACATTCACCTCAATGAAAATGTGGATCATATCATGCAAAATTACCATCATGGCCCTTTGATAAGTAGCTCCGACATTCTTAAGTCCAAAGGGCATGACCACATAACAATAAGTGCCCCAAGGTGTAGTGAAGGAGGTCTTTTCCTGATCTTCTTCAGCTAAATGGATTTGGTTGTACCCTGAGAAGCCATCCATAAAGAAAGGGTCTCATACCCTGCCGTGTTATCAATCAGCACATCAATATGAGGGAGGGGGAAGTTGTCTTTACGACACGCGGGGTTGAGGTCCCAAAAAACTATACAAATTCTAACTTTACCATCTTTCTTCATCACCGGGACGATGTTCGCCACCCAATTGGGATAGAGGATGACTCTAACAAACCTAGCCTTAGGGAGCTTATCAACCTCTTCTTTCATTTTCAGAGCCATGTTTGGGTGGAAATGTCTCAGTCGCTACGTGACCGGGATGGACCCTGGCTTAAGTGTAAGTCGATGTTCAACGAGCGCAGGGTCTAGTCCTGGCATATCCTCGTAACTCCATGCAAAGGTGTCCTTATACTCTCGAAGAACTAGAATGAGTGCCTCTTCTTCAGCAGGTGGTAAATTTTCACTGATGAGGACAAGCCTAGGGTCTTCCTTAGTACCTAGAGCCAGATGAGAAGAATCGAGCTCACTATCAATAGCTCACCAAGAAAAGAAAATTCACTTCCGAATCATCCCTCATATCACCTCCTCCAATTTCTAGTAGATTTCAGTCTCCACACGACATTCCAGTCGCTAGTCCAGTAAAACCTAGTCCCAGATTACCTCAGAGCTCCGCCTTTGCACACTCCCGTATTCCATAGCCTAGTGGCCCCAGTCACATTTGGCTAGGGCAATGTACCCCTCGGTCTCACAGTTCTACAACTCCCAAAAGCTCTGGATCAGGGTAAACCCATACCTTGTCGCTTACCTCCCTCAGTTCTCAGACACGTCCCTTAACAACAGTGTGCTACGGACAACAATCCCTAGAATAAAAAAAAGTGTCAATCAAAATAGGGTTAAAAATAGAGATACCTCGGTGGACCCAGTCGTTTCCCTCCTCCACGAGGAGATGACTGGGGGCAAAAATTGCCATCAACCTAGCTGAGGTGAAAACCCAAAAGGGCGTCTCAGGCAAAATCAGGTGATCCCTCGATATGAAAACCCTCAAGCGCATACTGAAAAAAGCTAAAGGGGACTAGCTCTGGTGAAAATCGGCAAGGGCGGCAGAGCTGGTAAAGAGAAAAATAAAAAAATCCTCTCCTTCTCTACTCCTCACCGATGAGGGTCGTCGAACCTGACATTCCGTCAACGGTGACCTCAGTATCACCCCACGATGATGGTGACCACTACACCCTCGAGAGCCGGATCACACCAATTCCACTACCAGCCCTGCGTCTCAACACCATGGTTTCAACGCCTTTACAGGCCAGCCACGCCAGTTCCAGTACCAGCTTCCGGTCCCAGCACCATGGTTTCAACACCTTTGTAGGCCAGCCACCCAATTCTAGCACCAGCGCTTAGTCCCAGCACCGTGGCTTCAACGCCTCTACAGGCCAGCCACGCCAATCCTAGTACCAGCTCCCAGTCCAAGCACTGTGGCTTCAACGCCTTTACAGGCCAGCCACGCCAGTTCCAATACTAGCTCCCAGTCCTAGCATTGTGGCTTTAACACCTCTACATGCCAGCTACGCCAGTTCCAGTACCAGCTCTCAGTCCCAGCATCATGGCTTCAACGCCTCTACAGGCCAGCCACCCAGTTCCAGTACAAGCTCTCAGTCCAGCACTGTGGCTTCAACGCCTCCATAGGCCAGCCATGCCAGTCCCAGTACCAGCTCCTAGTCCCAACTTCATGGCTTCAAAACCTCTATAGGCCCACCACGCCAGTTCCAGTACAAGCTCTCAGTCCTAGCATCATGCCTTTCAATGCCTCTACGGGCCAGCACCCCAATCCCAGTACCAGTCACCAGTTCCAACATCATGGCCACAACGCCTCCATAGGCTAGCCACTTAACTTCGATGCCAGTCGCCAGTTCCAGCATCTCGACTACAAATCCTTCACAGGTCAGCCGACCAACCCCAGTCCATAGTCTTACCTTTTGGCTGCGATGCCTTCCAAGACCATCTGGTCAGCCCAACCCAAGTCTCTCAAGCCATTGTAGACTACACTGTTAGTCAACGACATAAAGACAAGTAGCGTTCAGGCGTCGACCTATAACCGACGCATTCCAGAATTAATTTCCAATGCTAACCCCATAGGCCGCCATAGCTTGACGAACCTACGCTAACCTCATGCGACACGGGCCCTCCTCTTCCAGGAACTGGCCCCCAGCGTCTGGTCTCTTCTGCTACTCCCTAGTACCCAGCACTCAACTCCCTGTATTCAAAATGCAAACCCAGTCCTCCATTTTAATGCCCAAAAATCTGGTGAACCCAGCCTATTGCCCCATGTACCAGTACATGGTAGGGAAGAATCAAGCAGACTAATAGTAAGTGGTCGCTAGTCCCTGCATCTAACACTATTCCATGGAACAAGAATTGGTACAACTCTGTAAATAACATCATCAAAATCTAGAATTTATCATTGATACTCTGTAAAAAGGGAGCCCAAGACTTTGAATCAATAAACTCTTCTCTCCATCCCTTCGGGTAACGAATACCACCCTTTTGACTTGGACCTTTCGTCCAGGTCATTTAAATCAATAAACTCTTCTCTCCGTCCCTCCGAGTGATGAATACCTCTCTTTTGACTTGGACCTCTTGTCCAGGTCATTTGAACTAATAAACTCTTCTCTCCGTCCCTTTGGGTAATGAATACCTCTCTTTTTGACTTGGACCTCTCGTTCAGGCCATTTGAACCGAACAAACTCTTCTTACTGTCCCTTGGGACGATGGGTACTTCCTTTGATTTGGACCTCACATCCACATCACCGAATGAATGAACTTTCGCCTCCATCCCCTTCGGGCACCCGAGTGAGACCGATTAGTAATCCGCTTCACACAGTGGAGTTGTCCTCTCATCCTTCCCCTGGGAGGGCGAGCACTCTCCTGTGCGCTAACACTGACACCTGCCCGGTTCTCCCTGGGCGAGCTACCGCAAAGGCTCACACCCTGTCGATGCATTTCAAGCAAGGCAAAAAGGGGGGGAAGAAGGACTACCAAGGCCACATACAAGAGATGTACACGATAAGGTTGTTCTATTTCTTTCAATCAAAATGGGGATACACGTGCTTCGGGGCATACCCCTGGTTACGTGTCAAAAAAAAGAAGAAAAGAAGAAAAAGAAGAGAAGAGAGAGAGGTAGAGTACAAAAGGAGGGTTGAAGAGAGCAGTGCTCAATAGATGCCCCGGAAGATATCCTTGAGGGGGTGAATCCTGACGCAAGGAAAGTATGCCATGTCGCGCAATCGGCTCCTCTACTCCTCGAGGTGAGCCAACTCTGTTTCCATGGACGTCGCCTCAGCTTTGGCAACGGCAAGCGCCTCGCTCTCCCTCTCGATGGTTGCCTCAACCTCAGTCGCCTCAGCCAACTCAGTCCTGGCTGCGAGATAAACCTCTAGTTCCTCAATTTTATTCCTGAGGGCATGGGCGTCACGGTGACCTCCTTCCAAGGCCTTCTTGTGTTGCTCCTCGCTGCTTTGACGCACCCCCAAAGCTTGCAGATATTCACCCTCTTGGGCCTTGATGGCGGCAAGCTTGTTGGGGGCCTGAGTTTCAAGGAATTCACGACGATTCATGTATTTCACCAATAATAGGACTCATCGCAACCATTCCTCCAGCGGGCAGCCCAGAACCTGTAGTGCACCGGTTAGCTGCATCACTATCGCATGCGCCCCTCGGTATGTGAGGGAGGGGTTGACAAGCATCATTGACCGAAGCGTCAGCAACATCTACTGAATCGGTGCATCTGAAGCGGCGTGGCCAATTGAAGGTATCACCGAAAGAGTGAATTCCACCTCGTTGTCCATGGCAGCCCATATCTCGGTGTCCACCGCAATCGAAGAAGAGGGAAGTGCCACGGCCAGATCACTGGGCCCTCCCGCTTCAAAGGATAACTCCCTGTTGGCCACCGCCAGGGGAGCAGGCGAGACTATTGTCGGATCGCTTGACACCGTCCCTTCGCGGCCTGGCAAGGCAGGGACCTCACTCTCGATCGGGGGAGGGACGTCAAAGGAGACCGGGCCAGATGTTATTGCCAGTAGACCCACGGCCCCTTCTGCTTGCACTTCCTCCTCCCCGGGGATGGCGATGCTCGCCAAGATTCCCAGCAACAGCTGGGTCTCCTCCAATGTCGAGAGCGTCGGAAGAGGCGGAAGGGGAACCGTCAGCTCCAGGATGGCCCCTGACTGCAGAAGCGACACCAGCGGCTCCACCTCTGACCCCCAGAGCGATCTCAGCTTGTCCGCTCCTGCATGACTAAGAAGCTCCCTCCGCTTGGGGATAGCCCTGCGAGCTCCGACGATGCGTGCTTCCGAGGGCTCCGCCTCCTCCTGAATATACAAGACAGGGTTAGTCACCCATTGCCTAAGGCGAATCACCCAGAAGAAAAAGGGAAAAGACAAAAGCCTAGAAGAGATCTAGACAGACCCAACATGACTAAAACGTCGTGCACACAACATAACACTAACCTCGGGCAAAGCCACGAGAGGGCTAACCTAGAAAGGTCATGACACTCGAGAAACATGAGAGTAACAGAAGAGTAACTGGTCACGTGACTGGAGTACCCACCACTAGAAGAACAGCCAGATGCGTCCCCTAACGTCTTATGCTGCGCCTACAAGTATCTCATCTACGATGCTGCCTGTAGAGGCACGATAGAGACTAAGACACTCTGAGAACAAGAACAGAAGTACCGTCGCGAGTGACTAGACAGGGTAACAACCATCGACGTCAGTCCCAAGCCCGTATCTACGTGTCCACACACCAGCTCATGCCTAGAGCCAGGCCTCTAGCTAGTATTCCCCCCCTGTGGACACTGCAGTACAGAGCCGGGGGCCCATGGAATTAGCCTAAGAATCATAAATCGGGAAGTGCCCCGCTACAAGAGCCGACTCACCGTAACATGTCGTAAGGCTATGACTAGTGGAGGACCACGAGACACAGACTCTAAAACGTGAGTGCTGGAGTACAGATAGGCAAGAAGCACTGTCGGACGTACTACGAAGCACCAATGGCAGCACAGGAAATTGTCGACAGACTTAGGACAAGGCAACTAGACCTGAAGCTACAATGATCCTTGAGTCTCACAACTTGGAGTCAAGATCATCATACAAAGCAGAACAAACCATCAATCGGCCTAATCTTAAGCCAAAGAAAATAACTCACCGTAAGAAACGACTCACGGAGACCTAAGGGAACACTGAGAACCCTCAGCACACCTGGACACATAGAACAAGGTAAGACGATACCTGACGGCATCCAGAACCATGTCTCAAACTAGACAGAACCACCGAGACACACACAAGATCTTACGTCTACCATTGGATCTAACCAGGTTGACTAGAACCAGACAATGACATAAAAAGTAATACAGAAGACTGCCCACAGCAAGAACACTCCTGGCCACCTTATATCAAGGTCATAGCCCTCATAGGACATCAAGAGACATCCACGGGAAAATCGGAATAACAGGAAACAACACTCTGGGCATAAGTAGTCAAAGAAGAACCGCTACGCAACCAAAGACCAAGACACTCAGACACTACCCTAGGACACGTACCTAAGACTGACAGACATGAGACAGGCCATCATGGCCAACGAACGAGACAATGGACAAGACTCACTAGGCAGTCAGAAGAAGGTCGCTCAGTGAAATGAATGGTCCAGATGGGAGCCATTCAAAGGGGGATGAACGGTCTAGAATGGACCATTCAAGGGGGATGAACGATTGGGGGCCAACCGCTCAAAGGAACTGACCCCTAGACACTAAAAAGGGATGGACGGTTAGGGCTAAACCACCCAAAGGATAGAGTGGTTAAGGGCTAGCCGCTCAAGCCAACCGACCTACTACAGTGTTGGCCAGAATGGTTTTGACCAAACCGCCTGTCTAAACCGACACAAAATTGTTGACCAAAGGTCAACTGGGATAAGCAGGAAGGACCTGGCCGCTTAACCCAACGGGAGAGATGAATGACTGAGGACCAGCGACTCACGGAGGGATGTGTGGACCACTTCTGGCCGCTCAAACCCTAGAGCAGTCTATCGACTGACCACTTTACCTGAAATCGAGACACGTTAAACGGTCCGAAACCAGCTGCCCATGCACCTTAAGTGGTTGTCGTTGAACAGCAAAGGCGTTACGGTGAGCAAACCATGGGGTTCGTCCGATCGTGGCCTTTCCACGCTCCGTTCATTCCAAAATGAAGGGGATACAATGGTGATAGCCATACACAACACATAGACTCAAACAGCAGTCAGATCGGCTAAGAAACAGCGAGAAACAGGCAATTCTACGGAATTAACCCAAATGGAGTAACGAGTTCAGAGATCGTGGCCATGCTGCAAGCGTGGAGGAGATAGATCCCTGCTGCCCTGCGCACTTCTCTGGTTGTCTATCTGCAGGAATGATCCTGGAAGATCAGGTTGGCATGCCAAGTTCCCATCCTTAGACCACATCCACCCCTTCATAGATTTTGTTCTTCCACATGTCCCCCATGTTCCCTGAAAATCCCATGCCCTAATTCGTCCATTAGAAAAAGTTTCCTTTGTAAGCCTTTTCTCTGCGCAGGCTGCCTCTGTGCAGATCTGCAGAAAACCAGAACCCTGAAGATTAGGGTGGTACACCTTCTTCCCGTCCTCCAATCCCCTCCACCCCTCCATAACTCTTATTTCTCTACCTGTCCCCCATATCTCCTCAAAATCTCATGCCAAACTTCGTTCTGTGCACAAACTTGCCTTCATAGCTATTCTGGCCACGCAGACTATCCCTGTGCAGTCCTGCCGAGACAGTGCCCAAACCCTTCCAAAGGGACATTCCCAAAAACATCTCCAAATGACCTGAAATTATGCGCACTGCCTATCCACATCCAAAACCTTCCCCCAGAATTTCCTTTCAATTTTCTGAGCCCCCTTTCCCTACTTACCCCATCCACTTTCATAGCCCTTAGTTCTGACTGCACTGGACAGCAGAACTGAGCACCACCTGTTTTCATTTCCCACGCCCAAAACCACCACTGACCGCCACCCTTCCACTGCTATCCAATCATCCCACGGCCCTCACCTGTCCACCAGAGAAAACCCCACCCCATTTGCCACCTGGAAGCCCCGGTTCCAGCCCATTCTTCCACCCCCTGTCCTGCTGCCTGCAGATAGTCCAGAAGCGCAGGGTTTGCTCCAACAATTCGCCACGGTCTCCACGGTGTTCGGTTGCAGTTGATACTCCATTGGCGTCCCTGGGACGTCCCCACCAGCGTCTACACCAAATTTTGTGAACAGCGGACGAGCGGAAGGCCACGTTCCAGGCCCTCCTTCCTGCTGCCCACTTGCACCGACACTGACCGGCCTGCAGTCTGCCCGCCCGTTCGAGGTTACGCCGGAGCTTCCTTCCAGCGCCGTCGGCTTCCAGCTTCTTCTGGAGCGGTCGTCGTCCCTTGCTGCCCACCTCCAGGGACCGCTGCTCCCTCCTTGGCGCCCGAGACTCGCCGTCCTTGCTGCTGGTTCCAGACCGGTCCGTGGTGGCAGCTTAGTCCGACCAGTTCGCAATGGCCCGTGGGCGACGAGCTTCACCGACTTGGTACCCGTCACCCCACTTCGCACGACCCCCGGATAGCACTGTGCAGCCTTTTACCTCCCTGCGAGGAGTGGGCCATGTTTGACTTGTACTTGTTTAGCTCTTGTACCGAGTGGTTGTGTGACTTGGCCGGGCTTCTTCCCTACACCCCGAGCGTGGAGGTACGCATCCACTTCTCCTCTCGTCACACTTGCTAGTTTCGTATATGTTCTGGATGCCGTTGCTTGTGTGTGATCAGTGGGATCTTAGCCCACTTTAGTTCTATTCACTGCTGCGAGCGAGAGAGCGTGACCGTCCCGTGTCTCGATCCGAGCACGAGAGTGTGTAGACCAGCCTAGTCTCCGTCGGTTTCTCAACTGTGCGGATCCGTGTGCTTCCCTTCTCTTGGGGACGACTGCGAGCTTGCTGTTCTTGTTGTGGGCATAGACCCTTCCTGGAGGCTCTTGGTGTCGAGCCGAATTAGCTCGGTTGGCCGCGTCGTTGCTGGTCGTATTGTCCCCTTAGTCTGGTCACCACCTAGAGGCCCTGGTTCGCACCCCGTCCCGCATCAATTTTGGTATCAGAGCACGGTCGAGTTTAGGGTTGTCTTTGGTCTTTGTCGTTGCATTGGTAGTTTGCATCTCATTTAGCCCCTTTGCATGCCCACCCGTCGGGGTACCCATTACCACTCACCACCACGAATAAGTTAAAGTGTTAATAAAATTAAAATGGGCATATTGATAATTTTGATTTTTAAAAAGTTTTTTGTAATTTATGGGAAATTTTCAAAAAAAAAAGAAAAATCAAATTTTTATAAAAATCTCACGCCACTCCCTCTCTCTCCTCACTCTCTTGATTACTCTCTCTCTCCTCTCTCTCTCTCCCTCACACGTTCTCTCTCCTCTCTCCCCCTTTCATTCGGTTCGCGGTCCAAACAGACCCCGATCGACACATGGGAGGTACCGACGGGACGGGCTCGACGGGAGGATCGAGCCGGTACCGTTCATCACTTGGATCGTGGAGACGCGTGTGAGCGGAAGGATGGTGTGGCCCCTATCACCCGATCTGCGCCGATTCGCGGTCTTCGCTGCGTAAGAGGTTGGGGAATGGATTCCTCGTCTCACTAGGAACCCGTTGATGCCACATGCATCACCGCCCATTGCCATCTTTATCATTTTTCGTGTAAAACTCTATTTTATGGAATTTTGGGCTAAGTTCTTAATTTACGTTCCTCTCTCAATTTCTAGTCCAGACGGCCGCTGATCGAAGCAAGGGAGGTACCGTTGGATTGGTCACGTGGCGAGGATCACATTGACTCCCATCTTCCCTCGATCCGCAGAACGTGGAGCCGAGTCAGGCCGGGAGGCGCCCCATCGCCCTCTCGTCGGATCGACATCGAATCATCGATTTCGTCGTAGTCCAGGTAGGGGGATGGATTCCTTGCCTCGTTAGGACACTGCCGATATCACATGCACCGTGGTCCGATGCCCTTTGCCTCATTTTTTATGCGTGTTCCCGCTTAGTACATTTTTAGTCTTTAATGCTTGAAATCATCTCCATGGGCATCGTCTTTTAATTCTAGTGGCATGCTTAGGTGTTGAATATTAGTATGGCATGGTAGGATAGTTTAAAATCATGTTTCCTCGCATCCCCCGTCAATTTCTGTCGATCGGGAGGGGGTTTCGATTTCGAACTCCAGAGTCTCGAAACCCAGGTGACATAACGCGCCTGCCCCGGTGCGTTATAGTCATTTGACGCGCATGTAGAGGTGTGTTATATCCCATCGTGACGGACCCCTCTAGGTCCGTTATTGCTCGTTAACGCCCCAGTATGGGTGTGTTATGTCATGCATAAACTGTGAGTTTTCTGTGGATTCTCGAGTTCGAGTGACTTTAACGCCCCTGGTTTGGCGCGTTATAGCCCCTGTCTATTGTGTTGAAGGTCTGTAGCGTTTAACGCCCCTATCCCTACGTGTTACATCCATATAACGCCCTTGGTTAGGTGCGTTATATCCCCTATTTAACTGTGGATTCTTATCATTCTGGTGGGCATAACGGGCCATGGGAGGCGCGTTATGTTGCTATAACGCCCCAACCTTGGTGCGTTATAGCCCTCGTTTATTGTGTTGTGTGTCTGTTGACTTTAACGCCCATGTCGTGCGTTATAGTCCTATAGCGCGCCTGCCTTGATGCGTTATAGTCCTGATTGACTGTGGATTTTTAGGTGTTCTGTTGAGCATAGCAGTCCTGTCTTGGTCCATTATGGTATGTGACGGGGTGGTCTTGATCCGTTATATGCCTAGAAATTTCAAAAGCATGTTTATGTAATTTCTAATGCATTTCATGTTCCACATACGTCATGTTTAAAGTATTTTGTACACTATTGCATTATCTTACATCCCAAAAGAGCAGCTTTCTCTTTCCCTGTGATGGAACCAATAGTCGTAGCCCGGTGTCCATGTCGGCCCACCTGGGAGAGGTGGCGGGGTATTCCCGTTGTACGATTTGTAAACTAGTTTTCGTGGGCCCTCTCGCATAGTCAGTAGCGTCCTATTGGGAGGAAAAACTAGCTAGAGGCCTGGCTCAAGGCGATGGGTCAGTGTGTGCACACGTGGTCAGAGGCTTGGACTGCTGGCACGCCCGCATCCCAACCACGTTTCCCCTGAACCCGAAAACTTCACGTGTCACTCAGTCTCCCCTCGACTCTCTGTAAAAGGCGAGTGCATGGTGCCACTTTGAGATAGATATGGTCATGAGAGTGAGTGCCCAAAACACATTACCTTCTGGCCTCTCTCCCATAGCTATATCCTACCCCTCACTCCGGTTACCGCACCACAGCGTTGCACCGGTGACAAATCCCACCCGCACGCGAACAAAAGGATGGCACACCCAGTGGGACGTCTCCCGCCTTCCTTCTTTTTGCTGAAGAGAAAGTCTGTGCCAGCCCCGAAGCCCTGGTGCCCATTTCCTATCCTTGCAGGAGAGGTAGAAGAAGAGCACCTTTTTGCACTCTCCGGTAGCTTCCAGTTCACCTCCCAGTTGTTGGATCGTGTTCGACGACTGTCAGCGGTGGTTGTCCCAGCTCGTCTAGTGCTTCAAAAACTATGGCGGCCATCACCTACGGTCCCATCGTCGTCGCCACCCACGCACAGGTGGGCTACTTGGTGGTGCCGATCGCTTTCGATAGCTTCGCCCCGATCGTCAGATTGCCCTACTTTTTTGGTGTGGTCCCCGTGGCTGCTCCGTCCCCACCCCCAGCTCCCATCTCTTTTGGCGCCACTAACGCGCCACACCAGTCACCAGTCTCGATAGCTAGATCGAGCGTCAGGCTTAGGTCTCCCGTTACTGGTCCCCGTAGGGGTTCTGGACCAACCCCAGCTCGGGCAAGCACCAGACCCCGAGCCCAGTTTCGACTGGCTCCCGATGCCGGCCTTGCGTCCCGAGTTCTGGTCTCCACTTCTGTAGTTCTCTCGGGCCTCCAGCCCCGGGCCCCGGCCAAGTCGACATCCGGTGCGGGTCTCCACCCCAAGGTGTTCGACTCCTCAGCACCCTACTTGGGCCATCAACCCCGAGCCTCCACCGAGCTGGCTCCCCACATGGGTCCCCTGACCCGGGGGCATGGCTCCCCAGCACCCCGTTCGGGCCTTTCGACCCGAACCTCAGAAGTCCAACTGCCCCACTCGGGTTCCTAATCCCTGGTGCGAGGCGTCTCAGCATCCAGATCGGGCATACAATCCCGGGGTTTCCCGCAGATGACATCTGACACGACTGATCCACGTCAGGCTCTGGATCTCTCGGCTTTATTTCAGGGGCACTACTCCCACAACCTGACAATGCCAATTCCCGGCACTGGTCTGCCTCTATGGGACACGACGACCCCGGCATGGATCGAGGGCCTCCTATCACGCCTCCCGATCTCGCCAGCTCCCAGTCTAGGCTCAAGGCCTTAAGCCACCGGCATCTCAGTACCCCTTGCAGCCTCAGCTCCAGGTGAAAGCACGTCGTTGCGAGCATCTGCAACACTACAGTCGGCTCGGGCGAAGGCTTACACTCGAGTCACCCAGCCACCATCCTCCACTAAAGACTATGCGTCTTGGGGGCCCATTCTGGTATTCCCAATAAGTGGCCTCGTGCCACCATCATTCGCATACTGGGTTTTCTCGGTCTACC
Organism: Amorphophallus titanum; assembly: GCA_024336825.1. NCBI lineage: Eukaryota > Viridiplantae > Streptophyta > Magnoliopsida > Alismatales > Araceae > Amorphophallus > Amorphophallus titanum. Next base: position 13,087,244 of record JANBPO010002057.1, on the reverse strand, counting down.
ACCTTGGAGCGAAATCGTCTTCGGCTCCCCAAAAGAAGCAGTGTCACAACCGTAAGTGCAAGCGACCCGCTGTTGTCACCAGCAACTCCGGCAAGACCATTCTTGTCAGGAACATACGGATTCGCCTAGACGGGGGTGAACCCATCGTACCTCCAGAACGGATCGTCTCTATGGTCCCTACTACCAACCACTTTAGCCTCTTGCGTCGAATGCGGGAAGACAAGGTGGAACTCAAAAGGGTGAATGCTTCGGCAACGACCCAACGGCGCCAGTGCCGATTCGATTTCCTAGCTCCCAAGTCCCTTTGGAGACATAGGGACGAGGGGGACCAGCAATCTGACTTGAGAAGGATCTAGGTTACCCCAGAGGAAGCTCAACCTTTCCAGGAGGTGGATGATAAAGTGTTTGATGAAATGTTTCATATCTTGCTGATAGGGACTTTAGTATGAAAAGTCTTAAATCATTCGTGTGACTTGATCTAACACTTGAAGAGTAGAAAGCATTAGAGACGTAAGTGATCACGTGGTTTGAGAATTAAAATAATAGGCATGTGATCCAAGGCAGAATGTCCATCAGAACGATTGGCCACGTGGATTCTTTTCCTCTTCAAATTTGACACGTGGACTTCATCAAGTTCCTTTTCCTGAAAGGCTATTGGCGGGAACACTCCCTCCACGCGCCAGACTGAAATCGTGCGGGGACCATAAGAATTAGCTCGCTCATATAAAAAGGGATCTCTCAGTCGAAGCAGTGTGATCAAGGACAACAAGAGAGAATCCGAAGCAGAGAGTAGAAGATCTGGAGAGAAGAAAAGCCAGAGTTCTTGAGAGAAAAAGAGTCCATTGCAGAAAAGAGAGGAAGAAGAAGAACTGAGTATCAGAGATAGGAGAAGAAATTCAGAGGAGAGACAGTTGTACATTGTTTCGATTTCTAGATCAGATCTAGAATCGATATGCTCATCAAAGCTATAGTGTTTTTGAGATTCATCTGTGTTGTATCTTTGTTCTCTTGTGTTATCTTTTAAACCTTTCTTTGAGCTATTAGTCAGCAAAGCAAGCTGTGGTGCTTAGCGGCGGGGATTGATTCCTTGGATAGCAAGCTCTGATGAACATCGGACAGTAAGCTGTGAGGCTTAGTGGATAGCAAGCTGTGTTGCTCAGCGGTCTGGGATTTATTCCCCAAAGCTATGGATCAACGATTGTAGGGATTCATCCTCGAAGCTATGGATCAGCTGACATAAGCTGTGTATCAGCGGAAGCCACACTCTAGTTTGAGTGAGGGGTGGACGTTGGTCTCAAGGTTGAGACCGAACCACCTAAAAATTGTTGTGTCCCTTGTGTGATTGTCTATTGTTTTACAGCTTCGTGTAGATGCATGTTTAGGACCGATCTTCACTGTCTATGATACTTAGTATAGTTTTATTCACATGATTTGAGTTTGGCTTCAACCAAGAAGTATATTGAAAGGCGTGGCATGAAAGATAGGTTTGGCCTATCCGGATTGTCACATCTTGCGTGAGGAGATCCTAGATCGAACCTCCGCCTAGTCTGAGAATTGGTTGTTGGTCATTCTCTGTATCAGTGTGAGCATAACTATTTCTTTAGATTAGTGAGTGTGGTTTAAAATTTTAATTCCATAATAGTTTTTAATGGGGATCCATTCACCCCCCCTCTGGATCTTAGTTGTGTGCATACCTGTTAGTATCAATCTCCCAACTATTGGTATCTGAACTATTTTATGTTTCCATCACTTGGTATCAAAGCGCACCATCAATTGGTATCAGAGCGCACCATCAATTGGTATCAGAGCAGGTGTCTATGTTAACAGATCCCATGATCTACTAATCTGATCCTGCTGTTTGGTGCATCCGTTGTTTTCTGCTCACTGATTTAATCTGCTTACAATGGCTAATCCTCTGAAATTTGATGGATCGAGTTTTTATAATTGGCTAGGAAGATTCAGAGATTTTGTGAACTCCATAGATTCTAATCTATGGGTCTTGATTGCATATGGTCCATATGATATTCCAGAGGATGAATCCAAATGGAATGTCATACACAGATTGAAGAATGCTGATAATATGAAAGCCCTAAAGCTGATGAAAAGGGTGATAGATGTTGATAAATTTCCTTGTATCTCTAAGTGGAGGAGTGCTAAGGAAATGCTGGATGAGCTGACCTCCATTTACAGGCAAGAAGGGAACCAGTGCTTATGATGGAGGCATCACCACCACCTCCCTCTGGCTTGGGTCGTCCACACACCCGAGATTGGATTGAGCTCGAGCTTCATATCATTTGGGTCCCTTTATCTATTTTGAGTATTTTCTCAGGTTGGCAACAACTTTACTCGGGAAAACATCTGCTATTTCATCAAAAAACATCTCTCACTCATTCAACATATATACATATATACACACATATCCCCTTCATCTCGTATTCCCTTCTCTTTGCTCATGCAAGAGGAGATCGACTCGTAGAAGATCTATGGGAAATCCGTTGTTCTTTTTGTGGACTGATAAGAGGATACTTTGTAGGTACTAAGTTTCTCCTGATATTCTTTACTTGGTCATCTGCCCATCCTCCTGTTGATCTCATCATGGGTACTAATTTTTCACCTCTGATCGCATCTAACTCTGCGGCTTTCATTTCTCACCCTTGAATTCTCATCTAACTCTGTGGCTTTCCTTTCACACCCTTCACTTCTCCATGAGTTCCTCTCCTAATCATGGTAGCATGGCTTTTTGTTTATTGAGTTTAATGTATAGTTTCGATTAAGCTTATTAACTCACAATAACATGATGTAAAGAACATTTTCATGTTGGCACTTGTTTGATAAGTAGAAATTGTATGGACATTATGTGGAAAAAAAATAGATGCCAGCCTTGATCCAAGTGGATGTTATGTTTCCAAAGTGGAATTTGATCTTCGATTATGAGGAAGATGTTGGAGGTGTGTGGAGTCTGATCCGGATGTTGGTAGGCTTTTCCCTGTCCTTTCATGGGGGGGTATTATTGAAATTTCACCCAGGAGGGTTGCGCTAGGCTCCTTGTATATAAAGGCATCATCTCTTGTAATGGTTCTCTAGTGTGAAATAATAAATCTCAGTGCGGCCGTGGATGTAGGAAGACACATCGCCTCTCCGAACCACGTAAATCTCTGTGTTCTTGTGGTTTGATCTTTTCTCCCCCTTTCTTCCTTCCTCCTCTGTTGTTTGTCCATCTCTACAGGTGCTCCGTTCTCTAACAACTGGTATCAGAGCCTTGTTCGAGTTCGGAGGAGCAGTGGGAGCGATGGCTACAGAAGAGGGAAAGGTCAGGATCGAGAGGTTCGATGGCAAAGATTTTGGTTTCTAGAAGATACAGATCGAGGACTACCTGTATCAGAAGAAACTTCATCAACCTCTTGTCGGTACGATGTCAAAAGGGATGAAGAAGGAAGACTGGGATCTGATGGACAGACAAGCTCTGGGGGTCATCCAGTTGACGTTGGCTAGAAACATCACGTTCAACATCGTGAACGAGAGGAGCACAACAGGGTTGATGAAGGCGCTATCAAATATGTACGAAAAATCGTCTGCCTCTAACAAGGTATATTTGATGCGTCATTTATTTAATTTGAAGATGGTCGAAGGTGCTTCTGTTACAGATCATATCAACGAGTTCAACCTGATCACGAGTCAGTTGAGTTCGGTGGACATCAACTTTGAGGATGAGGTTAGGGCATTGATTATGCTCTCCTCTCTACCAGAAAGTTGGGGTGCGACTGTGACCGCTGTGAGTAGTTCTTCAGGCTCAAATAAGTTGAAGTTGGATGAGGTTCAAGACTTGATTCTAAGCGAAGACGTTCGCAGGAAAGAATCAGGTGAATCCTCCACTTCTGCCTTGAATGTTGAAGGCAGGGGAAGAGCAAATCAGCGTGGTCAAGATCGAGGTAGGTCTAAGTCAAAAGGAAGAAGTCAGTTGAGATTTCGTGGTGATGGTTGTTGGAATTGTGGTAGGAAAGGGCACTTGAAAAGAGATTGCAAAGCACCGAAGAAGAAGTACCAAAATCGGAACCACAATCAAAACCAAAAGGAAGAGTCTGTGAATGCAACAACAGAAGAAATAGAGGATGCCTTAGTCTTGAGTGTTGACAGCCCTATAGAATCGTGGATCTTGGATTCTGGAGCATCTTTCCACTCTACCTCACAAAAGGATTGCCTTGAAAATTATGTTGCTGGTAATTTTGGTAGGGTCTATCTTGCTGATGATGAACCCTTTCCTCGTTTAAAGAGCTGGCGAGGGTGAGTCAGGCAGAGGCCCGGGACCTGACTGAGCAACTGGCTCGGGCATGCGAGTCGCTCGAGAGGAAGGGCAAGCTTCTGGAGGAGGAGTGCGTGACCCGTGTCGAGCGAGATGGCCAGTGGGAGGTCGAGCGCGTCAAGCTACTAGACTGAGCGAAGGAAGCCGTGCGCCTTCGGTTGGAGGCCGTGGTTGATCGGGCTGAGGCGGAGAAGCAGATGGCTGAGGTAGATCAGAGGCTGGCCGAGGCGGAACGGGAAAAGGCCGAGCTCACTAGTAGGGTGGGATCGATCGGGGTGGAGGCACTCGAGCAGTATAAACGTTCAGACGCCTACCGGGTCAACCTTGAGGAGGCAGCTCTCCCCTACTATGAGTCAGCGCTTCGCCGAGGTATCCGCTGGGGATTCAAGCACGGCTATGGCCGGGCCATCTCCTGGGTGGAGGAACAGGCGCCAGGGACGATCATTTTTCCCGCCGGTCAATGTTACGGCTCAGACCTAGCGATCTCAGAATCTTCTGGCTCGACATCGGGGGAAGAGGAGGACCAAAGGGACTCATCTTCGTTCGAGGGATCGCCAACTCCGGATGCCTCAGGAGGGCACGCAATCGAGGCAGTTCCCACACCGGTGGGGTCAGTGCCAGCGTCAGCCACCACCGAAGATACCAGGGGCGAACCGTCCGGGCCTTCGACTTCCGAGCCTCAGGATGGGGCAGAGGCCTGACTTTCTTTTCTCATTTCTTGTATTTTTTTCTTGAAGAAAAACTTTCTCTTTTTGGTGTAAGAAAAAATGTAAGGTGGTGGCATCGTAATCTAGACTTGCCCATTTGTGCTTGCCTTTGCTGCAGTTTGACCACCGTATCTGTAGTAGTTGGAAAGTACCGATTTTTCTTGCGCATCTCTTGCACGCCAGTTGGGTAGGCGTTTGACAGGGTGTCTTTCTATTTTCTCATGCTTTAAATGCCCGGCCACTTCGTGTGTCCCGTTGGAACTTAGGAGGCTGAGGTGACCATTTGTAGGGAAAGGCCCTTTCAGCATGTTTTCGAGGAGAGAATCATTTAAGGCAAGTAGCCTCCCTTTGCCTATAAAAGGTCTGAATGGCGTCTCTTCCTCTCCATCACCTAGGGCCTTCCCTGACAGTCTTTCCTCCCTCCTTCTCCGCGAAGCGTTGTGCCATCAGGTCGAAGCATGGAAGAGTTCTGGAAGATGAAGATGCAGACGGTGGAAGGTGGAGGGCTTCTGTTGCTTTGGGTATGAAGGGAATTCGACGGTCGGTGGGCAGGTCTGAAGGGGGTTCGACGTGCGGAAGCATGTTTGCCTTCCTTTATCAGTTCCGACGACGCTAGGGGGGAGAGGGTTGAGCGTGATACACCCAACTCCTCCTTTCCTATTCCCCTTTCCCATGGGACTTCCCGTCCAAGGAAACGGTCTCTGCCTCCTCTCTTCCTGCCTCCCTTCCCAGCTCCTTCTTCTATCTCTCCCCCCTTTCTTCTGGAGGGGTTTCTACCAAAGGGTCAGTAGATAGCTCCCTCTTCCTCTTCTGGATCTTTCCCACTGTCGATCCTGTCAGTGGTGGTTTTTTTGAGAGAGCAGCCTCTTTCTCCTACTCATGCTCTTCTCTTTTCATTTCTTTGACTCTTTGCAGGATGCCCCTGGACATCCCTGTGATGAGTTGGCCTTCTCTTCCTCATCATTGGCAACTTGGAAGGTAGCCTTCCGCTTCCTCTCCAATCCCTCTGTAACCTTTCTCCCGAGCTACTCGAGCCAACAGGTCGACCATCCTTTATCCGAGCCAGTTTCTACACAAGGCAGAGTCAGTGGCCAGGCGCAAGAGGGCTAACCGAGTCAGCTGAGCGATGGGCTCGTGCGGCGGTACCAGATGGATTTTTGCTTTTTTGACATGTATTGCGAAGACTTGGATATACTTAGTAGGGAAATTTTTATATTTTTCCTGAATATCAGATGGGAGGTCAGCTCTGATTTGGACTCCTAGGGTAGGGTCACCTATGAGGAAAATCGTTAACAACTCGTCGCCAGGCTCAGATGTTGTCGGTCCTTCCTCGGTTCCCTTAATCCCTTTATTCTTCCCTTCCGGCCTTATGGCTTCGACCGAGATTATATAACACCTTCTGGCCATTGTCTCGTTACCCCAGACCTCCCCCACACCATTCTTGGTGGGGAACTTCATCTTTTGGTGATAGGTAGAGGGCACTACTTTTGTTTGGCTGAGGAGGCCTCGGTCGAAGATGGCGTTATAAGCCATCATCCCTTTAATCACGATGAAGTCTACCATAACCATAACGATTTTGGGTGGGGTGCCGATGGTGACTGGTAGGCTCAGGGCTCCCTCGGGATAGGTTGCTTGACTGTTGAACCCACCAAGGGGGGTTCGCATCAAGCGGAGTTTAGACAGATTCTCACCCATCTTGAGGAAACAATCATAATAAAGTACATCAGGGACACTACCATTGCCAACTAAGATCCTATCTACGTTACAATGGTTTATCATAGCCAATACAACTAGGGCATCATCGTGCAGGGTTGTTAGCCCTTCCAGGTATTGGTCGAAAAACACCAAGGCCTGTTGTTCACTTGCCTGCGGGGTTTTGCGGGGCTCGGAGGCCCGACTCGCCTACTCGGCATGACGCTTTCTTCCTCCGCTATTGTCTCCGCTTGATGCCACGCCACCAGCAATGACATTGATATGGAGTCTGCGGGGAATATTGCCGATCTCCTCTGGGGCGGCAACGTCCTTCTTGTGCTTGGATACGTAGCGGGACAAGTGCCCCTGGCGGATGAGTCACTCGATCTCATCCTGGAACTGGTGACAATCACCTGTGTGGTGTCTGTGGTCACTGTGGAATGGACAATGCTTGCGGCAGTTGCGGTGTTTTGCCTTCATAGGCTCGGGTTGGTAGAGAAGGCCCGAGCCTTTGACATCTTTGTAAATTTCGTAAATGGGAGCGGTTAGAAGAGTGTACCACTCATAGTTTCGGGGTGGCTCTTTATGGTCCCTGTCTCGGTTTTGCCTCTTTCCTTGTCCGAGGCCGTGCTCGGACTGTCTCTTCTTGTCCCCCTCCCAGCCCGAGCCCGTCGTGCTGCGGCAGGCGCTGAGGACTTCCTCGCACTCTACGTGACATAGGGCTAGGGTCACTAGCTCGGTGAGGGAGGTGGGGGGATGGAGGCCCAATTCGCATTGAAGGTTCTTGTCATTGGTGCCCCCAGTCAGTGCGGTGATGGTCGAGGCAACGTCCAGGCAGGGGATACGCAGGGCCTCCAATTTGAATCGATTAATATAGGCCCAGAGCCTTTCCCCCTGTTCTTGTTTGAGGGCCAATAGTCCCGCTACCGATCGGGGAGGACCGTTGCCAGCGAAGCTTTCCTTGAATACTTGTCTGAACTACCAGAAGTCATTGATGCTGCCGGAGGTGAGGGCTCGGAACCAAGCTTGAGCACCCTAGACCAAGGTGGTCACGAACGCTCGGCACTCGATGGCATCGGATGCCCCATGTAGGTTCATGAGGGCATCAAAGCTGTCGTAGTGGTCGGCTGGGTCTCCCTAGCGATGGTATACCTTGAAGGTTGAGAGTGAAGTCTTGGGGGAGATCTCAGCCTTCAAGACATGGTCAGAGAATGGGGATTGCTCCTCATCCTCCACGGTAGAGGTCTTTTGTAGGGCGCGGAGGGTGCGCTCTTGCTCTGCGAAACACATCTCAAAGTCTCATAGCCGGAGGGATAGCTTTAGTCGTCATAGGATCGAGGGGCTGTGGGGGCGTTCCTGCATGGTGCCTCGACGCCCCTCGAGGGCCTCAGTTTTTGAGAGCTGCCAATGTGCTCCAGACTTCTCCCTCCTTGAGGCAGAGGAGGCTTCTTGCTCTGGGGGAGGGGCAAGTGATGGTGCTCCTGACCGATTGCAGATTAGCCATCGCCCCTGGAGGGAGGCATCCCTGTAGGGGGGCTGTCCCGGGGGAGTCACGACCTCTCCTCCCTGGCCGCCTGGGTCCTCAATAGATAAATGACGCTGTTCAATTTTGCATTAAGGGTTTGAAGAGCGTTTGCACTCCTGGTGGGTGGTTGCCCCTCCACCGCGGGTCGGGGATTTATGCTGGTGGGGTTGCTGTCATGAGACGTGGTGTTCGCCGCAGGATGGGATGGTGCGCCTTCCTCCGTCGCCATGGCTTTCCCTTTATCGCCGGCGGTCCTCCTACTAGAACTCCTTCGCACCATGTTGGCCCTTTGTTTGTTTCCCACAGACGACGCCTAATGAAGAGGGGTGATCCCGCGCTGTCCCTGAGCTAAGGACGATGACCACAATCATGAGAACTATAAGAAGGGAAACAAATTAGGGGTGTCGAAGGATGGATCCCCAGGGAAAACCCTCCGATGCTTAAGTCAGCAAATATGGTAGAGCTCTGATACGAAGGAGGGGGGTGAGGAGGAGATGGGGGGCATGAGATTCCTCTACACCAAGTGGTGAAGTGATTATTGGTCCGGGTTAATGTCGCTTAGCAGCGCTTATCTCTCTCAGGGGAGCTTCCATGATTTATATAGCGACTCTTGGAGCGTAAGAGCCCTACGAGGCGAGGAGTTTCAGGGGAGGTTACATCCTCTTCGTGGGCTCTTTAAGGCGCGAGGACTCTTTAATCTCTGTTATCCTCCTGATTCTCCTGCTCATGAAGGGCATGCAACGGTCGCATATATAAGCTTCCATCAGTCAGTCCAAGCAGGGGGCCTTGAGCGATAGGCATTAGGCTCGGGTGGGATGCAAGGTCTGGTAGGGCCTTTCCCGATTGATCTGACGCTTGGACTTCCAAAGCCGTAGGTCGCCTAGGAAGTGCTTGATCCGAGTGGGTTATTGGGCTTGAAGCTAGCGGGCCCCAAGAGGGGCTGTCACGTAAAGGAACTGGGCCTCTTTTGGTCTAGCGGGACCTCGTTCGGCTGTTCCTTTTTTGGCCATAGAATTCCCCCTCTCCACTTGTCCCCCTCCTACTCTCGAGCCAAAGTCAGACTCAGTCGAGTAGCATTTGGGAAAGATGTTGGTGGTTCGAGTCAGATGGAGACTTTCTTTGACAGGGCCACTTACTGCGGCTATCTTGGGGATACGCCCGTAATGATGGTAATTCTTACGAATTGATGTGTGGAGCCCCCTTTTTGAAGACTGGAATGTCGAGCCACTTCCCACGGGGGGTTTATAAGCGTAGCGCATGCTGTCGCTCCTAACTTCTATTGCCTAGGGTTTTCCTTTCCACCATTCTTGCATTCGCGAGAGGCTCATGCGTCGCGAGGGCAACTCAGAAGAGCAGAGAGTTGCGACGGCCTTCGCAGAGCTTGCAGAGGTCACATCGGCGGCGATCCGCCAACTTTTGCTTTCCCCTGAGTCATCCGGCTCAGTGTCCTCTTCTTCCTCCTCCAGCTCTCCTGGTCGCTCAATGGCAGACCAACATCTTGAGGTCAGGGGGCAAGAGGTTGAGCGGGCCCCTAGGGCTTTTACGGTGCCGTCGGAGCCTCTGTGTAGTGAGTTGTCTGAGGGTGAGGTGAAGCGTTTGGAGGGGCGGTACAGATTGTCATGGAAGTACCATATCTCTCTAACGGAGGCTTATGAATCCAATCGAGACACTCGCTCCGGTTCCTTCTGTTCTTTTGTTTTGGCCTGGAAATGCGGGTTCTGCCTACCTCTCCATTCCTTTGTTGTCGAATTGCTTTGGTTCTACCAACTGGCTCCAGTCCTATACCTTCAACTTCTCCTTCATCTTTCTCTGTCGCTCGTGCGGGGTTGACACTTCGCTGGACCTCTTTCATGCCTTCTTTGAGTTGAAGGAGCATGCCCACGTGGGCAAAGGCTTCTTCTACCTTCAGGCGAAGAGGGGAGGAGTTGCGTGACCCTTTCTGCTAGGGACTCTTCCCACAAGGGCTGAAAGACCCAGTACTTCTGGGTAAGCCCGTCCATGGTCGGGGAGTCCTAGGTCTTTCGGACTACGCCCAGCTTCCATTTGAACATTCCTCCGAGGCAAGTGGTGGCTTCCCCTGAGGTGGAGAAGATGGCTGCCCTTTTTCAGAAGAATCACCGGTCAACTACTGATTTGATGACCGAGGCAAACATTGAGGAGTATCCCTCTCGGATGGTGGCGCCTCCGGGTAAGGGCTTCAGGGCCTTGTATAGAGATTGGGTCGAATTGGTAAGCTTCTTTGATGGTCTGCTTTTCTTTTCTCAGATTTGAGGTGAGTGGATGATGAGGGGGCGTCACCGGTCAAGGGGGAGATTATTGACGTGGAGGAGACGCCTTGACGGGGGCATCTCTCACCCTTCACATTTTTTCCACAGCTTCGATTGCGCATCGTCATGGTTCCATTGTGTCCGTCATATTTTTCTAAGTCGAGTCATGTCATTTTCACATTTTATTTTTGATGGTTATTGTAATAAAACTTGGAGTCTTTCTTGATCAATAGAAGTATTTCTTTCCATAGTACCTATGTAATTATTTAGTTTAGCATATTAATGTTATTTCTAGCTAGTTTCTAACTGTACGTCCCGATATTCTGCGTTGGGGCGTGACAGGAGACACTTTCCCGGGCTGTCGGTCGCCTATCTAAATGAGGTAGCACCTTCTTGACTCCTTTTGCTCTCCTCGAACTTCCCCTACTCTGGGAGGGGTAGGGAACTTAAGCTTTTGGTGATACAAGGAAGGGATGCCACGAAGGGTGTCAAGGATGCCGCACCTGATGATAACATTGTATTCGGTCATTCTGTGGACCACCGTGAAGTCTGCTAGGAACGTTACATCCCTGGGTGCGGTCCCGAACATGATTGGCAGGGAGATGTGTCCTTATGGGAGGACAATGGTGATAGAAAATTCACACAGGGGTGTGTACAGTGGTGTGATTCGCGACAAGTCCACACCCATGAGCATAAGATAGTCGTACGAAATAACATTAGGACCGCTTCCATTATCGACCAGAATACGTCATACGGTACATTGGTTGATGGTGACCGAGACCACCAAAGCATCAGAATGGGGAGTGGTTACACCGTTTAAGTCATCGTTTGAAAATATGATGGGGTCTTTTAGGTGCTCCCGGGCAGTAGCTTCCTATCGACTGCTATCGCCCAGCTCCACGGTGTTGATGGCCGATGCGTACCATCGACGTCTATTGGCGCAATCTCCACCCGAGGCCGGCCCTCTGGAGATCATCATGATCTCCTTTCCGTTGGGTAGGTTGTCGTGGGGTGAAGGGGTCTATTCATCCTGTCGCTTCTCTGTAGCTTTGCTAATGAACTTATCAAGGAGTCCTCGCTGGATGAGGTCCTTGATAGCATCCTTCAAGTTGATGCAGTTGATTGTGTTGTGGCCATGGTCGTGGTAAAAGCAACAGTACTTCCTCTTGCTCCTCATGCTTGGATTTGACTTCATCTTGGGAGGCAACTTGAGGAATGGCTCCTCGTAGATCTCCATGAGGATCTGGTCGGGAGGGGCTGTCAGGGGCATGTAGCTACGATAATTACCCCTTTTTTTTATTCTCTGAGTAGTTATGATGATCTCGGTCCCGTTGCTCCTGCTTGTTCTGCCCATCCTAAGGCGAGTCAACAGATCTCTTTTGGTCGGATCACTCGGTTACGGCTGTGTGGCTGAGGGCCGTGATATTCTCCTGGCATCTAACGTGCTTTTGGGCCAGGGCGAGGAGGTCAGTTAAGGTCATCGGGGCTTCGACTCCAATCGATCACCGAAGGATGGAGTCTCGAGTCCCCTACGTTAGGGCGGTGGTGGTGATGCTGATGTCGAGGCAAGGGATCCGGAGCACCTGTGCTCGGAAATGGGACACATAGTCCTAGAGGGTATCCTCTCGCCCTTGCCTAATGGCGAGCAGGGTCACCGCCAATCTGGCCTCATTATGGCAGCCAATGAAGTTCTCCTTGAACAGCTTTTTCAACTGTTGGATGGAGGAAATGCTTCTGACCGATAGGGATTCGAACCACGTCTGGGCCTTCTCCTGAAGGGTAGTAATGAATGCCAGACACTTCACAGTATCTGAGGCCCAGTGGAACACCAGGTTAGACTCAAAACTATGCATGTGGTCGGTCGGGTCGGTGGTGCTATCGTAGGGGGCAAACGACGACAATTGTAGCTTCGGCGGGATAGGGCCTTCCAAGTGTTGAAGAATGGATTGACACGATCTACCAGTAGAGAGTGGATCCAGAGGGGGGTGAATGGATCCAGCTGCGGAATTAAAAACTCTAACAGGAAATCAGATCGAACGGAGAAACAATCACACTGGAGACACAGATTTTTAGGTGGTTCGGTTTGCAGCCAGCAAACCTACATCCACCCCACACTCTACGAACACCTGAAAATTTGGCGGGACCTTTCTTTAAAATTTCAGAGACTTAGGAACTGGTTGGGCTGGGTTCTCCCTTTCCCTTGGGCATTGCGTGTGCAGCGTGAGGAGCTCCCCGTAAGAGAGAAGGTAGAGAGGGGCGAGAGAGAGAAAGAGTACGAGGGGAGTGAGCCTTTAAAATGCTTTCAATTCATTACTTATGATTATGATTCTACTTTCTATATGCTTATGCTGATGTTGACATTTATGCAGATCTGGTGCTTCCTCTACCTTCCTGGGATTGGGCGAGGGACAGAGGCACACCCGGAGAGGATCCCTATTGCGAGACGATGGGTGGTTGCCAAGGACATGGGGTTGATCAAGCGGTTGACCCGGGCCATCCAGGACGATATTGACTCGTTCCCCTATGCATCGGTAAATTTCTGGACTAAAACTCTCCCTAAATGCTCTAAAATGCTTCCACATGCTTCTATATGCTGACATGGACTTGATTGCTCTTCTAGGTGTGCTGGACACCGTACCGGGACGAGAGGCATGATGGACGGCCATGGGTGGAGGCAGCCCTGGCGTACAGAGGGTGAGATATCTGGCTGCATTGCATCAACATCATCGAGCCTCTCCACTATCGCCTGATCATGAGGACACGAGGAGTGCACCAGCCCGAGGTAGAGTTCCCAGGTAGAGACGATGAGCACTATGGGAGGTCCTCAAAGGGACTGAGCGACGACGTCGACTGGAGCGTTCGAGTGGCTGGCCAGGTTCGGGACTAGACGCAGAGGGGTCGGGTGGTGAAGACCCGAGCTGACAGTGACGAGGCCTACCTGAAGGCCTACGCCCGCAGATATGGTGACCAGGTTTTCCCCAGCGTCCAACGACCGGTATGAACTTCTAAACTCATGCTCTTTCTATTATTTGAAATTATTCCTATATGCACTAACATTGTAACTTACTATATGCAGCTAGATCCTTAGGGCAGAATAGCTGAGCTCCGGGGACTCCTCCATGCCACAATCCAGCAGAGAGATGAGTACAAGGCGACGTTGGAGCTTCTGGTAAGCTTAACTGAACCCTGAACTTAATTTATGCTATGCTTGACTGACATTGACTTCTAAATGCAGCGAGCCGAGGGAGTGCAGCGGGCGGGACTTGATGCTCCATCCTCATCTTCACAGCCTGCGAGAGGTAGGGCCGAGCGAGACACAGACTTCACTCGGGTAGTTACTCTGGCCGAGGAAGCAGAGGCCACCCTTGCGGAGTGGGTAAGCAACTAACCTGAGTCCCCTTAGACTTCTATGCCCTTATGCTTATGCAAATGCTGGGACTGACCATGATGAAATATGAATGCAGGCGAGAGAGCTGACCGTGGTAGTAGCTAAGGCGGAGCGTGCTTGAGCAGAGGCGGCAGAGGTACCCCATCTTCGGGCAGAGCTAGATCAGGCACGAGCAGAGGCAGAGAGACTTTAGGCTGGAGTGACTGACTTAGAGCGGTACCGGATCGAGGCCCGGGAGGCTCGACGCCAGGCTTACGATATGAGGATCGAGCTCTGGGCCATAGAGTGGACGATCCGGATGATTGGCCGAGGACCCGAGAGGAGTGGATCACAGAGCAGTGCGCAGGGCAGGGCTCGGAGTGGTGGATCGTTCACCGACTTTTTTACCAGTTCCTCTGGCCAGCGAAGGAACGAGGAGGTAGAGAGGAGGCAGCGACGGGAGGAGGGTATCACATCCATGGGTCCACTGGAGAAGCGTCATGAGGGTACCGGCGACATTGACGGCCCTGGAGACAGACTGGCCGAGTAATTTTCTTTTTTCTTTTTTCTTTTGATGATGCACACATGTATATGACTATGTTAGTAAAAATGGAATGAAATGGACATCTTTTTGTTATTTTGGTTTATTTTGTGCAAATGAATGAAGTGTGAAAATGTGGATGTTCCATGCATTTTGGATTTGATTTGGCTTTGTTTATGCATTTGAAAATCTTAAACCAATTGAGCTTTTGACATTACATAAAATAGCCTTAAACATGCATAAGCATGCTCAATGCTCACTCTTGATCACTTCGACACAGCACGAGATGGAAACTAAGTTTAGGGTTTTGTTATCATCAAAATCAGTATGAGAGACTCAACTGTTTTTAGCTGCCCATCCTCTACTAGAGGATTCACCTCTCAATATGGAACTTGCAGACGAGGAAGCCTTAACAACGAAGCCTCCAGTTACATATGGTGCTCTACAAGGTACCCCATGTGGCCCGACATCAGATGTTCTCACTATCAACCTCCCTTGTTGGGAGTTATACTTCAACAGTGCCTCTCGGAAGGTTGACGAACTCGACAGTTGGGGGGGCATCGCCTCCGATGCTGGTGTCATCTTTCTTGCACCTATGGGTAGGATTTTGTACAATTCAAGCATCTTCATGAAGCCCTTGACAAATAATGAGGCTGAATATGAAGTTGTGATCATCAGATTTCAAATGGCCCTCGATATGGACATTAAGTGCCTCAAGGTCTATGGAGACTCACTGTTGGTAATCTGGCAGGTCCTTGGCATTTACAATGTTCAAAAGCAAGAGCTGATCTCATACCATGCTGTGGTCATCAGACTCATTCAGAAGTTCTATTTCTTCGAGATAAATCACATCCCAAGAAGAAACAACTCATAGGTAGACGCCCTTGTCAAGTTAGCTTCAGCTATTAAGTTACCCCCTGGAGGCGACGTCGACATCACTATTAGACATTGAAGACTTATACCAGGTATGCTTGACGATGAGTCGGGTCTTACCACCTATGAAGCTCAATGTCTTAATGTTGACACTCCTCCCAAAGAAGAAGATTGGCATCAGCCAATCATCAAAATTACACAGGGACACCTCCCTCCAGATCGTGCCTAGAGGATTCGACTCCTTCGTAGGGCAACATCATACAAATTGATTGGAAACTCCTCTACAGGCTCATCCATGAAAAGGACAAGTCCATTTTATTGAGGTGTGTATCCTTGGCCGAATCCAGAGTTATCATGCATGAAGTCTATTCTAGATTGTGTGGAGCTTACCAAGCTGGGGATAATATGAGGATGAACATTAAACTTAAAGGGTTTTATTGGCCAACAATGTACATGGATTGCAACATGCACACTCGTACATGTCACCAGTGCCAGGCCTATGGTCCAGTACCCAGGAGGCCTCCCAACTCGCTATACCCAACGTCCCCTACATGGCCATTTTTGGAATGGGGAATGGATATCATGGGACCCTTCCCACCGTCCTCTAATGGCCACAAATATATCTTGGCCGCCACAAACTATTTGTCTCACTGGGCCGAGGTCGTCCCTTTATGAGAGGTCAATGGAGAAATGGTAGTCCACTTTATTTGCCACAATATCATTTACCGATTTGGCACTTCTAGTCGTATTGTGTCAGATAATGGCACGTCTTTCAAGAACAAGGCCGTATATCAACTAGAGGCAAAGTTCCACTTTGACTGGAGAACCTCCTCAATCTATAATCCTCAAGCCAACAACTTAGCTGAGGCCTTCAATAAAACATTCTGCAAGCTATTGGCTAAGATAACTAGCTATCGTAAGTGCAATTGGAGCAAAAGCTGTTCGAAGCACTTTGGGCTTATAGAACAGTCTATAAAACACCCACGGGGAGCTCGCCCTTCTCACTTGTTTTGTCACGCCCCGAGCATGGAAGATTACTCAGAAGTGACGTGACGAGTCTATATCATTCATGTCAATCAGAGCGTAGTGCATTCAACACACAAAGACAGGGTGCGCAATATAACAATAAAACCTAATTCTTTATTTAATCATAACCATATTTCTTCCCAAATAGTATGACGACTAAATAAGAAGAAAATTTTCCGCCTTCAGTGGCACGCCCAGAAGCCCCTTCAGCGGCACACCCCCGAGCGCCCTCAGCGTCACGCCCAGGCCCTTCAGCGGCACCCCCCTGAAGCCCCTTCAGTGGCATTCCTTGGAGTGACCCTTCGCCGGCACACCCTGGCTGCCATTCGCCGGCGCACCCCTGGTAGCCTTCCCCAGCACGTGAACCCTGAAGCGTCTTCAGTGGCAAGCTTGTAATCGCTTCAGCGGCATGCCTGCAAATGGCCTTTGACGGCACGCCCTAGACCATGCCATCCGGCACGTCCGATAGAAGAAATCTCACGCCATCCCCCTACAGATTCTTGGCGCGCAACGGGTTTAGCTGAGGTGTCGACTGGAGGGGGAGACACACAGGTTACTCCTCTGCCACCAAGGATGCCCAAGTCAAATCTCGTTTAATGCCTCACGTTCCCGCGTCCGTCGTTCGCGTTCGAAGGCTCCCACCACCGGGAGTATAAAGGGTTGTCTTCTCCGACGAACACACAAGCAAAGATACACACAGAAAAAGGAGGCACACATAGAGAGCAGAAGAAGAGAAGAAGAAGAAGAAGAAGAAGAAGAGAAGAAACAGGAGGGAGCTCCACCGTGAAGCCCCCTTCCCCCGGGATGACCACCAAGAAAGAGAGAGTAAGGGAGAGCAAGAGAGAGAGAGAGAGAGAGAGAGAGAGAGAGATGTAGTGGGGAGTGGGGGAGTGGGGGAGGAGTAGGGAGCCGTCGCCCCTGCTTAAACCGCACTCACCCCCCCTTTTCTTTGCTTCTCCTTCCTCTTCTTCCCCCTTTCACGTTTGTGATGTATTCAGCCTCCAGTTTTTACCATGAATGAAGGTCCTTTTTTTAATATGTTCATGGCTGCCTCACGCTGGTTCGAGCCTCTGTGCATGTTTGTTTGTCTCCTCCTTCGTCCCTCTCCCCCCTCTTCCTCTGATGTTTTCTTCTCCCCCTGCCAGTGGCCCCCTCATTCGTAGGTGACGGCCCTCCCAGCCTTATCCTCTTCGTGGGCGTGACAGTGCCTCCCCAACCTCCTCGAGCACCCAATCCCCATCCGCCCTTCCCTGGCTGGAGCTTCCCTGTTAGCCAGGCCAAGCCTAGACGCCCCATGGCCCTCTTCCCTTCGTTTAGCCTCACCCTTAGCGGCACACCTTCAGTCTTCATGCTTCTGAGTTAGCCTCCCTTCTTCAGCAGCACGCCTACCATTGGCCTCCCCGGCACACCTTCAGTGGCCTAAGCCCATAACACCCCTCCACGGTACAGCCCTGGCCGATGTATCCTTAACCCTCTCAACCCCATCTCTTCAAGCCTTCCCCGGCACACTACCAAGTGCCTTCCCCGGCACACCCCTTGGTGCCGCTTAGCGGCACATCCCAACAGCTGCTCCCTGGCATGGCCCCATGTGCCTTTCCCCGGCACACCCCAGTCACCTCGCCGATGCGCTCCCAGCCCGGTGTAGCCCTAGCCTTTAGCCTCCTCTTCACCGGCACGCCTTGTGCTTTCCCAGCGTGGCACCCTGAACCCATCCTTCATCGGCACACTCTCTTCGCCAGTACACATTTTCCTGCTCCGTATACCCCAGCCCTGTTGGCCACCCTTTCACCGGTACGACCCCTCGCCGGTACAGCCTAACCCCAGCTTGCTAGCCCGGTACACCCTTGAGCCCTTTTGGCTGGCACACCATCCCCTATGTCTCATCCCTTAGCACCTACAGCCAGTCCCATAGTCATCTTCTACTTGTCGTTTCTCTGGGTTCTCCGAGGTTTTACCAAAGGTGTTGCCGCTCTCAGGCGCCTACCTCCAACTATCGAGTTTTGCCACTCTATATGGGCATGTTCCCTGTATCTCCCTTACGCTCAGGTCAAGGGGAGATGCTGTCGAAATTTTGTTAGAAAATAATAACATGGTAATGGCCAAAGATTTGCCTTGAAGATTTGGAGATACTACTTCTACGGAGAATAATTCATTGTGTACTCTTATTACAAAAGCCTCAAATATCTATTTTCCCAGAAGGAACTGAACATGAGGCAAAGGTATTGGCTCGAATATCTCAAGGATTTTGACTTTACTATATAGTACCATCCTGGTAAGGGTAATTCTGTAGCTGATATCCTTAGTCAAAAGTCGAGAGCAATATTGGCCAATTGCATGATTTAAGAATGGAAGCTATTAGAGGAATTCTCTAAACTCAATATTAGCATTAATAAGTAGGACGAGTGTATTACTCTAGCCCATATGAGTCTACATCCAAATTTTCTACCAGAAATTCAGAAGCTATAAGAGGAAGATCCTACACTAGTGGAGATAAGGGACAAGCTAGACGAGAGACACGACTTCAAGCTGGCACCCGATGGCAGATTGCTATTCAATGAACGGACCTGTGTACTGGACTATCTCGAGTTGAAAAAGAAGATACTTGAAGAAGCTCATCGATCAAGGTACACAATTCACCTAGAAGCCACTAAGATGTACCAAGATTTGAAGCAAACCTTCTGGTAGCCTAATATGAAAAGGGAGGTGGCAGACTTCGTATCTTGCTACCAACATGTCAACAAGTGAAGGCGGAATATCAAAAATCTGTCAGAAAGCTGCATCCACTAGATATTCCCAAGTGGAAGTGGGAAGACATCAACATGGACTTCATCATGGGTTTGCCTAAGTCTAGGGGCGGACATGATGAAATTTGGGTGATCATCGACTGCCTAACTAAATCGACTTATTTCTTGCCTATCAAAAGCCGATGGTCAGTTGATATCTATTATGCCCCGGGATATTTTGACGAAGACCATGTGTGAAAAAGTCTTTGTGATATCTTCTCTATGATTTGCATTGTCGTATCCTTGATGAAAGTGAGCTTTGAATGGTACATTGAATGTTTGAGTGAAGTTCAGATTATTCATGGATAAAATGAATGTTTGATTCATTTCAGTCATGTTAAAAAGGAATTTGTGAATACTATGTGGAATGTTAATTCATTGCACTGACTTTGTTGTGCTTTGCACAGACCTTGTTCATAACTGCACCGATCGTGTGAATCATTGCACGGACCTTGTGCTACATTGCACCGACCTCATTATGCATTGCACTGACTTATGTTCACCTTTGCACTGACCCTAACCATGGGTTTTACATATCTTGCACTGACCTACTCAGTCTTGCACTGACCTACTCAACCATTGCACCAACCCAATCTTTGGTGCTTCACAATATTGCACCGACCTAACCACTCATATGCATTGACCATTAGCTTATATGCACTGACATTGTTGAATGCATTGAGTGAATGAGGATGTCATTTGCTATGCTTGAAGTTTGAAATGTATGACAATTTGTATAAGTGCAGGTTCATTGTGGAATTACCTCTCAAATCTTGATTCAAGGTAAGAAATCATGTGTTATTGCATCTCAATATGAAGGGAATGATTTTTGGTTGAAATCTGGTTTTGTATATGGCAATCTCACTTAACAGTGCATATTTGATTGATCTTGAACCTTGATTCATGAATTGTGGTGCTTCAATTGATATTACTAAGTTTTCAAGCATGTCAGGTAAAGTGTCGACTCTAGAAGTTGACACTTAGTTTACACTTCTCTACTGTGCGTTGATTTTACTAACGCAGGCAGAAAGTGTCAACTCCTAGAGTCGACACTTTCACCTGGGTTCAGTTAGTTTTGTGAAGACGGAAGCTTTGTGAAAAAGTGTCGACCTGGGAAGTCAACACTTTCAATCTGTATGCCATTTTATTCTCAAAACAGAACGGGCTTGAAAAAGTGTCGACCTAGAAAGTCGACACTTTTCACCTGCGTCTATTTTTATGCGTTTTGGCAGAACACTTGCAAACAAGAGTCGGGGCGGGTGGCCCGTGTCTTCCATGAATTTTGCTTATCCCCGGGTTCCCTGACAGAACGAGGGGTTTTGTAGGACTGCTTAATAATTTCATTGCTTCCCCGTGACTGATTTAGACTTCGACTGAGCTTCATTACTCATCTTTGTCTTTCTGGTGTTGGCTTTGCAACTCTTGTAGACATGGCTCGCCTTAGCCAGAGTAGAGAGACCTCCCGGAGGTCCAGGGTCAGCGGTTCTGACGACCATTATGTGCGGAGGACGGACAGGCCTATGCCACCGTTCCCTCCTCGCAGCATCACTTCAGAGAGTTTCGATGCAGTGGACCGCGGGTTTGCTTGGGTCGCTGAGGGCCCGACAAGAGAGGCTGCTGCCACTAAGGGCACTGTGGATGTCTCCCGGATCGCGAGGCGACAGGGAGGCTATGTTTATGACCGCTCGGGCGGTTATCCGTCACACTTCCTACTGGATCGTCATCTCCTGTCTTTCATCCAGAGCTTTGTGCCACCTGGAGAAGAAGCTGACGACTCCCGACTGCCGGGAGAGAGGCGCCGTCTTAAGCGGGCCATATTGCTTGGGAGGGACAGCATGCATGGCACTTGCAATGTCTCCTATCCGAGCTTCCCTGACCAAAGGAGCCTAGGTTTCTTCAGGGAGTTTGATAGTTTCACCGTCCGAGCGGTGCCATCTTCGCCAGCCGTTTGGCATGTGGCCGAACATCATAGAGCCGCGGACGTCTCCCTCGACGAGATATTTCTGACTCCTTCTGGCGCGGCTTTTGCGCATGATGATTATGATTATGACCATGACTGTCTATTGGCGCGGATTTTGGCACAGAAGGCCCCCAGCTGGTATGGGCGGTGGTCTGTCACTCCTTCCCACTGCTACCGTCGTGGTGCCACGGAGTGGCTGTGGGGTGTGCTGACAGTTTACAGAGCAGCACTTGACAGGGCAGGGATACGCCATGCGGTGACAGCAGCCTTGTATTCGTATCCTTGCCATGCAGGATTGCTCCAAGCCTTAGCCGAGAGGTTCGATAGGCACTGGAACACTTTTATGACTGCGGAGGGAGAGACATCACTGGACCTGTGGGCCTTCCACAGGATTTCTGGCCTCCCTGTCTGTGGACAGCCATACGAGGAGTTATCTCTAGATGACCTGCATCTGAGTCCTTCAGACGAAGCCGGCCGATACCTCCTACCGTACTGCTTCAGGTACTTGATGAAGACCTGGAGAGATTTGGCCCTCGTGGGCAAGGAGAGAGCAACACGGACGCCAAGGGTGACCCTCAATGCTTGGGTCACACACTTTTACAGTGGTCCTTACTGCTTCTACGAGGAGTTTGCTTCCTCGGAGATGACTTGGGAGCAGTGCCGAGAGGTAGAGCTCTGATTTGCTTCACATCCTCACCACCTACCCGCCCCAGCGCAAGGGTGGAACTCAAGGGAGCTGTCGCCGTTGACGTACCTGGCAGCTTACTTGGCCTATTGACTGGCCATCTTTGTGATCCCTCATGGAGAGGAGGGAGTTCTACGAGCAAAGGTGATCTACCCAGCTTGTTTGATGGCATGCGGTCGCAAGGTTGCCATTGCTCTAGTCGCACTGGCGAATGTTTACCATTCTTTCGGAGCCCTGACTTTACATTCATGCCCCAGAGACAAGCACATTCTGATGCCCACCCATTATCTGAGTGCCTGGGCCGGTTTGCTACTGCCGGAGCTATCACAGAGGACGCCGGTAGACAATCCAGCGGCACCACTGGTTTTTGCTTTTGCGGGTCACCCGGACCAGGACGTAGTTCTACAGCTTGCTAGCGCCCACCGTACTTTGTCTTTCCTCCACACTAGGAGGGATGAGAGTCTGGAGTTTGATCACAGCTCTCATTCGTACCGTCCCTACTTGGAGCGGCAGGGTGACACTGTTGTCTGCAGGTTGTCTTAAAAATTGATCAGTGCTGAGTATCGCTACTCCCCTATGGAGAAAGTATGCTTGGCATTGGTGTTTGCTGTCAAGAAGTTGCGGCATTACCTCCTGCCTCATCGGGTTGAGCTCATATCTAAGCATGACCCCCTGAAGTTCCTCCTCAGATAGCCCATCCTCTCAGGACGACTACGAAAATGGGCTCTCTTGCTCATGGAGTACAACATCACCTATGTCCCTCGAAAAACAATCAAGGGACAGGGCATGGCTGAATTCTTGGCAGCCCATCCAGTACCGAATGATTCTCCCTTCAACGCGGGGCTTCCAGATGAGGAATCTCTTGCTCTTCAACAGCAACAACTGGCTAGACAAAGCAGAGATGTCTTGCATTACTGGAAACAAGATGCCCTAACGGCCAGCCTACCTTGCTGAGAGTTATACTTCGATGGCACTTCTCAAGGTACTACTCGAGGCAACCTCAGCTCAGGCATTACGGTAGGTGCAGGAATTATCTTCTTGACTCCTCAGGGTGGAGTTTTATACAACTCATGCACCCTCATGAAAGCTCTGACCAATAACGAAGCCGAATATGAAGTTCTGATTATTGGACTCCAGATGGCACTCGACATGGACATCAAATGCCTTAAGACCTGCGGGGACTCTCAACTGATCATCTGGCAGGTCCTTGGCATCTACATGCGGAAGTCAGAATTAGTTCCATACCATGCCACCATCACCCAGTTGACCCAGAAATTCTAGTTCTTTGAGATAGATCATGTTCCTAGAAGCAACAATGCCCAGGCTGACGTCCTGGCAAAGTTGGCTATGGCCATTAAGCTACAGCCCGAGGGTGAAGTCGACATCACAGTCAAGTATAGAATACTGATGTCGAGCTCACTCGAAGGCAACTCTGGTCTCACTGTCTACGAGGTCCAAGACACCAACCGGGACACTCCTCCAGAAGAAGAAGATTGGCGTGAGCCTATCGTTAAATTCAAGAAGGGATGGCTCCCTCCGGACCGGGCTCAAAGGGTCCAATTACTTCGCCGAGCAATATCATATGAGTTAATTGGTGACTCCCTGTACCGACTCATCCACAAGAAGGACAAGTCCCTCCTCTTGAGATAAGTCTCCCCAGCAGAGGCTTGAGCCATCATGCGCGAGGTTCACTCTGGGCTGTGCGGTGCACACCAGGTCAGAGACAGAATGAAGCACAACATCAAGCTCAAAGGCCTCTACTGGCCTACCATGTACACAGACTGTATCTAGTATACTCATACATGCCATTAATGTCAAGCCTTTGGTTTGGTTCCCAGAAGGCCTCCTAATCCATTGCGTCCCATGGCCCTCACCTGGCCATTCGTAGAGTGGGGTATGGACATCGTGAGGCCTTTCCCGCCATCATCCAAGGGGCACAGGTACATACTGGCTGCCACTGACTACTTCTCTTGCTGGGCGGAGGCCCTTCCCCTGCGAGAAGTCACCGATGAGATGGTCGACAGATTTGTCTGACATAGAATCATTTACCATTTCGGTACTCCCAGTTGCATAATATCTGACAACGGAACACCTTTCAAGAACAAGGCCATATACCAGCTAGTGGCCAAGTTTCACATCGACTGGAGAACCTCCTCAGTTTACAACCCGCAGGCTAATGTCTTGGCCGAAGCCTTCAATAAGACCCTCTGCAAGCTCCTAGCCAAGATCATTAGCCATCAGAAACATGATTGGGGTGAAAAGGTCTTCTGGGCATTATGGGCCTACTAGATGATCTACAAAACCCCCACGGGGTGTTCACCATTCTCCCTTGTCAAAGAGCCGAGGCAGTCATGATGTGGGATGCTATGCAAGCTTGGACTCTACGTGAGGATGCGACTACGTGGACAACTAGACCAGCAACAAGATGATAGGTTGAGTAGCGTAACTCGACACCTAAGACTCCCAAGAGATGTTCCGGTAAAGTAGGAGTAGTTGTAGAGCCGAGATTTTACCAGCCACCGTAGCTATTGTTCCTACTGCCGTTGTTGTTCTAGCTGTAGTTGTTACTTTCTGTACCGCTATTGTTCTCGGTTGGGGTTCCGCGGGATCCCTACTGAGCTAGTGATAGGAGGCTCACCCCTGATTTTCAGGTGTGATAGTTCTTCCTCGAGGTTCGAGGGAGTTGAGTGGAGATTCTTAGTTGCCAGCTTGCTGGGCCAAGTGTTCACTTGGCATGTGGTATGTTTTACTGCTTTAGACTATACTTTTGTTGTACTGGACTCTATTGTAGTTAGATGTTTATTTCTATTATATCTATTTTCCTACTTTATTTCCTATTTCTATGTACACCACACCTATCCTTTAACCCTTCCGAGTCTTCGGACTTGTGGGTGGTGGGCTGAAGTTCGAGACGCGTCGATTTCTTTCTGGTACTTGGATCCCGGGTCGCTACAGTTGGTATTAGAGCTATGGTTGTGTAAGCATATGGGAATTCGAGATATTGCAGTGATCAGAGTCCGTAAGGTCCAGTACAGTTGGCAGCTGGCATTGGGTTTCGTGCTTATTTTTCGCTTGGTTTCTCGCGTGGGAGCATGAGTGCGCGGCGTTGGCGCTGTGAAGGTGGCTGCTGCTTCATTGGTGTGTCAGTGTGGGATCTGAGGATCGAGGTCGAGAGCTTTCTCCCTTATTGGTGGTGGCCCCGTTGTGCTGCTTTGGGTAGAGGTTGCTGGCAGGTGTGTTGCTGGACGTTCGAGGAATTTACAGTGAGGTCAGGTGGCTGGTGTGGATTGTCCGTGGTTAAGTGACCGTGAGTATACTCTAAGGGAGCTATTATTGGTGTTGGCCACTCCAGTTTGAGGTTTATCCTACCCTGAGACGTTGAGATTGTGGCTTGAGGTGGCAGAGTGGGTGCTCTGGTCGATATGTGCTTGGATGAGCGAAGGATCTTTTTGGTGAAGTGCTGATTGTCGAACCTGGCGTTTGGTGTGTTATTGGTTTCGAGGTCAGAAGCAGGCGTAAGTGAGAAGCGTTGGGCAGCGGCTAGCTCGACCGCTGTGGCAAGTGTGCGGCTATGTGTGAGGAGCGTTGCCCATTCCCTGGTACGTAAGGGTGTGTTGGCGCTACTCCGGAAGGATGAGTGCCAATTGGGCAGTGTTTGTGAGAATTTGCAGTTGGTGTTGTGATTTTCGATGTGTTGAGGATCGGAGCCTGCGGAGTTGTGGAGGATTGTCGGCACGGAAGAACCCGAGTTGTCATTGTGATGGCTGTGCACGTGGATCTGAGTGCACAGTGGAGGATCGTAGCATTGGATGCTACGGGCAGATTTTTGAGGATGTGTTGAGCGTTGGAGGATTGGTTCCTCAGTGTGAGATTGTCTTAGGTTGCATGAGACGTGTTATTACCATGTCATTACTTGAGGCATTGTGATTAGTGGCACTGGTTGGATGGGGAATTGGGGGAAATGTGCTGGCGAGGTTGTCTCATGAGTACCCTGTTTCTGTGTTGGAAGTTGTGTCCTTGGGTGAGATCGTGGTTTTGGAGAAGTGATCTCTGACAAGATTATGGGTCCCGGTTGGTGACCGTGATCAGCTGGTGAGGTTGACCGAGTGATCGACCATGGTAAGAAGTGTATTGTCTGGGGACCCATGTGCATTGGTCGTGGTGCTATCGACCGGCTTGTTGTGGTAGCAGGCGGCATTTGTCAGTTTTGGAGAGGTGGGCTGTGGATTGTAAGAGGTTGTGTCCTGTGGCTCTGTGGTAAGAGCGGAATCGGGATTGGCAGGCGTCTATTTGGAATGGTTGAGATGAGTTGTGATTGGATAGTGATTGGACGGTGCCTGTGTGTAGAGGTCTCTGATGAGACATCGACGTTGGATGATGGTCCTTAGTCTGTGACCAGCACCCCTCTGACCTTCCATTTCACATCTTCTACCCAACCTTCCTGACCCATCCGAGCCAACCATCTGAGTCTTATGAACCATCCATCCATCCGACCTTCCCGACCTTCCAAACCCATTCGAGCCATCCACCTGAGTCATCCGAGCCATCCATCCTCCCCTCTGACCTTCCATTTCACATCGTCTACCTGACCTTCCTGACCCATCCGAGCCAACCATCCGAGTCTTACGAACCATCCATCCATCTGACCTTCCCGACCTTCCTAACCCATTCAAGCCATCCACCCCAGTCATCCGAGCCACCATCCTCCCCTCCGACCTTCCGTTTCGCATCAAAATGCTCAGCGTGGCAAGCACGTCGTTCCTCCTGCTAAGCGTGGTGTAGAGCATGACCCCGAGTCTGAGCACGTAGCTATCCCATCGTCGAGCATGGTGCTCGCCTCACCCACACACGCGGCTTCGTCATACCATGTGCTCGCTGACGCCCGAGCACTGAAGGCCGCGCTCGGCGTTCCTTCCACCATGGAGGGTGGGCATGAAGCGATGTCTGAGCACAGCACCGGCTATCCCTCTGAGCATGTCGGTCTCTTGATCATGCATGGGTGAGTGCCTCTGCCTCGCCTCCGTGCAAGGCCAGCCCTCTCAGCATGTCGGTCTCCCGAGCATGCTTGGGCGATTCCCAAGCATAATGGCGTCTCGTGCAGCCCCATCTGAGCATGGTGAGCATGACGCCCCACCCCCTCCTACCGAGCAACGTCTGAGATGATGGAAATTATAGACCCCCAATTTTTTTCACATCACCACCTCTGGCTGGTGGGCACCTCTAGTCCTCATGATCAAGTAGTGGTGTAGTGGCTTGATGATGTTCATGCAGTGTAGCTACACGTCTCACCCCGGTAGCCCTAGGCTACCTCCACCCAGGGCTATCCCTCATGACCCTCGTCATGGTACGGTGTCCAGCACACCTGAAAGGGAAGGCATTAGGGTCAATGTCAGCATTTAGTTGCATTTGAAGCTTAGAAGTTTAGAAGTCTTACCAATGTGTAAGGGAGTGCATCAATGTCATCCTGGATCGCTCGAGCTAGGCGTCGCAGTCACCCCATACCCCAAACCGCCATCCATCGCCTCACGATGGGCACCCGGTCCAGATGTACCTCCTTCCCTCTGCCCAAGCTCAGGAGGTATAGGTAGCTCCATACCCACATTTGCCAAGTGTCAACATATAGCAATCATAGCAGTCATAGTCATAATGCATAAGCATTTAAGGTAGGGCATTTTACCTGAACTAGAGGTGAGAAGCCACCCAACATCGTCTGCCAGTCGGTGGTGCTGAGGGAGTCAAACAGAAACGCCAACATGGCGGCACCCCACGCATAGTCCCCCACTCTGTCGAAGTCTCATAGCAGTGGGAGGAGCTTGCAGCTCACCCCGTCTGCCCTCATCGCGAAGAGAAGCTTCCCAAACATCAGCATCAGGAAACGGCGGAGGATGACGTCTCCCTCTAGTCCTGGTCCCACCGCCACTCTCTGTCTGGCTCGGTCTATCAGCCTCCCGAGGTGCTCTTCGTGCAACTCTCCTACGGCTATCACTGATCCTCTCAGCCCCACGCTCTCCTGGAGGGTCGCTCATGCCAGCATGGACGAGTGGTGCCCTGGTCTCATCAGCTCTAGCTCTAGCAGCTCCCGCGCCAACTCCCGATAGTCAGCATAGGTCATCCCCGTCACTGGTGTTCTGTGCACTCTCAGCCCTGTGATCCTCACCATGTCCTCTAGCGTGGAGATCATATGTCCCCACGGGAATAGAAACGCCAGGCTAACTGGGTCCCACCGATCATCGAATGCATATAGCAAGGCGGTGTCTAGCCTGTTGTAGACTAGATGGACACGATCTACCAGTAGAAAGTGGATCTAGAGGGGGGTGAATAGATCCAACTGTTTCAGATTTTCTATTTAAACCCATTTTTTTCTCTTTTTCTCCTTCTTCTTCCTCTCCCCACCGTGGCTGCCCCTCTCCCTCTCTCTCTCCCGTTCGATCGTGACGAGGTCCCTTTCGACTGCAGACGGCGCGGGGCGACGACGCGAGGACGTGGGTGACGGTGGGACGATCCCGGTGACGTGCAGCGAGCGTGGGAAGCGTGAAGGGACGGAGATCTTAACGATGTTCTTCATGGTGTGTGGACGATCCGGCGTGCCTCAATGCGAACCAAAGGTAGGGGGGCGACCCTTAGCCTCTTGCCTTCCGTCCCCGCGAGTTTTAGGCCGAGGCGAGGCCGAGAGGGGTTATTTTTACGCCGGGAAGGGTCGTTCATGCCACGGGGAGAGTTCACCCGATCTGTCGTTTTACTCCCTGATTCTGCATTTCAAGGGTGTAAAAGCATGCTAGGGGGCTTGGGGGTTGATTTCCTTACGTTTCCCCCCTCCGTGGGGCTTGTATGGGGTCGAAAATGGAGTTTTTCGGCCAGTTCATCATTTTCGCGCCGGTGAGAGATAAACGGTCGAACCAGGGCCTGTTTATCCCTTGTGCGGCCCTGGCGCAACTGCCCTTTTGCTCGGTGCACAGTGGGCACCCCCATGTGCGGCCATTGTCTGACTGCCCAATGGCTTGGTGCGCACTGGGTATGTGTGGCCAGTCGTGGGACCGCACATCTTTTGTGTGGCCCCAAGGCAACCGTCTATCCCGTGAGTTTTGACCGTTACACAGTGCACTGGGGTGTGTGGCCAGGGTATGGCCACATGACCCTTCGTGCGGCCAGGGGAAAGCCGCACGTCACCTGGTGACGTTGGCAGTGGTGTGGCCAGAGTTTGACCGCACATGCCTTGTGTGGTGAGGTCCTAGCCGCCCTTCCCTTGTATGGCCTGGGTCCAACCGCACATGTATTTTTACCGTTGGAGGATGGACGGCTATGCTGGACCGCCCATCCCCCATGTGCGGCTGAGAGTTAGCCATCTTTCCTTTGTGCTGCCAGAAGTTGACCGCACATGCCCCATTTGAACCAGGAGAAGGACAATCTGTGGATGGCCATATATCCCCTGGTGCAGCCCCTGTTCGACCGCATGTCCCTGAGCGGCCCAGAGTGGACAGTCCAAGGGTACCAGCTTGACCGGTGTTTGATCTTGGCTGATTCGAGTCCCAGGTGCGTGAACCTCGGTCCACGTGTTGACCTGTGGTCTGACAGATGCTGGGCATCGTGTCGAGGCTAGGTGTTGTGCTACTATGTAGTCCCGGGAGGTGTGTTTTCAACTCGTGTCACCGTGTGACGGTGCTGGTACGAGGAGCGTTCCTTGTACTGCCGGTTTCGACATTATTTTTCGTAGCTTGAGAGTCTAGTCCTTCAGAGACACTCCACTAGTCGTAGCCCGCCAGTACGCATGTCCTGGTATCCACCTGGGAGTGGTGGGACGGCTACCCTGAGGATGGTTTTTAAACTGGTTTTCGTAGGGCCTCACGTCGTCGGCCAGAGTCTGACTGAGGGGAAAACCAGTTACAGGCCAGACCTAGGATGTATGGTCTGTGTGTGCACACGTGGTTGGGGATGGTAGACGCACGCTAACGAGCGTGACCCCAGCTAGTCACTCGCTTTGTCGTTACTCGAGCGTGTCTGAGTCTCGCACCCGGGGTGTGGTAGCTAGACACTTGTGACGCGGTATAAGACGTCAGTGGACGCATCCGGTTGTTCTTCTAGTGGGAGGTACTTCTGTTCTGGACAGGGAGTGACAGACTGTCAGTCTTAGTTGCTTCGACCTTCGGGTTTTGGTCGTGTTGACAGGTGAGTCCGGTTGTTTCACCTTAGCGTGCGTGTGTGGGTTTTCACGCCGTGAGACCGGTACTTGTAGTGCAGGGCTTCTACTTCTGAGGTACTCGCTTAGTCTCCCTGAGCAAGAGGCCTTCCCGTCGTTCCGTGGCTCTTGGCGATGGAGGGTTTGCGGTGCTTTTGGACCTTTCCTTCTATTTCTCAAAAGTTTGGAAGTCCAATGTGTGGACTTCTGGTGGGATGGGCTTCTTTTTGGCTTGCCTAGCCCTCTAGCTTGATGCGGCTGGGGTGGAAGAGTACCGGGCAAGGAATGCCTCGATCTCAGCCACCATGTTGTTCAGACGGTTGAAGGTCTTGACCTCCGCGCCGATCATCCTTTCGAGGATTTCCTTCTTTAAATTTTGCTTGTAAATTTACACTGTGTCCTCCTGATGCAGGGGGTGCCTGCACCTCATGCTGAGATTCCTCCATCTTTTGATGAAGTCGAGTGCCGTCTCATCGTTTCTCTGGCTCGTGGCCTAGAGCTCCACCACGGTGACCTCCCGTTCAGCAATATAGAATCTTTCCTTGAACTTCTTTTGCATGTCGGGCCAATCGGCAATAGACCCGGGCGACAGGCTCGAATACCACTCAAAGGCAAGCCCAGTGAGTGTCGAGCCGAAGAACTTCCAGAGGTAGGCTTCATCAGTAGCCAGGTCTCCCATAACAATCACATAATAGGTGATGTGCTCTCTAGGAGATCCTTGCCCATTGAACTTCTCAAACTTCGGCAGCTTAGTGATGCCAACCGGCAGCTTCCTCGTGGCATAATGAGCCGGATAGGGCACTCGGTAGACGTCAAATGACATTTGATCCCCGTCGCCCCTTTCTGCTAGCTTCATGTCTATCATTTGTTCCAGCATCAGTCGACTGACTGCTACCGGGTCGACCGGGCTTAGATAGAAATGGGCGGGCTGCGTAGCCAGGGTGGTCAGCACAATCGCTTGAGGGGCCATGGGAGACCCTTGGGGAGGTGAGATCTACGGCGGGGCTGGCGTCGGGTACTGTGCTTGTTGTAGGGGCATGCCCACAGGGAAGCTGGGGGTTAATGGGAATGCTGTAGCTTGCAGAGTTGCTTTAGAAGATTGCCCGTTGCCCCCGGGCGCTTCCAGCAAAACCTCGGTCTGTCCGGACGTCGAGGGTTGGGCATTCCTTTCGTTGAGTTGCTTCTTCAGCAATTCAATCTCCTGCTGGTATTGTTGTATCATGTATAGCATGGCAGGGTCAGTTGTAGATGGAGTGGGCATGTCCCCTGTCTCTTCAGCCGGGGCATCCTCGAATGATGTGGAGGGTCCGCCACTCGTGCCCCCGATAGTGACAACATTGGCTGCCAGGGCCATGGAAGGTACTTCGGAGGAAGTCTCTTCGACGCCCGCCTGCGTCGCCTCACTCGCCGCTCTTCCTCTCCTGGTGAGGGGGACGGGCCTAGAGGCGAGTCTGGCCACTTCTTCGGGGTCAGTAGGTAGAGCCCCGTACTGACTAGAGAGTCATGCCATGTTGCAGGTGAAAACTCTCCAGTTCCTGTTTCTTTTTGCCATCCTCCTTGACAGCTTATTTGGGAACACCAGTCTGTCGAAGACCGACCATCGAGGCGGTGCTTCCTCCCGCACAGGAGATCAGCGTCATTCCTCCAACCGGTTCCTTGATTCTGTGCTAGGCGCAGGTTGGATTTCCTCTTCTTCTCGAAAGGCGGAGGCCACTACCCCTAGCAGTCTCTAACGGCCTATAGAGGTGCTACCCGAGCCTCTGAGGTAGTTTCTTATGGCTTGCTTGATCCCTTCCCACTCCTGGTCGAGGAGAGTGACCGGTAGTTGCGTGTTGGTGGCGACAGCAGGATGAGTGTAAGTTATGAATGCCAGGCGGTCAGCAGGGTGACGACGCCTGTGACGTTGGCGGCGGGTATTTTCGGGCAGCGCTGGCGCAGCAACTGCCGGTTGGTGGGTCGTGGCCATCACCTCAGCCCTTTCATCTCTTCGGCCCTTTCTGTGGCGGGTGTAGCTGGGCCCCGCCTGGGCAGGTGCAGTGGGTTAGGCTTCCTTGGGGACCCAAACTTGCTTCAGCTTTGCCAACTTGTGAGCTGGCGTGTCTTTCGACGTTGCGGCCAGAACGGCGGGCGCCATCTTTTCTTTCATCTTTTCCAGTCCCTAGCAGGAGTTGCTGACTGGAATGGCTGGCACGAAGCGGTCTGAAATCACTTCGGACCTCTGTCCATTTAGATGGACTTGGATGGTTCCGATAGTCATGGACTTGCCAGAGCTAGAGATTCGGCGCCCCGTGGCAGTGCCAACGTTGTTCCTTCAGAGTCTCCTCCGATGGGATGCCGACCCCTGGTGCGATGGACTGGCAGTCTGGTGCACATGGTGCACGTTGCAACCCAACGTCCTTGTCGGGACACTGTTGTTGTTCTTGGCCACGGCTCGGCCGATAGTAGCATCAGTGGTTCCCTGGATGGGAGTGTTGGACGCTCGTCGGACACCTCCACGTCCAGGATGTTGACGAAGGCTACCCCAAGGAAGTTAGGGAAGCCCACGACTAGAGGGAAGCTCCCGAAGCAGAACGGTACGACGAGGTAGCCTTCTCAGATGTGGCTCTCCACGACTTGCGGGCCAAAGGAGACCGCCATTCTTGAGGTTGAAATGTGATTTTCTTTTCTGCATTTACAAAGGTGAAATAATTAGCATTACAAGAAGGGGGCCGCAAGGTCCCTAATTTTGGCAAAGAGATGAAGGGTGGATCAGTCCCATCGGGCGTGCCAGACTTGTGGACGCACTTAAAATTCATTCGGGATGTTCTGTCTCGTTTGTTTGGTGGTTTATTGAGATGGGTTTATTTGGTTTATTAAGTGCATGGGCGTGCCAGTCACCGAAGTGATGATTTATGCGGGCTCCGAGGAACCCATGGTGCGCTTGATCTAATTTCGTCAGGTGATTGTGTAGTTCGGGTTGGGACCAAATCCCGTCGCGCCATAAAGGTCACGACGTCGTTTGCATCCCCCATATGAGGGAAAATCCTTGATTAGTTGTCGAAATTAGGGGCCCTGCGGTCAAGAGAATTAATACTAATTGCATAAAAAATGGCAGGAGTAAATCACACTAGGGAGCCCATGCCAGGGCACGGGCAATCAGATATGTCAGTCGCTCATGGACCTTTTTATGTTCGGACGGGAGTCCGGTTCGAGAAAAGTATAATTATCACGGAGAAGATCGGAGTATATGTACGGCGGGACACGACAAGTTTACTGTTCGGAGGAATGGGAAACGTTCGGTTAAATCTCGATTAGTGCGGTTGAAAATCGACGAATCTGTTGGCCCGGTGCAAGATCAAGCCGCGACCATACTGCGGTGGGCCCTCCCGCGGTCGAGGCAAGACTTGCGTGAGCGTTGTTAGTATATCCGAGGCCGAAAGGCAACGAGAGGCTAGCCCGGGACCAGATCCCAAGGTCTTCATGTGTTCGAAGGGGACAAACTATAGGCCGAGGGTGTGGGTTGGACAATGACCATGATCAGAACTAAGTCGAGGTCTAAACATGGCCCACGAAGGCCCTGTAGATGTTCCCATGCAGAGGGTCCGGGGTGACAAGAACCTTCTCGCCCTATTCAAATTATGTCGGTCACTCAGGGACCATTTCATGTTCGGACCAAAGTCCGTATCCAAAACACAACGTGGAAGGAAACCAATCCTACGCGAATGTATGTCGGGTCCACGACAGTTTCAGTGAGAGGGTCGGAATGAATCCTGGTAGGGGGAGGTCCGGTTCGATGAGTTATTGGCCATATCGGTCGCTTGCGGGCCATTTAATATTCGGACGGAAGTCCGTGACGGAAGTGCGGTGAAAACAGGGGTGAATCCATTCAAATGCCCGCCATGAGTGCAGCGATTTTAATGATCATCTGGAAGGGGTCCGATTCGGAAAATAGGTCGGGTCTAGTCGGAATGTCGGCCCGAGGCGAGGCCGGGTCACAGTCATATTGGGATAACTCCCAAGACACGAGCCAGGCCTGCGGGGGCAACACTATTTTTCCCTTTGCACCGGATCACCGGGTGAGACTGAGCTGCGATGTGAATTTTAATATATATATCTTTCATTTGGGGTTATCTGTTTATATGTCTGTTTGTTTTCCCCCCTTTCTTTCATTTCCCTTTTTATGTAATTTCTATGAATCTTCTTAGATTTTTTTTAATTTATTATGATTTTTTTGGTATCTGTCTTGTAGGGAAATGGCCACTGGAGGGGCTAGAAAGGTGTGTGCCGGTGAGCTGGGGCATAGCACGCCGGCGGAGATTGTCAGAAGTGTACCGCTGAGCGCCCTGGGGCGTGCCGGCGAAGGAGCTAGGCCGTGCCGGCGAAGGAGGGCCAAGGCAGCGGGGGCTGTGCCGGGGAAGGGGCGTGCCGGCGAAGGAGTGGCCAGGCAGCGTGCCGGCGGAAGAGCGTGCCGGTGAAGGAATGGCCAGGAGGCGTGCCGACGAAGGAGGGTGTACCGGTAAAAGGGGAGAAGAGCGCGCCGGCGAGGGGGAATGAACTTGGGGGTGTACCGAGGAGGAGATTGAGTGTGTATCGTTGAAGGATATGCACCACAGGGAGTACCACGGTCTCGTCTGCCATCTTCAGCCCGAGCCCTCTGGAGGAGTTCATCAGAGGTCAGTCAGATTTCAGTAAAGCTTGGTCTCACCTCTTTCTGATCTTCCCACTGGGAGATATGCCCCCGACAAGCCTCCCCTGTCCGGCCGGCATTCTACACAGTGTGACTTCACAATAATCAGTGGTACTGTTGTCTCACACCTCAGAACGTGACCATTCCAGCTCTAAAAGATCCCTGGGATGGCCCTCTTCGTGAAGACTCTGGCCCCGCAGTGTCCCGACCTCAGATCGGACAGCTACGCCATCGGAGAGTCGAGTCCAGAATTCTATCCCTGCAATCAGCCCGACCCAGTCAACATCCAGGAGCCACCACGGGCATGATCGGGTGATTCAGGAAACGAATTTTGGTTTGGGAGTACTAGACTGATCAGTGGGACTTGGTCCCGCCTCGATCTGATTTTCCATTTGGGAGCACGGCCTCGTCCAAGCCCTCTCTAGCCTGCAGCAGAGAAGCCCGACGCAGTTCTACGGAATCTACCGTACCCGGTGCATTCGAGATCAGAACGAGACGGCGTTTCTTCCAGGAGCAAGTTGACACGTCAAGCTTTCCAACGCCTCCTGTCCCATCCCCAGCGAACGTTCCAGCCAGGATTTCTGTCCCCGACAAGTTGCTGGTGGTAGACAGCAATAATAGCAGGCCAGCTTGCCCGAGTGAGTCCGGTCGGCTTTCGACCCCCTCCGTTCCCCACCCCGCCTGGCCGGCTTATAGCCCCTCCCTGTGCGGAGGTAGTTTTGGATGTAATTTCAATTAATCCCCGCCCCGAGATCCCCCTCCTGCTAGAGGTGTAGTGTTGTACTTTTTTTCTTCAGATTTTCAGGTTAGAGCTACACCAGTGCAGCATGCGGGCGCGTACCCATGCTTCCCCGCTCGCCTCGTCTCCGACCGGGATTGGTGTATTCACACCGATCAGGTGAGTCCCGGGCCTCATCCCTTGCTGGTTTAATATTGCTTATTTAGTATTATCTTTTAGCTCCATCGGATGGTGAGTGAGCACCCGATCCAAATTTCCCGTCATTTGAGTGGCCACTGCGGAGTGAGGTGAGAGCAACCGCTAAACCCACGCCCTTGGCGTGTTGGCCACCCATGATTTGGGGCATCCCTGGCCCTTAGGGGTTCAGTCCTAGGCTAGCGAACCTCTAGAGCAACGAGGTTCTGTCCTAGACCCTCACTACCATCGCCGGATTGCCTACGGATATGAGAGTGCGCTTAGCGGGTAAGACCGCTTGAGTGAAGTCACCAATCCGCGCATCGCTGGCTTGCTAGGTCCGAGGGATCTTCGGTCTTGTGGCTATCACCCCCAAGGTGGTGTCACATCATTTATACTCTTGGTGGTGGGAGCCTTCGAACGCAAGCGGTAGACAGGGGAACGTGAGGCATAGAACATGATTTGACTTGGGTGTCCTTGATGGCAGAGGCGTAGCCCATGTGTCTCCATCTCCAGTCGACACCTCAGCTAGACCCATTGCGTGCCAAGAATCCGTAGGGGGATGGCGTGAGATATCTTCTGCCGGATGTGCCGGATGGCATGGTCCAGGGCGTGCCGTCGAAGGCCATTCGCAAGGGTGCAACTGGAGCGATTGCAAGCGTGTCGCTGAAGACGACTCAAGGTTCGCGTGCCAGAGAAGGCTACCAGGGGTGCATGCCGCTGAAGGCCATGGGGTGTGCCGTTGAAGGCACTTATGCATGTGTGTGCCGACGAAGAACCCACGGATGGGTGTACCGTTGGAAGGGCCCCCCGTAGGTGTGCCGGTGAAGGCGCCATGGCGAGTGTGCCGCTGAGCTCACGCCAGCGGGTGTGCCGGGCAAGGAGCGTGCCGTCGAAGGCACTATTGAGCGTGCCGTCGAAGGCACTAGGGAGTGTAGCCCGCGGGCCTGTCGGGCCGGCCCGGCCCATTGACAGTCATATGGGGAGCTACGATTCCTCCCGGTGTGCGAGTCACTTGTGTCACAATGTGTTCAGGTTCCAAGACTGGGATGGTCTAGACTAGTACAAGGTGCGCTCCTTCTAATCTCTTGGCAGATGATGGTGGGCATCGGGTCAGGACTAGAGACCTGTCCTGCAATAAAGGTCGATAACGGCAATAAGAGGGGAAAATGTTTGATTAATCACCAAGCCGAACGTGTTGAACAGTCTTGAAAGCTCCATGCACATTAGGGTGCGAAAAGGTATTCAGGGCTGTATCGATCACATGTTGACCATTTCTGATTATTAATTATGTGCCTCCTCAAACTCATGCGTTGTGAAATAATTACCGACATGCCTATAATCATTTTTCGAGAGCTAGGGCTCCTTGCTGGCAATGCCACATGGAAGCAGTCGAAAATTGTGCCAACCTCCTTGAGTCACATGCTGGTCATTTGGCCCAGGTGTGGCCGTCCCTGCCAGTAGGTCTGTCAATGGGCCGGGCCGACTCGACAGGCCTGTGGGTTTGGCCCGATTTAGGGCCGGGCCGCAACTGACCCGACAGACCCATGTGCTTGGCCTGAATTAGGGCTAGGCCGTAAAGCCTTTTCCTGTCCGTGGCCCCTTAGCCAGACCAAAAAGTTTGGCCCGACTAGGCCCACGGGTTGGGCCGGGCCGACCTAAGCCCAGCCCGGGCCCCACTCATTGACAGCCCTGGCCGGACCGGCTATCCCGGCCATGACTCGAGATAGGAGGATGTATCGATATGGCAAATTGGGCTTGACACATCTATAAAATGGAAGAAAAATAACAGAAATGTCATGTTATCTCATTTGGTCAATTCTTCCGCCGTTTCAACCCGGTTTCTCAGGGTTCGAATCTCATCTCCAGCGTTCTACTTTATATAAATTTTTTTAACTTAACTTATTCCAAAAAAGTAAACAAGAACACAACAGAACACTGTTTCGAACTCGGCTGAGCTATTAGTCACTATTGTGAACTCAATTTATACCATTCACAGCTCTTTTGTCAGCATTAGAATCTATTTGTCACCTATACTCACCTCATTGTCACTACTAAAGGCCTCCAGCCGTCGCGCTTAATCTGACACTACTTTCAAAGCTGCGCGTCGATCTTCTCTCTAATGAGTTCTATTTGTCACCATTAACAAGGTATTTCTTACCCTTGTTAACCCATTTGTCACCTTTATAAACACATTTGTTTCTTTTGAGTTACATTTGGTCCACGTGAAAATTGGGACACATCCGCTACACGGGTTGTGGTCATGTATTGCAGCCGATGCAACGTCGCAGGCCACATCAGCTGAAATGATGATGTCGAAATGGACCTCGAAATTAAAAATCCCCAATTCCTTATTTACCCTTCCCGCCATGTCTTTGCTCGTAATAGCCCTACCACAAGGTAGTTCCTCTCGCCATCGTGCTCAGCGTCTCCTCTTCCTCGCGGTGCTATTCGTCTTCCCTACAAGCCATTTCCGAGCTCTCTGTCATTTACTGTGCTGTCATCCCCGTTTGTCACTACTTTTTTTTCACTTACAGCCATGGAGCCGAAGGAGACACCTGTGCAACGCTCCGTCTGCCGTAAACTGGATGTCCCAGCTGCATCTCAGGAAGCTACGGTTACTACGGCCGAAGAAGAAACTCAGCAGTGTCAACCTAGGGTTTCTAAGGCCTCTACTTCAGGACGACAAGTTAAAGGTAGGGGGGTTCCTTACCTCCCTTATATAGCCATTTGTTCCCTGTATTGATTTATTTATTTGTAACACTTTTCTACCTATTTGTCATTCATAAAGACCTACCTGTCACCGAATTTCATACATTTGTCACCCTCTGAGTTAGTGAGATGGGGTTTTTAATTCTCATGAGGTGAAAGGACACAAATATAAAATAAAATGTTAATGCTCGGTGTCGATTCTCATCAATTCTCCCCGGGTGGAAAAAACTCGACCCCGTCTAGTAAAGGGTAGCTGCTCATGTGTCGCTCCAGCGGATCCGTCACCGCACCAGAAAGCGCAGAGTATGCTCCACTCCTAGAGATCGGCACATGCTCATCCCGTATACACTCTATATGCTACGCTGTGGGGAATGAGGCTAGTGGTGGATAGTCTGGGGTGGGGTCACTCTCAAGGAAGGGAGACAGCTCAAAGACTCACTAGGAATCATCGCTGTGTCACTTTGGTGACTAGATCCGATACACTAAGAAGAGCTGAACCTACATCTCTCTAGCAAGTCTACAACGTACGCATAAGATCCAACTTGCCTTGTACTCGAAAAGGATAAACATTGCGAGCTTACGATAGACTCGACCGACTCCTGACATACGGGACAAACAAAGAAAAACACAGACTCTGACATGACCCTAAACCTACAGTTAGTCTAACCCATGCATAGGTAGTGGCGGACCTGGACACCCGAATGTGTGTCATGCATACACAAGACTCAACCAAATGTTGGTGGCATATGAAACTCCTAGACATCCGAATATGTCCCTAGCATGCGGCTGCCTATTGGATTTGGGAGACGTGGAAGGGCTAGGAGAGCCGAATGCTACATCTTCATCACCCCTATATGATGACCGTAGAATGGCCCCCTGGTCGAATGTAGGTGGAATAGCCCGTGGGGAAGGGGTGTGGTAGTGGACTCCCTCGAAGAAGTGAAGTAGATGTGATGGGTCAAGGGGTTCATTAGGGAATGGGTCGAAAGGATCAAAGAAAGTATGAACCCTCGAACTGGGCTCCCATAGGTCACGGTCCCAATTTTGGAATTCTTGAAGGTGTAGGTGGTCACCTTCATCCGTTATGGTAAATGGGACGGTGATCTCATAGAGAAGGTACGGTTCCTCCCTCGGGATAAAAGGAATGAAATCGGGCTCGGCCGGTATAGGGAGGAATAGAAGAACCTCCGTGATGACATGACCCACGGTGCACACGGAGGTTATGGATCCTAAGGATAGATGTGTGAAGCTACGACTATGGGGTTGGTCGAAGTCTTGTGCCAACATACACGTCAACATCAATTGCCAGTCAAATCCCTTGATAAGGTCTTCAAAAATATCAACATGGTGGGAAGATCGGAATGTGGTATGGAAGGAGTTGACAGGCACTAATGGCAGTGTAGGGCCAATGGGTGGATCGGAAGGTGGGACCAAGCCAATATTGAGCCAACTAAGTAGTGGCTCGGCGATGAAAAGCGTTCCCGTTAGAAACATGGGTGGCTCAGACTGAGGTGGCTCCGATTGAAGATCGGAAGATGAGGGTGGCAACGGAGCACTAGGGGAAGGGTTCCCCAACTGTGGTGGGTGTGGTTGCGGGGCCGGAGCATCCTGCCTCGGGGACTCATGCGGAGAGGTAGACGCTTGTCGAAGGGCATCAAACCATGACTCAAACGGCTCGACCTCTTGAGCGACCTGATAGGATTACTCCAGAGTGACCGCGTCGCGGCAAAGACACTCAAACAGGTAGTGAGGCCGTAGACCTCTCCGGAATTGGAATCTGGCCGTGGTGCTCTCCTTCCCGACCCCACATCTTAACCGGTACACTTCGAAGTCCCCTCTGAACTCGGACACTGACCGGTTGCCTTGGGTAGGTATAATGTAAGGGTTGGCCATAGTTGCAAAGAGACTAATGCATTGGAACCGTTATTCTTTTCATCATTTTTTGACCTTTTCTTTTATGTAAAACTAATGCAAACACCTAGACACTCTAGACTCAAGACCCTAGACTTAACCCAACTTCCAGTACGCGACGGAGGTGAACCTCACAGAAGGGGCTACCTTCCGGATGGACGTAACCTAACCTACCACCAAAATACTGATTTCCAATAGGCCCATTAGCCTATTAGTGGTAATAAATTGTGCTTTTACACCGGACACCCCATCTGGCGGACTAGAATCGCCATTTCGAGACCCTGTATGTCCCTGCTAGAACCTATATGTCCCTACCAGAACCTGGTTCTCGTGACCAAACCACTGTATATAAGCCACGAATTGACTTGGGCTAATCAACAATCATCCCTTGTCAAGTCCGGTG
Source organism: Amorphophallus titanum (assembly GCA_024336825.1). Taxonomy (NCBI): domain Eukaryota; kingdom Viridiplantae; phylum Streptophyta; class Magnoliopsida; order Alismatales; family Araceae; genus Amorphophallus; species Amorphophallus titanum. The sequence goes on along the minus strand of JANBPO010002057.1, from coordinate 13,046,740 downwards.
AAAAGAGCCTTCTGTGACCTGGGCTTCAACAGCCCGTCTAGTTGGGCTTCAACAGCCTAGTTACGGGTTATTAAAATGGGTGGCAACCAAACTCCTGAAAGGCCAGAAACTGGGCTTCAACAGCCCGCCTATTTGGGCCCAGGATGGGTGGCCCATCAGGGTGACCACATCTGCCACCTGTCACAAAGCAGCTACCTCTTCCTGCCTCAGCCAATCACATTCAGTATCCAGATACTGCGGGTAGCCCATGCTTCCTCGGCCAATAGGCTTCTGCCTACGTGGCACTCTCCTCATCCTCACCACTCACACCCCTCCCCGACCTCCTATTTTCGACCACTATTTTAGAGCGGTTCCACTGGCACAGAGAAGAGCAGTCGCCGGTCTCTCTCTCGTTGGCATTTCCCCCAGCAGAAGGCGAGCACTCGTCCATCCTCCCATGGCCGCCTCCGCGATCCAGCGCTCGGCCTTCGCCGGCCAGACGGCCCTGAGGCAGCAGAACGAGCTCGTCCGCAAGGTCGGCGTCACCGGCGGCCGCGTCTCCATGCGCCGCACCGTCAAGAGCGCCCCAGACAGCATCTGGTACACCACACCTCCAACACTTTTCGCAAACTCCTCCTCCTCCTCCTCTTCTTCTTCTTCCTCCTAATCGTATGCACAACCCAGATTAGGGTTCTTCCAGCTGTTTCTGCCCCCATGTGGTGGTTTTCCGTAGAGATTCCTCACTCACGACTTAAAAACCCCTCCCTTTTCTCTCCATCATATGCTCTAATCTGTGCAAAAACAAAAAAAAAAAACGTGGGGCGTTGGCGATGCAGGTACGGCCCGGACCGCCCCAAGTACCTGGGCCCCTTCTCGGAGCAGACCCCCTCTTACCTCACCGGCGAGTTCCCCGGCGACTACGGCTGGGACACCGCCGGCCTCTCCGCCGACCCGGAGACCTTCGCCAAGAACCGCGAGCTGGAGGTGATCCACTGCCGCTGGGCCATGCTGGGCGCCCTCGGGTGCGTCTTCCCGGAGATCCTCGCCAGGAACGGCGTCAAGTTCGGGGAGGCCGTCTGGTTCAAGGCGGGCGCCCAGATCTTCTCCGAGGGCGGCCTCGACTACCTCGGCAACCCCAACCTGGTGCACGCCCAGAGCATCCTCGCCATCTGGGCCTGCCAGGTCGTCCTCATGGGCTTCGTGGAGGGCTACCGGGTCGGCGGCGGCCCGCTCGGGGAGGGGCTCGACCCGATCTACCCCGGCGGCGCCTTCGACCCGCTGGGCCTCGCCGACGACCCGGAGGCCTTCGCCGAGCTCAAGGTGAAGGAGATCAAGAATGGGCGGCTCGCCATGTTCTCCATGTTCGGGTTCTTCGTGCAGGCCATCGTCACCGGCAAGGGCCCCATCGAGAACCTGTACGACCACATTGCCGACCCGGTCGCCAACAACGCCTGGGCCTACGCCACCAACTTCGTGCCCGGCAAGTGAGAGCTACCCGGCCCGGGGAGTGCCCTTGTTGTAAGTTGTACCAGCATTATGTACGGATGAAGGGAGGCCGCGGAGTCTTCCGGTTTGGTTCGGGCAGTACCCGATTATCTACTTACTATGTATAAAAGGACAAAAATAGCAAAATGAGCCCGAATCCATAGCTGATAGTAGCCCGATCTCAAATCGATCCTCAAAAACACTCGGGCCGACTGAAGCTGATCGAACAAGTCATCAATCATGGGTTTTGGAGATATGCAACTTTTTATGGGGTTTTGGGAAGATATATAAATTTTTATGGAGTTTTGGTAAATATTCAAATTTTTGTGGAGTTTTAAAAAAAATTCAAATTGTTATGGAGTTTTGAAAAATATTCAACTTTTTATGGAGTTTTGAATTTAGGCATCGCTAGTGCGGCACCAAATGGATACTTAAATCACTGGCTGGAGATTCTTGCTCTTTCCCCTTCTCACTAAGAGTTGCCCATAGCTATGCGTGCAATTGAAGGTGGCGCCTTAGCCGACTGTCCATGGTTAACGGTGTCCCTATTAAGGCCATGCCTGAGAAACACTCAGCCTTGGAGGGAGAGAGAAGAATAATTGGAGATAAGCCTTATGCAGGATGGGAGGTGTCAAGACTTGAATTCCTTCCAAGGTAATACCCCTCAAAGAGGCAGTCTGTTGCGCCAGGGCTTTGTGTCTTTATTTTTAGACCCTTGACATGCATACGACCAGGGTTTTCCCTACGGGGACTTTGCCACTCTTGTCATGTCATAATTCATACTTTTACTTTTATCAAAATTTTGACTTTGATAATCACAATAGCCCCTTTTGGCTAGATGTATCGTGAAATCTCACTTTATTTGGGTCAAGACTGCCCCTATTTGAGACTTCTCTCGTATTGGGGATCACCTTGGTCAGTCATCTCATCCATCGACCTCTTGCACCTGCACGCGACTGAGCAAAAGAAGAGAAAGGACTTACTTGCATGCTCATGGCATGGCCAAAGTAGCAACGATGTTCACCCAAGGAGGCTGGCTAAGGACACCGTGAACTGTGTAGAGTGCCCAGCTAAGGGTTGCTCTTTAACAAGCAGGGAGAGAATGCCGAACTCCCAGCACGGGGTTTTTATTAACCAAAGGTGCTATAAAAGTAAGCCTAAAGACTCTTTCTAAAATTTGACCAAGACCTAGGATAAAAGTCATGACTACCATTCTTAATCGTGTTAAGAAGCACTTCATTTTGAAAACTATGCGTGAGGTAATGAGCAGCGTCATTAGATAAGCGCTTAACTCTAAAATGACTTGACAAGGAAAGAACAAGATGTAGAAAATTAGATTACGCTCTTAAGACTCACTCACATGTGATTAGTAATGATGTGAATGTGTGTGTGTATGCAACGATGTGCCGATGCCTCAAATGGCGAATAACTAAAATAGATGAATGCAAATCACAAGTACACCACAAGAAAATCACGAGGCACAAAGGTTTTTAAGGTGGTTCGGGATCACGACGGGCTCCCTACGTCCACCCCTCACCAAACCGGTGAGGCTTCACTGCTGTAAGAACAGCCCGGGGATAAATCCCCCCCCACACACAGAGCCAAGCTCCAACACACACACGTAAGGCGACGCCTACGCAACTAGACGGGAGTAAACTCCCAACCACACATGGGGAACACACCCCAAGTTCAGCCCAAGCACACACATGTGGATATGCTCCGCACAAAATGACGCACACGCATCAACCAAACACTTAAAGAACCCTTCCTCCGAACACCCACACAAAATATCCTTTCTGAAGTTTATGAAGTGAAGACAAATGGATACAATGAAACCCAAACAAACTCTAAAGACTAAAATGAACAAGATATAGTATGTATAGAACTCCCCCTTCTTTCATTCTTCCGTTTCTTCTTGACCCGTTGTCAGATGATCATGAAGCTGCCATCATCTTGCTCCTCTCAGCATTCCGCTCACTTTTCTCTTTTATCACGAGCTCCAAAAACTCCTTGATGTAGATCAAAATCACATTGCAAGAGCTCCTTCTTGCTTTCTCCCCTTTCTTCACCTACAAGAAGGAAAATAAGCACATTAGGGTTCTACTCCTCACAAATTCATAGCTCATATATATATAGAAGAAAGAGTGGGCAAAAGACACATAAAACCCTCAACCAACAGAAAATGTGGAAGAAGAGAGAGATCAATGGAAATCATATGTAATTGCATTTAGGGAAATGAAGCCCAAAATGGCTCATTGATTGTAATCATGATTCTTTTCTAAATAATAATGAGATTCTTCCTTAATTGAGCCCGAATACGTGCTTAAAAAGATCAAATCATCCAATTTCAACGAGTTGCTGTTCAAGTTTTCTGAGAACGCGCCCTATCTTAAGGCGTTAATCACAAAAATGGCGCCCCTCTGAAGGTCGTCAATATCAATTAATTGATTTCCAAAAAATGAGTAAAATTCCACTTCAAATGACGCCCCTCTCCTAGGCGTTATTCTTTTTCAATTTCAAAAACATAAATTCCTGAATCTCCAAATTTGACGCCCCTTTAAGCGTCGTCAATTAAAATCCATCATTAATGCCATCGGATCAATCAATCCATCATTAATTATACTCTGACAACCTTTCAAATCCCAAGACGCCTCTCAAAATGACGCCCGTCTGAGCATCGTCAAATACTCAAATGACGCTTCTCAAAGTGGCGTTAATTAACCAAAACACGCCTTTCTGAAGGGCGCTATTCATTTTCAAACCGTTCGAACAAAACCCCCTGTCTTCCCCTGTCCCCCGACCAGTTCATTATTCCACAGCGTCATCTTCCATCTCCCTTCTCCCATCTGCAGAACCCTAACCGAAGCCCTCCCACTCAATCCCTTCACGATGGTAGGACCGCACAAACGCCAGAGGGTGACCGGGCCGGAGGTGATCGACCTCGCCGGTGACGAAGAGGTCGTGGTGGAGGAGCTCCTCGCCGTAGCCGAAGAGGAGGAGGCTCCCGCGGCGGCGTCCGATGACGAAGGCGATGCCGGAGGCGGTGCCGGAGTGGAAGAAGGAGATGCTGGAGAAGAAGAGGGCGAGGAAGAAGGCGGCGAAGGCGACGAAGGCGATGAAGAAGAAGAAGAAGAGGACGGCGATGGCGATGCCGGAGTGGAAGAAGAAGAACCAACCTCCCAACCCCCGTCGGCAACCCATGCGAGGAGGAGGAATCGTCCCCCAGCGGAGCAAGGTAGGTACCCATTTTTTTTATTTTCTAGATTTTTTTCAACTTTTTTTCATTCATTTTCCATAGCCCTCGGGTTGGGATTCTGTAAGAACCTGGGACACAGAGAATTGACGCCACCCAAAGGGGCGCGATTTAACTGAATGACGACCCACGGCTGGGCGTCAATTGATTATTTTCTGTAAAATCACCAGAATAATTGAAACAACGCCCCACATCAGGGCGTGAATTAACAAACAGACGACACAGGGTGTGTCATCATTTCAATCTTTTAGTTATGAAAAATGGCATGTTTTGTAACAACACCCCCCATAGGGGCGTGAATTATCAAGTAGACGGCACAGGGTGTGTCGTCAATTCAATCTTTTTTTTATGAAAAATCACCCAAAATAAAGACAACGCCCCCCATAGGGGCGTGAATTATTAAACAGACGACATGGGGTGTGTCGTCAATTGAGTAACCTTATTTATGAAAAATTTCCCTTTTTGAAATAATGCCCCCCCACAGGGGCGTGATTTAAATGAATGACGACATGTGGTATGTCGTCCATTGAGATCTTTTTTTTACTGAAAAATTTCTAAAATTTGAAATAACACCCCCCACAGGGGCGTGAATTAAAACTGACAGCACGAGGCATGTCGTCAATTGAGAATTAAACCGAACATGAAACGCCTGAATTTTCTGAAACAACGCCCTGCCTTGGGGCGTTGATTTATTAGATAACGACCTTGCGTAGGTCGTCAATTAGATGAAGATCCTCTTTTGACACAATTTTATTTCTTTTCTTTCTCCTCTCTCCTCTATGTCTGATGTTTGAACAGGGCCTTATGAGAACTCGGATCTCCTGGATCCAGGTCTTGGCAGCTTATCTCATATGCTTCGGGGCACACCCCTATTTTACATATTAACAAAAGAAGAAAAGAAAAAAGAAAAGAAGAAAAAAGGGGGGGAATGCTCAGTCTATCCCCCGGAAGATCTCCTCAAGAGGAAGAATCCCCATGCAGGGGAAGTTCGCCATGTCACGTAGCCAGTTCTCCTGTCCCTCGAGGTGCGCCAGCTCGGTCGTCACGGAGGCTACCTCGACCTCCGCTACGGCCAGCTCCTCGGCCTCTCTCGCCATAGTCGCCTCGGCCTCAGCAAGCTCGGACTTCGCTGCAGCAAGATAACACTTGAGCTTCTCTATTCTGCTGTCGAGGGTACGAACACCGTGATGGCACTCGTCCAAGGCCCTTTGACGCTGCTCCTTGCGATCCCTCCGTGCCTCCAAGGCCTTTAGGTACTCGTCCTTTTGGGCGCTGATAGCTATAAATTCGCTGGGAGCTCGAGTCTCAAGGAACTCGTGATGGTTTACATACTTCAGCAACAACAAAACCCGTCGTGACCACTCCTCTAGCGGGCAACCCATTACCTGCAACACCCCAGTCAGCTGCATGACCGTGGTGTGCACCCCCCGGTATGTGAGGGAGGGGTCAGCGAAGATCATCGACCTCAACGCCAATAGAGTCTGCCGAACCGGCGCGTCTGAAGTGGCGTGACCTATTGAGGGTACGGTCGGGAGATCGAACCCCACCGCACTGTCTATCGTCGCCCACAGATCTGCATCTATTGTGGCCGAGGAGGATGGAGGGGTGGAGGCTAGGTCGCTCGAGCGTCCAAGTTCGACAGACAACTCCTGGCCAGCCACCGCCAGAGGAGTAGGCGACACCAGGCCCGAATCACCTGATGCTGTTAGCAAAAGGGGCCGGCCCGCTTCCACTACCGGGGAAGAGTCAAGCTGAGCTACTTCTACCCGCACCGTCGGAGCCGAGACTGCCACCTCAGTCGAAGAATAAGGTGTCACAGGAGTCGAGTCGAGCGCGGCGACTGACGGACCAGCCCCGACCTCCACCTCCACGGCAAGGGCCAGGCTCATTGCCACCTCGTAGCTTGGGCGCACAGGGATCACGACCTCGATCGAAGGAAGACTTTCAGATGAGGCCGGGCCCCGTGCCGCTTCTGACAGACCAGTCATCTCTTGTGCCCGAGATTCCCGCGAAAGCGCAATAACATTCGCCAATATCTTCTTCAAAAGTGGGTCTTCCGCTGGCGCCAAGGATCTCTAAATAGACGTCAGGGGGACCATGAGCTTTGGACTGGCCCCCGATTGCAGGAGAGACACCAGGGGCTTCGCGTTCGGCCCCAAAAGCAACTTTAGCCTACTTACCCCTGCGAGACTGATAGGTCCCCTCCATTTGGGGACGGCCTTGCGAACTCTGGTGGCACGTGCGCCCGGAAGCACTGTCTCTTCCTGAACATGCAAGACAGAGTTAATCATCTATCGTTCAAGGCGAACTGCCCAAATCCTGAAGAGATGAAAGAGGAGCCGAATGGTTTCCACACTTACTTCAGCCATTGGAACGATGCTGCTTTTCAGTGCTATCTCCCCCTCCTCCAGAGGCTCGTCCATCGACGCTGGAGTCCCCGCAGCCCCCTGGGGATGATCGCCCTATTTAAATCGAAGACAAATCAGCACCCCTAAGGGAAATGTAAGAAGGGGAGCTGAGACTTACAATCGTTTCTGTCCTCACCTTTGGCAGCGCCCCGGCCTCCAGTGTGGGGACAATGGAGGTCTCCGCGGCTGCCTCCTGCCACAGGACCTCGAACAAGGATGCCAGCTTGTCCAAGCCAACGTTGACTCCTTCCGGTTGCCTAATCGATATGCCCGGAGCAGGCACCTCTATGACCTCCGGCAGGATTTGTTCCTGAGAAATGGCAAAGAGAAAGAAGATAAAATTAGCGGATGCCCTCGAGGCAAACCCCCATATTAAAAATCACATGAGGACTTTCTTCAACTGCTAAAGTCCTTTTATTAAACAATCGATAAGCTCTAGAGTTTGATGCATACCCCAGGAAAATGACTTTGTCACTTTTCTCATCAAACTTACCTAGATTAGACTTACCATTGTTTAAAATGAAGCACAGACATCCAATGGGTTTGAGATAGGAGATGTTTGGTTTCTTACCCTTGTAGAGCTCATACGGAGTTTTCTTCAAAATGGGCCTTACTAGTGCCCTGTTAATGATGTAGCTTGCAGTACTTACCGCCTCAGCCCAAAAGTATCTTGGAAGGGAATTTTCACTTAACATGGTTCATGCCATGTCTATTAGGGTTCTGTTTTTCCTTTCCACGACTCCATTTTGTTGGGGTGTCCTTGGTGATAAAAAATTATGGAAGTACCCCTACTCTTCACAAAAATTCTTGAATTCATCATTTTCAAACTCCCCACCATGATCACTTTGAATGGTGGTGATGAGATAGCCTTTATCATTCTGAACTTTACTGCAAAAGACTTTAAATTCCATCACGGCATCATTTTTATTTGATAAAAATAACACCCATGTGAATCTTGAAAAATCATCGACAATCCCGAACCCATATGATTTTCCTCCTAGGTTAGAAGTCCTAGTCGGTCCAAAAAGATCAAGATGCAGTAGTTCTAAAGGCCTGGTGGTGGAAATAATATTTTTACTTTTAAAGGAGATGCGTGTTTGCTTGCCTTTGGTGCAAGCTTTACATATCTTATCACTTTCAAATTTTAATTTAGGCAGCCTATTTACTAAGTCATGTCTAGATAGCTTGGAGATCACTCTAAAACTAGCATGACCTAATCTTCGGTGTCATAACCATGCATTGTCATGATTGTTTGCCACTAAACATACGTCATCACCGGTAACATCTTCAAGATCAATAGTGTGAACATTATTGTTCCATTTGCCGATGAATCTAATTTGGTTAGTGATTTTAGTTAAGACAAGGCAATGTGTTTCATAAAAGATAATCTTAAAACCCTTGTCACACAATTGACTTATGCTCAAGAGATTATGATTCAACCCTCTAACCAAAAGCACATTTTCAATAAGGGTTTCAAAATTTTTACCTATGTTGTCGATTCCAATGATTTTACCTTTATCCTTTCCACCAAAGGCAACTGATCCTCCATCCTTTTCTTGTAGTGTGGAGAACACCCTTTTGTCCCCCATCATATGCCTTGAGCAGTCACTGTCCAGGTACCATTTGCTCCCCCTGGCTTCAAGACATATCTGCAAGAAACATCATTCTCATGCAACTATTTTTGGTACCCAAACTAGTTTGGGTCCATAGGAGTTAGTCCAGTGCTGTGCATGCCTATTTTTGGTCTAAAATACATGATTTCTTGGATTGTTTCATTTGAACCAGCAATTGGCAATAACGTGCCCAAATCTACCACAATGGAAGCAGTTTACATGTGCAACTTTCCTTTGGGGTTGACGTGGTTTAGGTTGGACATGTTTTGGCTTAAGGTTGGAGCATGAGGCACAGTTATTTTCTTTCTCATGAACGTAGGATGTGGTGACCTTCCGTTCAAAAGATTTTTTATTTTGAGGGCTATACCCCAATCCTTCCTTTTGGAAGTTAACCTTAACCCCCAGCAAATTGTCTAGGTTTTGTTTCCCTTTGACAAACCTAGATAAGGTGGATTGCAACTCATCCACCTCTTCTCCCAAACTCGCATTTTTCTTTTCAAGTTCTGAAATTGTGATTTTCAGAACTTTCTCATCATTTTTCAAACTTTCACACACTCTCTCTATTTCAGACATTTTACAAGATATTTCTTCTTTGGTTCTTTCTATGTCTGAACTTGTCTACAACAAGGTTTCTTTTTCTTTAGTTGATTCAAACCATTCTTGCTCCAGTTTCTCAAATTTAGCAAAAAATCACCCGAACCCTACCTCGCAAAACGGAAGACCGCTACACTAGCAGCTAAGCGAGTACCTCAGAAGTAGAAGCCCTGCACTACAAGTACCGGTCTCACGGCGTGAAAACCCACACACGCACGCCACGGCGAAACGACCGAAACTCACCAGTCAACACGACCCAAACCCGAAGGTCAAAGCAACTAAGACTGACAGTCTGTCACTCCCTGTCCAGAACAGAAGTACCTCCCACTTGAAGAACGACCGGATGTATCCACTGACGTCTTATACCGCGTCATGAGTGTCTAGCTACTACACCTCGGGCGCGAGACTCAGACACACACAAGTAACCACAAAGCTAGTGACTAGCTGGGGTCGCGTCCGTCGACGCGTGTCTAACTGTCCCCAACCACGTGTGCACACACAGACCATGCGTCCTAGGTCTGGCCTCTAACTAGTTTTTCCCTCAATCGGACTCTGGCCGATGACGTGAGGCCCGACAGAAACTAGTCTAAAAATCATCCTCAATATAGCCGTCCCACCACTCCCAGGTGGATACCAGCACACGCGTACTGGTGGGCTATGACTAGTGGAGTGTCTCTGAAGGAGTAGACTCTCAAGCCGCAGAAAATAACGTCCGAACCCAACGAAGTACGGGGACCGTCCCACGTACCAGCACCGCCGCACGGTGACCACAATCGGAGAAGAAACGGGACTGTAAACCACCCGGCGCAGTCCAGAGCCTGGCGGACCTACCCAGGTGCGCCACAAGCTCTGACGGTCTAACACTGGGCCGTCACAGCGGTCTGACGGCCCAACACAGGGGCGTCAGGCCAACAGTGCAAAACCCACTGTGGCGTGCCAACCCTGGTGCGCCACAGGCTATGACAGACCAACCCTGGTGCACCACAGTAACCTGACGGACCAACTCAGGCACGTTAGACACTCGGTGTGAAACGAACTGTAACGCACCTACGCTGATGCGTCACAGCACCTGACGGACCAAAACAGGTGCGTCACGGTCACGAGAAACACAAAACGTAACGCGCTCCTCCAGGGGTGTTATGTCACCTAACGGACCAACACAGGTGCGTTAGTCCACGGGACTAAGTTGGCTGTAACACACTCCCCTAGGGGTGTTACAGTCCCTAACGGACCAGCACAGGTGCGTTAGGTGGAAGGCATAACGCCCCTTCCCAGTGGCGTCACATTCCCTGATGGATCAACACTCATGCGTCAGGCTAAAATGACCCCCAATGGTCAAATTCCAACGGTCGGAAACACTATGACGGACCAGCCCAGGGGCATCACAGTCACATGGCGGTCTATCGTGGGACCGTCACGCCCACAAAAGCCCAAGTTTAAAACCAATGAAGCATAACGCACCTCCCTGGGCGCGTTATACCCTGTGGCGGTCTCTGATACGACCGCCACAGCACTCCGACGACGAAACGGTGAATTCAACCTAAAAATACCGACCACGCCCCCATACCTCCATAGGAGAGAGGGAAAACAATGGGGAAGCTCCCCAATAACCCCTAGCATGATTCTACGACCTCGGATCGGCCAAAAATACGGTGGATCGCTAGATCGGGCGATTGCTCCCCAAAGCATGATTTTACCCTAATCTGCTCAAAAACGTCCATCTCGGTCTCACGACGGGCTAGAAATCACGGGAATGAACCGCTAGTGCGTAAGGATCGTCACCCTACCTCAATGGAGTGAATGCTCCGCCGAATCGATGTCGAAATTACGAAGAACGTTTTTAGAAACTCTCGTTCCTTCACTAAACTCACGAGTTCCACGCCGCCACGACCGCCTCGCCGTCGCCGTCGTCGCCACGCCGTCAACCCGCGCCGTCTGCAGCTGGAGGGGACGTGCCGCGCGATCGAACGAGACAGAGAGGGGGAGATGGCGCTCACGGTGGGGGGAAAGGAAGAGGAAGAAGAGGTAGAGGGTACTTTATCAGCAGGGAAGTCGACGATTTTCCCAACACTCGCAAATGCCAACATTACAACCCGAAAGATGACCGACAATGGCACGGCCACGAGAACGTCTAGGCACATGTAGCTAAGACGGAGTCACATTGAGAAGAAATAATTCTCTCGACCAGGTAAAATCACACGAAAAGAATCCTTGGCCTATGGGTCATCAGCCCACACACTTCCACTGTGCACTCTACAATGCACGAAGGCATCAGAAAGAACCTCAGCCTTCGCATCTCAGTACACACTAGGTGTCATCGCAATCCTAGAAAATCTCAACGTAACACACCTCGAGCACTGATCTAGCGAGCAACCGAATAGAAAAAGCCTATGTGCAATAGAGAAGAGCACCAGCTTCAGCACAAAGCTCAAGGAAAAGCACTAATCTCAGTCTACCATTACGTCCTGTAAATGACAAATGAGCCTCACATCATATCAGCCATTGGACACGACACGACAAAAATAAGGTACGTAATAGCTCTCGACACAAAAATTTGGTCAAAAGTCATGCAGTCGTAGAACAAGAAGACGATCATACTCAAATTGAATTGTCTACACTTGAGCAGACACAGGACAAGGCGACACTGAGACGGCAATTCTGAGGCCAACCTCACAAGGAAATCCACCAAACAACATGGGCAGCATCGAGCTCAGCAATAGAAGCTCACCAAGAAGGGAGGAACCTAGTTCGCTCGAACAGCTGCTCAGTCAAACTGGTCCAATCAAGCACTTCAACTTCAACAGAAATAAAACACGTCAGGAGTTGACCAAACTTAAGCTAGGATGACCAAAATATTATAATAACATGTACGGCCATTGCCCCAACTCGAATGGTCAACAACAACTTGAGCGATTGATAGAAAAATCAAACACCAGCAAATCCCGACCAAAAAGGGAAATGCCAACAAGAATAACACTAAGGAATTCTTACACTGCACGAACAGCACAAAAGACGGCTGTCGAGTAATAACACCGAACAATCTACAAATCCAGACAATCGGATACAACGAGGAAAGAGTACAATCAACTACTCCACCTAAAAGCACGGAGTACAATGTGGATTACTTCACAGGGCTGTCAACACTGTAGATGACAAGCCACTGAGCCCACGCTAAGGAACAGACTTCCAAGGCAACTACAAACGACAAAACAGTCGAGTCACGTTAGCATAGGATCCACCCACGAATCCTGCTAACGTCCACCTCATCCATCATTACATCACGTTCTGGCCCATTCCATCGCGTCTCTACCTCAGTTAATTCGGCATGATCGTGCGCCCCACGTCGAGAAAAATAGAGGGAAAGAGAAACGAGGAAGAAAGTAGAATGGGAGAAATGCTAAGGACAGGAGAAGAGAAAACCACAATCACACAAACAACATTATCACACTGAACAATCAACAAACAACCGAATCACATAATATTCGAGCAACAGGAATAATTAAGACACAAATTAATTAATTGAAAGATAGAAAACATACCTTACAAGAGATAGGACGTCACTGCTCAGCACGAGGAAGCTGAGGCGCTGGTGAGTCCTACTGAGGTTGCGGTGGCACAGGTTGAAATTGAGGCTGCTGTGGCTGGGCCGACGAAAAGAACTACGCTGGTATCGATCTGTACGGGCAGTCTCGAACAACATGGCCCGGCTGATCACAGCGGAAACAAACCACCGGCAAAGAACATGGTCTGCCAGGGTGGCTACCACCACACCTCGCACACCATCCCGGCTGACGGATAGTAGATCCCTGACACTACTGAGAAGACGGAACTGACGATGAGACAGCACCGACAGAAGACTGTTGAGCACGCCGTTCCTTACGTTCCTTTGACTTGCTCCTAGTGTTCATGGACAGAGGTGTACCACGATCAACTGGCGCAAGAGAGGAGGTGCTAGTTGGTCTACTTTCAGCATCCTCGTAGGTCGACCTTCTACTTCCAAGGTATCCATTCTACCTCTCCTCGTTTCCTCATTTTTGCTATTCGAGCCCGTCATTTGCTTGATTCTGGTTGTTAGGATTTTCTCACTTCTGTGGTCTTGGTAGACTAGCCACATCCAGATGTAGAGGACATTCCGGTGGTGTGCGAGTTTCCTGATGTGTTTCCCGAGGATTTTCCTGGGTTGCCTACCCAGCGGGAGATCGATTTCGGGATCGAGGTTGTGCCTGGTACGGAACCCTTGGCAAAGGCTCCCTACCATATGGCTCCCGCTGAGTTGAGAGAGTTAAGGGCACAGTCGCAGGAGTTGCTGGCGAAGGGGTATTTTTGTCCCAGCTTTTCCCCTTACGGTGCGCCAGTCCTCTTCGTCAAGAAGAAGGATGGTAGTCTGAGGTTGTGCATTGACTACCACCAGTTGAATGAAGTGACCATTAAGAATCAGTATCCGTTGCCACGGATTGATGATTTGTTCGACCAGCTTCAGTCTGCTCAGGTATTCTCGAGGATTGATTTGTGGTCTGGTTACTATTAGCTGAGGATTCGCGAGTCTGATGTGGAGAGGACTGCATTCAGTACAAGGTACGGGCATTATGAGTTCTTGGTGATGCCGTTTGGGCTCACCAATGCCCCCGTAGCCTTCATGGACTTGATGTAGAGGGTGTTCCGTCCTTATTTGGACCAATTCGTGGTCGTGTTTGTGGATGACATCCTTGTTTATTCGCGGTCTACTGAGGAGCACGCGTACCATTTGGGTGTGGTGCTGTAGACGTTACGAGATCACCAGTTGTATGCGAAGCTCAGCAAGTGCGAGTTCTGACTTTATAAGGTGCACTTTTTAGGGCACGTGATCTCTGGTGATGGAATTTTCGTGGACCTTGCCAAGGTCGATGTAGTAATGCAGTGGCCGAGGCCGAGGTCTGTGACTGAGATATCCAGAGTTTCTTGGGGCTTGCTGGATATTACCAGAGATTTATCCAGGATTTTTCTCGCATTTCGGCCCCAATGACCAGACTGACGCACAAGGATGTGCCTTTTGTTTGGTCTGATGAGTGTGAGCATAGCTTCATGGAGCTGAAGAGATTGCTCACCTCAGCTCCGGTGTTAGTTTTGCCTTCTGGATCGGGAGGTTTCGTGGTGTTTAAAGATGCTTCCGGGGTCAGATTGGGTGCTATGTTGATGCAACATGGTAGAGTGGTGGCGTATGCTTCACGGTATCTGAAGCCACATGAGGAGAACTACCCTACCCATGACATTGAGTTGGCAGCTGTGATCTTCGCGTTGAAGATTTGGAGGCATTATTTGTATGGTGAGAAGTTCGAGGTGTTCACTGACCATTAGAGTTTGAGGTATGTGTTCACTCAAAAAGACCTGAACCTCAGGCAAAGGCGTTGGATGGAGTATATGAAGGATTATGACTTCACCTTGTCTTATTAGCCGGGCAGGATGAGTGTCGTCGCCGATGCTTTGAGTCAGAAGGTCGCGGTCAGTGCCTTGATATTGAGGAAGTGGAGGCTCTGGGAACAAGTGTCCGAAGTGTGTTTCAGGCTCAAGATTCCCCAAGAGCCAGGGTTAGCAGTTCTCACGAGTCTGACTGTCACCCCTGCTATCTACCATCAGGTGACAGAGGCTCAGCACTCGGACCCTGAGTTGCCCCAGATTTTGGCCATGGCTGCAGTGGAGCTCGACGAGGACGGTGCTGTGAGATTCCATGGTAGGCAGTACATCCCAGCCGAGGAGCAGGTTCGTTGTGCAATGTTGCGTGAGGCTCATGGGAGCAAGTGCACCGTACACCCAGGTGCGATGAAGATGTATCGGAACTTGCGGAGGCAGTTCTGGTGGCCTGGAATGAAGAGAGATATTACCGAGTTCGTGGCCAGGTGCCTGACCTGTCAGTAGGTGAAGGCGGAGCATCAGCGACCAGGAGGTGTGCTTCAGCCCTTGGAGGTTCCCGCATGAAAATGGGACCACGTGACTACTGATTTTATGGTGGGATTGTCGAGGACTCCGAGTGGGCATGATAACATTTGGTTGCTCGTGGACCGGCTGACGAAGACGGCTCGGTTATTGCCGATCAAGATCAGCTGGAGTGTGCCAAAGCTGGCACGTTTGTATGTGGGGTGGATCGTTCCCTTGCATGGGATTCCCGTTGTGATCTTATCCGATCAGGATCCGCATTTACATCTGGTTTCTGGAGGAGTTTCCAGAGGGCTCTAGGCACTGAGTGAGCGTTTAGCTCAACGTACCATCCTTCGGACGGTCAGTCAGAGAGGACTATCCAGACTTTGGAGGACATGTTGAGGCCGTGTTGCCTGGAGTGGCAGGGGAGTTGGTGTCACCACCTACCGTTGGTGGAGCTTGCCTACAACAACGGCTATCATTCGAGCATCGGCATGGCTCCTTATGAGGCATTGTATGGGCATCCGTGTCGGACTCCGCTTGATTGGTTTGAGGTTGGTGAGTGTGTTTTGATGGGACCGGAGTTGGTGTAGCAATGTGTGAATGTCGTGCACCTGGTTCATCAGAACATGTTGGCGGCCCAAAGTCGGCAGAAGAGTTATGCTGACTGTAGGCGGCAGGCTCTCACTTTCACTGTTGGTGATCTTGTGTTCTTGAGAGTTTCTTCGATGAAGGGGGTGATGCACTTTGGGCGGCGTGGGAAGCTGAGTCCCTGCTATGTTGGTCCCTTTCCCATCGTTGAGCGTATCGGTGAGGTAGCTTATCTGATGTGGGATGGAGGACACAACCAGGCTAAGATGTACGACAGACTCGATGTGCGGCCAGCACTAGCACGCTAAAGACAAGCCGGGTGGCTGACCACTGTGGTATTCTCCGGGTCAAGATGCCTCTCAACAACAACTCACTCTAGCCCGATGATCATCCCTTGCGAGGGAAACATGGGATCGCAGCGGTTAAGGAACCACTGTCGCCTAAGGTACTGTAGTCCAAGCTTGGTGCTCGACTGGAGCTAAGGAACTGGCGCTCTCAACTCACAATCACGGTGATTTGTAGCTAGCTAAAGGCCCTATTCTTACAAATGCAGCCTGATAGAAAATATACTAAACCAATAATGTGATATAGGAACGAAGCGCGTACCTCCATGACTAGCGCGTGGGGAAGAATTCTCGGCCGAATCCGACAACCCCAATACACACAAATAATAATTGTATAATTTCAGAACCTAATACCCACTCCATGTAGGGAGGTAAAGAATTACAATTGTAATTTTGAGGTTGCTGGAATCTGGGTTGACGGGCCGCACTCGCAAAAGGCGAGGGAAGTGAGTCGGAGCCGAATGGGTGAGTCGAGTGGAAGTCGACTTGGTTCTACCCACGTTGGTCACCCTGTGCAGCGATCTTACGGAGGCCGGTACGCCAAGATCCGATGCCCGATCAGAGTGCTATTTGTTGGAGAACGTCGACAACAGGATGAAGTGTCTCTACCCCGAAGGGCGTGATCAGATCTATCTGGATCTGGGCGCAACAGTAATAGTTCTTAGCCTCTGGTTTGGCACACACAGAACTGCATAGAAAGATAATCAATTACTGGAAAAATATCTCCCGGTGTCGTAACGAGACGCCGTTTGTTGACAATCGTCGACGACGTTTAGAGGAAGGATATGACCAAGGAGTTTGGTTAGATCTGCAAAGGAGAGGGCAGAGCAGCTTCTAGAAATCGCCTCTTCTTCTGGGCCGGATCTGCATAGGGTGGTCTACGCAGTCCCACGAGAATCTCCACCACGATCAGCACAGATCTCGGATCGGCACAAGCCTGGCAGCAACGCGAAGAGGACTCAAAATCCTACGACCACTCCAAACGGCAGATCCAGATAGTGTGGTAGTCGATCTGTAGAAATTCTGAATCATGAAACTCCAGATCTGGACAACAAGCTCGGGCAGATCTGCGCGACTTCGAGACGAATTGTTGCTGGCGATCTAGAGCTCCGATCGATGTGAAACCACCGTCAAATTCTTCCTATCATGTAGAAGCTTCACTGAGAATTTTTGTGGAACCAGATTCGATGGGATAGGGAGGATAGAGGGGGCGAGTCACACGCCCAAATAAATCCCATCACAGGATTTGGCCTAGGGCATAACACCCAAAGGAAGGAAGGGAATCACTCTCTCAATGTAATTTTCTCTCACAGATCTTTCATTAACTTCACTAAGAACACTATACATGTGTTTAAATAGAGGTATGACAAGGGGATGGGGCGCACTTGCCCAAGGGGAGAGGGGGAGACAAAGGTGGGGACAAGGATCCACCTAACTCCACCTAATTTTGAAATCTAAGGGAGGGGAGTCAAGGCTTTGGTAGGTGACTGTCTCCCCCCTTGGACCAAGGAAGCTTCCTTCTCCTTGAATCAAGATGGTAGGTGGCTGCCCCCTTGGACCAAGAAAAGGGAGGACCCCCTTCTAGAAGCCCACAAATCTCCAAGCCCCTTTCACACTAGCCCATGTCTGAGAGTGGGAAGTTCATAAGGATAGGGGGAGAGTAAGAGTTCTTGAACAGTAAGAGTTCATGCTGTGGATATAACGCCCCCGACTCTCAATATTTTCACTACTCAGGAGATGGAGCATGCAGCTATATAACCGGGGATCTCCGCTGGAAAGATAAGCCAATTCTAGTCTCCTCAGCTGGTGAAGAGAAGTCTCGTGCCCTACATCTCTTTTGCCTCCTTTCGCACCTTGCTTTTGCTCTTACTTAACCATCGGAGGGTTTTATCTGAGATAGCAATCCCAAACTCCCTGATCGCTTCTTTCCCTTTTACAGCATTCCATCTTGAGATGACTTCTTATAATTGATCTGGGACTCACATTGTTCTAGATTCGACGGTCAGCGACTTAGCACAAGATCTCGTTTCTTCACACACACACTCTCTCCCTAAGTTTAACCAAGTTCCTCATTCTATTTATGCATCTCAACAGGCAAAAATGCCTCTCTCTCTCTCTCTCATTAAACAACAAAAAGTCGGAAATGAGTTCCACCAGTATGCGCAATGTCTTTCAGTTTCAGGAATCTTGGGAGTTGGTAAAGCTCCGGCAGGTTAAGCCCGACGAATGCTCAAAGGTTGCTCATTGCACACGTTACACAATTCTGCCACATCAGAAGTGTAATATAAATCAATGAAACGCACAGATTGGCTAAGGTTTAGCAGCAGTTCAAGCCCTTCTTAATTTTCCTTCCTCCCGCGGCCCCATATGTTTGCATTAATTTGTAGCATCCACACCAACACCCACATAGGAAAAGACATTGGATGCGTCTTAGCATCTCGTTGGTACGTACTGATGGAGTTGGTGCAATGTAGCCTTCAAGTTTTCTCTCTGGATAATCTTCACCCAACCAGTTTTGTTGTCTATATAATCTTCACCCAATCAGACAAACTTGGATGCCGGCAGACCCGGCTTCTCTTTTACCATGAACCATGGGTGTCCTTGTGATGATATATCGTGCAATATTTTAGAGATTTCCATCAGTTAAAAAATTAAGGGAGACCTCATGTTCATGGTTTCTCTCTGTACTTGAAGAGAAGTACGAGGCATAATTTTTCTCAATAACTCTGCCAGCTAGAGTACTCTTCTTGCGTCAAAGGGTAGTCTATAAACAACCACACTTAGAAAAGAAGAGTAATGCTTGTTTAGTGAGTTGGAATGGTGCCAGTTGACATAAGATGCCATTGTATTTTGCCCACGGGGTGGTTAGCCCCATGTTTTAGGTGGCTGCCTTCACCGTCGAGTTCAACTCCAAGGGATATAATGTTTTGATTGTAGGTCCATCAGGCAAATGGTCCATAGTTCATCAAGTAATTGATGCATCGTATTTTTTTCTCGGAGATCCATCCGTGGGTGTCAGGCCCCCAACAATTGCTGCCGGTCGGGTTTGCCCGGCACGGGAGATATCTGCCCTGGGCATCAGACCCTCTCATACTACTGCTAGCCGAGTCAGATCGGCCAAGTATTGCAACATGTCCGAAGGTGTCAGGCCTTCAATCTTCCTGGTTGTTCAAGCTCTCTCGGTCAACCACATCTCCGCCGACGTCGCTCCGCCCCAACGGGGACAGCGTCGTCGTCGTCGCCACGGCAGTCGTATGGAGATGGCCGCCCCTGCTCACCAGGGGCAACGCCATGCGAGGAACAAAGGACGCCCGGCAGCTGCTCCTTCACGTTCCGGCAAGACTATATTTGTTGGGGACGTTCATGTCAGGCTCGACGGAGGCGAGCCAATCATTCCTCGGGACCGACAGGTCCCCACCATTTCTACCTCCAACCGATTTGAGCTCCTCCGGAAGGTTCGGGAGGAGGGGGCGAAGGTAAAAAGTTTCGCTGCGCCCCGACCCAAGGCTGTGGCTCCCAGAGTCAGGTCTGGGGGCAACCCAACTGAGGAGCGACATTTGCCAAGGTGTTGGTAGAGATTGTCAAGACAAGCAGAGTGTGTCAACCCACTTCTTAAGTACGTCGACCTACATGCATATAAGAAGCAGAACAACTAGAGCGTTCTTCTAGCTACGTCGACATAAGACCTTCAGTGCATTGATGCACCTTCAATTCTAGTACAAGCTATATTGGGAATTCTCTTCAGGCTGCGTCAACCCCATCCTTTCAGTGCGTTGACACAAGACGGCTTCTAGGAGCAGCGTCAAGAGCTTATTACAAGACTACGTTTAATATTAAAAAAATTACTCAATGAATTTGAACTATCTCCGCCATTTGAACTTGAAAACCTCCTTAAAATCATCGTGGCTGTAGAATAGGTCGACCCACTGACTATCATGTGTCGACCCAGCCTTGTAAAAAGCCATTTCCATCTACATTCTACTTGAGAACAGGTCAACCTACAAAGCCACAAGCTATCATGTTCATCACACTGCTTTCCACCAATTTCTGCTACACTCTGATGCTCTCAAGCTTTTCTCACTGGTTTAACCCCTACTCTAAAATGTCTCCTGCTTACTTCACTCCTCACCTTCCTGAATGTTCCATATATTCTCTCCATATCTTCTGTTTTGATGATGTCAAAGGGGGAGAGATTATGAGTCATCACTTGATCAAAGGGGGAGAGATTGTGAGTTTATTGGGGAGAGTGTTTATAGTTATGTTAATGGGGAAAGCTTGCAAAAGGGGGGAGAGAATTTATTCAGGTTCTGACTGAATTGAAAGTTTAATGACTCACAGTTGATCATAGTTGAACTTAGTTGTCATAATGACTCCAAGTTGCCATCATCAAAAGGGGGAGAATGTTATGCATGTGTGGTTCATACGTGGTTTTGATGATGTCCAACTATGATTCATTATTGTAATATTGATATTGAACCAACTATGATTCAATGTGATGATTTTTGTGATTCATTATTATCATGCTGCCATGTTCTTTACGAGACTTTCATAAGTGTGAAGATTTCATTTCATGGAGTCTCATGGTTGATTTCCTAGATCATAATGAAATCCTTATTGCGCTTTAAACTCAGATATTCATAACATCTTGAATGACTTTTATTCCGCTCATGATGTGAGTAAATCAGTTGTTTTAAAAGTTGACAGATCAGAAAAGGAGCTGATAAGAGAAAGGCAAACTCAGTCAATTGAATGCAAAATCAGTCGATTGAAGTCAAAGTCAGTTGACATATATGTCAACTAGGTCCACCTAAGAAGGCTCGCTGGTCGACGAACAGAAAGGTCCCGGTCGACCGACTGGTTTAGATGGCTGAAGTAATAAGACGAAGGCAGATAAGCCAACTGAAGCTCAAGATGCCAATCTTATGAGAACATAGGCTGAAAGAAGCTCAAGATGCAAGGTGCTTTCAATTTGCTGAAATAAAGTTGCAAGGGCTTGGTCAGAACCTTCACAAGTCTACTTGTTCAGTAAGTTGACCACTTCTCAGAATAGGTCGACCTACTTGGTCTTACAACAACAGTAACAACATGCAGCAACAACAACATCCATAGCAGCAAACTAGAGCAACAACAGCAAGGGCAGCCAGCAGTAACATCAGTGCAAGCAAAGGGCATGGAACAATGAAGAGGCAAGGGGTTGGGCAGTTAGTTAACTGACAAATGCAATGTCAGTCGACTGAGTTCCAACTCAGTCGACAGATGTGAAAATCAGGCAGCCAGCAGTAACATCAGTGCAAGCAAAGGGCATGGAACGATGAAGAGGCAAGGGGTTGGGCAGTTAGTTAATTGAAAAATGCAATGTCAGTCGACTGAGTTCCAACTCAGTCGACAGATGTGAAAGTCAGTCGACTGATTTGCCAAGGTGTTGGTAGAGATTGTCAAGACAAGCAGAGTGTGTCAACCCACTTCTTAAGTACGTCGACCTACATCCAAAGAACTTCAGGAGGTAGGCTTCATCAGTAGCCAAGTCTCCCATGACATTCACATAGTAAGCGATGTGCTCCCTAGGAGATCCTTGCCCATTGAACTTCTCAAACTTCGGTGGCTTAGTGATGCCAGCCGGCAGCTTCCTCGCAGCATAATGAGCCGGATAGGGGACTCGGTAGACGTCAAACGGCATCTGATCCCCGTCGCCCCTTTCTGCTAACTTCATATCTATCATTTGTTCCAACATCAGCCGGCTGACTGCTGCCGGGTCGACTGCGCTTGGATAGAAGTGGGCGGGCTGCGCGGCCGGGGTGGTCAGCACAGTTGCCTGAGGGGCCATGGGAGACCCCTGGGGAGGTGAGCTCTGTGGCGGGGCCAGGTACTGTGCTTGCTGTAGGGGCATGCCCGCAGGGAAGCTGGGGGTTAGTGGGAATGCTGCAGCTTGCAAAGTTACTTCAAAAGACTGCCCGTTGCCCCCGGGCGCTTCCGGTAAGACCTCGGTCTGTCCAGACGTCGAGGGATGGGCATTCCTCTCGTTGAGTTGTTTTTTCAGCAATTCAATCTCCCGCTGATATTGTTGTATCATGTATAGCATGGCGGGGTCAGTTGTAGAGAGAGTGGGCATACTGCCTGTCTCTTCGGTTGGGGCATCCTCGGATGATGTGGAGGGTCCGCCACTCGTGCCCTCGGTAGTGATAACATTGGCTGCTAAGGCCGTGGGAGGGTCTTTAGAGGAGGTCGCCTCGACACCCGCCTGCGTCACCTCACTGGCCACTCTTCTTCTCCTGGTGAGGGGGCCGGGCCTGGCAACGAGCTTGGCCACTTCTTTGGGGTCGGTAGGTAAAGCCCCATACCGACTAGAGACTCCTGCCATATTGCAAGTGAAGATTCTCCAGTCTCTGTTTCTCCTCGCGATCCTCCCTAATGCCCTGCTCGGGAAAACCAGCCTATCGAAGATCGACCGTCAGTGTGGCGCTTCCTCCCACGCGGGGGACCGGTGTCGCTCTTCCGATTGGTTTCTCGACTCTACGCTAGGCACGGGTTGAGCCTCTTCTTCTTCCCGGAAGGCAGAAGCCACTGCCCCCAGCAACCTCTGGCGACCCAAGGGAGTACTGCCTGGGCCCCGGAGGTAGTTTCTCATGGCCTGCTCGATCCCTTCCCACTGCTGGTCGGGGAGAGTGACCAGTAGTTCGGTGTCGGTGGCGACATCATGATGAGTGTAATTTGTGAATGCCGGGCGGTCAGCATGGTGACGACGCCTACGACATTCGCGGCGAGTATTTTTGGGCAGCGCTGGCGCGACAGCTACCGGTTGGTGGGTCGTGGCCGTCACCTCGACCCTTTTGTCTCTTCGCCCCCTTATGTGGCGGGCACAGCTAGGTCCTGTCTGGGCAGGTGCCGTGGGTTGGGCTTCCTTGGGAACCAAAACTCGTTTTAGCTTTGCTAGCTTGTGAGCCGATGTGTCTCTCGGCGTGGCGGTCGGGACGGCGGGCGCCATCTTTCCTTTCATCTTCTCCAGTCCTTGGAAGGAGTTGCAGACTAGAATGGTCGGCACGATATGGTCCGGGATCACCTCGGACCTCTATCCATTCAGATGGACTCGGATGGTTCCGATAGTCATGGGCTTGCCAGAGCTAGAGATTCGACATCCCGTAGCAGCGCCAGCAGTGTTCCTCCAGAGCCTCCTCCAATGGGATGCTGACCCTTGGTGCGACGGGTCGGCAGTCTGGTGCACATGGTGCACGTGGCAGCCCAGCATCCTCAGTAGGACACTGTCGTTGTTCTCGGCCACAGCTCTGCCGGTAGCAGCTTCAGTGACTCCCGGGATGGGGGCGTCGGGCTTGGACTCGTCGGATGCCTCCACGTCCAGGATGTTGACGAAGGCTACCCCCAGGAAGTTGGGGAAGCCCACGACCGGAGGGAAGCTCCCGAATCCCAATCTACGCGAAATTTGGCTCGAAAACGGCCGTTGGATTTCCGCGAGTAGCGGCGCGCTCGTCGTGAAAATTTTGGACGTGAAGGAACGGCGTGGTTTGCGCCAGTTGATTTGCGATGGCGGACGCACGCTGAACGCGCTGACGTCGCTTTGGGAACAGCACCGGATTTTGTCCGTGCCGGAACGCAGCGGCGCGGAAGTTTTGACCGCCGTTCATGGCCCGACGTGCATGGCGTTTGACCAGCTTGCGCGGATTCCGCTGCCGCGATCGCTCAAATCCGGCGACCATCTGATATGGCTCGAAGCGGGCGCGTATCATATTCCGTGGGAAACGCGCTTTTCGCATGGCCACGCGGCCGTTTGGTGGCATGATGAAAAGGGACTCAAACTCGCCCGCGAACGGCAGAGTTTTGAAAATTTTTGGGACTCGTGGAAATGACCGATTTGGGCAAAATCTGACTCAAACAATTCGCCACCGGTGGTTCAATTCAACGACACATCGTCCGGCATTTGAGCGAGCAGTTTGTTTTGCCAGCCGCCTTTGCGTTGCAAAATTTTTTGCCAGAGTTGTTCCGGCGGCGTTTCAAAAACAAGTTCGAGCGACGCGGGAAAGGTGAGCCACGCTTTGCGTTTCATCTCGCTTTCAAGCTGGCCGGAACTCCAACCGGCGTATCCGGCGAACAAACGAACTTTTTTCGCGGCGGAAAAGGATTCGCCCACGTCCACCAGTTCATCCAATGAATGACCGAGCGCAAGATTCGGCAAAACGGTGGCGTCAGGAATGAAATTATCCGTGTGCAAAAAGCTCAAAGCGGCGGGTTGCACCGGACCGCCGAGAAACAGTGGCGATTGTTTGAGTGAATCCGGCAAGTCGGCCAAAATCATTTCGCCGATGGTTTTGCCCAGCGAACGGTTCAAAACCAGACCAAATGCGCCTTCGACATCGTGCTGGCAGACGAGAACGACGGTGCGTTGAAAGAATGAGCCGCCGAGCTGTCCGCTGTCGAGCAGTAGTTGACCTTGCAGAGATTTGGGCGCGCCAGCCATGTCCAACTATCCACCAAATTCGCCGCTTTGGCAAATCGCACCGGAAAATCAGTTTGGAAAATTTTGACCCTTGAACTCTGGTGCTTAGTGGTTTGTATATCAATCTTTCAATTCCAGCACAATCATTTGATTCCAACAAAGGCTATATATCACATTCAGCCATTCATCATTTGGTTTTCAAACAGAAGCTGTTCAACATATCAAATCCAACCATTCAAGTCATTTGTTTGCCAATGAAAAGGAAGTGAAATTTGAGAGAAAGCCAATCTTGCAGATTCAAAACACAAGGTTCATCCATTCATCTTCAGTTTTGACACGGGGTACAAGGAATGCAAGACTTTTACCAAGACTCTCAAAACTACAATGCAATGACTTTTTCAACTCAATATGCAAAACACTCATACTACGATGCAATGACACACATACATGCAGGCATGCAACACACATAACATATATAAGCCTAATAGCTACTTCTCCCCCTTTGACATCATCAAAAAGGAGAGTGGGATACAAAAAGTGGATGGTAGTGACACTAGATGACCCAAAAATAGCTACGCAGGTGGGGGATCTGGAGCCTCCTCGCCATCATCACTATCGGAGGCATCATCATCATGGGCGGAGCCAGCAGGAGCAGGAGCTGGAGGAGGATGTAGATGTTCTGCAATGTGATGGAGCATATCATCATGGTGGGTGAGTTGGTGGTTAATGCTGAGAAGAGCACAGTTGTTGATTTGGAAGGCTTCACGGTTATCGTCGTGACTGGCATAGAGGGTGGCCATGTGGGTGGAGAGGGTGTCCATAGCGTCGTGGAGAGAGTGCATGTGTCCAGTCATGGTATCCATGAAAGTGTCCCACCGCCCAAGGGTGGAGTCGATCCGGGTCCAGTGGAGGAGGCAATAAGCAAGGTGAAGGCGGCCCGTCGGCGGGAAGCCAAGCGTCGGAAGACGGAGGCCACCCAGCCCTCGAGGGACATCCCGGCACCCCCTCCGATTCCTTCTTTCGAGGAGTTCGAGGCGGGGCAAGCCACACCGAGCCGACCCACCGGTAAGCTTATTTTACTGATTTTGCTGTGTGGAGGAGGCCGACAACTCCCTTTCTTTGATTGTGGTATTAATAGCTGGTGTTCTTCATGTTTACCAGTTAGGGAGGAGCCCCTGCCCTCGCCTACTCCGGCTGCGGACGAGCCTGGAATGGCGGCTGGGCCTTCGTCAGCTCCGACCCTTTTCCCGAGCGAGGCTGGGGAGGGTCGAAAGGCCTCTCCCGTGGAGGAAGCGCTCGCAGCAGCGAGGGCCGTGACCCAGCGGGAAGCGGGGCGGAGGAGAGAGGAAGTGGCCCGGATGGCCTCAAGCCCTCCTCCTTCGTCGGTGCCTTCCTTTGCTGCGTTCGCGTCTCCCCGACCTCGGTCGGAGGGCCCTGTCGGTAAGATCTTCATGTCAATATCTCCTCGGTGCTCGGTTTTCCTCTCTGGGCAGACCCCCATTCTTGTATTAACATGTGTTTGTCTTGTTTCTAGCCGTCGCGAGGGTGTTTTCTGTGGACTCCCCTCCCGTGGTGTTCAGCCCTCGGGAGGTGGAAGAGAAGATAGCCGAGATGAAGAAAGTGCGGGCAGAGGTTGCGGCCGCACTTGCCGGCCCAAGCGAACCCACCGGTAATAGCCACATACTTCCTGGCTCCTTTTGCCTCTATGGGGCAAGCTTTTTTAACATGTCTGCCCCTTTCCCTCCTTTTCCTTTTAGCCCCTACTGAGGAGCCTATGCCGGTGCCGTCCCCGACCGTGGAAGAGGCCGGTGCTTCCGGGACTGCACCCCTGGTCGAGGAGACAACGACTGAGCAAGGTGATTCCCTTCCCATGTTCGAAGTCTCGCACGAGAGATTCTGGAGTTTTGTTTCACCGGGATTTTTGCGTTGTACAGCTCCTCTTCCACCTCTCCCCGCCCATATAGCGGCACAGGCGATCCCTGAGCCGACGCTGAGGTACGCGAGGAGGAGGCTAAAGTTCGGGGCCCCGCCGTCCGCCAGTCCACGCGAGGAGGAAGTCAAGGGCGTCCAGACTGGCACCTCCTCTCCGACCAGGGACGAGCCGGCCTCGAGCGAGGCCTCGTCGAGCGAGAAGGTAGACTATGACTATTCTTCCGACGAAGGGGTTCCCGCCGAAGATGTCGTAAGTGTGGACTAGTTTGGGCGGGACGCCCTCCCTTTATTTATTTTCAGCCTTTGGCCATTTATTCATTCACCCTGCCTACAGGAGTTGGCACAATCGGAGGCCGTGGAAGCACCCCCTCCTGATGCACCGGTCGGACGGCCCGGAGAAGCTGGCATCGACATGGGGAAGATGGCGGCCCTCCTTGAGGCCACGCAGCGGGAGGTGACGACAGGGACCGTCCCCACCACCGAGGAGGACCTGGAGGAGGGGGAGATAGCTCCCGAGAGCCAAATCGTCCCCTATACCGAGGTAAGACGGACCTTTGCACCGTTTGTTTCTTCTGAGGCTTGGGTCACCAGTTTTGCTTATTAGGGCGTCGATCTCTTACCCCCCTTTTCTTTCTTCTCGTGTTTCAGGAGGAAGAAGACTCTTCTGAGGGACGCTCCGGGAGTCGCCTCAAGGTTATTGCCAAGCGGAGAGGGAAAATGATCCCTGAGGCGGTGGCGGACGAACCGAAGACCCTGTCGACCGAGGAAGTAGCACAGATTGTCACTTTCCTTCGGTCGGACACCGGGCTGAAGCTTCTGGTTCCTCTGCCCCCTCTCCAGAAGCTCATGACGGCCGAGGAGAGCCGACAGTTGGGGGAGAGGATGGCCGAGTTCGTGATCCGTCATTGGAGGAGATCTCCCTCCAAATTTTTCATCAGGAGTGGAAACACAATTGAAATCTCCACTAACAATCCATGGAATAGAGACCCCGGCTCCAAAATGCATAAGTGAATCAAACATCTCACGCCTGATTATGTAATTGCATGAGGCATACACAAAAGTGTAGAACATAGAAACAACACTGCTCTCCAATATGCCAATGGTTATAAATTGATGGTGAAGTTGAACAATCTGAACAGCAAAACTAGAGTCATAAAATAACCATATTTTAGAAACATCCCCATCATTACCAATGACAAATTGGAAACCTAATCTGCAAGCAATATTCTGAGCCATATTGAAATTTATACATGGTTCAGCAATAGCAACCATCTTAATACCATGAGTCTTAACAACTTGAGATAAGTGTCTAACAGAGGCATTATTGCCAATACCCCTGATGTTCCAAAATAATGTTGGGCTAATCATGAGAATCAACAGCTAAATTATCCACAGCCAACTCCTTGGCTTTAGCCCTTGTCAATCTAAAATCACTCAAAAGATCACCAGGAAAAACATAAGTGGGAGTAAGTTTTGAAGAGTTTTTCAGGAGTGTACTCAAATTATTTAACATCTTGGAATTCTCAGCAAAAGAAATTGAAGAAACTGCACCCACATTTCTTCTTTGAAGAACAGATTTTGCTTCATCTGGAGAAGAGATATTACCCAATCCTTCAGCATTAGATAATAATTGGACAGCAATGTTTTCTGTTTCTGAATTTTCAAGAATACTGGGAAGTTGAGAATTAACTGCCAGAGTAGTTTTCTTGTTTCTAAAAATTTGTGAGATAGGAGTATCCAACTCCATTTCCATGTCCGTAATCAGATCTTCTCTCTGTTTCTCCTCCAAAGTGGATTTAGGATCTTCTATCAATGCATCATCAAACTGTTCTAAGACCTCAAACATATTCTCTTTGACAACACCATCATTTACATTGTCCTTCTTGGGTCTAAATTCTTGCCTCATTTGTCTTGGGAGAAGCAAATCTGCTTCCTTCTGTCGGGGCAGAGTTTTACTAGTGTTCTTCCTACAAACTCCCTCCACATGGCCAATTTTATGGCAAAGTAAGCATAGAGGGGGAACTCGACGATAATCTACCGACTGCCAATAACCACCATTTCCGGTGCCTATCCATATTCTTTCCTTTTTCTGTTTTTCCAAATTGAGTTCCACACAGACAATGGCCTCAGTAGTGTTAGACATAGCCAAAGTGGTCTCATGAACTCTCAATACAGGGCCAATAGTTCCAGCAATCGAAGTTAACATATCTTCACGGTAAAAATTGGCAGGAATGCCAGGGAAGGAAATCCACGCGGGGATTATCGGAGGGTCAGATTTATAATCAAAGCCAAATTGCCATTTAAAAAATCTGAATAAAAAACCTTTGATAACAGTACTCTGCTGCAGTAGTAATCTCATAAAATCCGCTTCATTACTGAGGCGGAGTAACAGGTGCCTGGGATCTAGTCGACTGATTATTAACTCTCCAGATAAATGATGGGACTGGATCAGAAAAGACTTTACCTCGGGTATTGAAGGTCGACCGTATGAACATTTTGCAATCACAGCATATTGGAGCGCACTACAAGACTCAGCAATATCCTCCGTGGAGAAATAAACTGCCGGCTCACCATCATTTGTAAAGGCTGGAAGCTTCGCAGGGATGCTATTCATCGCTCTTGGCCTGCCCTCAAGGAGGGTTTGAGCATACGATTTGCCAATCTTCCGTCCGCTCCCCTGCGAAGTGCCATCACCAGCTTTCGCTTCATTCTGAGATAATAAACCCTTACTCACATCCACATAACACGTTGAAGGATCGCCATCGCCAAGTCCTTTAGGTTTTCCGTCTGCAACACTTGGTAGATATTCGTCTATACTCGTTCGCCCGTCCGGGGAGGCTTCCCCAGTTCCTGGTATCGGTATGTCGGTATTATCGGTATATCGGTATCTCGAGCTCTGGGTCGTCACAGAATGAGTCCAAGACGGTATGCTCTGATACCAATTGTTAGGTTTGGTGCGATGGAGCAACCCGGATTCAAAAGGTGGGTTGAATGAATCCCCTTATAAAAATTTCACTCAATTAAAACTGAACTATAAAAGTTTACGGAATTAAACTAAATGGTTCAGTAAGGGGACTGTTCCAGTAGACTCACACTCAAACACTTAATCAGCACTCTCAGCCAACCTACTCGGACTCTTAGAATGAGTCAGATTGTAGAATATTGAATCACACAGCAAATCAGAACTGCAGAAGTGCACGAGCCTATGCATTCATCTATCGATTCAGATAAAACAAATAAACAAACCACGATGCATGGAGGAATTTTAAGGTGGTTTGGTCCTCTAGACCTATGTCCACCCCACACTCAAACTAGAGTGTGGCTTCCTGCTGGTACACAGCTTAACCCGCTGGGCCTCACAGCTTGCCTACAGCTGCTGAGCGTCACAGCTTGCTTCTGCTAGGCAATACAACTTAGCCATCTGCTGCCTAACAGCTTGATCCATTGGGCAATACAACTTAGCTGACCAGAGGAATCCTCCTCTACAACTGTTGAGCGTCACAGCTTGTTCCGCTGAGAAACAGCTTGAAATAAAGTTGTAAAAGAGAAATAAAGGATATGAAATCACAGCGACTAAAAGCTGTAAACGATGAAACACAAATATGGCTCCCACGGAGCTGACTGGAATGGATCTGATCCTGACTCCAGCATGGGCTGATCTTTTGATGAAGCTCTTCTATCACTCCTCAAACTCTCAATCTCTCTATTTCTTTCTTTCCCTTCTTCTCCCTCTCTTCTTCTCTCTGTTGCTTTCTCTCTTCTTCCTTCTATCTCACGAACTCTATTCTTCTCTTCTCTGCTCTGCTGTTGCTCTCAGATGATTCCTATTGTTCTCTTTTTCTCCAGGAATTATTTTTGGATTAACACTCTCTTGTTCGCAGGAGGCGAAACTTATATACTCCTTTAGCTTGACATCCACATGCTCATGCCCTAGGCGTGTGGAGAGAATACTCCCACCTAGAAGCTTCAGGAGAGTCTTGGCCATGTGTCAGAATCTTGACGAATGAGAGTCCACGTGGCGCCTTCTTTTAGGGATAATCTACCTTGGATCACGTGCCCTTCTTAACTAGTCACGAGCAGTCATCCTGCTAGCCTGTCAAGGCAAATAATAATTAGACATGTACTGAGAATTCACAGAGTTGATAGATCATCAAAGCACAATTACACAGACTCAATAAGACTTTTGAGCACAAATACACGGGCTAACTTGTTCACACAGCAGTTAGGAATGCACAAAGATAATATATCATGCAACCAGATGTGCATAGACTCAATTACAGCATGAGGCCAATGGATGCATTGACTATGTAGTGTTCAAGCATTGCACAGACCTAGTTGAGCCCAGTGTAGAGGTTGCACCAACTCAATCGCATGCAACGAGAAGTGTTGCACAGACTGAATATGCCATGAACAGATAATGGGCGTGCAAAAGATAAGAGATGCACCGACTCGATAATCGTGAGTATGAGCAATGCACCGACCTAATGTGAAAGGAGGAGCTTCGAACTGAGATGCATAGAGGAGATATGTACCGATGCACTGACTTAATAGGCGTGCAACACCAAAATGTTGCACCGATGCACTTAATGCATGGAAGTCATTGCACCGACCTTGCGTAAGCAAAGCACAAGCTCTGCATAGACTCAAGATGCCATGATCAATGATGCACAGATTGGAGGCGTGCGAGAAATGAGGAATGCACAGACTCTATAATCAGCGTGCCTTAGCTTGCATGAATTCAAGACATACATATCTATCATGCATTTGGTTTGACAACCAAAGTCCGTGCACTATGAGTCCGTGCACATGTCTCTTATTCAAACGAAGTCCGTGCATGTTTTGGTTTGACAACCAAAGTCCGTGCACGTTACTTCTCGACCAAAGTCTGTGCACACTTTCAACCAAAGCTCGTGCATGTTTCTCAACCCAAGTCCATGCACATTTTATCAATCTAAGTCTGTGCACATCTCCCATGCAAAGTCCGTGCATCTTTTTCGTTGGAACAAACTAAGTCCGTGCACTTTTTCTCAATAAGTCTGTGCACATTTTGTTTTGCATCTCTCATATAAAGTCTGTGCTTGTTGCACGCCTACATCTCAAGTCCGTGCTGGGTCTGAATCATAGGCCACGCATTCTTTGCATCCGTGCATGTTCTGGCTTTGTGTGAAAAATATAAGTCCATACATCTTTTGAGTCCTTGCATATTCCTGCTATATGGATAATGAGGTCCGTGCACTTTTTGAAGAATGCACATTTTGTATTGTTTAGAGTCAGTGCATGTTTCAAGGGTTAACATATATCAGGTCCAAGCTTGTCTAAAGTCTGTGCATAGTCTTAAAGGTCAAGTCCGTGCACTTATGGTTTGCACTCAATGTAGTCAGTGCATATCTGGTCTAAGTTGAGACTAAGGTCTGCGCATACACTGTAGCAAAGGTAGTGCATATCCATATAAGGTCCGAGCACACACTATAGTAAAGTCAGTGCACGTCTGCCTTGGCCATATAAAGTCTGAGCACACACTGTAGCAAAGTCACTACACGTCTGCCCTAGCCATATAAAGTCCGAGCACACACTATAGCAAAGTCAGTGCATGTCTTCCTTAGCCATATAAAGTCTGAGCACACACTGTACCAAAGTCAGTGCATGTCTGCCTTAGCCATATAAAGTCCGAGCACACACTGTAGCAAGTCTGTGCATATCAACTCCGTGCCAGTCTTTATTTCTTGTCTAACTGTCTGAAGCTGACCTTAAGTCTAACATTTTGACAGGTGCCATTTCGTGGAGTGTAAGATCGGCACGTGATCCAAGAATGAAAGATGTGCTAGGATAGTGACACGTGGAAAGCTACAGTGCTCAGATTCTGACAAATGGCCAAAGTCTTCTTGAAGCTTCCAGGAGGGAGTGTTCCCTCCACACGCCTAGGGCATGAGCATGTATCTTCAGACTGTGGAAGTATGTAGAGGATCCTTCTGCAATTCAAGAAGATATCTCTCCGGTAGAAATTGAGAAGGATTATCAGAAGAAAAGCAGAGGGAAAAGAAGAGAGCTCGTGATAGAAAAAGAGTGAGCAACAGAGCAAAGATAAATGCAGACAGAGTGAAGAGAAGGTGAGAGTAGTAGAAGAGAGAAAGAGATATAGAGAGAGAGCTCGTGGAGAAGAAGCTGAAGATCTGTTTCTACAAGACCGTGGATCAAATCCAGGCCAGTCAGCTCCGTGAGAGAGCCATATATCTGTGCTTTGTTGTTTACAGCATTCCGTTTACTGTGTCTTTCCATCTTGTGTTTCTCTTTTTACTTTTCATTCAAGCTGTTTGTCAGTGGGCGAGGTGGATACCTCGGATAGTAAGCTGTGTTGCTCAGCAGGCAGAGGTAGACTCCTCTGGATGGGTCAAGCTGTAATCCCAGCGGTTACAGAGGTGTGGTATTCTCTGGTCGGGTCAAGCTGTAATTCCCCAGCGTTTCAAGCTGTGAGTCAGCTGATGGCTAAGCTGTATTGCCCAGCAGAAGCAAGCTGTGATGCTCAGCTGGTGTAGGCAAGCTGTGAGGCCCAGCCGTTAAGCTGTGTATCAGCAGAAGCCACATTCCGGTTTGGAGTGTGGGGTGGACGTAGGTCTTCGGACTGAACCACCTAAAAATCTCTTGTGCACTGTGATCTGATTGTTTTACTTGTTCTCGCTAGATGAATGTTTAGGCCCAAAGGGATGCCGGCGAGATCCGTGTACTCCGTCGTAAAGTGTGGCGCGTGTCCTCACCAATCCTCCCCGGGTGGGAGGAACTCGACCCTGTCGAGTAAGGGTCCCGGTCGCTCAGGTAGCACTCCAGCAAGTCCGGGTCGATCCTCTCTAGCTCTCCACGTGTGATCCAGGTATCGTCTGTCGCAGGGTGCCCTCTCCAACGCACTAGGAAGCGTTGGTAGGCTCCGCTCCTGGTAGTGGTCACCTGCTCATCCAGTATGCAATTTATATGCTCGCGTTTCTGAGATGGGGCTGGAGGAGGTGGACGCTCAGAAGGTGTAACACTCTCAACAGGAGGGGAGGGCCCAAAAAGCTCACTGGGAATCACTGCGGGATCCCGATATGCCACCAGATCTGAGACATTGAACGTCGAATTGATCCCGTAGTCGTCTGGCAGCTCAATCTCATATGCATTCGACCCAATTCGCTTCAAGACTCGGAAGGGTCCAGCACCGCGGTGCTGGAGTTTCTTCACGGCTCCCGAAGGAAACCGTTCAGGTCTGACCCTGATCATGACGTACTCCCCCTCTTGGAACTCACGGGTGCGTCGATGCGCATCAGCTAACTCCTTATAACGTGCGTTGCTGGCCTCTATATGATGACGTACGTGCTCATGCAACTGCCTAATGTGCTCTGCAAAGGACTCAGCTGACTCAGAAACACGGGCCTGGATGGGAGAAGGAACCAAGTCTATCAGCTTCCTATGTCTACGGCCAGTAACAATCTCAAAGGGGCTCAGACCTGTAGACCTATTGACAGAGTCGTTATATGCAAACTCTGCTAGAGGAAGAACCAAGTCCCAATCCCTGACACGATCACGCACTAGGCACCGAAGAAGATCCCCTAAACTCCTATTGACTACCTCTGTTTCACCATCGGTCTGGGGATGGTAGGCTATAGAGAACTTCAACTGTGTGCCCATCATGTGCCATAGGGTTTTTCAAAAGTAGCTAGTGAAGCGCACATCCCTATCGGACACTATAGTACGTGGAAGCCCAAACCTGGAAACACAGTGGGTAAAGAATAGGCGGGCGACTCTAGAGGCGTCGGAAGTCTTGGAACAGGGAATGAACAACGCCATCTTAGAGAACCGGTCTACCACCATAAAAATGGAATCATACCGACGGGGGGTACGCGGCAAGCCTAACACAAAGTCCATGCTGATGTCCTGCCATGGACTGTCCGGTACAGGGAGGGGAGTATAAAGGCCAGTATTCTGCTTCCTCTGCTTGGCCATAGCGCAAATGCGGCACTGGGCCACGATCTGTGCAACATCACGCTTCAGGCTAGGCCAATAGAAGCGATGCTCGACTGCCTCGATGGTCTTATTCCGGCCGAAGTGGCCGGCCAGACCTCCTGCACGCATCTCCCAAGCAAGAAAATCGCGAACCGAGGTCCGCGGAACACATAAACGACTCCCACGGAAAAGGTAACCGTCCTGCAGCATGTAGTCTGAATACTCTCGGGATGGGCCTGCCTGGAGGGTGGTGTAGATCGGACCAAAGTCTGGACAATCAGCATAGACCTCTCTCATCCTATCCATCCCTACCACCTCCACACTCATGGTGGTCAGAAGATGAGCACGACTGCTCAAAGCATCGGCTACCCGGTTCTCCACACCGGCCTTGTGCCTCAGCACAAAAGTATACTCCTGGAGGAGCTCTACCCAACGACTATGACGAGAATTGAGCTTCTTCTGGGCATGGAGATATCTGAGTGCCTCATGGTCAGAAAATAAGACGAACTCCTGGTGCAGTAGGTAGTGTCTCCAATGCCGCAGAGCCTGCACAACTGCGTAGAACTCCTTGTCATATGTAGAATAACGCAGTCGGGCATCACTCAACTTCTCGCTAAAAAAGGCAACAGGGTGAGCCTCCTGACTCAGAACTCCATAGTGATCTGTGGGGAACTCTTCATCCAGGAGCTGAGGATTTCAAGGGTAAATCTGCATCCAAATCAAGAGGAGATCAAGCTGGGAGCAAGCTTCATCCTATACCACCTTCATCCATTAAGGGAGAGCTTGTTTTGTGTTTTCATTTTTAGTTCTTCCCCTTCCATTCTCGTTTGGGCTGAATCGTGTTTTCTTATAACTTTTAATCACGTGTGTGTGTGTGGATCTAGACAAATCCGTGTGTGTGTGTTACTTTTCTTCATTGTTCTTGTGTGTCCGTGCTCTTGCACCTTCGTGGGAGTTTCATACCCTTCATGTGTGCGTGTTTGTGGTTTTGATCTTGTAATCTCCTACAAGATAGCGTGTGAATCCTCACCGTGTGTGAGGGGTGGACGTAGGTTGCCGTTGGCGTATCCGAACCACCCAAAAATCACTATCTCATGAATGGTTTGCTCCTTATCTTCTACCTCCAATTCTGTCCCTGCACACTACCATATCGCATTCGTGAGGTTCTTTGCCAATATCTATTAGCCTTGCAATTGATAATCACCTCTTTTTAAAATCTACTAAGATTTTCGTAAAATTTGTTAACATCCAATTCACCCCCCTCTTGGGTGCCATTTGATTACGGGACTTCAATTGGTATCAGAGTTAAGGCTCTATTTCTCAAAGATCTAACGATCTAGAGTAAGATCCGGATCAATGGCAAACAAGGGTATGATACTCGAGGGTCACTCCATCAACCGTCCTCCCTTCTTTGACGGCTCAAACTATTCGTACTAGAAAAATAGAATGTATATTTTTCTAAGGGCTCAAGAGTACAAAGTTTGGAGAGTTGTGGACAAGGGTCCTTACAAACTCTCAGATGATGAAGAAAAATGGACACCTGAGTAAATTAAGAAATGCACTGTTGTGGACGTCAAAAAATGACGACAAGAATCCCACGGCGTTCGCGGCACTCGCGCCTACGTGCGAGTCGAAGGCGGGAAGCCTGAATAAACCCATACCTCGCCTGGCAAGGATAAGAACTCACTCGGCAGCCCGCTACCCATTAAGGGAGGCCCCGAGCAGAAGATACCCACGATCGGCCATGTCGGGAGGTGAGTCGAAGAAGAGCCGGGGATTTCGGCACACTATCGGCACATGTCGAGAGTCACGCAAAGTCTCGGATCGAAGCCCAGAAATGACAAATGAAATATTCCGGATGCCATGCGCTGCAACTAAAACATCCCGAGAGTGCCGGCACTTATATAAATGGTTGCGACTTCGAAAAGAGTCCGTTCGGCACTTAAAACGGCATGGAAAGGCTTTGAAACGGCGCGATGAGGGCCTTAACCGGCGCTCCCCAAAACGGCGCGCCCCTCCCCATTGAAACGGCGCGCCATCCCCTTCCTAATTGATCCGGCGCGCCCATTTGATGTTCTACTTGGAATGGGTTGAAACGGCGCGCCATCTGGTCACGTCGTTTCAACCCCTCAAGCTTCAAATGTGTGACTCTCATGGTTGGAACGGCGCCGCACCGCCGAATAGCCCATGCCATCATCAATGCGAAGCCTTGCCATCCGCCGCTCGCCCATGCCCTGCAGGTGACGGCGATAGTGGCGTGGCGAAGGTGGAAGCTCGACAACGCAACCGGGCGACGTGGGCAATCTACCGGCGCGCTCACCTTCGAACGGAGAGATTTGAGTGATTAGCCTATATATAGGCCAACCACTCCACCAAAAGGACCCCCCCGGACGGCTAGGCTCTCCCGGCCGGTTGGCTCTCTGCTGTGGGAGTGAAGAGAAGAAGAAGAAGAAGAGAGAAGAAGCCCCTCGCGCCGGTAAGGTGAAGAAAAAGAAAGAGAGAAAGAGGGTGTGAGAGAAGAGAGGTGAGCTCTGAGGGGGAGGAGCTTGTGCTCCGTTCCCCCTCTCTCTCCCACCAATGTATTTAAATTGACTAAGAAGAAAAATGATAATTGTGTGAAAAGGATACGTGGAGCTCGTGTGCGCGTTGGCTTGTGAATTTTTCGTGCTGTTGTGTCGTTGCTTTGCCGCGTCCATGCGTTGACTTCCCGAACTGGTACGGCACCCGAATCGCATTGTAGGACCATAAATCGGATGAACCGGGACTGAGTGGGGTCATGGGACCACCAGGCTGGAGGGAGGGCATAATCCTGGGGGATGGCCCCCGGGGGTCTTCTTGCGTCATTCAGGGTTGTCCTTCGACGGACTTTGGACCCTGAGAAGCTAGAATGGGCCCGTGGGGGCTGCCATTCTTTGAGTTGTTGTAGCCGCCCGCAAGGTGTTCGGGTAAATGCCCGACATACCCCTGGATCGTCGAACGGCTTGAGTAGGTGGCCGAGGGGCCACATGCTAGCCCTTAGGTTGATGACAGGAGCTCGTGGGAGCTAAGGGGAGGCACTTTGTGGCTGTGAGGCATGCCTCGGGCTGTGTGCCACATTGTACGGTGGGTTGGCTGGGTAGTCTCGGGTTGGCCCGAGTGCTAAGGTTAAATGGCTTGTTGCCATGTGTCTGAGTG
This sequence comes from Amorphophallus titanum, assembly GCA_024336825.1. Lineage (NCBI taxonomy): Eukaryota > Viridiplantae > Streptophyta > Magnoliopsida > Alismatales > Araceae > Amorphophallus > Amorphophallus titanum. Next base: position 13,009,058 of record JANBPO010002057.1, on the reverse strand, counting down.
TCGGGGTCGACACTGACTTGTCGAGTGGTCATTGTAGGACCCAGTCAAGGTGCTGGAACCACGGGTCGGCCCGTGGTTTGGTGTAGAAGGGTTGGAACATACGCGCCCACGAGGTGTTCGATGAAATGCCGAACACACCCATGTGAGCCGTATATGTGTGCGACGGGCCTCCAAAGCCTGTGCTTGATTTAGTTAGGTCTCCCTTTGACCATGGAGGGTTGGCAGACGTGTCTCTGGGTGGGCCCTTGGCCCCTTTTGCTGAGTGCCACGTGGCGTGGCTTGCCGTCGGGGCACCCCCGGGTTGACCCGGGTGGCGATGCAGGATACGGGCAAGGCCCGTATATGAGTGGCCGGAGTTGATCCCGAAAGGTTGCTGGTGTCACCGCGTGTCACAGCAAGCTGGTCAGGGCCCTTGTAGGGACCCGCGGGGCTATAGGGAGGGTCGGATGGCCCATGCCTGGAAGGTGTTTGGTAAAATACATGAACCCTTATTTCTCATGATTTTACCGGGGAATTGCCTGGGTATAACAAATGCCCCCTACAGGTCATGCGTTGGAGGCAGAGATGAGGGCGTACGGCCCGTGAGACTCCTGTTCCAAGCTATTGTAGTTCTATTTTGACACTTCATATTCTTTTACTCTTGTTGTGCTTGGTGATTTGCTGGTGTTTTGACCATTTTTCTATGCCTTGTCTTGCTGCTATGGCGTGCTTTGGCAGAGATGGACGGGTCCCAAGGCGGATGGCCCGAGAGGAGGATTACTGGGTGCGGAGGACTAATCGACAGCTCCCTCCTCTGGGCCCGCTAGTGGTTACCGTGGCTAGCACAGAGCAGCTGGACAGTGGACACACAGTGGTGGCTGAGGGTCCCCTTGGCGAGAGAGCCGCTGGAGTCGGGACCGTAGAGGTGGCTAGGATTCAGGAGGCCGACGGCATGTACACCTATGACAGGAGCAGAGGGTATCCGTTGGAGTTCCCCCTAGATCGGCACCTGTTCAAGTTTCTCCAAAGCTATGTTCCACCTGGCATGAAGGAGGACAACTCACGATTTCTTGGAGCCCGTCGTCGGCTTGAGCGGGCCATCTTGATCGGCAGGGATAGCCTGCATGGCGTAGCCTTCTACAACTACCCTAGCTTCTCAGAGGATTACTGGAGGCAGCGACAGTTTCCTAGTGCTGCGTATCTAGGGTTCTTTGGTGGAGCGGAGAGATTTGGGGTCAGAGTTGGGCCGCTGGGCCCCGCTTCCTGGGACTTGCATGGTCACCATCGCATAGAGACAGAGGGGACCGTCAGATTGGTGCTGGAGCCCGCGGGCTTGCAGTATGCTGGAGAGGGCTATGATGATCACAGCATGCTGGACGGAGTTATGAGGCAGACTATCACGAGCTGGTACGGTAGCTGGGCCGTGATTCCATCGCACTACTATCGCCAGGGTGTCATTGAGTGGCTGATGGGGGTTATCTATCACTATCGGGTGCAGTTGGACCGGGTCGGGATTAGGTACACGGTGACTGCCACCTTGTACGCGTACCCATGCTACACTGGGCTACTGCAGGGGTTGCTGGAGCGCTTCAACCGTCGTTGGAACACGGTGGCTATAGCAGAGGGAGAGACCTCACTGGACTTGTGGTCTCTGTTTTGGATCTCTGGGTTGCCGATCAGCGGCTAGGGGTGCGAGGAGGTAGTACTAGATGACCTCCACCGCAGCCATAGCGATGGACTAGGGAGATACCGAGTACCTTATAGCTATTGGTATCTCATGAAGACCTGAAGGGACTTGGCCCTGGCAGGGAGAGAGAGAGCGGCACAGACTCCGAGGGTGCCACTAAATGTATGGGTCCGTCATTTCTACAACGGGCCGTTCTACTTTTACCAGGAGTTCACCAGGGACCAGACTCCCTGGGAGGAGTACACAGAGGTGGAGCTTCGCTTTAGAACCTACACCAGGTACATCTATGCTCCACAGGAGGGGTGGAACCCCCACAGTCTGCCAGTTGTGACACATCTCGCCGCCTATTTGGCATATTGGTTGGCGATGTTTGTGGTTCCACACAGAGAGGATGGTTTGCTGAGAGCCGAGTTACTGTGGCCAGCTTGTCTATTAGCTGAGGGGAGACAGTTGGCCTTGGCTCCTACTGCACTGGCCAACATCTACCAAGGACTGGGAGTTCTGGCGGTGCACCCGGTACTGAGAGAGAGGAGTGTGCTCCTGTCGACCCACTACCTCAATGTGTGGGCCGGGTTGCTGTTTCCGGGACTGGTGACGGGAGGGACAGTGACGAACCCAGTGGCACCGCTCTTGTTCAGCTTCCCCAGATAGCTTGACGGGGACGCAGAGGCGCAGCTGGAAGGGGCTAGGAGAGCCCTTTGCTACTTGCCCGGTCGAGGTGAAGAGGGGCTGCCTTTTGACAGCGTGACAAGGGAATCCAGCCTTTTCTTGGGGCCTTCAGGTGGAGGGGCGACCAGCGCCCACCCTGGTCAGGAGATGGCAGGTGCGGGGCTGCGGATGGAGTGGCTACTGAGTACCCGATCGGCGGTGTTGCCATTGCGCCGGTCAGCGACGAGTTCCTTGGAGCCGTACTATCCACACTGGTTTGCAAGGAACTTCAGGTACGACTAGGGGATCCTGCTGAATCGAGAGTTCCCTTTGGCGGGCAGACAGTACCGAGGCAGGGACACCCACCTACTTGTAGCAGCGTGGTGGGACTTTTACGGTCGCCAGGAGCCAAAGCAGTTCTCGATGCTAGGGCAGGGACGTCGAGGGAGGTTCAATGTTCACTATGCCAGGTGGTGGTTCGAGCACAGCCACTTGTACCGGCAGAAGGCCTCCACGATCAGGAAGGCGGAGGAGAGCCACTTGCTGAGGGAGGATCTGCCTCCTATAGCACTGGAGGATGGGTACCTGAGGACCCGCGCTGCTCGGATCCGTCGAGAGATCGAGCGAGTCATGGAGCGGTGGCCCCAGAGTGGCCGGGGTTCATCATCTGGTAGCCGGAGCAATGGCGGGGCACTGAAGCCCCTGAGACAGGCTTCGGTGAGAGTGGCGGTGACAGGAGGGGAGGTGTCCCGGTCAGGGGCACCTAAGGCTTGGTGGGCTCAGTTCTTGGCCGACTGCGACTTCCAGAGCAGGGGTTCACTGGACCGGGAGCTCCCATACGGGAGCTTTGCCAATTCAGCGGTCGACGACTGACGGTGACATATCGGCCATGCAATCGGGTCATCCAGACCCGTGGAGTTCTTGTCCCAGATTGAGTGCGCCCGCACTCTACGAGGACATTCGAGAGGCCGTGACGATGGCGGCCCGGGTGCTAGCGCTAAAGCTAGAGCAGCTGGTGCTCTTGCCTCCAACCCCCTTCGGGGCCCCAGGTACGGATTTGTTTGGTTTGCTTTGTGCCTTTTGCTTTTGTTGCTTTCTAGTTATAACACTGGGACATCGTGTCATGTTATGTCTATTGATAGGTTCTATGGCAGAGGGGGATAACCCCTCCACGGAGGCATCCTCGAGGAGTGGGGACGGAGGTTTGCAGCCGAGGCAAAAATGCCCCAGAGTAGAGGCTGCAATAGCCGAGACTGGCGAGTCTTCCGGAGGACTCGAGGCTGGCGGGCAAGTCGAGGCAGAGACAGCCTTGAGTAAGTGTCGTTTTTACTTTCTTTGCTTCTGGTCGATTTAGCTATGGTAGTGGGTTAATCTTACTTTGCTGGGTTTGTGTCTTGCAACTCCCGTGGAGGCTAGGGCAGAGGCGACCTTCTCGCCCCCTCAGGAGGAGGACCCTACCTATGTGGAGGGAGCTGAGCGTGAGATTGACATGGAGAGTTTTCTTTGGTCGATGGACGAGATGGCGCCCAATGTTAAGGCCTTCCCCGACTTCGAGTCGTGGGAAGGAGCAGGAGGAGCCCATTCAGGTAAGTAGGGGGTTCAACTCAAGCCAACCAAACCCCTGGAACCTCAAGGTCCAACCTCGGACCCTCATCCCCCATCGCCGGGTCACCTACGGACCCGGGTGTGCGCTACGCGGGTGAGTCCGCTCGAGTGAACTTGTCGTCGGTCGCGCTTGCAATCTTAGGTCCAAGGTTCATTGTTCTTGTGGCTGCCACCCCCCATAGTGGTGTCACATCACTTTTTGTTTGAACCTCGGATGGTAATTGAAGGATGTCAGTATAGATAGATCCGCAGGAGATGGACGGTGATGGAAAGTGATATTCTCCAATGCCCAATCAACCTTAGCTTTGATGGAGAAGATGATGCACCTGGTGGAGGTTCGCACCTCCTGGAAATGCATCAGACATGTGGCTTTCTAGATTTCCCATAGCATTAGAATCAAGGTATAGATGGATATGAAGCCAACCGCGGACGCAGCACTGCAAGACTCTAAGGAGGACCACAATTGCGTAGTTACCTGCTTATTGAGCAAGCACCCAGGTTCAGCGAGGGGGGCGAACCAATGCCAGATTACCTTCAACATAAGGTGTAGTATCTACTCTAATAGAATGAACAGAACGGAAATGATGGTGGCAAGATTACCTGGGGGTGGTGGGAAGGGGGGATGGCCGAGACTTTCGACCACCCGCCTTCCTGTTTGTTTTGGGAGGAAAACCTCTAAGTGTAGAAGCTAAAGAGTTATACTATATGCAATGTACAGACCTGGAAGCCATGATGCAAGTAGGGAGTAGGAGCTAAGGAGTTCAAACCGAATCAAGGGAAGTAGGAGGATGACAACCTGCGCATCTCTTCTCACCCTCCGGGAGGAACTTGGCGAGAGCCCAAAATCTACTCCGCCCAACCCAAAATGGCCTCCTCCGTCTCTCCCTCTCTGTCCGTTCGCCCCTCTATTTATCCCTCCGTTCTTCCTCCTCTCTTTTTGGACCTTGGGGATCGCCCCTTTTGACCATTGAGCTCAGAGTTTCAAATCGTGGGAAAATGATCGTGCAAAATGGGGGGAAGAACGCGCCCACGAGCTGGGCCACATTCTCTGATCGAGTAAACAGAGGAGGGCGGCCAAGTCTTTGGCCTCCTTGAAGGGGAGGGTGGCCAGGTCATTGGCCACCCAGGAGAGGAGGGCAGCCATCGCCCTGGCTGCCCAGGACTGGGGGCAGCCAAGTCTTTTACTGCCCAGACCATGCTCCTTGGGCCCCTTAAGTGGATGAGGCCCAATAGATTTAAGGCTACGATCTGGGCTTTAAAACTCAAAACATTGGTAAAACAAGTATCACAATTAAGCATCATTCACACGAAGGTCCATTGGGGATCTACGAGATGTCTGAAATTAGGCATCTACAAATGCCCCTCTGGAATGCCTGTTTTGCAAGGGAGCTTGGCGGACTGATAAATGGGTGTTTCGGATGAGAAACAAGCCTAATGAGGGCAACACGCTCAAGGAGATTCTTGAGTGGAAAACAAGCTTCATGTAGGGTCGTATGAGCATCAAGTAAGTCATTGGAAAAGGGAGGAAGGACAATTAATCTAAGAAGACTTGTATCTACGGCCGCGTAGGGCCCCCTATCATGGCACTGCGGGACTTGAGGGGATGAAAATGTAATCTGGTGCTCAAGGAGATACAAGACCTAAACAAAGGCAAGTAAAAAGATCAGGATAGAGGAATACAATGACTCGTTGAATTATGAAATACTCAAAATGGCCTTGTGTAAAACATATTTTCTACTGGTCAAATTGGAGTGGAATCATGTAGACTTATTCATGCAAACTTGGCAAAATCAAGGGACTTGGAAAACCAGATGCGGGGACCAAGAGGACCATGGGTCGGCCAGATCAATGTGGCTTCCCTATTTTTGCGTCGTGGCTCCCAATATGAGATGTATGCATTTTTTTCTTTTTTTATGCCTTGGGATGAGATGAAGGAAAGGCTTAGGCGCAAGTACCTTCCTACCACATACCGACAGCGTCTTATTGATAGGTGGTACAGTCTCACCCAGGGGGGACCTATCCGTGTCCAAGTACATCGCGGAGTTTGATGAATACTTTTTACGATGTGGTGTCACGAAAGAGAGCACCATGCCTATCTCGCGCTTCCGTCGTGGATTGCGGCCTCACTATCAATACGAGCTATTTCGCCATAATGTCACCAAATTGGAAGATGCATACCATCTCACTCTCGAGTTGGAGTAGTTTGAGGTGGAGTTCACTCCCGTCCAGCACCAGGGGATCACGTATTAGTGTGGGACCGACCCTCGTACCATGCCTACCACATATAGTTAATTTTTGGTGGCTCTCCCCCCGGAACCCCTCGGTAGGACCCCTCCACTGCTCCTAGGCCCCGCGCCTTCCCTCCCAGGGACCCTCCCCCTCGCTCGCAGGCAGCCGTTCCTGCCCCTCGACCTTATCAGCCTGCCATACCAACTCGGCCCGCTCTTCCCACACCCCCAGTCCATCGAGAGGACAAGAGTAAGGGACCGATGGTTAGTGACACTTCTCAAGGCACTGGGACACGAGACCGATGCTACACTTGTGGTGGAGTCAGCCACTTTGCTAGCAAGGGCCCTACCCGGGGAACACTTGTTATTACCGACACACCGGCCCTTGACCCCGCCCCTGAGCTAGTGCCAGTCAGTTATGAGCTGGACCAAGAATTGGCCGATGAGTTCTTTGATGAACTATTGGAGGGGGAGCAGGTTGACGTCCCTGGTACCTCGTATCAGGAGGACGTACATTTGGGTGTAGTCAGGTGCATCCTGGCCCAGTCTCAGGTGAGTGACGACTAGCGTTGTACCACCATCTTCCACACATTTTGTAGGCTAGAAGGGAAAGCATGCAAGGTGATTATAGATAGCGGGAGCTACATCAACGCTATCTCCACCGGCACAATCAAGCACCTTGGCTTGATGCCCGTGGATCACCCTGCACCCTATCGAGTTTCGTGGGTGGATTCCACTTCCATCCTGGTAAGGCTGTGGTGTCTAGTGCCACTACAGTTCCAGGTGTACCATGAGGCGATTTGGTGCGATGTACTACCTATGGAGGTGGGTAGTATCATCCTTGGTAGGACTTGACTCTTTGATCGAGATGCCACCCTTCATGACAGGTCGAACACTTACACATTCGACTATGATGGCCATAGGATTACCCTCCACCCCGTCCAATCGAAGGACCCACCTATTCGCGGACTAGCTAGCCCCAGCACTATGACTACATCTGGTCAGGGGAAGGCCGGTCCACCCGCTTTATCCTCGGCTCAGGCATCCACCTCTTCGACTACTCCTAGTAGAGTGGATCCTCCACCCAGGAGGTTGATGATGATCAGTCCAAGAGAGATTGAGCAGGAGGTGGCCGGGGGTAACCCCATTCTAGCTGTTGTTGTCTGGGGCATAGAGGATGTCGCCCCTAGGTCAGAAGATGAGCATCCCCCTAAGATAGCCACAATATTGCGGGAATTTTCTGATGTATTCCTTGAAGACCTCCCGAGAGGCCTTCCACCTGTGAGGGACATTCAGCACAAGATCATCCTCATCTTGGGATCATCTTTGCCCAACCTACCCCACTATAGGATGAGCCCCACTGACCATGCTGAACTCCAACTGTAGGTCGAGGAGTTGATGAGTCGGGGATCTCTTCGGGACAGCAAGAGCCCTTGTGTTGTTCCCACGTTATTGGCCCCAAAGAAGGATGGCACATTGAGGATGTGCATTGATAGCCGTGCCATCAATAAGATCACGGTGAAGTATCATTTTCCCATTCCCCAACTTGATGATTTGCTTGATATGATGTCGGGAGCCACTATCTTCTCCAAGATAGATCTTCGTAGTGGCTATCACCAGCTCCCCGTGGGTGAGAAGCCCAAGCTACCCGGTCGTGAGATGCGGCCCCAACCCCTCCCTCTCCCGCTGCTACAGTTTCACCATCTTCCCCTTCTCCCTTCCCTGCTCCACCGCAGACCCCTTCCTCGCCATGCACCTCCGTTCCCTCCTGAGAACCCAACCCTCCAAACCCCATCGCCAAGCTTCCCTAGCATCCCTCCTTCCCCACAGTCACCCATCACGCCATGGGCAAATCCCACGCCCCCACTCCCCGCCTCTACCGTGTTGCCATTACCTACCCTCCGCCTTCCCAGCATCACCGAACCTTATGCCACAGTTAGCACGCTGCCATCGTCCCGAGCAGCCTTGCCTCGCCGATCCTCACCAGCAATGTCTGCCCCTGCTTCCTCGACAGGACCATCGCGATGCTCATCCGCCGGTCACCATCTGCAAGCACGAATAGGGCATCTGGCCCCAGTGATACTCACCGCTCACCCTCAACCCGACCATGCACGTGAATGGCCTCCCTCCCCCCTTCTATGCACACCCCCACATCACGTAAAACCCAGCCCCGTGTTCTCTTTTCCCATATCCCTCACTCTCTCAAACTCACGGGGCGGTCCCCTGTTTGGAACAGGGGCACCGCCGGTGCACCCATCTCCCTCCACTCTCTCCCCATCCAGGCCTCCGGCACCCCTGTGCTCCGCAACCATCGCAACCACCGAGTTCTCATACACCCCCTCCTCCAGCATACCACTCCCCCCCCTTCGTTCCTCCCAGCACCCCCCCATACACCTCCACTCCCTTTAGCAATGCCACAACCCTGCCCACCCTGGAGCACGCCAGTCGGCCCTCCCTCTCACTAATCACCGGCCCTTCCAATCCTCGCCTGCAGCACTATTGGAGCCACCTCCTGCACCCCTATCCATCATGCAAAGCCAACCCACCTCTGATGCAGAGCCAGCCACGAGCCCGCCACCGCCACCACCCCACCCATCACTGGCAAACGAGCTGCCGCCGCCTTCGTCGACCATGACAACCAGGGCTGCCGCCAGCACTGCGAACCCCTCACAAGCGTTGTCCTGTTGCTGCATTGTCGCCATCGAACCAGGCCACCCTTCACCAGTGGCCAGTGTGGGAGTGGAACAGGGGCACCGTAGGCTCCCGCCGCTGCCCAAGCCAGGCATCAGCCCATCCCCGCCAGCACGCCACCGTTTTCACCGGCCACTTCGAGTAGAGCCGCCGCCATGGACGCTGCCCGCTTGCTCACCGTTGCGTCTTCCCCTGCTCGCCACCATTGCAACCAAAGCTTCCCAGCAATCTGCTATCTACCGACTCCAAGGAGGCCTCCATCGACGTCGCCAACGCTCCGAGCATGCCAACTGCCTGAGCACCTGCGATCCACTGGCGAAGCACGGTGCCTTCACACCCACGCCATGCAGAGTCATTCTCTGCGCCCCCCCCCCTTGTTGCAAACCCACTGCGGCCTCCCTCCATGTCCGATGCAGTGGCCATGCAGAGCCCAACCGCCTTCACCGACCACCACGTGCCGCTCGGTTGGCTGCCGCGAGCTCTCCTGCCGGCCACAGCCGCGAGCTTTCCCGACCGGCACACGCACCCCCCCTACGAGCGGGCCGGGCACGACGTCCCCCCCTGTGCACGAAGCCTCAGTCGCCCGAGCGCCCTCCGGCCCTCATCCCCCTCTCCGCTCAGGTCGGGCACGATGCCCCCCTGTTCTCTCTCTCTCTCTCTCTCTCTCTCTCTCTCTCTCTCTCCCTCTCTCTCTCTCCCTCTCTCCCCTCCACGTTATCTACTTGCTGTAACAGAAAAAAAAAGGAAAAAATAACATAACAAAATTACAGAGACAACCCCCCGTGACCTCTCTCTCTCTCTCTCTCTCTCTCTCTCTCTCTCTCTCTCTCTCTCTCTCTCTCTCTCTCTCTCTCTCTCTCGGCTGAAGGACAACGAGGACGGGACCGTGACCCTCTGGGCCGTGGACAAGATCACCCGTGCCAAGAAGTCGGAGTAACATCCGGCTCGGACTCACGGAGTGCCGGGGTTCGTTGCAGCGCGTAGGACCAGCGAGGCAACGCCCCGGCACTTTCCGTAGACTCCCCGATGGTAGAGAATACTGGTGGACACACTGCGACAGGTGTGACACCTTTCAGCGGGTCTACGATCATCGAATGGTTCGTCACACTACGGAAGGGGTAGCGTACGATGAACAGCAACACGTTGCGACACGCGACACGAGACAGGCGTCGTGGGTTCAAGAGACTCTTGACCTTGACGGTGAAGAGGATGTTCCACCGTTCTAGCCCGAGGCACTGGTCGGGTGAGTATCAGTGAGACCGGATCCCGAAGAGGGGCACGTCATGCGAGATGGTAGATGCTTCTACTGTCTCCGGACGGAAGAAGAAATACGACTGATGGCAAAGATGCAGAAGTTGTATGACTACGCGAACGGACTCCGCATCTGGGGATCCGAGGCGAACAAGCAAGTTGCCACAGACATTCTGTACCTGATCGGAGAGAAGTAATGGAAGGGTTCTACAGTACGCAGGCTATCATCGGATTTGCGCTCGTGTGGTGGGGACTCGGAGCCCTCACCGTCTCCATTGCCTGGGGCGTGGAGAAGCACCGGGAGAAGAAGCGTGCGGACGCTCTCGTCCAGCAATTCACGGACCTGCTGAAGGGTGGGGACCTGGGACACGTCATCGCCTACCACGGGCACGGTCCCAAGGAAGACGGGATGATGCACGCGCACTGCATCTGCGGAGAGACGTCACTGGACTACCGGACGGACGACCCGACCGCTGAGAGGCTCATGGAGCAATGGGCGGACAACCACATTGACTCGCTCATGGAGAGCGCGGGACGATGAGCAAGAGAACGTCCCCGGAGTGTTGCTCCGGGGACGTTCCCGTGTTAGGATAAGGACATGGAAGAGACAGACAAGATCGTACTGGCAATCGACTTGGAGCGGGGAGACGTCATCCGCTTCATTGACGAGGGAGTGGTCATCGAAGGGACCAGGCACAGCCGCGTCTGGCCCAACATGGTCATCATCTCGTACCGCTACCTGGGACAGTCCTACATCAACGAGGCGCTGTACCGGGTGCACGAACAGTTCACGCGAATCACGAAGTTGGGAGTCCTCGCATGAGTTGGGGTAAGGACAAGAGGCCGGACCGCAAGGCCCTGGACAAGATGTCCAACGAGATGCTCAAGGTCAACAAGTGCACCGCCACGCCGGACTGCAAGTACCGGCCGAAGAACTTCACGGACTACGTGAAGCACTTGGAGAAGGAGCACCCCGAAGGAGGAAAGGCGACAGGCTGGTGAAGTACCTCCGGTTCATCTTCATGGCATGGGCAATCACAACCGCCATCATGCTCGGCGTGGCGGGAACCGTACTCTACTTCGCGGGGGAGATGCTTCCGTGAGCAGCAACCAGACATGCAAGTGCGGACATCACAAGCGCGTCCACCGAGGCGAATACGCTTGCAAACAGTGCACCTGCAAGAAGTTCCGGAAGATGGGGTCATGACAGAAATCCTCCACGGAGTGCTTGACTTCCTCAGCGTGGCCGCGCTGGTATGGGTCCACTGGACAATCAGGAAGGAGTAGTTGCGGGGATCTGCGGGGCGTGATAGGATCGGAGCATGAACACGGAGAACGTGCACAGCGAATACTACTGCTACCACTGCCGGATCAACTTCTGGACAATGTCCGGACTGCACGAACATGTGGAACTGGAACACATGTAACCCCCGCACCGCATCCCCGGAGCGGATCCCCGTTCCATCACCGGGACCGAATCCCCGGAACTTCTTTACGGAGAAGTTCCGGGGATTTTTCGTGAGCCGCTGGTTGGCAGGGGCCAATCTTGCCCTAAAATGATGCATGGGCCAGCAAGTGTGCCGACCTTGCACCATGCTCCATCGAAGTAAAGAGCGGTGCCGAACCTCCATTGGAACTCTACAAATGCTAAGCCCCCATTGAGAACAATCTCTCCGGTCTTGGAGAGCGATTCAACTATGTCTTGTGAGACACAGTTAGACGACACCCTATTGATGAAGTCAATCTCCGTTTGCAACCCATTAGGTAGGATGGCAGTGGCCACGATAGGCCGCTGGAACGACTCGGTTGTTGGGTTAGGGGTCGGGTGCTGGGCCATGAAAGTATTGGCTTCGGCCACCAAGGGTGACCAATCGGACCCACGGTCTCGGGTGACAGCCATGGTGGTGGCGGGTAGTGGACATGCAGACACGGACTAGGAAACACCGACTAATGCAAAGATGATGCACTTAGAAGACTTAAGACACTCTTTTTTTTTATGCAATGACAACCCTAGACTCGACTCGCTCTGATACCAAACTGATGCGGGTCGGATGACCGACTTGGGCTAAGACGTATGACCGACTCGAAGTGCGACCAGCATTAGCACACTAAGACAAGCCGGGCGGTTGACCACCGTGGTATTTTCTGGGAGGAGACGTCTCTCAACAGCAACTCACTCTAGCCTGACGATCGTCCCTTGCGAGGGAAACATGGGGATCGTGGTGATTAAGAAACCACCGTCGTCTAGGGTACCGATTCGAGCTCGGTGCTCGATTGGAGTTACAGAACGGGCGCTCACAACTCACAATCGCGGTGATTTGAAAATAGCTAGTGGCCCTATTCTCACAAACGCATTAATATAGAAAGCATACTAAACCAGCAAAGTGAGAGAGGAACAAAACGTGTACCTCCACGCCTAGGCATGGGGAAGAATTCCCGGCCGATTTTCGAACAACCCCAATATACAAATGGCTTAACTGTTACAATTTCAGAATTGAATGCCCACTCCACGTCAGGATGTATCAGGCTACAATGGCTAATTTTGGGGTTGCTGGGATGCGGGTTGATAGGCAGCACTCATCGGAGAGGAGGGAGGCGCGTCGGGGCCGATCGGGTACACCGAGGGTGAACCGACCCGGTTCTGTCTGCGCTGGTCACCCTACGCAGCGATCTTGCGAAGGCCGGTGCGCCAAGATCCGATGTCCGATCGAGGTTCCGTTTGTTGGAGAACGTCGGTGACTGGACATAGTTTGTCTACTCTGAAGGGTACGATCAGATCCTTTCAGATCTGGGCGCAGCAGTGACTGCACTGAGCCTCTGGTTCTGCTCATACAGAACTGCACATGAACAGAAAGAATTATAGGAAACATAGTTGCCGATGTTGGATCGAGGCGCCATTTGTGGGAGACCATTGGTGATGTCAAGAGAAAGACGTGATCTGAAGATCTTGCACACAGATCTCGACCGGATGAGGCAGGGCAGTCTCTGGAAATTGACTCTAGATCTGAGCTGAATCTGCTCAGATCTCTTGTGCGATCTCACGAGAATCGCCGCCACGAACAGCACAGAACTCCGATCGAGGCGAGACTAGCGGCAACGTGAAGAGGACTCGAAATCTTTCGATTACTCTTCAGGGACTAGCTTAGATGGCGTCAGAGTAGGGATGGAGAAATTAACACACAGTCATCTCCAGATCTGGTGTAGCAGCTCGGACAGATATGCGCGCCTTCACAAAATGAATTGTTGCCGATGACTCTGAACTCCGATCGATGCGAAACAAGCGCTGAAATCTTCCTAACTCGTAGGGTATCACAAGGAATTTTTGTGGAAGAAGAAGATAAGAAGAGGAGGGGGATATGGGGTGAGTCACACGCCTAAGGTTCTATCCCGTCACAGGACCTGGCCTAGAGCATCACACTCAAGGGAGAAAGAAGGAATCACTCACTTCAGCAAATTTCTCTCACAAATCTTAAAAAAAACTTCTCCTCTTCTCTCTCTTCATCCTAGTTTGAGTCAAAAAAATAAAACAAAAACAAAATCATCATAAAAAAAAATCTCCCATCTCTCTCTTTGTCCTAGTTTATGTAAGGTAGAAGATCTCAACATCTAAACCTATTAGGACCTATTCAAGAAATTGAGATAGTCTTGTATCCAAGGAGCGATCTCCAACAAGATCCCATGGCCCAAAATCAAGGACCTCACCATCAAAATCTAATGACCGAAAATTTTGATCCTCCAAAATAAATGAAGGACTATTTCTTGCCCAATCAATACCAACCGTCCTTCTATATCCAAACACCTCAGAACCAGGCGGTTCAGTATTAAATCAAGTCTAGTACCATCTAAATGTTACCATCTTTCTATAAAAATCCTAATGAAGATCCTTATAAACATCTTGATGAGTTCCTTTAGATCTACTCAACTGTTAAAATCCAGAACTTCTCTGGTGATGCTCTTAGGCTAACTCTCTTCCCATTCTCTCTCAAGGATAAAGCCAAATATTGGCTAGGAGCCTTAGGTAGGACCATTGATACATGGGCAGAAATACAAAAAGAATTTTGAAGAAGTTCTATCACATAAGGTGAACCAATGCCATGAGAAGAGTAATTACTGGATTTACACAAAATCTTGTAGAACAAATTCATGAGGTATGGGAGAGATTAAAGGATTTACTTAGAAAATTTCCCCATCATGGATTATCAAGATGGCAAATTGTTCAAGCTTTCTATGAGGGATTGATTGACAGTCATAGGCAAATGATGGATGCGTCATGTGGAGGGGCCTTCATGAGCAAGAGTGAAGATGAGGCATACGACCTATTTGAGATGCTCAGTGAGAACTCTATTAGTCATGCCTCACTCTCATCATATGAAAGAATGGTTGGACCATCCAAGCGGGCAGGGCTTTATGAAGTAAGGAATCAAGGTGAGTCGGATAATAGAATGGATGTTAATGTCCTCACACAAAGGTTGAATAAAGTGGACATGTTAGACCAAAAGACGGAGAATGTTTATTTGATGGCTCAAAAGCTAGATCAACTTTTGACGTTGAATAGATAGGAGCCCACCTTCCCATCCACTTCACAGTCTTTCTCTGAACCCACCAATCAAGAAGCTTGTGTTCTTTGTGTAAGTCCAAATCATGTTGTCTCTGAATACCCTACGGCTGCTCAACTCCCTCCATTTATCCAAGACCAAGTCTTTGTGGCCCAGGGTGTCTCCAATCCCATATATGATCCTTATTCAAACACTTACAATCCAGGCTGGAGAAATTATCCAAATTTTTCTTGAAAGTCTAACTAAGGCCCATCTACCCAATCTCATCTCTCACACCATCCAAATTCAAAATAGTCATTTTCCATGCCAAATCAGCTAAACCCAAACCTCTCTTATCAGTCTCCTTTTCATCAGTAACTTCAACAATCATCTTTTCATCAAACTCAGACCCCATATCCTCAAGCTCAATTTTCTCAGGGCCAATTTCAAAAATTTTCTTCACTCGTTCCCATCGACTACATTATCAGCCACCTCCTACTCAGCTCACCTTTGATGACAAGTTTGAACAACTCTAACAACTCATCCTTACCCAAGTACAATTCATTTCTAAGTTGGAGAACCAGATAGGACAACTTACTGCTAATAACATGAGAAGAGAGGTTGGCCAGCTCCCTAGCCAACCGGTGACCAACCCCCGCAATCAACAACCTCCAGACTTACCTCCAAGAGCTCCCATTCTTCCTCAACCCAACCAACCCTAGCCGCCCCCTCCTGTAGGTCCTCAGATCGAGAATGCCAAAGTCATCTCTACTTTTAGGAGCGAAAAAATTCTTAGTGATCCTTATCAAGCTAAGGATGTTGGTAGTAGTTTGGGCCAAGAAGCCCACGTGGAAAGGGATAGTGAGGAGCTAAAAGCCCTAATTGGGCCCAAGAAGGGGTGGCGCCGAGATGAAGCCAGATGGCCCAATTACACTTACCTGTGCACGCCGGGAGCTCACTCCCTACCAGATAGCGCGCCGACTGCTTCCCTCCGAGAAGCAAAGGTAAGGTGGGATATAAAATCCCTTCATTTTCTGAAAGAGAAGAAAGAGGATAAGACGATAGACACCAAAAAGAGAAGAGAAGAGACAGAAGAAAAGAGAAGAGACAGAAGAAAGAGAAGAGGCCAAGGCAAGGGGAGTTCAGGGGATCAGAAGTACAAGGTGGGCGACGGGGAGGGAGTGGAGTCAATGCTCCGCCCTCCCCTCCCATATATCTCTTTTGATTTCTGATGTAGCTTTCCACTTCTGAAATGTATGTGTTAATGTCAATCTTTTTCTTTCTCCGCAATTATGTCATCGATGTATTCCAGTTCCTTCTTTTTGAGTAACGAACGGGGCTCTTGATCCCCTATCCCCTCTGATCTCGTCCTTCCCTGTAAACTGTGCCCACCTGTATTCACAATCGTTTCCGTTTTATATCTCTTCTAATGCGGAATGATCGCCATGGATATATCCCTCCATCGCATGGTTTAACGGGTTTAATACAACATAGTCCAGGGGCTTTCGATGTAGTAGTGCCCAGAGCCGGAGGCAGGCTATCTCCTGGCTTCTGGGGCTACCTGCACTACAATACCCTCAGTCCTCTCATGGTATTAATCCTTAATTCCAGGGACCATCGAGATCCTGCCGGAGGCCAGAGACAGCAATCTCTTGGTCCTCTGGGTGATAGATGGACAAAGCTCTCCCTGAAACTGTGATGCCCAAGCCCCTTCCGTCACGAATCCCCTTCCATCCACCTCTGACCTTGATCTACCTACCACCATGCCAGACTGTGGTCGGATTAAACCCAGTGTGAATCCATTAAACCCAGAATAGATACATAAATTCACAGCTGAAGCCTTCAAAATCCCCGAAAACCATCAAAACAGAGCACCGGATACGCCTGCAAACCCTCTCGGCGCCAAAACCCCCCGGCGCCGTGAATAGTTCACGGTGCGCGGGTTTACACGCCGAGAACCTGCACCGCGCCGAGATCCTTCCCATGCCCACCGCGCCGAGAACGTACACCCAGCGCGCCGAGATCCTTCCCATGCCCAC
The DNA here is from genome assembly GCA_024336825.1 of Amorphophallus titanum. Lineage (NCBI taxonomy): Eukaryota > Viridiplantae > Streptophyta > Magnoliopsida > Alismatales > Araceae > Amorphophallus > Amorphophallus titanum. The sequence continues at coordinate 12,992,395 of JANBPO010002057.1, read as the reverse complement.
CGCGCCGAGAACCTTCACATATCCAAGGCTTCGTGCGCCGAGAACCTTTTGTATACCCTTGTTCAAGCCTCCTCCAGCCTTGTTATGATTATTCGGGGATACTCATGAGTCACCACATTGGATTTGGGAGATAAATTAAAGGGGAATGACTTTCCCCTACATTTCATTGTCCCGGATCGGGCCCGCACACATATAACCCCGTAAGTTCGAAGGGCTCTGCCTCTGCATGTGTCCCGTCGACTTTTAAAGGGGGATATCAAACGTCACCCTCAGGTGATTATACCGTTTGGGAGTCTAGTACTCTCTTGTTTTGACCTCCATCCCGGCAGCCCGTGGGTGACGGTCTATCCCTTCTTTGGCACGATCCAAATCAGGGGGAGATGCTGCCGGAATCGCGACTCGGCAATGATGAACCCCGATAAGCCAAGGGAGCGCTATCAATGCGTACCCCTTCCGGTTATACCTTCCGGGGGAGATTAACAAGATGAGACACCTCCTCGGAGGTACACATCCAGGGACGACACCTTCGCCACTGCTCGGATTCTGTCCCGCCACTGCGTGGACGGTCTCCTATCCTCATCTGGCACAAATTAGAGCCAAGGGGAGATGCTGCCGGACTTGATCCGCGCGTTTAAATAAGCTTGTTATTTGCATATTCATCTACTATACGCACATTTAATACTGCCCTCCGAGGCCTCCTAATTTGGCATTTAATCAAGGGTTGTCCTTCTCAGGAAGGGCGTAATTAACGCCATAGCCGATCTGGGACTTGGAAGGGCAAGATGCCGAAGCAAGAAGACAAGAAGCCTGGCCCTGTTGTACCGTTCAAGGGCGTATGCAGATTTTGTGATCGCCCTGGTCACAAAATGGAGGAGTGCTGGCGCAAGCTAGGCGCCTGTCTGCGTTGTGGGAGCAAGGAGCACCGTATTCCAAACTGTCCTTTGATATCGGAGCAAGCTACACTGGCAAAACCTCAAGTCTTTAAGAAGCCGCAAGGCAAGCTCCAGGCCTTACATGCAGATGAAGCTGGAACAGCCGAGGATGGTGGACTCGTCGAAGGTACTCTTATTATACTCGACAAGCCAGCATTTATTCTTTTTGATACTGGTGCAACGCATTCTTTTATTTCTCAGAGATTTGCTAAGTCTATAGCTGTGGAACCTGTTTTGATGAATTCTCCGTTAGAAATATCAACCCCTATTGGTTCTAGATCGGCAATTCAGCATTATTATCCTTCTAGCAAGGTTATGATTGAGAAGCAGAATTTTCCAGCTGATTTAATTTGCATGGACATGAAGGATTATGATGTAATCCTAGGAGCTGATTGGTTGGCTAAGTATGAGGCCAATGTTCATTGCAGTTCTAACTCGGTGTCTTTTAATAAGCACCCGAGACTGTCTTTCATGGGGGTTAGACATCATAACTCCGTCTCACTTATTTCGGCCCTTCGTGCTGATAAGCTAATGAGGCGTGGATGCGAGGCATTTCTAGCCTTTGTCTATGCGACTCCTGAGCAACAGATTGAGATTAAGGACATTCCTGTTGTCCGAGAATTTCTTGATGTCTTTCCAGAGGAGCTACCTGGACTTCCGCCTGAGCGGGAGGTGATCTTCTCTATTGATGTTATTCCGGGTTCGTCTCCTATTTCTAAGGCTCCCTATCGTATGTCTTCTGCGGAGCTGAGAGAATTGAAGCAGCAATTGACGGAATTACTTGAGAAGGGGTTTATTCGTCCCAGTACTTCCCCTTGGGGAGCCCCTGTCTTATTCGTCAGGAAGAAGGATGGTTCTTTGAGGCTGTGCATTGATTATCGGCAATTGAACCAGTTAACTATCAAGAACAAATATCCATTGCCGAGGATCGACGAATTATTTGACCAGATAGCGGGAGCTCATTATTTTTCTAAGATCGATCTTCGATCTGGATATCATCAGTTGCGGATTAAAGAAGAGGATATATATAAAACGGCTTTCCGCAGTAGGTATGGTCATTTTGAATTTGTCGTTATGCCTTTTGGTCTAACGAATGCACCAGCGGCTTTCATGCAGTTGATGAATAGCGTGTTTCGGCCCTATCTTGACCAATGGGTCGTGGTATTCATTGATGACATTCTGATTTATTCTAAGAATGAAGTGGAGCATGCCGAACATCTGAGAATGGCATTGCAGTTATTGAGAGATCATCAGCTGTACGCTAAGTTCAGCAAGTGTGATTTCTGGCTTCGAGAGGTATCCTTCCTAGGGCATATTATTACCAAAGAAGGTATTTCTGTTGATCCTTCGAAGGTTGAGGCAGTAAGGAATTGGGAACAGCCCACCAGTGTGACTGAAATCAGAAGTTTCTTAGGCTTGGCAGGCTATTATCGCAGATTCATTCAAGACTTCTCCAAGATTGCGGTACCCCTTACCAGATTAACCCGCAAGGAGAACAAGTTTGTTTGGTCGGAAGATTGCCAGCGAAGTTTTCAGACTTTGAAGGAATGCCTGACTACAGCACCTGTATTAGCTTTACCTTCGGGTGAAGGAGGTTTTGTGGTCTACACCGATGCTTCGGGTATTGGTCTAGGCTGTGTGCTTATGCAGCATGGGAAGGTGATTGCCTATTCTTCCAGGCAGTTGAGGAAGCATGAAGAGAATTACCCTGTCCATGATTTGGAACTTGCAGCTGTTGTTTTTGCTTTGAAGATTTGGCCGCGGGGAGAGTTGAGAGAGCAACCCTACAACCCACGCCCTTGGCGTGCTGGCCGCCCATTGGTTGGGGCATCCCAGACCCTTAGGGATTCAATCTCTAGCTAATCCAAACCCCGAAACAGTGAGGTCCCACTTCGGACCCTCATCCTCATCGCCGGTTCACCTACGGGCACTAGTGTGCACTACGTGAGAGAGTCCGCTCGAGTGAAGTCACCGGTCCGCACATCGCTTGCTTGCTAGGTCCGAGGGTCTTCGGTCTTGTGGCTATCACCCCCAAGGTGGTGTCACATCACTGTGAGTCGTGGAGTTTCAGGGGGGGTTACGTCCTCTTCATGGGCTCTTTATAGCTCGGGGACTCTTGATCTCCCTTATTCCTTTGATCTCCCTGCTCTTGAAGGTCACGTAACGGTCGCACTGATAAGCTTTCATCAGTCGTTCTAAGCATGGGGCACTAGCTCAAGGGGGGCTCCTGAGCGATGGGTGCACGGCCTGGACAGGGTATGTTAGGTTCCCGAAGGGACCTCTCTGATTGATCTGACGCTCAGACTTCTGAACCTGAAGGTCGCCTAGGAAGCGATTGATCTGAGTGAGATATTGGGCTTGAAGCTCGTGGGCCCCGGGGGGGCTGTCACTCTAAAGAGTTCAGCCTCGTTTGGTCTGGTGGGACCTCGTTTGGCCGCTCTCTCTAGGTAGTAGAATTCTCCCTCTCCACTTGTCCCCCCTTACTCCCGAGCCAAGAATGGGCTCGGTCGAGTAGCATTTGGAGAGGACATTCGTGGCTTGAGTCGGATGGGGATTTTTCCTTGGCAGGGGCCACTCAATGCGGTTGTCCTGGGGATACACCCGTAATGATGGTAATTCTTACGAATTAATATGTGGAGGCCCTTTTTGGGAGACTGGAACGTCGCGTCGCTTCCCGCTGGGGGGTTATAAACGTAGCGCATGTTTGTGCTCCAGACTTCCATCGCTTAGGGTTTCTCTCTCCATCACTCTTATATTTGTGAGAGGCTCATGTGCCATGAGGGCAATCTGGAGGAGCGAGAAACTGCAGTAGCCTTTGCGGAGCTCGCAATGCTTACAGCAGCGGCGGTCCATCAACTTCTGCTTCCTCCTGAATCATCTGGCTCAGTGCTCTCCTCTGCTTCCTCCAGTCTTTTTGGTTATTCCATGGAAGATCAACATCCCGAGGTCAAGGGGTGGGAGATTGAGCGGGCCCCCTGGGTCTTCACGGTGCCGGCGGAGCCTTTACGCAGTGAATTAAGCGAGGGTGAGGTGAAGTGATTGGAGAGTCAGTACGGGCTACCGTGGCGATACCATTTCTCTCTGCCGGAGCCTCATGAGTCCAGTCTGGACACTCGCTCTGATTCCTTCTGCTCTTTTCTCCTGGCCTGGAAGTGTGGGTTTTGCTTGCCTCTCCATTTCTTTGTTGCCGAGCTGCTTCAGTTCTACCAACTGGCTCTGGTCCAGTTGGTCTCCAACTCCTATATTTTCATCTTCTCCTTCATCTTTCTTTGTTGCTCGTGCGGGGTTGACAATTTGCTGGACCTCATCCATGCCTTTTTCGAGTTGAAGGAGCATACCCATGTGGGCAAGGGCTTCTTCTATCTCCAGGCGAAGAGGGGAAGGAGTTGCGTGACCCTCTCTGTTAAGGACTCTTCTCACAAGGGCTGGAAGACCCAGTATTTCTGGGTGGGTTCGGCCATGGAGGGTGAGCCCTGGCCCTTCCCGATGGCGCCTAATGTCCAGCCAAACATTCCTCCAAGGCAGGTGGTGGTTTCCCTAGAGGTGGAGAAGAGGGCCTCCCTTCTTCAAAAGAATCGTTGGTCGACTGCCGAGTTGATGACCATGGAAAATATTGAGGAATATCCCTCTCTGCACGTGGTGCTTCCAGGTAAGGATTTCAGGGTCTTGTCTCATCTTTGGGTCAGATAAGTGAGCTTCCTTCTCATGACCTATGTTTTTCGGTCTAGACTTGAGGTGAACGGTTGATGAGGGGGTGCTGTCGCTCGAGCTGGAAATCATCGACTTGGAGGAGATGCCTGCTCCCGACGGACCTCAAACTTCTGGGAGCTCTTCTCGTGCCCAAGATAAGGGCAAGCAAATCACCTGGGATGGCACTTCTGGGCGCCGCGGGGCCAAGTGCAAGGATCCCATGGAACGGCTACTGGGGTCCTTGATGAAGGCCGCGGCCACCGAGAGGAAGCGATTGAAGAGGGCAGACGTCATCCATTTTGTCAAGGGGGGTGTGCAATTGGCTCTCCCAGTCACTGAGTCAGAGGGGGCCATCGCCACCGAAGAAGTCGTGGTTGAGGCAGCTGGGTCCCAGGCAGAGGCTGCCAGCGCTAGGCCACCGAACGAGGCAGAAGGGGCGTAGGGCGATGGGGTCTGGTCGGAGCCAGTCGAGGCCCAGGGATCACAGGGTGAGGCAACCCAATCCCAACCGACCGGGACTGAGGAGGTGCGGGGTGGGGTGACCTGTTCCGTGCCAATCGGTGGGACCCCAGAGGCAGGGGCACTCAGAGGGGGTGTCCCAACCCTGACTATTCCAGAGAGGGCCTTCCCTCCCACGGCTGGCACCTTCGCCATCCGAGCTCCCCTATACCAAAGGTGCTGCTCCGTGGCATCGGGGGCTGTTCGCGGAGACCTTGGGCATAGCCCTCCTTCCTGCTTCTCGAGTCGGTTATGGAGGACGGCCTGATCCTGGCTCAGTTGGGGGCTGAGATGGTGGACTTATTTGCAATGGTGGAATCAAAGAGGGAATCTCTTTCTTGGGCCCGTGGCACGTCCGATCGGAAGGTCGAATGGTTGACTCTTGATCTTGGAGACCTTCAATGGAAAGTGACCTCGCTACAGTTGTAGGTATAGTCGAGCCAAGGGGAGGCAGGGGTATCTGCCGAGCAGCTGGCCCAGGCTTGTTATGTGATCGAACTGAAAGATAGGCTCCTAGATATGGAGTGCAAAGTTTAGGTCGAGCGTGGTGAGCAGTGGAAGGCCGAGCGTGAGGGGCTCGAGGGCTGAGTCTGAGAGGCTGAGAGATAGCGGGCAGAAGCCCAGGTCACACGGGTGGAAGCTGAGAAGAGGCTATCCGAGGCAGAGCAGAGGGCAGCTGAGCTTGAGAGAAAGGCGGAGCTAGCCGGGGTGGAGGCGCTTGAGCAATACAAATGCTCAGAGAGTTAGCAGGCAGCTCTCCAAAAGGCCGCCTTCTCTTACTATGAGTCGGGCTATCGTCAGGATTTGTGGAAGGGGTTCTCTCAAGGCTTCCATCGGGCTATCCTGGAGGCTCAAGACCAGGTGCTCGAAGACCTCTTTTTCCCTTTTGGGCAGCGTTATGACTCAGACTTAGATGCTACCGATTCTTCATTCCTGACGTCGAGCAAAGGGGGAAGCCGGGACGCCTTCGTCTCGTCCGAGCGATCACCACCTCCGGTAGCTTCGGGAGGGCACACAGTCGAGACAGTTCCCATGCAAGTGGGGTCAGTGGTGCACCGACCGTCATTGAGGATGCTGGGGGGAGGTCACCTGGTGCCGATCCTTTGTCTATCGAGCTTCACGATGGGCCGGAGGCCTGATGTATTGGCTTTTCTCTTTCTTTTCTTTAATGTGGCCATGTAAAATTTTCCTTGTGTATATGATGACGGTAATATTTAATGCTGAATTGACTACTTCTTACCGCCTTTGGCGCGATTTGACCACCGTATCTATAGTGGTTTGGGAAGGAGGTGATTTTCTTTGCAGATATCTCGCGTGTTGACTGGTCAGGCAACTGGCATGGCACTGGCGCCTGTACGTCTTTCCATGCTTTGAATGACTTGCCACTTCGCCTTTTCCCATTGAGGGGGTGTTAGGGGAAACGAGGTAACCGCCTTAAGGGAAGGGTTTCTACCTTTCGCATTTCTTCGAGGGGAACGTCATTTATGGCAACAGCTCCCCTTCAGCCTGTAAAAGGTCTCGAAGGGCGTCTCCTCCTCTCTTCATCGCTTAATGCCATCCCTTGTAGTTCTCCCTTTTCGTGAAGTGTTGAGCTGTCGGCCTTGGCGAAACATGGAAGGCGCTTCAGAGGACGAAGATGTAGATAGCCGTAGGGGGGAGATTCTTGCTACCCCGATTTGGAAGAGTGCTCAACAGTCGATGGGCAGTTTGGGAGAGGGCTCAACATGCGGTGGCATGTTTTCTCCCTACTTCTAGACCACCGACACTATCTTCGGAGGGAGGTAGAAATGGATGGATAGGGGTATCAGGCACCGTACCCTTGCCCCATTCTCGCCTCACCTCCCCCCTACCTTCTTTCTTTTCGCCTTCGATCCCGTCCCCTGGACGGGCAACTCTTCCAGTTTCCTTCTTTTTCCCTCTCTCTTTTTTTTGTTTTTGTTCTTCGACCAACCTCTGCGAGATGCCTTTTACCATCCTCTTTTTCATCGTATCCCGTAGAGGGTCCTTCTAAAGAGTTGGCAGAGGAGGTCTTCTCTGGCTTTTTTTTTCGGGCATTCCTTCTTCATTTTATAACACTCTCTCACCCCTCAACCCACTCTCTCTCCCCGTCGATCACTCTCTCTCCTCCTCTCTCTCTCACGCGACCACACTCTCTCTCTTTCTTCCCGGTTCGTCGTTTTCAGGGCCGGACCTCGACGAGAGGGGTACTGCCGAGACCAGGGCGACGAGAGGAACGCGTTGGCGCCCTCCATCGCGCGGTTCGGAGGTCGGTGGAGCCGATTGGAGCAAGTGGAGCCCGGCGTGAACCTCGCTTGCATGCGACCGTAACGCCAGTTCCGGGACGATCGAGGTAGGGGGATGGATTCGTCGCTTCGCTAGGATCATTTCCATAGCTCATGCGCGTCCATGCACGTCCATTTGGCATAGTTATGCTAATTTTTAGGCTTTGCCCTATATTCGGTTAAAATGTGGATTTTAGTTGTTAGATTACATTTTAATTGATTATTTGAGTTTAGATGGGCTTGCATGCGTTGTAGGAATGCTTGGTTGTATGTTTTGAACAGGTTTTGTAGCTAAACCCGTCGATTCGATCGACCGGGGCACGGCGCGATTTTAGTTAAAACCCGTTCGTTGCCCAGCTCACACGACGGTCTCACCAGTGACCGTCATGAGCATAACGCAACTTCGAGGGGCCGTTATGCCCTTATAGCGGATCGTCCGAACCACCACGGATCCATCAAAACACGAACGTTACATCACGTGCCTCACTTCCAGCAATGTCTGGTCACTGCCCGCCAAACTGACATGATGACAGGGTATAATGATGGCGTCGCAAATCAGCAATGGATCTCACGTGTTACTAAGCGAACCTTCCCATCATTGCGTGCCTTCGGCAAATTGTAAGCATATGTTACCAAGGTAAAAGATCTCAGGATCTTCACATGTGGCGCAGTTTATCTCACCTGACCACCGTCAAAACAAAATTCAAGACGCGTATTACGCATGAGTTACTTGACCCCCACAGCTTTACGGGATTTTCATGATCACACGGTGATCAAGGCGACTCGCTCCCCTCAAGTATACAGCTAGGGGTTGATTTCCACGACCCTCTCAAGGTATTACGTTCTACAAAACTTAAGTCATCTTCTCCGTAAAATCTCTCCTCTCATTTAGATAAAATTTCAGGGCTCCCTGATCTCCTTCTTCTTCCTCTGTTCACACAGGTCATTTGGCAAAGGCGTCATCTATTCCCTTCGTTAGAATTTCTTGGTCATCTAGCGTTTCAGATAAACTGCGAGATTCCGACGTCTACAAAACTGGTAAGATTTAGGGGACACAAAAACAAAACGAAAACCTTCTTTGCTTTACAAATCTTGTTGGACCCATGCGTAGTAACAGGACAAGGTGTGCAGCATCAGCCTTAAGCGGCTGGTCAGAAAACCAAGTTCGTAGCACAATCCACTCCGAGTCGCACGGCAATAAATCAGTATTTACTCGGGCAGATCAAGAATATGCAAGCACTATTCCTCTTCCGACAATTTTACGATCGAATCGACATTATTTTCAACGGAGTCATGAACATTTCGAGTCATCCCGGCCGGCTGCAGGAATTTGTACCACACAAAATACACTTCCACGTCTAACCAGATGAGCATGCGACATGTTTCCTGCGCTAGTGTGCCGCCAGCAGAAGTATTAGTAAATTCCCATGCGAGGGACGCAGAGCAAACCTGTATGCGCCCCTTTGTCCTGCAATCCTCTCATCTCTCTGATGTGGACCTCAGCAATGGGGAGATTGGTAACTTCCCCCTCCACCCCAATGGAGCATCATCTGATGTGGACCTAAAGAACAAAGGGGACAAGAAAATTGCTCACTGCACACCCCGGATTAATTACATATCGAGGATGTGCATATTAAGTAGATTATTTTTAAAAAATAAAAAAAAATTATGACGTGAAACTCACTCATCCTTAACTTGTTGTATAAATTCCTCGTTATTTGAAATTGTGATGTTACGTAGGTAGCCAGTTGAAAAATTATCGAAAGCAAGCCAAAAGTTTTCAAAATAGTTTCCTTCAATTCTTATATTGAACTCAACATTATTATTAGCAGTACTATCACCTATACGGGATTGGATACACTCCTGTGTAGATATTTTTTCAGTACTTATATTTATGAAAGTATTATTAATTATTTGGGTGTTTACAAACCTTCCAAACAAGGGCATCAATGCTATGTTATCGGTATTTGATGTGACCTTACAGTCTATAAAACTAAGCCCTTCATAAATGGAGAAATCTACATTACTTGTATAGTATCCAAGTGTCAATAGGGGCTTATTTGCAACATTAGAAATATCAATGTTTAACCCTTGTATTTGCACATTGTCAGCATCTACTTTAAATAAGCTGTTTATAGAGCTTACTGGTGTAGTAATAAGCGCACCATTGCCTTGAATCACTAAATTATCTATGCCAATCTGTAGGTTGGAGATTACATAATTAGCTCCATCTTTAAGGATAATTAGTTTTATATTAGTAGTTACAGCATGGCTTAACATACCCACAAAAGCTACAGTATCATCTGCAATTCCATTTCCTACTGCTCCGAAATATTCAGGGGTAAGCCAGGGAGTTTTTTCATTTACATAGTCAGCAGATTGATTAACTGCTTCAAGGATGCCATCTTGTAGGAGGGCGGTGTCAATTTGAATTTGAGCCATTTGGTTATATTGGTTGAGAGATTAGCCAGGTTAGTCCTGAATTTTTATAGTAGTAGAAGCCCCTGTTATTTGAATTATTCTCGTCGGTTTCCACAACAATCAATCTCTCTTCTCCCGTAAGATTTATATCAGCAAAGGTAGCAACAGTTTGTCTCTTCACATATGGTGTGAAGTCTGAAGGTAATGTGGCCAGTAATGCCTCTATAGCTTGGAGGGTGACAGTCAGATTAGTTTGAGTGTTAACCTCCAGGGTAGGAAGATACTGTCCAGTATAGTAGACATTATCAGAATCTATGTTAGTAGTGGTAGTAGTACATCTCATGATACAGTTATTGTAACTCTTATTACGATATCACCTGCAGTTGAACCTAAACTAAAGGCTGCATTATTATAAGAATTTAGGTTGGATGTAGTATAAGAGGTAGATCCTGGTATAACAGGCCCTGAAGAACCCTGTAGTACCTCTACATTGATGTTGTAATCTCCTACTCCAAAGGCTGGATTTGACAGGGTTAGGTTTACTGTACGAGGAGTAACTATAGGTGTGGTGAGTACAAAATACCCTGTATTAAATGTTCCTGAAGGAAGTACATTTATGCCTCCATTGATGAATCCTACAGTAGGTGAATTCTGATTGAGAATTACATTAATATCTATGGGATCAGGTGTTTCATTTATTACAGCCATCCTAAGCGTTGCATCAGGTGGTTTAAGGGTTGTAGTTGTTGTTCCGCCTCCGCAGTCAGGACATCCGCAATTAAGGTTGCACCAGGCAGCATAAAGGGTTGGGTTAGACTGTACCTGGCTCATAAACCATAGTCCGAAAACTTCTGCGTCTATATCTGGTGTGAAATCTACTTTATTGGTTGTACCATTATTCAGGGATGAAATGGATATACCTTTGGTGGAATTGTCTACTCCATTAACCTTATTATTAAGGTATCCTGCTGAAGGATCTGTTGAACTTGCCTTAACCAGTTGATCTGTAGCCGTAGAATTAATAATAACCTGGCCTGGGGTGGTGGTATCATCAAGTGTAATTCCTGTACCTGGGGTAAGTTTCTCTATGAGGGTTCCTGGTGTGGAATCTGCTGGATTGGAAGCTACAAACCTATCTCCGCCAAGGATATCAGGATCTAAGGTGACAAATGTACCTGAGCAAGGAACTCCATCCGTATTATAGGAAGTTATGAAGTAATCTCCTTTTATGCCTATAGTTGTCTAGGGTAAAAGAAAGAGAGTATCCGCTAAATTCACTTCGTCTGAAGTGAACAAAAACAATGACTCACAGGCCACAATGCATGTCCTTACTCATGGACGGTTCCATAAGTCTCATCAAATGTATAAAAACTGACTATTGCAAGGTATGCAGTATATGGGTGTTTCACACGCGGACAAATAACGAAAAGATTTGGGTGTTCATTTATTGAACAAAGATGCACATTTGTTTAGCTATTGGATTAGCAAGTGCATGTTATTAATTTCGCAGGTTTAGTTTAAAAGGCGATTTAGGGTTTGTGTGCTGGACCTTTCCCCACCAATTATAGTTGGTGTTTATTTACATCGGCATAATATCTGAACACCTTTGATTAACTGTCAAAGAACGTCTTTTGCCTCGATATCCATTGTGATGTTTAGGATTTTATCTAATGGTCATGATCTTAATGATCGCCCATTAAAGATGCATATTCTTGAAAAGAAACTTGAACACTTTCATTCCTTGCATGTATGTATTGATTTACAATTGGCCTTTTAAGACCTTTACATTTGATCTCAATTATACAATTGGGTCTTTTAGTTTACATCCAGTCACAATCCGATCGTTGAATATGCATCAATCTGCAGCTGGGCCTTTGAATTTACTTTCGTCCACATTCGAGCCGTTGAATTTGAATCCCATTACGAGCGGATCGTTGAGTTTACTTCTGTCCCCGATCGGACAGTTGAATTTGAATTCCATCATGATCGGAGTGTTGAATTTACTTTTGTCCCCGATCAGACGGTTGAATTTGTATTTCATTACGATCGGACCGTTGGATCGTCAGCATGATCACTATCGGTCCGTCAAATTTGCTTCCAATCACGATCCGACCGTCAGATCTGTTCCTGGTCGAGATCTGACTGTTAAATTTGCTTTGGATCACGATCTGACCGTTGGATTGGTTTCTGATCTTGATCGGGCCGTTGAATTTGAATATGGTCAAGATTCGACCGTTGGATGTCAAATATCATCACAATCTGTCTGTTAGATCGCCAAGATGATCACTATCAGACCGTCAGATTGACTCGTGACCATGATCACTCTTTTGCTCGTCATCGGATCATTAAATTGAGTTGATGTCCACAGGTGGGATTCATGTCCAAGGTAGGGTATATTTGCAATTTTCGACCTTTCCTAGATATTTTTGCAGTTTCTGACTTTTTTGGGGTATTTCTGCAATTCCTTGACAGCTTGGAGCACTTCGTCATTTCTTGACTCTCCGGGATAGTTCTATCATTTCTTGAATTTCTTGGGCATTTTTGTCATTTCATGACAATCTAGGGCATTTATGTCATCAATAGATTTTCTTGATCATAAGGCACGTGCACAAGTCGTCATACTTGAATCTCCTAGGCCATCCCTTAATGCTTGATATGTATTCATTTTCTTGAATTTGTTTCCTAAAATATCCCTTAGGACTTGAGAATAATTCACATAGCGGAATATATGCAACATATCACCTTTCATGAATTTTTGTAGATGCGTAAGTACAAGAACACTTCCCAAGGCAAGAACACTTGGGTGATCCTTCCTTGGCCACTTCGTGCATCCCTCCTTCATGCTTGGTCCTTGGTGGATGCCTTTTGGGGGCCTTTCTATAATTTTTTCACAAGTAGGGGTATTTCTATAATTTTTACATCTTCCAATGTTTTTCAACAATTTCCCAACAGCAGGAGCATTTCTGTAATTTATGGACCTTCCAAGGTCTTTTCTACAATTTTTCTGAATATCAGGGTTTTCCTATATTTTTCCTGAATATCAGGATTTTCTGTAATTTTCTTGAATATCAGGGTTTTTCTATAATTTTCTTGAAAGATTAGGGTTTTTCCCAATTTTCTTCATCATTTTAACAATTTTGTAAAGTTGCAAGGTATCCCCCACTTTAAGGAATTTGGTTCCCAAATTTGTCTATCTTAGTAGATAGGAAGTAATTACAAATACTAACATGAAAATAATTTGGGATACTTCTGCTTAATGGTCTCTTCTGAATCTCACGTGGCTTCCTTGACTCCACGTCTATTCTACTGGATCTTGACCATTGGTATGGACCGATTCCTAAGCTATTGCTATTTCCAATCTAAAATCTTGACGGGCTTCTCTTCATAAGACAAGTCCTCTTGCAGCTACAAATCTACATACCGGATCACGTGCGAGGGGTTCTACACATACTTTCTCAACATCGATACGTGGAAGACATTATGAATACCAGACAACTGGGGCGATAACGTCAGCCTGCAAGTGACTTCTCCAACTCTTTCCAAGATCTCAAACAAGCCAACAAATCTCAAGCATAACTTACCTCTAATCTCAAATCTTCTTACTCCTCTCATAGGTGAATCCTTCAGGAACACATGCTCACCAACTTGAAATTCCAAGTCCCTCCTTTTGTTATCAGCACAACTTTTCTGTCTGGACTGAACTACTTTCAGTCAATCTCTGATGATATAAATATTCTTGGATGAGTCTGAGATGAGTTCTGGTCTTAGCCACTGCTCTCGCCTACCTCTTCCTAGCATAGAGGTGATCTGCAACTTCTTCCATACAAGGCCTCAAATGGTGCCATCTGAATACTGGATTGATAGCTATTGTTATAAGCAAACTCAATCAAGGGTAAATGCTCATGCCAACAACCTCCAAAGTCAATCATACAAGCTCTTAACATGTCTTCAATGATCTGGTTGGTCCTTTCTGTTTGTCCATCAGTCTGAGGATGAAAAGTGGTGCTAAAATTCAAATGAGTTCCCAAAGATGCCTACAATCCTTTCCAAAAATGAGAAGTGAATCTGGAGTCTTCGTCAGACATAATGGATACAAGAATTTCATGCAGCCTCAAAACCTCTTTCATATACAGAGCAACCAAAACATCCACGATTCATTTGGACTTAACAAGCAAGAAATGCGTGGACTTAGTCAGCCGATCTACAATCACCCAAATGGCATCAAAATCACCACGAGTCCTTGGTAAGCTCATGATAAAATCCATGCCGATACTCTCCCACTTCCATTGTGGTATCTCAAGGGGCTTCAATTTCCCAGCAGGCCTAAAATGCTCAGCCTTCACTTGTTGACACACTAAGCATTAGCTTACGAACACGGCCACTTCTTTCTTCAAACACTTCTTACAAGACACTAGTCAAACAAGGAAGATTTGAGGAACAACGGCTATCCCGCCCTTTGAACTCAAAGGGAACGTTGGACAGAAACTGCAGTTCGAATTCAAGACCGTGTCTAATGTATAACTTATGAAAACGACTATAAATACAAGGGCTAATCACAAAGGAAAGGTTGGCAACTCTGATTTGAACGATCAAATTTCATAAAGCATCCTGGACGTCTCAAGGAAAATGATCATATAATTTAGAGAGTCCAAGTGCCAGAGCTACATAGTCCAGTTCATATTGGCACTCAATAGTAGTTCTTTGAGTAGCCCGTGCAATCCCATAAGAGATCTAGAGCCAGTGCTACTACGACCTCATAGTGTCAGCGAGTGATCTTCATTCTATTCTTCTATCTCGTAGTTTTACTTTTATTTATTGAGCTTCAACGTCTCCACATGTACCTAGTGTTAGAGGCTGTTAGTGGGGGAGTATCAAGAATTGGTGTGCTGACACCTAATCACCTCTCTCAGCAAACTTGGTGTACCGGGCACTTGATCAAAACTGAAAGGTTGGTGAGCTGAACATCTGATCAAAACTTAACTGGTGTGGTGTGTTGGGCACCTGATTAAAAGCCACTGGAATGGTGAGCTAAACACCTAATCAAAACTCAACTTGTGTGGTGTGTCGGCCACCTAATTAAAACCAGTGGAGTGGTGAGCTGAACACCTGATCAAAACTCAGCTGGTGTACTTCTTGCGGGAAGTAGTGAAACCTTAGATAAGAGATCAAGATTCTGGATGTAGGTCACTAGGAAGGGTGTCCGAACCACGGAACTAGTATAAAATTCTAGTGTCTTATGTGGTTTGATCTGTTTGCGCTTATTTAGCTAGTCTGCTCTATCCGAACGTAACTCTATGATTCACATCGAGCTTTGACGTCCCTTTACCATGAATCTAATTTAGGATGTTATGCATTTTTGTTTGCTCAATATTTCCACTGCCATTTTCTCTGTGAACAATTTTTTAAAGGGCAAATCTTATTAGGCACTGCCATTCAACCCCCTCCCCCTCTCTAGAAGCTGCTTTGCTTGCTAACAAGAATCCTTTTATTTAAACATTTACTTATTGGGGTAGATATCTATGTGATGAAATCAGAAGGTTCTCTAGATCTTTTATCTAAAAAATATCAGAAAGCATCTTATGCCTCATGATATGCTCATCTGATACAACCTGAATTTTTGCATGACGATCTGTTACCAGCCCTGATCGTAGTTGTCAATCCCACCCCAGTCGTTGTTCCTTTTTTTCTACTGGGATGGAATAACCAGTGTTCTGGACAATTCTAGCATTCTGTCCCAGAATTATTTTTGCTCCTATGTATTACAACAAATATAGGTCATATGTATAAAAACAAGGGATCTTTTGTTTTGGTCTCTATAATTGTCATATTCCAAATATATGCCTTCATTTCTAATATTCCTAAATAACCCCTCCAAGGGGGATGAGATCTAAACCGTGATGTACCATTTCACACTCCTTCAAATGCACACCAATGGCTGTAACAATTGCTCCCTTGCAAACCCCTCTCATGCTCACTGACAGGGAAGCAGCCAAAGGTAATCAGTGGGGGCAAAGGAGGTTTGACTGGGAACAGTAGCACCGGGAGGATGATGAGCAGGGCCTTGCTGAAGATGGGGATCAAGTAACTGTCAGATGGGGTTGTTTAACCAATTTCTGTAATAGTAAAGAAGCTGAAGTAGAAAGAGGAGAGAAAGAAGTGGCCAAAGATGGATGTGGCCAGTGGGTGGCCTTTGGACCCCTACCGGCTGCTTTGTTTTGCCAGAGAAGAGGGAAAGAAAGGAGTGGCAAAAGATCTATGTAGTCAGAGACATGAAGCGACCAAGGCGACCAAGGGGTCGCCTCATGCCTCAAACACCTAGGTGATGAGTTGATCGCAAAGCCGATTGCGATATTGGCCCACGCCTCTACGAAACTTCCGAACTTGGTCTGCGCCATGCTGCGCTCCCGCGCTTCTACATGGCTGCCAGTTAAGCGGCTTGCGTGTCCAGTGCGTAGGGGGAAAACTTGGACAGCACGTCATGGACGTGAGACTTGCTACACCCGACCGCGCGGGCGATGTGTCGGATGCTTGCGCCGCTTGCCCTCATCGCATGGACGCGCGCCTCGTCAATGGCGATGGATTGCCGCAGCTTCGGAACGTAGAGGTATTCGCCGCCCGCCAATGCCGCCAGCTCGGCCAGATACTCGGCGCGCTCGGCGTCGGTAGGTGGCCGTCCGAGTGCTTTCGATAGTGCGACTATCAGGACGGCTCGGCTCATTGGATTCCCCTACTGCAAGTGTTCCCGCACGATCAAAAAGAATCCATCCGGGGCTAGATCCATCGTGTACTGCAATTCCCTGCCCCACTGATGGCCGCTGGCCCACGCCTGCGGAAGCGGTACACGGAAGCGCCAACCCTTGCGCGGCACCTTGTACGCAAGGCATGGAACCGCTCCGCGCTTCGTGGCTGCTGTTACTGCCTGCTGCCACCACGCCTTGATCGCCGTGAGCGAGGCGCAATTCTTCACTTCCAGCAGGTACGGCCCCACTAGCTGCTCAATGTCCCCGTGCTGGGCCTGTGCGGTCTGCTTGTAGTTCCGGTTGACCGTCAGGCCCAGGTTGTCGCGCAGCAGGTGCACGATTTCCAACTCGCCGCGCTTGCCCTTGTTGCGGGAGTAGGCGCCGGTCATGCCGCAATCGCCGCCAAGCCAGCAGGCGTGATCCGGTACGGAATAGGCTGCTCGGCTGGGTCGCCCAGCACGATCCAGACCCGCATTCCAGCCTGCAACTCTTCCGCGCCCTTGCCTTCCGGCTCAATCCACAGCCGCCCCTTTTCCACGTCGAATCGGACACGGCCCTTGCATACGACCTCCATCACGCCCACTCCTGCGACCGAGGCATGATCGTGACGCGGCTCGCACTGTTCCGCGCAGCCTTGCGGCCCGCCATCACCCGTGAGTGATCGCGCGCATTGTCCAGCCGCGCCGATTCGGCCATTGCCTCGGGAAGCGTCTTGCACCCGCGCTCCAATACCGATTGCCAGCGTCCCTTGCTTAGTGCCGGATACTGGCGATGAAGCGCGTTTGCTGTTTGCTGCCTGCCGTTGAATTGGAAACCGTCCATTAGCCGTAAACCCTCTTCAAAGTGTCATTGATTGCCAACAATTCAGCCGCCGTCCCGCCTATGCGATACCGCAGCCGCCACATGCTTTGATCCCCATGTATCCCGCCCTTGCCCACATGGCAGGGTTCGCAGACCGCAACGGTCGTGTAGTGATTGCCCTGCACAACGTGGTGCGCGATGCTCGGGGCTGGCGCGTCACAGATCACGCATGGGACAGACTTCACGGCGGCCAGGTGTTCGGACTCGGCGGGGCTGATTCGCTTGGCGTTGCGACTACGCATCTGGCCACGCCTCCCCACTTTTGATTCTGCTCACCGTGCTAGCGTCGAAACCAAACATGCTGGCGATTTCCTTGTTTTGCATGCCGTCAAATTCGCCTGCTCGGATTCTCTTGGCTATATCCACGGAGCAACGCACGTTGCGCTTTGACCGCTGCTGGTCAATCGCCGTAGCCCATCGGCAGTTTTCGGGCTCGTAGTTGCCGTTTGCGTCAATGCGATCCAGCGTCATCCCCTCAGGGCGCGGACCCATATCCTCGACAAAGCAACGAATGTCGTGCCACCGCTCGCAAACCCGAATCCCGCGCGCCCCGTAGAAGCGGAAAGATGCGTTTTTGGGGTTCCTACATCTCTCCAGCATCGAGTACCAAGTCCGATAGGTCGGCGTGCTGCCCCACCCATGCTTGATTGCTCCAGAGACAATAAAGAGTATCCAATAAAAGCAAAAATCCAAAACAAACATCATTCTAAGAACTCATAGAAAGAATCATCACATATAAAAGAACGAAACAGACAATTCACCACAATAGAACGTTAGCGTAAAAAAACACTTATTATAAACATTTAGCAAACACACAACTTAGCCTCGAGGAAAACTACGAAATTTCTGCATTAACATGTCAAATTGAGCCCCATATTTATAAATTCAACCTTTTTCTTTTATATTTGATGGCACTAACCACTCTAAAACAAACGTCCAATTAAGCAGGATGGAAGATGGCTCAAATACCAAGAACAATTAGACAAAAAAATGCTGTGGATCAGATAATTGTAGTCTGATTTGTGCAGCGGACAGGGTAAAGTTCCCCTACAGATTATCATCACATCCAACCATCAAACAAGATATCAAAGACAAAAACCCAGAGGAAACAACGTGTTTTAAGTATGAAACAACGCCAATGAAGTAAAAGGCTCAGAAGGATCCATTGGTAAGTTTTGCAATCAGAGAGAGAGAGAGAGATGAAACCCCTCTCTCAGAAAATAGGTAGTTCCAAACATCATTGCCTTTAAAACCCTGCCATGTCAGAACATCACATACCCACTTCAGATCAAAAGGATTTCAATTAGGAAAGCAAGGAGTTTAATGGCGGCTGTAGCTGCATCGAATTTGAAGGGCAACATAGGGGGACGCGACCCTCCAATCGTGAGAGCAGCAGAAACTGTAGGCCCTGTGCAAAAGGTAGCCTGTTATTTTGGATAAACAAAGCCCCCGTTGTCTGAACCAGAGCCATTAACAAAGCGCCGAACTGGAGCTACCAAATCAACAGAAATGTTTTTTTTTAAAAAAAGGTCCTTTTGTGAGAGAGAAAGATAAGGAGAGGATTTTGGGGATGTTGCCGGATTTTATGGCTGGGAACCAGAAGAAGCCCATCAAAATGGGATCTTTGACGTTGGGTTCCAAGCCATCTTCGTCCGGCGTTCCATTTGGGCTCCATGCGGCAGACGGGTCGCCATTGATTGGATGCAGGGATCCGGCACCTGCTGTTGACTCTGTTAAGGAGCCTTCTCTCCTCAATCATCCTACTTCCAAATCAAAATCATTCAGAAAAAAAAACTACGAAGTTGAAGCCCACAAAGAGGATCAGATCATCTAGGGGGGAAGACAAGCCTGGACTAGAAAACCAGAGACCAACAGACCGAGCATTTTAGAAGATTAGCTTTCCCGAGTCTCTCCCACTCGAGGATTACACAGATTAAAAAAAAAACGAATGAGAGAACAAGTACCACCACGTGAAAAATATGAGGCAACCTTAAGGTGAATGAAAAGGAGAAACCTGCCACAAAACCAGAATGATCGATCGAAGGAGAAGGCACATGGGCGAGGATTAGGGTTTCTGCATCCGCAACCCGTGGCTCATTGGGGGGTAGACGGCTAGGGTTTTCGTCCAGTTTTATAGCTGCTGGGGGAGAGGGAGATCTCCCTGTTTGGACACGTGTCAAGATCATACGGGTTTTCTTCGTGGGCTTGTATTACCTCTTCATGGGCCACCGTTGTGTGCCCGTAGGATCTGGGTAACCTACAGTCCTCATTGGTCTGGAATCTTCTCTTCCGTAAATATTAGAAATCTGCCAAAATTAAAAAGAGTCATCACATGAGAGAGGTAGATTTTGATGGTGCACATAATTTCCGTTCTCGGATAAAAATTAGTATGATATTTTACACTAAAGATATGATGTAATACACATTAATACACATCAACTATCATATAAATCATTATAATGCACCGTATTGAATCCTTAGTGTTGGTGAACTTTGATTTATTATATCACGTTAATACACCTGAGCATTTTGCACCATGTATCCTTAACATGGTTTGATAAATCGGGGCAAGACGGTCCGAATCGTCCTAGATCAGGTTGCTAAAATAGCAGAAATAAAATTACTATTTGATTAACAGTTTAAATTTGATAATTATAGCCCAGAGTCAAGTCCAAAGGAAAGACAACAAGTGTCAAGTACAGTCGACAGAAAAGCAAAGATGTACCAGAAGGTTGGGGGAAGCCCGACGAAGGTACCTATTGGCTACGACAACACACTAACTACCTTAGGCTTCGCGGAAGCAGAACGAACAACGACGACGGTGACCACCTGAAAAGCAGGGGTGAGCCTCGTGTCACCAGCTCAGTAGGGGTCACGCGCATCCCCACTGGAAAACACGCAGTAACATGCTAAAATAACAAGTAAACAACAGGTAAGCAACAGAAGTAGTAAAGCAGGAAGGATAAACTACGAAGCTGTAAAGAACGGGTAGCAGAAGTAGGGAACAAGCTAAGGGCAAAGGGAGCTAAATGGAAAAGGGAAAGAAGTCATACCAAATGAGCACGACTACCGAACTAATCTCGACCCCCAAAACTACTCCAATCAAACACTACACCAAACAAAGATAGAAGGGTGAACTTTAAATTAGGAAAAGTCAGAAGCTTATCGAACTGTCGACACGACGCCAGGCCCTAAACGAAGACCTGCAAGGGCAACAGACAAAGCCTAGACAGACAACGGCCAACATGACTAGAATGCCGTGCGCACTGTCCTATGCACGACCATAATGCCATGCATGTGACATGATGCTGACCTCGAGTGTAGCCGCAAGAGGGCTGACCCAGAAGGTCACAACGCGCAGAAAACACGAAGAGTCACATACCACGTGACAAAGCAACCCCTCACTAGAAGAAAGGCCAGACGCGTCTACTGAGCCAACGCCTAGGAAGGTGAAATCTCAGTTACGCTCTGGAATGAACTAGGAACAGAACTATCATATCGAGAACTAGTCAGGGTCACGCCCATCGACGTGAGTCCAAAGCCCCTAACCACATGTGCACACACTGGCCGTAGACCACTAAGCCAGGCCTCTAGCTAGTTTTATCCCTCCGCGGATGCTACGGTCGAGGGCAACAGTACTGCCAAATCAGGAGCCCACGGAAACTAGCTTAAAAATCGCATATCGGGAAAGTGCCCCGCTACAAGAGCCGTCACGCCAAAGCGTGCCGTAAGGCGACAACTTGTGAAGGCTCACGAAACATAGACTCCGAAACACGAGTGCTAAAGTATAGATAGGCTAATCATGCACTGTCACCCATACTATAAAGCACCAATGGCGGTATAGTAAACTACCGATAGAGTCAGGACAAGGCAACAAGACCTACTAGCGTAACGATCCTCGAGTCACCAGACTCTCGGCCAAGATCGTTGCTCACAGCGGAACAACTGCCAATCAGTCTAATCCTAAGTCAAAGAAAATGACTCTCCGATGAAATGACTCACGGAGACTTGAGGGAACACCGAGAACCCTCAGCACACTTGGACACGTAAATTGAGATAAGATGATATCTCAAGGCATCCAGAAACACAGCCTCAAATTGGACAAGCTGTCGAGACAAACACAAGGTCGCCTGTCAACCCATGGTCTCACCAGGTTGACTGGAACCAGACATGACACACACATACAGATACACACACAAAATGCACAAGCACTCCTGGCTGTCCCATCATGGTCACTGCCCTCATAGGATGTCATCAGAAACCCACGGGTCATGGGCAACCCACGAGATCAAGCCAAGACAAGCAAAAACTAGAGTGGTGGATGACAATAGCGCTCTGGGCAAAGCGAACTATCACTCAACTGCTAGGTGAACCCGACAGTCAAGAGGCAACCGCTACGCAACTAGAGGCAATGACACTGGCACTTTTTGATTGAGTCGTTAGGGTACCATCGTAGTCAAGGAAAAGACCACACCTAGTCACCTAAAATGACCGATCCAGAAACTACTGACAAACAGACGCCGCCCTAGAACACAACCTAAGACTGTCCAACGCATAGAACAGAACGACGACCATCACGGCCAATAATAGAACCATAACGTACCAGTATAGGGGTGTTACCTACTCTAACACACCAGAGAAGTGGCGTCAGGGTAAGAGGATCAGAAATCCAATGCAGACCATGTAACACACCAGAACAGGTGCGCCACACCAATATAACGCATCAGGACGGGGCGTTATGGCCAACAGAACAAAACTCAAATGAAGGGCATGTAACGGACCTCCATAGGCACGTTACACAAGCCTAATGCACTAGGACACGGGCGTTATGGCCAACAGACCCAAAACCACTCATCACGGACAGAACAACATATAACAGACCAGGCTGAGTGGTGCGAACACCAGAGCGAGAGAGAACCATGAACCGACGAGCCGTTGGTACCGTATGCAGAGCAGCACTCGAGCTACATCGGCTTCCCTCTGGCTTGGAGACAGCCTGGAGTCCCCCTCTTGAGTCTTAGTATTTATAGTATTTATGGGGATTTTACTTGTGTGTAATGTGTGTTTATTTGGTTTTATTCGGATGTAATTCAGATTGTAATAGGGGTTTATTTGTAATTTGGGACCACCTGGGTCCACGGGCCCCCACCTCTTCTCCCATTGGTCCACCTTTACCCTAGGGCCCATGTGAGGTTGGTCAAAGTCCTAGGTGGATATCCTTTCCTTCATGGAGAAGGCAAGGAGACATGGGAGCTTCAAAGTCAACCTTCTCTCCCTCTTTTAAGGAGTCTTGTTCCAAGGGACGCCCCCCCATGTAAATGGTTGTTTTTTTTATTTTTTGGGTCAAAATTTACAGGGATGATGTGAAACCACTCCTTGGACCTAGCAAGCAAACACGAACCGAATGGTAGACTCACTCAGGTAGGTTCACCCGTGTCATGCACACCCGGGTCTGTAGGTGGACCGACGATGAGGATGAGGGTCCAAGGTTGGTCCTTGAGGTTCCAAGGGTATGGCCAGCTAGGGATGAACTCCCGATGGGCCAAGGATGCCCAATTTCAAGGGCGGCCGGCACGGCGAGGGCATGGGTTGTAGGGTTGCTCTCTCAACTCTCTCTCCACAGTGGTCGCTCAATTTGATGGAAAGTTGGAACGAGCACTCTCTCACCATCGACGACGCAACTAGAGATAGTACTACGCTGAGCAAAGGAAAGAAAAACCAGTAGAGGAGAGCGGCCCGAAGCTCACCTGATCAGCATGAAGACGTTGATCCCGACCGGAGACGAAGGTGAGCGGGGAGACGTGGGTATGCACCCACACGCCGCGTCGATGTAGCTTCGGAAGGTGACCTGTTGTTACTTGTACTACACCTCACACAGGAGGGTTGGACAAGGGGTGGGGAACTTTGGATTACATCAAAAGTACCTCCACACAGGGAGGGGCGCTAAGCCGGCCAGGTGGGGTGGGGAGATTAGATAAAACTAGTGCCTGGTGAGCACTTCTTCGGTTCTGTCCAGGTCTGGGACTGTAGGACAGTGAGTTACTGTAGTCGCCATTATGCACTCCACTAAACTCGAAAGTCACTAGGGCAGGTGCCAAATCATCGTTGATGGGCCCTGGTATGCTGGTGAATTTCTGTGGATGGACTTGTCATCACCACCGGCCGGGGTGGCTCTTAGAACAGGCTCTCTGTGCTCTGGCTCAGGCTGATCCCAGGGTGTAACAGTAGCTGGTTGTAGCCGCCACAATCGCTCCTGAAGTCCAATCATAACTGGACCAAGTCTAGGATGACCGTGGATAAGTCTTCTTCGAGCAACAACCAGGGGGAGCACCAGACGATGTCAGGGCAGTGAGGAGGAGCCCGTTGAGTGAGGGGGGGTCAGGTCAGGTCTAGAGTGACCTGTTCTGCGCACCTGGGGGAAGAAAATTGGAAGATGCTCCTCCGGATGTGGAACTAGATGACGCTTTTTGATGATGGGCGCTAACTGGTGGTAGAAGTCCTCGGCCAAGCGGCGCCTTCAGAAGTTGTGAGATGCGACCGTGGGAGCTCTAGGAAGTTGTCTCAGGTCACCAGCTGGTCCTAATCTACGCAGTCGAGGGAGAATGAGTCCTCCAGGCAGCAGGGATATCAGATGCTGGCAAGACCACCACAGATGCGAAGCCTTCTCGACGAGCTTTCCGTCAATATATAGTGCACCTCCGGTTGATGCCGAACAACTCAGAAACAGCTTCTGCAAGTTGAGCTTCTTCTGCTACCCACGAACTGAGTAGAGCAAAGAAGGATCTTAATGCATGTGGGGGTGGTTTGAAGTGGAGGGAATGGCTAGGGGAGAAAGAGCTTGCTGGCAGTGGTTGTGGGAGATGTGGAGTAGGGTGTACCATGGAAGAAGGGTGAAGGAAGGTTAGGGGGGCGCAGATGGTGTGTGGGAGAGGAGTGGGTGGTGGGGGAAGGTGGAATGGTTGGGTCCTCTCTTGGAATGAGTGGGGAGAGGGCTATAGTGGCGTGGCAGAAAGGGGTGGGTTCTCCTTTGGTTTGAGTGGGGGGGTTAATGGGGGGCCTAGGGAATGGGAAGGGTTGCATTGATTGGGATTTGATTTATAAACATGTAATTTTTGATTTACAAAAAAGCTTTTTAAGTACGAAAACTCTTTTCTGTTCTTTTAAGGTGAATCAGCCATTTACAATGAATTCGGGCAAGAGTGCTGTGCTCCCATCTAATTATGATTGGGATATCTCTTCCTGGATATGCTTTCCAAAGGCAGGCAAGGTATCAATCACCGGTACCCGTACTTCTAAAATTGTGCACAATGAACAGAACTATGTATCAGGCAAAGTGTCTCCCTGCACAATCCATGCAAAGGAAGTGATCCATAAAATTAAACATTTTGATTTACATAAATTCCCTGGAATCAAGTCAAGGGCACTTACAGGAATGCTGTACGTGTTACCACAAGTTTCAGAATATATTTTTTTGAATAAACAAAAGAACGTGGTTATAACCACATGCTATATAATCTTCAGAGCGAGAGGATTTTTAACGCTAGATAACTAATTCTGAACCCGTGTCTTTGGTATAACGTGAATTGAAATGAGGTTTAATGACATCAATTAGAGAAACCAGCTTTTTTTGTTGCGATTCCGACCTTGATCTGAAAAATGAAACATTTTCATAAAGACCAAGAAAATAGTAACAACGATCATCATAAAATCCAAAATACAGGAGCTCAAGTAATCATCAAATGAGAAATCATATACAAAGTAAAAGCATAGAAATTGCTTACAGACTACCTTTTGTCCACTAGGTCAGGTTTGTTGCCAACAAGGACAATGATGACATCACAGCCCCTCTTTATGCGAAGCTCCTCTATCCCCTTTGAAGTGTTCAAAAATGACTATCGCCCTACATTGCAAATAAATATGTTTTGGATGCAGCACAATAAAAGATTAAAAAAGTGTTCAAAGATAAGTGCATGCAAAATAGGGGAAACTGAAACTCATAGCACACTTGTACAAAAGGAACCATATTGTACAGATGATCACCTGCAAGACAAAGAAAATAAACTATTTTTTCATGTAATGATACTTAATATGCTTGATTAGCACCATCAAGCAAATGTTATTTTCTGGCTGGAAGACTCTGCACATAGATTTGTATGCCCACTTGTCTGTTAGCTCATGCAGGGAAAAGCATGAATTGAAGGGCAAAGTTCTCCAGATAATCTTGTTCATCTTCAAATATTTTAGAATTCATGACACTGAAAGTTGATAATAAAGTAGGGACTGAAAAATATGCTAATTTTCTACTTACTTGCAACATCATATATAATGATAGCGACAGATGAATCCCTAATGTAGCTTGGAATGAGACTCCTGAATCTTTCCTATCCTGCTGTATCCCTATAATAAATAAGCTTATAATCAATGAAGTAACAAGTTATTGTGTGACACCTCTATTTATTTCTAAAATTGATAATCCCCACCAGGGGCAGGTTAAGAAAAAATTTCAACTATGTTGTCCGTAACAGAGTATGACTCAACATTATTATAGTGGGAATGAAATATGAGATTTTTCAAAAAAAAGGAAAAACAATAATTACACTAGGAGCATAAAGAGGCTGACATGATTTAATTATTGAATGTTGCAGTTTTAACTGCAATTGTGAGAGTATTCAATAGAGATGACAAGTAAGGGGCATTCACACTAATGTACTCCCATACAACCACAACAGCTACATCTTTCATGCTCACAAATGGAAATATACAAATTTAGACAAGAAACAGTTTCTAATTGGCATGACCTACTGAAACAAACTAAGATAAAATAATATGACAGATTCTTATCTTTTAGAAATTGCTAGAATCATATGAGCAGACTTTATTGCTCCACCCTATGCATTATACTACACAACGTATGCTAGCCATTAATATAAGTAGCTACTGCAATTAAAGTGATCCTTTATCTCACTAGCACAAAAGCACTTTTGGTTTCTCTCAGCTAGCATAGAAACACTTCTTCAAGCAATCAATAACATCAAGCATGGAGCATGTGGGCATGTCATCTTAACAATGCAAAGATAAAGCAAGGAGGAAATGAAACACACACCGGGGCGTGGAGCAAAGGGATAAAAAGAAAACACACACCATAGGTGTGGAGTAACTAAAAGCAAAGGAAGAAATAGAAGATATGATGACAAATACCCAAGAAGGAAAGATGTGATCGCCACCAAAGTAAATAATGCAGATAAAGTACACTACGTACCTTGAAAAGAGTCGAGTGAAGCACACCCACCCACGGGAGAGAACAACCAGGTGTTGCAGAGGCAAACAGTCCTCAGACGACCGCTAAGAGAACATAAACGGTCCAACGATAGACCGCCAAAGATCCCAAAATGGTCTTCCCAATGGCCACTAGATGCACCCAGAATAATGACATGGAATTTGGATCTCCACCCCTCCTGGCCAGCCAGAATAGTTGGGCCTTGTGTGGTGAGCTCTGTAATCTTGCAAAAGAGTGTAGACACAAAAAAAGTAACCCCATTAGTCCTTGGACAAGTGTAGTACCTATAGTGCAATTAAACTAAGATGCATAAAAGGAGGGGTGAATACCTGGGGGTTGTTGATTTTTTAACCCCTGTGGGGTGTGAAAAAGAGTAGGAGGATGTTTGAAAATGTGATGGGAGTGCAGAAGAACGTGGGAGAAGAAGAGGGAAAATGCTATGATGATGAAAAGGAAGACTAAACTTAAGAAAAGAAAAGACACAAAGACAACTAATGGAACTTGATACTCCCTGGACCAGATGACTTATGGTCGCAGAAATGACTTTTCCTTGGTTGGTAGTCACTCCAGAACACAGTAGCACTTCGTTGCAAGCTCCAGAAATCTCCTCCTCAAGTTATGAAGTCAATGGTTCTATTTATACACCCCCAAACCCTAGGTCGAGTTGAAGAGAAAATCAGCACAAAAATAGGCCTGAGCCTAGCAAACTCTTGAAGATAATACTCCCAAGAGTCCATAGAAACAAACAGAAGCTTCTGAGGATAAATACTCAGAGAGAAATCATCAAATCATGGGCTCTAGTTCGGCCATGGTGAAACAGAGGATGAACAGACAGAGCAGGACTCTCTATCTGCATTGACGGTCTTGCGATAGACCGCAAGGCTTAAAAAAATGGTCGAAAGATAGACCACAAGTCTCAATGGATCAAAAAAGATAAGACCAAAGAGACCTAACGGGACTCTCTGCACCCTAGCGGTCTACCAAAGGATCGCTAAAGCCCACTAACGGTCACGCGATAGACTGTTAGGGCGGATTATCCACTAAAAGATAAGGCCAACGGGAAAAAGATAAGATTACAGGACTCCCTGCCTCCCTAGAGGTCTACCAAAGGACCACTAACTCACTCTAACAGTCATTCATCAGACCGCTAGGGTAGGTGAACGTGGCAAAAAGAGAGAAAGCTTACTAAGCTCAAAAACGTGATGAAGAGACAAGGAACTAGGCCCAACCAGAGAGAGCAACCCATAAAATAAGCCCAAAAGTGACCAACATGGCCTAGTAATCAGTGAATAACTTGGGACATCATAAAATTAGATAAGAAAATGACCCAACTCATTGGTCATAAAACGGGTGTCAACAGATGTCCCTCCTTAACATCCTCTTTGCAGGGGAGTGAGCGGAGGTGAAGTGAAAGTAAAATGGAACATAGAGATGAAGCGGAAGCACAGGGGAGCAGACTGAAAAGAGGGCGTTAAGGTAAACGACACCCGTTCTTAACCAATGAGTGACTGGAATCTTCTGAAAAACTCCAAACCAATCACAAGGAACTACTAAACTGAATGAAAAATGCCTGGAGGAACTAACAACTAAAGGAAATAAAAAGACGACCAACCTCCTCACTGGAACGCACAACTGATAGGCGATCGGAGCAAACAAAAAAGAGACGAGCACTAAATTATTAACTTCTCCCTATTTAGGATCTTGCCCCCCTCTCTTTTTAATACTCCCTATACTTTTCTTTAATTTTCTTTTTACTCACTTCCCACGGATAAAAGGGCCTACGTTCCTCTCTCTCTCTCTCTCTCTCGGGAGGAACTAACTCACGCATCCCTCTCTCTCTTTCTTCCTCTCTCTCCCTCCTGCGTAGATCTCTCTCTCTCTCTCTATTCTTCTCTCTCTCTCTCCCTCCACGGATCGCTCTCTCCCTCCGACCACCGCGACCCTCCTCCGCCGAGGTCCCTTTGCACACCCCGTCGGCGAACACCCCACCTCCTCCTCCGACTGTCGCTGTCGCCCTCTCCCCTCACCCCAGCCACCACCGCGCCCCTCACCTCCACCACCTCCCCGGCAAACCTCCCCCTCCGCAACTCAGCTCCCCGCCGTCGACGACCCCCCTCCCGCCCTCACAGGTCCCGTCGCAATCGGACATTGGAGGGCACCGTACCGACCCCAACAAAAAGATTGTGTAGTTCTGCCCAACACGGCAGACTACTGGGTTCTGCGCGGGCCAATCCCCACCGCCAACCAGCGGCACCCGCCGCCCCCTACCGATGACCGCCACGCCTCTGGAGGTCATCCCTAGGAGGTCATCCTCCTTCAAGACCGACTGTGACCAGCCTGGTGACACCCTCCAACTGATGTCCTCTCTGGATCGCCTTGCTGTCCTATCGGCCAGCCAGTGCGTCGCAGTGATCCCCAGATCGCTTCCCCTCCCCACAATCCCCTATCCTGCGTAAGGGTAGTGTTGTATGCCCCATCCCCTCATTCCCCCTCCCTGTGTGGAGGTTTATCATTGGTTGTACCCACAGGTCTTCCCGGAAGTGACATCGACACAGCGTGTCTGTCGAGTGCACACGCTCCCCGGCTCGCCCTCGTCTCTGATCGATGCCAGTCTTTTAAGACTCAGCGAGGTATATCTGAATCTTCACTCCTTGGATGGTGCTATCCTAGTATCTTTTTAGCACTCACACTAAAGGTGAGAGAGAGCTCGTTCCAAATTTCCTGATCATTGAGTGCCGAGCACAGCCGAGTGAGAGAGTGCCACCAGCCCCGCACTCGAGTGCTGGCTCTGCCCCGGCTCAGTCGGGTGACCTTTAGACCTCTGTTCTGTCCTCCTCATACCTCTCTTTGTGGCTCCAACCGTGTAGGCTGCCCATGGGTCACCATCCATCCCCACCGTTGCTGGATCACCATGGAATTTGTGTGACACATGTGGTCAATCTGCTACCATTTCGGGTGAGTGGCTCGGGAGTTGCTTGCTTTTCTATAGGTCCCAGGGCATCCCGTAGGTCATCCCAAACCAAGTTTTCAGCTTGCTCCTGCGAGTCAAGTCCTAGGTCAAAGTCGTTGTTTCCATGCATGTGTCCTTGAGTTTATGCTTCACTATCTAGTCTGCCCCCTCGCTGTCTGGTTAGTTAGATCTATCCAGTCCTGACCAGCGTGTCAGATTCCCCTCCACATTGTGACTCTTTCTTCTGACTTTTCTTAATCCTCATGATTAGGAGGCTTTTGCTGGGATTTTGTGATGATGCGGTGAGCTACCGACACTTGCCCTTGCTCGAGGACCTGAGCAGAGTAGGGGGATATGCGTGGCGAGCAGCAGTGCTGGCCCACTTGTTTGATAGCCTGACGATCTCTGGATGATAGGCTTCCCTCAGCAGCTTCTACCCTTTGATCCAGGCAATGCACCCTAAACTCAAATATTGAATTATTTCATTTATGCATTTATGCAATTTTTTCTTTCATGATTATCTGTGCTTACTCTTATATTTTTAGGTGTGAAGCTACCTTTATCTACCCTCCCATAGCCGCGAGATAGAGGTTCGACCTGTTGTGTCCCCTAGGGCACAAGTATACTATATATTGGATGATAGCAACTCAGCATTCAAACTCAAAAACCTCTTACCCAATCTAATGATCGGATAGAACATTACATATGATTGCGACTGGGCACCATCATACATAGTCGATTCCCAGAGCGAGGGCGAGGGGCAATAGATAAATGTGAAAGAAAATCGACCAGCATCGGGCTCATCTCATCGCTCGGATTATTACAAAGTCACACGCGAAGAAGTTTTCTAAGAGGAGGGAGGGAGAAGGCACAGGCGAGACTCCGCCACCCACCTCTATTTATGGCAGCGAAACAGAGTATCAAAAATCGACTCTCCTCCCCGACTCTGGGCGCTCTCTGTAGATAGATGGGGTGGACCTGGGAAGGACGACGGAGCTTTGGCTCACTCTCAGAAAGCCTACTTCTTCCTCGAGCTGCTTTCTCTTCTCTCTTTCTTTTTGCTTCTTGCCTCGACTTCCCCCCTTTCTTCTTCGGAGATGATTGGTTTAAATAATTGCTCATTGGCGTGACTCTGCCCGGCGTGGAGAAGACATGCCGAAGAGGAGTCAAGTTGGTTTTGCGCGCCGGGAAAGATGGCACCGAAGAAGTGGGCGAGCAGATTTAGGGGTCGCGTCGGGTTAACCCCGTCTATCGCGTCCGTTGGACATGGGTCAGACAGTGGGCCCCGGACTGGCTCTGAGAGTTACTATGATCCTTCATCTCGCCACGATCTTATAAGACCACGATGGGAAGTCTTGATAAAGCTTTCAGGCCGCCAGGTAGCCGCTTTAGGAGCCTCGTGCATCTTTAATTCAAACACGTGGGTTTTCCATTGACACGGCCTTCAGCACTACGGTATGTGCTGCTGGCTCGGCTTGACTTGTGTTTGTGGCTTTCTCGGGGAGTGGGATACTACCCGGGGTGCTTTCACCTTAACTTGGTGGTCATTCAGTCACTAACAGACCTAATTTGTTGAGAAGTCATACCCGTGCCATGTCATCCGAGTTTTCTCCTGACGGAGCCTTCGGTCCCCTACTTTGAAGGGCCAAAGATGTTCTATCACCTTAGGAGGACTTTTCTTTCAGGTGGCAGACCATCGGGTATATCATTGTCTTTGGTCGGACAACAAATATCATTTATGCGACATGACCAAGTCGATACCAGTTCATTGGGCAGGCCTGATGACACTGCTAGTTTGTTGTGAATTCTTCTCGATTCTCCTGAGGTGAAGTCCCTGGTGTTCATGCCGGGTGACCTGAGGTTCTGGCAGCTCGAAAAGGCTTTGGTGTATTGGTTTCTTTCTGCTTCTTTGCTTTAGTGGGTCGCATCATTGTTATCATTTAGGCTTGATCGCCATCGAGCATATTTTGAGTGTCACCAAATGCCCCCCAGCCACGGGTGCTGCGAGCAAGGCACGAGCGATGCGGGATCAGCGGATGAACTCTGACTGGGTAATTTCTTTGTCTGACTGGTAGAGACCCATGATGGCTCTTAAACCGACGTGGTGGCTAATCCGACGCGGCTAGGGTATTGGTTAATTTGGCACGCCCTTTCCTGACGTGCCATTTGGAATGGGGAGGGGTTAATACGGCACGCTATTTAGCGCGCCGGATTAACCCAAGAGGGCCCTCCCTATAAAACCCTTTTCCTTTATTTTTTTCTTCACCATTCTTCATTTGCATCGACCCTTTCTCTCTCCTCTCTTCCTTCTCCCCGTGAGGCTGAGCGACCCCTGGTGGTGGCGTCCTTTAAGTTGGTGAGGGAGAGTCTTTGCTGTTCAGGATTTGAATCCCTCTTTTCGGACCCCAAGAGGCTCCTAGTAGGGCTTTCCCTCAGAGCTATTCCCCTGGGTGTTCCATTTTGGCCTCGGGGTGACACCCACGGCCTGTTTTAGGGACCGTTCCCTTGGTGGACGCGTTCCCGCTTCTTTCTGGCAATCTCCCGAGCAGGGAAGAGACTGTCAAAATTTCATCAGAAATTTTGTTCAATGAAGGCTGCGTTAACGCAGTGTGTCTACGGCGTTGACGCATTGATGCCTTTTTCTTCATTCTTCAACAGCACCTGCGCTTTGCTGCGTTCAATCAGAGAAGCAACTGTAATGTCTTCTCGATCACGACCCACGACCCGGGCGTCTCACCCACCACCTGGGTCGGGTCGAGATGTGCGGGTCGAGACATCCCGGACCGAGATGTCAAATCTCACTTGTGTTCTCTTGGCTCAGTTAATTATTTGAGGGAAGATAAAAAAGTGTTTTCACAATTTTAGAGTAATTATTTTTAGCTTCTAAATAAAAAATGGACGGACATTGTAACTTCTTCAATGAGAGTGAAAAGGACACTATTATTAAGAAATGTTTTTAATCTTTGTAAGCTATATCCCTATTCTCACTTTATTGCAGTGAAGGCTGAGATTATATATAACTAATTCCAACTATAAGTTAATTTCTCCAATATTAATTATTCACGCCCTACGGCACGTAGCCACATATACGATGAGAATGCGCAAGGAATTAAGTTACATATACGCCTGACTGACGATCACACCAAACGCCAAAAGGAATGATCAGTTCACGTCTACAATAAAATTCATCGGCTATCTAACTCATGTTAAATATCCCATTGAAGAGATATGGGGGGATCATACTCTTTTTAAATCTTTTATTAAAGATTTTGTTATCTTCCAAATTCAATAATCACATCTAAACTAATCATGAATTTACAAAATAACTAGGCACAATTTAATTATATTCGTACCATGCATAGTATGCATTAAGTATTACTCATATTTTATTGGACTGGTTGAATATGATAAACTGACCAATTGCTCAACCCTAACCCGTGCCGGGAGTTAACTCGACCCAACTCGATCATATGTTAAATTGAGACTTCTTTTCTTTTCTAAGATGAGAAACTTTGGTATAACTCAGGTCCACGCAGAGTGTATGAGAGATCTGGATTCAATCTCCGTAGACGCCCAACTCAACACATCTCTTATTCTCCGAGATTAACAATTGTTAAGCCCACTTCTCTTGAGGATTAAATGTGTGTAAAATAAATTCCCTCCTCTAGAGTCAAACTTGAGACCTCCCTACCATGAAGCGGGGTGTATACCAGTCAACTCACTCGGAGTCCCCATAACTTGATCTAAATATTGCTCCATCTTCGCTTAACCTAACTTGGCCATGCATTAGATGGGTTGATGGGGATGATGAGTTGAGTTGACTAGAGCAAGTTTCAATTGACGACCCAACGTTGTAGTCTTAGGCTACGTTTGGCATCTCAATGGAGAGAGATTCCAATCATTGGAATCTCCCGACATGAGATAAATTTTATCAGATAGTTTCAAGTGCACGTGGATTTTGGTGCAAGGTAGATTTTCACAAGTGAGAGAATGAGACACAAGAGGAGTGCGGGAAAAAATGTCTGCAAAGTGGGTCTGAGCTGGATTTTGTGCAGGCAAAATAGATTATCCATTGAAATGTCATCGGAGGGTTTCACTGTCTGGACAAAATAAACCTAAAAAGTATAAAAGTAAAAGATATAATCATAAATCACATATCTGACACATCCTCACGTCCTATCATCCACTGTCATAATTCAAATTATCAAAATTTTACCCCCCTCTGTTGAGATGTCAAACGAAGCCTTAACACAAGTGTCTCCCATATGTACTCAAACTTTTCATATAAAAAAATATGTCTAATATTGACGTCATTAGTGTCAACTCCGTGTCGATCTCACACCATCAAAGTCAATTGCTTTCTTGAAATGGCGATACTTTATTCAAGTCTTCTATGTCTCCCTTCATTCCAAGTGGATTAGATGTTCTGTGTCTGTCGATACCCTCGAATCGAAAAACACATGCTAATTTTTGGCACGTTTGTGAACGGCTATGCCCCTGGGATCTCGAGGATTCGGTCCGCGCATTGCTTGCTTATTAGGTCCGAGGGTCTTTGGTCTTGTGGCTATCACCCCCAAGGTGGTGTCACATCAGTTACTTTGTTGAACTGAATTGTCTATTCTGGTCAGCTCATCATGCAACCATGTCTGCAAGATACTGGCTTCAGTGGACACAGTGGCCAGAGTGCCCACAAGCCTATTAAATCTACTGGCGACATGATCTAAATTTTCCTGTTGCTTGATAAACTTGCTTTTCATTTGCTATTCCAACCTTTTCAGCCTCAGATCCAAGTGGCTGGTTGCCTAAGACATGGATGTTTGAAAGGAAGAGAAGTGAGTGGTTAATGTGGTAAGTTGTGAAGAAATTTGCACAAGCATGTCAGATGGAATAGATTGAGATGATGGTGGAATAGTGGAGGTAGAAGCATGAGGATGTGGTTGAGGAGGAGTAGAACTGGATGGATTTTTAGAGGCATCTATCTGTGGTTCCCAAGGGGCCATTCCAAGAAAAGTGGAATCAATAGCAGCTAAATTTTGACTATGGAATTGTAAAGGAACATTTTTGGCCATCAAGATTTCAGGTTGAGTCTGTGGTGGCTCAGAGGATTTTCCTTTGGCAGAGGATAAGGTTCGAGTTACTTGGTCACCCTCCTTTTTGTATCCCATGACTGTAGTGGCATATTGAAGTGTATAGACATTTCGTTTAGGAATGACAATGCATTCTTCATTGGCCAAAGGTATATGAGCGGCTTCAAGAATGGCTATAATATGAGGAGCGAAAGGAAAAGACTTTTCTGGGTTGTGCATTATGAAGGTGAAGCTATTGATAATCAAGTGAGGCAAGCACACTTGCTGCCTAGACAACAACCCATGTAGAAGAAACAAATGTACGCAACTGACTTATCCCCTACCACCACCTCTTGGCTGAAGGATGGTGGTGATCATATGGTGGAGGAGGAGATGAAAATTTAACCCTTTTAGATGCTCATTTTATTCTATCCATCTCTTAGTTTCAGCTTTCAATTTCTTGTTCTCCTCCTTTAGTATATCATCATCGAACAGAATGTCAGTTAAGAAATTGACATTTTCATGCTGATTATCATATTCAAGTTTTTCGATATTTTCTTGAAGCTTTAAGTTGACAGCACTAACAGCTTCAAGCTTTTCAGTGATCACCTGACTTTCAGTTTCAAGATTAATTAGCCGTTGTTCAGATTCCTGACATTGTTGTTTGAATTTTTCTTTTTCAGCTTTAACTTGGTCAAGTTCAGAAGTGATAGCATCAAGATTCGACAATTGTCTCCTGAAGATTTCATTTTCAGTTTTCAATATCTCAATGCTTCCACCACTAGATTTAAGATCCTCTAGACAAACTAACTTCCTTTTTAGGCTTTTATTCTTTTTCCTCAGTTTTTCATGAGATGCTAACAACTTGGCATATGCATCAGCCCAATCCTCTAAAGTGAACGTCTCAAACGGATTTACCTCTTTAGCATCTTCAAACACATCTTGATCACTGTTGATGTCGTTTTCATTGACCATCAAGCAGATGTCAACAGATTCCTCGTAGTCTTCCTTCAATTTGTTCATAATGTCTTTAGCGGACCTGATGCTTGTAACAAATGGAAATGAAAAGGTCAGCATCAACAGTCCTTCTTAGAATACAGAGAGCCCTCAAAGAACCACCAGGAGTTACTACAGATCGTTGGATCTGTATAGCCAGTAACCTGCTCTGATACCAATTGATAGACAAAGTGAATCCGGCTAGAGAATCCAGAAGGGGGGGGGGTGAATGGATCCTCTTACGAAAATGCCCGAATTAAAAAAAAATTGAACCGACAAAGCTAGAGAACACAGACACGATAGATCAACCTGTAATTCTCATGAGAGATTTTCTCATGCACCTAACAAGCATACTCAGCCAGCAAAGAAGTCATTCAACGTTCCTAGGCATTCAACCAGCAAATAGCGCACAAATAGCAGACCACGAAGAACACCAAAGCTTTTAGGTGGTTCGGTCCACAGACCTACATCCACCCCACACTCAAACCTGAGTGTGGCTCCACTGCTGCGCAACACAGCTTGCGATTGCTGAGCGTTACAGCTTGGCTTACACACTGCTGCCTAACAGCTTGCCCAGAGGAACAGACTCCTCTCTTCCTCCACCAAGGAGGGCACCTACTAGTTTCACGTAGTCACCAGCAACCGGAGACCCAAAGTCTCCCTTCCTCCAGACCGGAGGGAACCCACAGATGACTCAATGTCACCTGCTAAACCCAGAGAGAAATCTCCCTTCCTCTGATGCCCAGAGGGAAATCCACAGATGACGCAAGGTCACCTGCAAGACCCGAAGAATAATCTCCCTTCCTCTGATGCCCAGAGGGAAACCCATAGACGACACAAGGTCTCCTACAAGACCCGGAGACAAATCTCCCTTCTCCTGTGACCACAGGAGGACCCTGACCTCACAACCGGAGGATTAGAAAAACACAACGAATGATAAAACAAAAACTGACCAACACCATGAAAAAACCAATGTAGCTCTTAAGGAGCGGATCTGGATTGGACTGGATCCAAAATAGCTGATGAACCAAATAATCAGGCAGACTCACGAACTCTCCTTCTCTCTTTCTTCCTCAGACTTCTTCTACTGGGTCTCTACTACAATCTGCTATCACCTCCCAAATTACTCTCCCTATTTCCTTCCTTCTCTCTGCCTCTCCTTTTCTTGTCTGATCACCCTTCTTTTTCTACCGTCTTCTATAACTTTCTCACTTGTATCTGCCTTGTCTTCTTCATCATTCATTAATCTTTCACAGTGATGGAATGTATATATATATAAGGCTTCAGTGATGAACCATCAGAATCACGCCCCAGGCGTGTGGAGGGAACTTTCTGCCAGGAAGCTTCACGAAGATCTTGGCCACGTGTCAGGGTCTCCGCATCTAGGATCACGTGCCCCCTTCCTCAGACTTCATGAGCACAGTAGCTCCCTTCCATTGGACTCTGTCTCTATGTGAGAAGAAAGAAGATGTACAGACTTAAAATTCATAGCGCATAAACGAAATGTGCATGGAGTCAGATGTTCAAGAAAGAATGCTGCAAAGGCTTAAGATGCAATAGAAAAAGTTATATGCACAGACTACGATCGAAAAAGCATGCACAGACTCAATTGAGAAAGAGGATGCACAGACTTAGTTAGATATCATAAATACATGCATGGGGTTTGTGAAGACGTGCAAAGACTTGGTAACATGCACAGACTTAAAGCTGCTCGAACTTGGTATGCACAGGACTGTTCATCCACGAACTTGTTTTGATCGTGCACTGAGTTAAATGCATGGAAGCTAAAAAATGCACGGATGCACAATGTGCACGGATGTGCAATGTGCATGGATGCAGTGCCCCTACTAAGTCCAAAACATGCATAGACACATGTTTTAAAATGAAACACGATCCTGCATTGGTTGAACCAAGTGCATGGACTTTGTGAAGCTGAGACAAAAACATACACTGATGCATGTTTCGAATAAATCATACACAAACTCATGTTTCAGAGAAACATGCACGGGCACTAGTTCTAAAGTGAAACAAGCACGGACTTGATGCTTGAGCAGAAACATGTATGGACGCAATGCAAACATGCACGAACTAGAAGACAGAAAGTGCATGAACTCTAAAGAGATGCATGGACTTTAACAAGAGTGTGCACGGACTTAACAAGAGTAGCACGGACTTGGAAGAGCTTGCACAGACTTAAAGCAAGTAATGTGCACGGACCTGTTTAAGGCATCCACGGACTTAGAAGAGTGTGCACAGACTTAAAGTGTGGTTCGTGCATCAAATGCACAGACCATGCATGGACTCTATGTAGCTATGGCAGATGTGCTCTGACCTTGCTACAGTGCATGCTCTGACATGGATTCAGTCTAGGTCTGTATATGCATGGACTCAACTTTGCACAGCTTAAAGAGTACCTAAAAGACGATAGCAACAACAGCAACAATGACACAAAGAGTAAGAATGAAACACAAGCACTATAATGCATTTAGCAGATATGACATAGAAGCCGTAAGAAAAACCATGGGAACGACCATAAGAGGTGATTAACGTAGAAACCATGTGATTGACTCATAGTGTGTGGCATCATCAAAACCAAAACCCTAGGGATGCAACATGAGTTGGTTGAGTAGTCTACTTCGGGTTCTCCAAATAAAGTGATGCATCAAGTAGATGACACTCAAACACCTCAAAGGGGTGTAAGTCAGCCAAGATTCTTTCTTCCTTTCCATCTTGGGGGCACTTAATGCATTGGTGTAAAGTTGACAGCACCACCCAGTTCTGATGCAGCCATGGCCGGTCTAGCAACGCCTTGTATGAGGTATCAGCATTGATGACGTGGAATTGTAGCTTAGTGGTGAAGTCTCCTAGTGAAAGCTTGAACTCCACTACACCCATGGGGGCTTCAAATTTCTGGTTAAAACCAGTAGTCTTCATATCCCTGACCTCGAATACACAGGAAGAAAGGTTTAAGCATCGATTAAGGCAAAAGGCCAGAATCGACAAGAGAATACAGCGGCTCAGGCACAAAGTCATTCACCGAGATGCATATTTTCATTGATGTGGGGTTTAACATCAACGCAAAGGATAAAAGGTTTAAACATTGATGAAGATGAAAGGTCAGAATCGATGAAAGAGTATAGCGGCTTGGGAACAAAGTCGTTCGCCGAAATACGTATTTTCATTGATGTGGGTTTAACATCAACGCAAAGGAGAAAAAAATGTTTAAGCATCGATTAAGATGAAAGTTCAGAATTGACTAAAGAGTATAGCGGCTTGGGCATGAGGCCGTTCGCCGAAATGCATATTTTCGTTGATGTGGGGTTAACATCAACACAAAGGAGGAAATGTTTAAGCATCGATTAAGACGAAAGGTCTAAATCGACGAGAGAATATAGCGGCTCGGGCACAAAGTCGTTCACCTAAATGTGTATTTTTGTTGATGTGGGGTTTAACATCAACTCAAAGGAGAAAAGGTTTAAGCATCGATTAAGATGAAAAGTCAGAATTGATGAAAGAGTATAGCGGCTTGGGCACAAAGCCATTCACCAAATTGTGTATTTTCGTTGATGTGGGTTTAACATCAACGCAAAGGAGAAAAAAGGTTTAAACATCGATTAAGATGAAAGGTCAGAATCGATGAAAGAGTATTTTGGAATAAAGGCTGATGGTAAAAGAATCACTCAGGTAAAAGTAGTAAGATGGTTATGCCCTCCGTGGCCATTCCTTAAACTAAACACCGATGGTGCTTGCAAATTGTAAGGTGACTCTGGTGGGGGTGGGATCATTAGAGATGCCAAAGGAAATGGTCTACTTGCCTTCTCTCATTTTTATGGTCCTTGCAATAGCATCATTGCTGAAGCTAGAGCTTTACTGGATGGAATCAAATACCTTCATATTGTGAATAGTCAACCGGCATTGATAGAATGTGATTCAAAAGTTCTTGTGCAGATCATCAATAAAATGGTCCAATGTCCATGGGCGATCCTTACTTATGTTAGAGAAATCTGGGCAATTCTTTCACAACGGGATTCCATTACTCACATCTACAGAGAAGCCAATCCTGTTGCAGATTTATTAGCTTCCTTAGCTTGCACCAATAAATGTAATTCTTTCATTTCTTATTATGAGCTTCCCATGAACATTAAGGGTGCAGCTCGGTTGGATAAGCTGGGTATGCCTAGCGTTTGATTCATATAAATGTTTCCTTTTATTCTTATCAATAATATTAACCTCCTAGTGGTATGATGGTGAAGTGCACTCCCCAAGGGGTACACTTTCCAAATTACCCCTAGGCAGGGTTTCCCAAAAAAAAAAGTATAGCAGCTTGGGCACGAGGCCGTTCGCCGAAGTGCATATTTTCGTTGATGTGCGGTTAACATCAACGTAAAGGAAGAAAGGTTTAAGCATCGATTAAGATGAAAGGTCCAAATCGACAAGAGAATATAGCGGCTTGGGAACAAAGTCATCGCTGAAATGCATATTTTCGTTGAAGTGGGGTTAACATCAATGCAAAGGAGAAAAATATTTAAGCATCGATTAAGACGAAAGGTCTAAATCGATGAGAGAATGTAGCAGCTTGGGCACAAAGTCGTTCGCTGAAGTGCGTGTTAGAAGCACGAGCCTGGGGGACTTGTTTAATCATCCATCATCTTGCCTAAAAAAGGGCAATGGGGCATGGTATAATTTTAGATGCCTATCGTTGAGTGGCGGGAATGCACTTCTCCTCGGTGGTTGACCACGACGTAGGCTCCACCTTCATATACCTGCTGGACTACATAGTGGCCGCACCAATTTTTAGCAAACTTGCCGTTGGGGTTAGAGGCCATAACCTCTTTTTTCTTTACCATTACCAGGTCTCCCTTTTTAAATTCTCAGCCTTGGCCAAAATACTTTGAGTGATAATCCACTCAATGTGGATGCTCCACATATGTACGGAGCAAGTCTAGCAGCACAAATTACAGTGCCGAGGGCCAAATCAGGACGAAATCTGAGCAAATATGACATGAGTTTGGTACATGTCGGAGGTCACTCGGAACCACAAATTGGTGCCCGGAGGGGTCAAAATTCACATTCTCAAAGTGTTGCATCGAACCCGAGGTAGTGGCGGGCGTTGAGCCTCCATCTGGGTTAGCTCGGAGCTAACAGGGCAGCAAGGAGGACAAATTTGCCAAAATAACCTTAATAACCATAGTGAATCAGCACACCTTTTTGATAAAAAAAAAGGTGAATCGGCACCACCTTTTCTGAAGTGAATCGACACACTCTTTTTAAGAGAATTGACACACTCTTTGCAAAGTAAATCGGCGCCTTGTTCCTTTGTGGTTGAATCGATGCCAACAGGAGTCAACGCAACCCATGCTGCTTGATGAATCGGTGCATCATCGCCAAGCTCAGGCGGGCCGATGAGTCGGCACTGGATCTTCTATCCCATCGAAACACCGGTGCCCTATTTTTCACCTATAAAATGGCTCGTTCGAGCGCCACAGAAGGAAGGGAGGAGAAGCGGAGAGTGGAAGATAACCTAACCTATAGGGGAGAAGAGAGATCAGAAAGTTGGAGCCACCTCTCTCAGTTTCGACCTACCCCCCCTGCGATAGCACCATGGGCAGAGTGTTTTTTTTTGTCCCATTCCTAGGTGGGTACCCTCTGCAACAAGGCCCTGAAGTTCCTCCTTCTGTCGAATCCCCTCCCCTTTTGTCATGTCTTCTCCCTATCTACAGTTTCATAGTATACACTATAATGATCTCTATAGTTGCTTTGTTTTGAGTCCTAGTGGACCCTTGAAAGCCCTTCGAGGTGATATTTTCTCCATCTATCTTCGTATGTAGTTTGTGGCTCCAGTTACTAGTGATTGTAATGGATGCTCCGAAGGAGCTTTGAATAAATGAATAAATGCCTTCAAGGCTATGCGCAAATTGTTTTCAACCTGTGTGTGTATCACTGTGAGCCACTTACGCATGATGTGTTGTCTGCTAGGACAGTCGCCTGCCTCTTTCACTCACGTTTATGAGTTGTAAGGGCTTTGGTGTGCCTCCTAAATCTGCTAAGGTTTGTATCTTGTTGTCATTCCATTGTGTATTGTGTGTCCTTCGTAGTGACCATTCTGGCCTTTGGGCCAGTCACACACGGGCATGGTTCCCATTTGTTGAAATGTGTCTGGGAGCCTCGTTGTGTATGCAATCAGTGCATCCTATTCTCTGCAAGGGCTAGTGGCATATGCTCAAGATAATAGTGCATAGACGGTTTTGTGCCTCCTGCAGTAGTGTATTGGTCCTGTCTCATCTCAATAAATTCTCTAGATATTTCACCCCATTGGGATCCATGGTTTGTTGGTTTCTGTAACATGGATTTTGGTCGCTAGCTCTGGGGCGACAGTATGGTTTTCTGAGTCTTTCGTCGATGATTGGCGGACATGGGTCCATCATGTCAAAGGGGGGAATACATCCCTTTTGCTTGAGTTGCCATACTGGTGTCCGGTATTTTGTTGTCACATGGTTCTTCCGGTGTTTGGATTTCTCATGTCACTCCGGGATTCCAAGGACTTTCTCTTCATGATATGGTCCCTTGGGAATTCTGTTTCGAGGGTGAACAGCAATAGCCACGTAGTGGGCGATATCATGAATTGGGGGTTTGGAATTCCAAACAATATTAACCATGGAATGTCGTAGCCCCATGTAGGCTGGTCTTCGGGGCTTCCGCATCCAACTCCGGTCGCGGGGTCACTGTTTCTGGCCTCCCGACAGTTTATGAGTTCATCTCGGAATCTTCCGTGGGTGAATCTCCTTTTCTCTCTCCACAATCTCCGGGTCCGTCATATTGCTCACACACATACACACGAGGTTCAGTGAGCAGCCAATCTCAAGTCATGAGATGCTGGTTGATCTCTAATGTTCACACATGTGGCCAGTTATCACACTTAGTTGATATGTGTTGAGACCCCCGCTGTCCAGTACAATAAATCTCTCTTAGCCCTTAACCTCATTGAAGCAGCATCAACCTCATTGCAGTGCAGCACTGAGCTTAGCTATCTACCTAGCTGTGCTCCGTTGAGCTTAAGCATCAACTTGTGTAGTCTTTGGACCGCCGTTTACCCTTAAGCCACTCTGTCTAAATTCGTTGTTCTTTGTGTCTAAGTGTTTTATTGTCTTTATAGGAGTGGTCTATGCTTTTGACAGTCAAGTTTTAAATAGGCCAAAGTTCGTGAGGGATCTATTCAACCCCCCTTCTAGATCCCATTGCACCGCACGGGACCCAACAGCGCCCCCCTCTCTTGTCCCCATATGGAAGATTTGAATATTCTTCCCCCCATTTTACCACCTTTATGTATTTATTTTTTTTGGCCATTTGACCACATGGGAGAATAATTCTCTTATCCCTTATTTGCCCCTCCCTAACCCTAGATTTGAGGGTAATTAGGTCTTTTGGTTAGAGTTATATAATCCTTCTATTTCTATTTTTTGAAGAATTAATGAAGAAATTTTGGGAAAAATTGCAAGAGCCCATGGGCGCCCCCTCTCTCTCTCTAGTTCTCCTTCTCCTTCCTTCTTGATCCAGGGTGTGAAGCCCTTTCTTGGGAGTGATTCTCAATTCTATCTCCTCTTCTGGTTACCAGGATTCTTCACCACTGCCGCTGTCGCCGTTCGTGCTGCCGACGAGCCGCCACGGGCCATTCCCTGGTCTACTGTCTAGATCTGCAACTTGCTGATAGAAGCTTGAAGCCTGAATTTTCCCACCCAAACCATGGACCTGGTCATGCTGAAATTTGGAGGGTGAGTTCCCATGTAATCCCCCCTTTCCACAAAATATCCCATGCCCTGAAACGTCCATTTGCTCCCCGTTCCATTTAAGTTTCCTCGATCTACACAGATCTGTCCCTGTGTAGATCTGTGTTCCAGCAGCCCACTTCTTCACATGTTTGACCCCCTTTCTAATTTTAGATCGAGCTAAAATTTAGACTGGGACTTCTGCCCACCAAATCCCTCCTCCACAATGAATTTTAGAGCATCTTTACCCCTCTGTAAAATTCGTTGCTCAGAACAGATCTGGTTCTGCCTCTGTAGTCCAGATCTGACCCTTCCCTACCATAAAATACATCCCCCCTTCAAACCACCTCCAAAAATTAAAATAAAATTTGTGCATGTCCCTCAAAGCCCCCTATCTCAACCAGAAAAACCCCATCACCCAAATCCACCGTTTACTCCTTGGTCAAATCTCAACATCAGGCAGATCCCAGTCTGCCCAATCTGTTCTGAGA
Source organism: Amorphophallus titanum (assembly GCA_024336825.1). Classification (NCBI taxonomy): domain Eukaryota; kingdom Viridiplantae; phylum Streptophyta; class Magnoliopsida; order Alismatales; family Araceae; genus Amorphophallus; species Amorphophallus titanum. The sequence continues at coordinate 12,948,428 of JANBPO010002057.1, read as the reverse complement.
CTGGGGAACTAGTCTGTTCAAAAATATCCCAAGGAACAACAAGTGACAGAAAAAATCCTGTCACAACCAAGGTTTGTAGATCTCTGAAAGAGCTTCACATCGGTGCCTATTCCACCTCATTCTGACATCATATTTGGTCACAGCAGGTGTTTTTGCCGAGTCGCGCAGGTCTGTCCTGAGACAGACCAAGAGATGGAGGATACCAATTAAATCCTCAATAAAATATGCAAGAGAAGATTCAGCAAAGGCCACTCCTAGGGGTTAACCAGGGACCCTCTGCCATCGTCCCGGTGAATTACCACCCTCATAAGCTCTTCAGAAGTCGACATCCCTTTGGATGTCCTTGTTCGCTCTCCTACCGACCAGCAATTCACAGAACCAGAGCCGCTACCCGCAACCACCCGGGAACCACTGCCTTGCTGCCCGCCAACCCATGTTCGGTGCTCCCAGCATTATTGTGTAGCCCTTTACCTCCCTGCGTGGAGTGGGAATGTGGTTAAAAAAATGATGATGATGATGATGATGTTGCTATCTCATTCAACATTCATGTCCCATAGGAATCCCTATGTGCGGTAGATAAATCATGTCCCACCGGCGTAAGCCTTACGCCTATGCTATAATAAACCCTTTGCTTCGACATTTAACTTATGTTGATGAACAAATCCTACCATCGATTTTCGTCATCATCAGTGAAATCGATAAACAAACGTTCGGCTTGGACCCTTCGTCCCCTTCGATGAACAAACCCTTTGCTTCGACATTTAACCTATGTCGATGAACAAATCCTACCATCGATTTTCGTCACCATTGGCAAAATCGATAAACAAACCGTCAGCTTGGACCCTTCGTCCCGGCTGATAAATAAACCCCCTCTGCTTCGGCGTTTAACCCATGTCGATGAATAAGCCTACAGTCGATCTTCATCATCATCAGTGAAATCATTGAACAAGACCATCGGCCTAGACCTGTCGTCCCCGTCGATGAACAAGCCCTTTGCTTCAGCATTTAACCTATGCCGATGAACAAATCCTACCATCGATCTTTGTCATCATTGGCGAAATCGATAAACAAATCGTTGGCTCGGACCCTTTGTCCCCACCGATAAATAAACCCCCTTTGCTTCGACATTCAATCCATGTCGATGAATAAGCCTACAGTCGATTTTTGTCATCATCGATGAAATCATTGAATAAGACCATCGGCTTGGACCCTCCATCCCCATCGATAAATAAACCTCTTTGCTTCGACATATAACCAATGTCGATGACCAAACCTACCCTCGGCTTTTGTTCCCATTCGTAAAACCATTTGAATTTGCCCCAGACCCAGACCCTACATCCCTGTCAAGGAATAAATCTACACCTTGTCTTTGGCATTCAAGCCCACCGACAAGAATGTCATTTACAAACTTTGTCATCATCGGTGAGGTCTATAAACAAACCACTGGCTTCACCCTCTGGCCCTATCAGCCGATACACCCTTATCCCCCGGCATTCAGCCTATCCCAGCTAAAGTTAGGCCTTGGGAGTAGTTGCACCGCAGTGGAGCGAACTCCTCATACCTTCGCTGAACGTGTGAGCGCACTCCCGCCTTGGCAGCTCGTGTATCCCGGGCTAGATAAATTAGCTACATATCTATGCCTAAGAGAAAGAGAAAGAAGGAAAGGAGAGCTGCGACTCAGCAACAAATGTATAAAGCAGATAATGAAGAAATTTCATTTGCATAAAGAAGAAGAGTACACGGTACTTGGGGCATCCCCGGGATACATGAAGGCCTACCAAAAAAGGGAAGAAAATAAAAGAAAAAAACTATTACAGTGAGCGATGGAAGATGTCCTCAAATTCTAAAATCCCCAGGGAGGGATGACTGATTAGCTCCTGCAACGAGACTCCTTGGCCTGCAACTGCATCAGTTTCTCCTCAAGAGAGGCAGCCTGCCCTTCTGCCAGCTCTGCCTCCTCTATAATCTGGACCTGCTGCTGTTCAGTTGATTCTAGCTCTGCCTCGGCTAAGGAGAGTTCGACACGTAGTTTAGATATCCGAGCCTTCAAGGAAGTTCGGTGCTGAGTAGAGGTGTTGGCAACATCCCACATCTGCTGGGTGATTCCTCTCAGGGATGCGAGAGTGGTTCGACACTCCACCCGCTCAAACGTTATGGCCGTCAGCTGATCTACTAGACCATGGCCAATGAACTCCCTTCTGTTCATGTAATTTAGAAGCAAGAGCACCCGATGTGTCCAGTCCTTGGTAGGGCAGCTAAAAGCCAATAATGTACGAGAGAGGTGCTCCACGATACCCCCTAATTGGACATCAGTCAGATCTTGATGGGTTGTCACGGTCTACCGTAGTGTCTCCAGATATTGTCATACTAAGTCGCTTGATGACTGTAAACCAAGTGATGGCATATTGGGGAGAAGGAATTGAACCTCTCAAAGTGTTTATCTATGGAGCTCTCCCACTCTAGATATGTACTAGGGCGGGATCCGTCAAACACAAAGGCCTCTAATGGGTCTAAGAGTGACGAATATGCTAAGTATGAGGCGGCCATGAGGAGGTGGTGATGACTGGGAGATAAATGCAATGGCCCTAGCACAATACTTAGTAGAGATGAGTCTAAAACTTATTCTGATACTAATTTTACGTGATACGGCTAAAGGTGCCACGGGGGGGACTCGATGATCCTAAAGACCTAGACTCGCAAGCAAGCAACATAGCAACGGACTCACGTGGATGACTCACTCGCATGGCGCTCACTTCGCCCATAGTCAATCGGCGATGATGGAGAGGATCCTAGGTGGGACCTCGCCATTATGGGGGTTTGGCTAGCTTGGGCTGATCCCCTAAGGACTTCGGAGGCCCGATTCTGTGGGCGGCCAGCACGCCGAGAGCGTGGGTTATGGGGTTTCCCTCACAACCTGCTCCACGGTGGACACTCAATTAAATTGATTCTGGATCGGGCACTCACTCACTACCGACGCAAAATTTAGAAATGATACTAAACTAAGCAAAGGAAAGACCAGAAAGGGTGTGACCAAGTGCTCACCTGATCAGCGTAAAGACGCCGATCTCGACCGGAGACAATGGCGAGCGGGGAGGCATAGGTGTGCACCCGCAAGCCGCATCGGTGCCACTTCGATCTGTGACCTGCTGTTACAATCACTACGCCTCACGCAAGAGGGTGACCGTGGGGTGGGGAAGACAATAGTACATGAAAATACTACCTCAATGTAGGGAGGGGCGATTAGCTGGCCAGGCAAGGGAGGGGACTAAGCCGAGACCGATCTGCCCCGGTGCCGGTTTTGTTGGGACAGCAAGCTAAAGAATGAGCCACCACGGGCACTACCAGGAGCTGCAGGAGGCGGGGCCGGGCCCCCAATACACTGGGGACAAAGTAGTAGGTTGCTGCAGGGGTCATAGGCCGTCCGGAGGTCAAGGCAGGGTGCTCCAGGAATGACTTCTTGACTCATCCCAGTGCTGACTGAAATGGATCTGCCAGACAGGGAGTCGATGTTGGGCAAGTCATGATCTCCTCTGATCACTGATGGCAGTGGGACTGGTGCCAAAACATCTTGGACAGATCCAAGAGTGCACCGAAGAATTTTGGGGCCGACCGGGGACCGCGTGAGGTCATGGCAGCTCTGAGAACAGGGGCAGACTAGTGCAGTCCTAGCTGACCCAGAACTGCAGTTGCCTGTAGAAACTGCCACCACGAGCTCCTCCATGCTCCGATGAAGGTGAGACTAGTGTCGATGCAATTGTGGGAGGGTCTTCTTCACGCAGGAACTGACGAGACTCACAGAAGAGGTCAGAGTAGAGGATGGCAAATAGAATAGTAGGACAGGGTCCAACCTGGTTCTGGCGAGTACTATCGGCACAGATTAGGGAAGACGACTAGAATGGGATGCTCCGGTGGGCGAATGACTTCCCACATCCTGGGACTTGAAGGGGACTGGATAAGGTGGCCCTCCTATGAAGGCCGCACTAGGAATCTCACCAAGCTGGTCGTGGAAGCCTCTACAAGTCACCTCTGGCTGTCTGCTAGAGATAGTCAGCGCAGTCCGACAAGAATAGCTCCTCTCGGTAGCACGGATGTCGGATGGAGACAGGACCACCTCTCCTGAGAAGCTGCTTGGACACGCTTTCGACCAATATAAGATATGCAGCCTGAATCTTTGTCATGATGTTGGGGATCACTCTGTAGCTGGGTACTACTCTGCTGCTTGCGAATTGGTTCTGGGTCTGATGCTGGACGAGTGTGTGGTGGGGAAATGGGCAAAAAAGAGGTAGGTTAGATGGTGGTTGATGGTTGTGGGTAATGGCAGGAGGTGTTAGGGGTCAATGGAGGGGTGCTGGGACAAGGGTCCTCTCAGACTGCTTAAGCCTCAGGTTATATGACCAAAACATCAGGGACTCCATCTCAGGAGGGTCGGAAGAAACCTATAGTAAACCGACAGTATCGTTCAGCCTGCCCAACAAATTGGTATTGACTCGGTCGTGTCGAACAAACCCCCATCCGTCAGCCGATCAGGATGAGAACGTAGCTGGTGGTCTGCCACCTGATAAGAAGCACCCCCTAAGGTCAAGGACCATCTCTGACTCCTCAGAATAAGGTGCCGAAGGCCGTATCAGTGGAAGACCCGAGTAACCTGACACGGGTACATCTTCTTGACAAGATAGGTCAATTAGCTACCGAATAGCTGCCCAGCTAGAGCGAAAGTACCCGGGGTAGTGATCCTCTCCTTGGGAATGTTACAAGTATAAATGAAGTCGACTTGGTAGCACAAATCACAGTGCTGAAGGCCATGTCAGCAAAAAAGTCGAGTGTCTGGACTAAGGACACGGGTAACGCCGAAGTTGGCCATTCAACAGCCTGAAAGCTTTCCCGATACTTCTCACATCGGTCCCATAGGGCCACGATGAGATGAAAGTTCAAGCCGACTCCCAGAGTCAGTCCGAGATCCGTAGACCGAGACCAGCCTGAACAAACACAACAAGGGGTTAATCTGACGTGCCCTTTACCCAACGCGCTCTACTGCCACCGGCGCCCTCGAAATCTAACGTGCAAAAGAATAAGGCCAAGCCCTTAATCGGCGCGGTCATCCCCCGTGCCGGGTGAGGCCATGTCGATCAAGCCTATAAGAAGAGGAGTTTCATAGGGACACGTGGTGAGGCACGCAAATTGAGTGAAAGAAAAGAAGAGGGATCGAAGAGAAAAGACTTGGGGAGGAAGCAAGTGGAGTGGGGGTTCTTCTCTGGGCCGTCGTTCGCTATTCTCTTGCAGAAGAGAGGTCCGAAGCAAGGAGGGAAGACGCCATTCCGATACTCTATTTTAGTCGCGGAGAATAGAGGTGGGGCTCTGACATTCTTCTTCCGATCATCTTCCTCCTCCACTCTTATCCATGTCCCAGTGGTGATTTGTATTAAAGCTGGCGATGATACGAGCCTGCAGTCCCCCCTTTAGTCTCTAGCTTTTGTTTCCTATGCCCCCCTTTTCATTTTTGATATGGGGATGTGATCGGCTCTGTGCGGCAATGCTAGGTCGTGTCTGCATATGTAATATCCCATTTTCTAATTAAGCTGTGTAATGACCTCCACGCCTGAATGAAAGCATTGGTGTGCGTTTGAGTCCCCTCTTCTTTCTCTGTTTGCATTTACTTTCACATCATCTGTGTGTTATTGTTTGATTTCTCACATCGACGCCGAATACGCCCTAGTCCTTCCTAGGGCCATAGTAATGCCATTCCCCCTCCCCAAGGTTCTTTTCAATGGAATATTTGTACTGAGTACCTCGTGTGTTTTTTGTGGGTTTCACCGCCAGAGGCATATGCATATGTGTATCTCCAACCATGCCCGAGACTAGTTCTGTCATTGCTCCTCCATTCATAGCTATGAACTGGAGGGAATGTGGCCATCCGTACACCCTAGGCGCATTCTATCTAGTGGCACAACTTTTCTCCTATTTGCCACCTGCTAACTATTTGAACCTTTGCTTCATACGATCATCCGTGTGACTCTCCACCCCCTTTATGAGCCCAGTAACTCAAGATTATATAACCAATCTCTAACTGCTAACCAACTAGCCCCCAGTTAACTCCTCTTTCGCCCAGTATATTATTGAAGGTTTAATCGTCGAATAGCGTATCACTACGCTCTCTTTTATCTCGGGAAGGGCAGGGTGAGGGCCTGTCAAATGTGGCTTATCCACCCTCTCTTAATGCACGGGTGATATTATAACACCACTATGGATGCCTTCCATTTTAATGACGCCAATCCAATAACCGGGGAGGGCGGGCGTTAACTGTTATTAATTGAAATGTTGCATACATTTTTTTACTTTGGATACAATAATCAAAAAATTGATTTCATTAGACCAAAATTTATTTTCCAGTAGTCATTGTGCGTTAGAAGTTTGGTGGGGGTAGGGCGTAGGGCTCCCGTACTCATCAAGTCTAAAGAAACGTAGAAGACTTCAGCCACTCAAAGATGTGATGCCTAATTTTTTTTGACATAAAAGATATTTTCTATTTATAACAACCGAGACCACAGTACATGAAAAGTATTTGGACCAAACCATATATGAAGGATGACGCACCATTCTCAGATCCATGTTGTCACCGAACCCATCACAATAAAATAAAGTAAAACAAGAACTGTAGAGATCTAAATCAACGCCCACCAGAGTTGGGAGCTTCTGGAAATACCGAGTAAAGGCAACCGCATCAGAGTGGTGAGGGTGCTTGTCTCGAGGGGCGTAAGGTTATCGAATCTCGCAAGCAGGTAGCAGTGGGAGAGAGACACTCGGGAAGCTTGCATCCTGAGGGATGCAAGGGGGGTGCGCGCAGGAACTCCAAGCTCCCTCGAGGCTGATGGCAGAAATCCATGTAGAAATAAGCCCATGCTTCGTCGAAACGCCCAAATGTGTGCCCGACGTCGAGAGAAGGTGCCGACTGGCAAATAACGGGAGTAGATGGGGGTTGGACAAAGAGGAAGGGAGGGACGGTATCTTCCAAAGGGGTTTGAAATAGGGGTAGGGAACGAAGGGGGAGTGGTCTGCAACGATACCTAGCATCGGAGTATGAGAGAAAAATGAGGAAAATACGAGGAGGCTGAACAGAGGGGAGACAAAGGAGAGAGATTTATAGGGGAGATTGTAGGAACTCCCCTAACAGTTCTAGATGGGGTCAGAAAATTCCCTTGACAAAATCCAGGAAAGTCCCGAAGAACTCACCTGACGAGGGCCTCTTGCAAAGGAGGAAGAGGAGAGGGGGGAGGGGGAGTTCCCGGCGGGAGCTCCCCCCACCGGACATTCCGCGGGAGAGAGAGCTCCCTGCGACTAGAGGTGGAGGGTGACTCAGCGCGCAGCCCGACCAGATGATGATGTGATGCCTAATTAACCCTGGGTTGAATAACCATCCACATGTATACTATTCGAGGTCAATTTTGACCAAGCTTTTCCATGCTTTTAATCGTAGGGACGGAGCTTCACAAAATCATTTAAAATTTCGCGGCTCCAGTTCCGGTCAAGTCTTACTAAATTTTCCTGGCAATACCTTACTGACACCATTTGCTGAACACTTTGACATCCCAACCATGTTCTAATGCAGAAAGCGTCGTAGAATATTTAATGAAGGGCCAACGAGAGAAGGTTCACGGGCTTGGTGCAACAATAAGCAATCAAAATTGCCGATAAAAATGAATATTTTTCTCTAAAAGGTCATATATATATATATATATACATATAAAACAAGAGTTTCCATTTTAGAGAAGACAAACAAGGGCACATGTAAGAGAGGGAGAAGGTGTCTCACGCGATATTGTACGTACACCAAGGTAATCAGAACGGAAGAGACAGAACAATTGACAAAAGAAGAAGAAGAAGAAGAAAATTAACACTAAACGATGACAATGGGGTAAAGTTGCATTGCACCGTTCGCATCTGCCATCGCAATATCGCATACGGCACTTGATCGATGGAGTTCAAATTTATTGGCAAACGTATAATTAAGTATGCCTCATTGATGAAGACAAATTAACATCTGGCAATTTTATTGATCCAGCGGGGTCATTCATGCACCACCCCCAAAAGATCGATCGATCCCCGTACGTGTGATGGTTGTAAGAACAACTGAGTGTGGCAGTCGTCGATCGATCACTAGCTAGTATGTCATCAGAAGCGCACGCCACGCCGGGATTTCCCATCATGAGTGTGTTGGGACTTCAATTATTAGTTCCCTGCCACATATAAAAGGATTGTGTTAATTAGCATTATATATAGATACAGCCGTGATTAAACAGGAAGATGCATGCATGCATGCATACATGCCACAGTAACAATCAGACCAAATTAAACAGGCACTGTCCACTACTTCCGAGTTCACAAGTTATAAAAGGATTATAATTATATGATGTAAATTTCAATAATGTATTTATAGCGTATAAATGGATGCAGGTATATATTGAACATACCCACACGCGTACTTAACACGTATGTTCATATGAAAGAGCAGCTATCCCATCATACATCGGAAATTAGAAGCAGTTGTTAATTATACTAGGATAACAGACTTGTACTCCAATTTGAGTTGACCTTGTACTTACTCTTCTGTTTGGCATACCATTTACGTATGGTAGCATACCATCCACTGACAAGCCACAGAGCTATGAAGCGCATAAAGCCAGCAAAGGCCACCTCCAAGAAGGCTGTCACGCATGACCTTGTAGGAGCACCACCAGCAGTTGCGAGAGAGAGAGCGATCCCCTCAAGATTGCAGGCAACCAGGAATGTTCCTGATTTGATGCCATCCAGAGATTTCGTGATAAGATCCTCGACGTCCATCATAGTAGATGTGGCAGATATAATAGCAGTAAGCTCCGGTCTCCTCTTTATCTCTGTAAATTTGTGACAGTCATCAGATATATAAGATCATGAGAATCAGTCTCTCGTATCAATCTGTCGTTCCAAATGAAATAAAGTTTACAATTTGGCTACTCAAAATGCTGATAAAAAATGTGTAGAAAGTTTATTTTCCAAATGCTCCGAGTAATAATGTGATGAAATTTGATTGGTCAAACGGCTACGGATTATGGCTTTAAGACTGAAAATTGGTACTTTTCCCAAGAAATAATGAACAAAAATAACAAGGAAGAATAAGCAGCACCATCAACACGCTCTCACCTTCAAGGTATCCTGGAGTCTCGACGTCCGGGGGGAATATGAGAGAGACATGGATGTTGTCAGCGATGACCTCCTGCTGAAGAGCCTCTGCTAGGCCGCGAAGGGCAAACTTACTCGCACAGTAGGACGTGTGACCGTAAATCCCCACCTGCAAATTAAGGAAACCAGCCTCATGAATTAACAAGCCAATGAGGTACCATTAATTGGAACCGAATTAAACATCACAAAAACAGGAGAAGAAATCGAGTCACAATTGCCATAGCTGTGGACGAGTACTGAGTCTTCAACGTCTTGGTTTGTGTTTTCTGCTTTCTCGACCCAGACTCGCAGATTGAACGTGCAAGTGTTCCGGTTGAAACCAATTTCAGAACGGACACGCTAATTATCTTTAGACGGAAAGCGATGCTGAGCAAGTGATCAAGTTACCATTTTGTCGAGCAATTCGCAAGCATAGCCTAAACGAATCAATCGCAAAGTAAAATAAAGCAACGGACTTTGGGGCTTGCTGCGTCCATACCTGACCGGCCTGGGAGGAGACGATGGCGATGGAGCGGGGACCAGCGACGCCGCCACCCCGCTTCATCCCCGGGAGCGCGTATCTGATCAGATTGAAGGTGCCCATCACGTTTATGTCCATGGTGTACCTCACCTCCTTCAGGTCCTGCGTCGCCAGCTCCCGCGGCAGGAACACCCCCTGGTTGCACACCAGCACGTCGATGTCCCCGGCCGCCTCCACCGCCTTCTCCACGGCCCGCTCATCCCTCACGTCGGCGCTGTAGATAGCAACCTCGACGCCGGTGGCGCGGCGGATCTCGTCGCGGGCCTCCTCCAGCTTCGGCAGGCTGCGGGCGAGGATTGAGACACGGGCGCCCTCGGAAGCGACCCGCTTGGCGAGGGCCAGCCCGATGCCGCTGGAGCCGCCGGTGATGAACACGTTGCGGCCCTTGATCGGCACCCTGACGGGGCGGGGTCGGACGACGAGGTAGAGGACGAAGAGGAGGAGGGCGGCCGCTGCGACCGGGGCGACGAGGAGGACGTGGTGGAGGGAGACACAGGGAGCCATGGTTGACTGCAGGAAGAGAGGTGGCGGGAGGCGGCGGCGGTGTGGGGAGTGGGCAGTGGTGGGGGGTTTATGTAGGAGTCGAGCGAGGCGACGGGGGTGGCCGCCGCCCGCCGTGGTGGACCGGGGCGCCGGGCGGAGGACGCCATTGCAGTGAAGTCTTCAGAGAATACTTTTTGTTTTGTTTGCCTCCCACCTTCTCGACGTCAGTGCACGTCGGACGGTGGCCAGTGCGTCAGCGTGCAGTACACATTTACGGTTATATCCCCGTGTAATCCATAATTGCATGCACCCCCGACCTCAGAACATCATCGTGCGGCATACACGCATTCCCTCCTCACATCCCACAAATATCGTGCGAGTAGGGCTGTCGGCCAGATCGGTTTGCTGGTTTTGGTCCGATTTTTTGTCATATCGTAGGATTTTTTTTGATCCCCGAGATTTTAATTAGGTCTAAAAATTTAACCCGATTAAATTTACCCGTCGGATCCAGATTTTAAGTTCGACTTGCAGGTCGATCTGATCCGTTCTTTTTTTTCTCCTCTATGGGACTGTGGCTTCAGTTTTTTTTTGAAACCTGCACTCAATAGTTAGCATAGTAAAATAGAATTATTTCATAAGAAATAGAATTGCAATCTACTATACAAGGAGATCAAGACACCAAATGATTCACAGGCAGGAGAAAACACAACACAAACAAGAAGGATTCCCTTGTCAAAGTCCACAATGGCAACTCCAAATCAATTTTTATGTGACTTTTGTCCCTTCCCCTCGTATAAGTATCCCCTTACTTGGCTTTAGCAAAGAGCATCAAATATTGGCTTGAGAAAGTTAAACTTTTAGTGGGAAGAAAGAGAGGGGGAGGAGAGATTTTGGCATTTTTGAGATGGAAGGTGAGTCTTTCCATCGCGCAAAGAAAACCAAGCTCAGCAATGAGTTCAAGAGGCTCACCGACATCGAGGGTCATCAGAGCGCAAGGATCCAATCATAGATGGTGAGTTGACATCTTCTTTTACTTTTTCTACATGAATTCTTGCTTACTTCTTTATTCTCCTATTCTATTCCTCAGCCATACCCTCTTTTTATGTTCCAGAGGAGATTTTCCAAGCTAGCGTGGCTTTCAAAGCTCACTTCCGACGTCACCATCGGCATAAGGGTTGTTATCTCGAATGGCGCCTCCAAGAGCTCATGGTTCATGCCAATCATCATGACAAGATCCACATGGATTGGGTGGCTATGGATGCATGGATAGAGATCTAGCACCCTCAAACTCACACTTTTATTTTTCTGACCTTTGAACTAACTATCCATCTTGAGGAAGCGGAACTCCTGCTTGGTTTGAAAGAGTTTAAGGAGGATGACAAGATAAATATCATGGCCACGCTAAAAAAAGTAACCTTTGAGAAAGTCCTTAGAAGTTTCATACCCTCCGGTGCTATTAAAGGCAACCAGACTCAAAGGGGAAGCGATTTGCAAAAGCTCGCGGGCTGGGTCATGAATGCCCTAGTACGATTGACATGTGATGAATGTTTAGAAGAACTCATGAAAGGACCATCTGCCCGGTAGGAGCTGTCCTATTCCTTGCACTGACAACATTGTGGAGGATGATCAACTGAGTGCAATTTGTGGACTTTGGGAGGGAAAAAGAGTAGGACTCATCGTCCTTGCTTATCATTACAGTGGTCTCACAGCTTCCTGCATGGGTTTCGGTTGCATACTTCTCTTGACTTGCTAGATCGACCTATAGTTCAAGTTTGATCACTGTGAGGGAGCACTGACTACCTTGAAGATATTTCAACAAAGCCCCCTTCATTACATGGCCAATGTGTTAGGCTTTGATGGTGAGGTGGTTAATCGCGTTCCCCGACTGAAGAAGCGTGAAGACTGGCAGACTCACATCAACACCATGGTGTAGAACATGTTCACTTGTGCACCAGCATGCTTATTCCCGCATGAACTTCTCATAAGATCTTCCCCTGATGCTGAACTCCAACTCATTGGTGCGACGAAATTTACCCTTTATCATGCGCACTGGTGTTACACTCAAATCAACCTCCCTTGCCATTCTTTCCCTACGCTAGCCAACCTCATCCCTCTAAGGAGAAGGGAGATAGGCATGGAGGGAGATGCAAAATATGTGAAGGCTATCAAAACATTATGGAAGACAAGCATTCCAGGGACAGTGGTGGCACACATAAAGGAAGATTGTGAGCTGTGGAGAGCTTATGTAATTGAATTGGGGAAGTTGAGGCCTAAAGTGCCCAAACCTTAATGTAGCCTTTTTATTTTAATGAAATAAGCACGAACCCTTGACGTCTTTACGCATGCTCTCTGTGCCCCCTTTTCATCTCTTTTTTTTGAGAAAACACATCTTTAAAACTAGACGCATACAAGTTTTTTTTATTTTTTTGTTATTTTTTTATTTTTAGTAAATGTACCACAATGGAAAGATGCCTAAATATTTTTAATTTTTGGTTCAATACGTCATGACGATATAGCGTGTGGCGTCCATGCAGTCGGCGCCGTCTGCGCTCGCGTCGTCGGGTTCGTCTTTCTGGATCTTCCCGTCGATCGTTTTGGGATACTGCCAGTTGTTGACCTCCCACAACCAGCGCGATCCCTCAACCGGTTTACCTGGACGACTCGCATTCATGCCGAGGTTCCACACACAGCCGTTCCCAATGCCACGGCGCACAAAGAACGCGTCGCGGTTCATGAGATTTTCAATCCGCTCGACGCCGACTTTGATGATCTTGTTCTTGGCGTCCACGCCGGCGATGTGATACGGTGAACGGATCCGGTCGAGGGCGTTGTTGAGTTCAGCGATCCCCTCAGGGTCGGCGCAGTCTGCGCGAATCGTGATGGACTCCGGCACACTGTACCGCACGAGCAAGTCGTGGATCTTCCGAGCCCGGACATCGACATCTTCGCGTTGACTGAAAATTTCATCAATGAGGTGCAACCGTCCGTCCCGATCAACGACCACGAGGAGAAACACAAATCGCCAGAGCCCGAGATCGATCCCGCCGAAACATGCGCCGTGTTTAATGAGCTGCCGGATCTGATCGTGCGAGAGGTCGATTAGCAGGCGGTTGTGGAAGGGAAGCACCGCGCCAAACGGACGCACAAACTGGCCATCAAGACGCGCGGCAAGTTGCGCCGGGTTGTGTTTGAGTTCCGACGTGATCTCTTCGATGGCTGCCGGAGTAATCGACGGATTGTCTCGCAACCCGGCATGAGAGCACCAGTGTTTTTTGGGGTCCATGCGACCCGATTTCCACGGTTCATAGACGCGACCATAGACCCACGTCAGCCCTTTGAGTGGCGTCATCGTGGCGATCGTGATTCCGCCGTGCCGAAGCAGTCGCGGTTGCATTTCGTCCCACACGGCTTCCGGGTGCTCTTCGTCGAGCCACACGAGATGCACACGCGCAGACTGGTATTTATCGGCCCCCTGTTCCGCGGCCTTCCCAGTAATGCGGGAGATTTTCCCATTGTCCGCACGCACGAGGATGTCGCGCTTCGTTGATTGCCGATGCGCTGGCGGCGCGTCAATAATGCGATCGGCAGGAATCCACGTGAGGAGTTCGGGGAGCAAAATCTTCTCCCACAACTCCCACGTCAATGCCGACGCCCATGCCGTAATCGGTGGTTCCCACTTCTGGAGAAACGGGTGACGACCGAGCGCCATCAATGCCACATCGATTGCACCGACTGTGGTTTTCCCGACCTGGTTGCCCCAAAACAACCAGCGGTGTTTCACATCCTGTGCAATCGCCTCCTGCTGCTTCTCGTGCAGCACGCCAGGAATTTGCGGGTCGATTTTCGAGTGCTCATACTCCCACAACGTGTCGGTAAATGCAGGGTCCAAGAGGCGTTGTAGCGGATCCACTGCGTGCTCCGGCGGTCGCAACATCACTGCATCAAAAAACGGGTTGGCCGCTGCAATCACTGGTCGTCGTGTCCGAGAATGTCGTCCATCTTCCGCCGGCGTGCCTCCTCCGCGCGAGCGGCATTTAGCAGTTGAATCGATTCTTCCGTTTCTCGAACCGTCCCCACAATATCGGCGAGCTTAATCTCCACCTGTGCACCGAAGATGTTTTTCCCCTCCCAGAACGCCTTCCCTTTGTTCCAAGCATCCTTGAACGAGTCGTACTCAGTGAGTGGGAGATTCCATTCGGAGCCGTCACGACAGAGCGCGCGGAAATGCGGGTTATCAGTAAGCAACTTCATAGCGTGGGACCAAATAAACGGTTATAGCGGCGCCTGGCACGATCGAGGTCACGCTCCAATCGTTCAGTTTCTGCGTCGTATAGATCATCTGGCGAGAGGTTAACGAGCATTCCATCACCCTTAAGTCGACTAGCTTCCAGGTCGAGGGAGTTGTGCGCTTGGCCAAATTTGACGATAATATAATACATATTTAGTGTAATAAATTATATGTTAAAATCATATGTAACTTGGTTGGTTACAGTGTTACGTTTGTAATTGTGAGATTCGATTCACGGTACGAATCTCACAAAAATCTATATTTTTGGGGCTCAATGAAAATTTAAAAATAAAAAATACACTTCCCATGAGTCTCAAACCCAAGTTAACCCGTTTTAAAAGAGCGCTTCAATCAATTTACTTATCAAAATTATTTTCATATAAAATAAAATACATAATATTTAAATAAATATAGATATCGTACCGGTTATGTATCACGTGTCAATCATATCATTCTTCGATCGGTACAATTCGATCGGTACAATTCGATACGTGCGATATGAAATATACTGTTCTGATTTATCAAACCCTAGAGTAAATAATCGTATAAACATGGCACTTCATTCTTTGGAAAAGTTCATACCTTATTCAGATTTTTACCGGTGCTTTCATAGTTTAAGATTCTTACACTCTGTGCTTGGCTTAGTGTTTCATTATTTTCTAAGTCCCGCTTTATTTGGGGCTTATCTCCAGGTTATCTTAAATTGTTTATGAGTTAGTTTTGATTGTTAATTTGACAAGTCTGGCTATTTAATCGGATTAGAAGTGGGTTAATCTGGGTTAATCCCAAGTTATACATCCCATTTAGAGAGGTGGATTACGGAAGCGATCCCTTTTCATCAAAGAAAAAGTGATTGTAAGATGTGACAAATTAACTGTCATTCTAAGTTAACACACCGTAACCCTAATCTCTATACAAAATTGTACTAAGGAACTCTTGCTTTTCCCTTCAAACTTAAGGCAGATGACAAGATTTGTTATGCACCACCTACATGCATATATTGCATGGGTCTGTCTGGTATTTGGTGGTGGAAGGGTAAATTTTGTACCTCTAACCTCCCCCCTTTCTCTCTCCTTAAATCAATGTTGGCGATGATAGGGGGGAAGACTTTCATTAACCCGTACAGATGTACAGCCAAAGAGACATACATAAGTCATACCCAAAAGAAGTTAAAGATCATAGCCATAAACGGCTAAATCATGGCCATAAATGGCTCAAACTAAAACTCCACGGACCGCTTTGATTGAGAGTTTTTTCCGAGTTAAGTCTAATTTAACCCATAGTTAACCCATAGAGTGATTGCATAGGTGAGTTTAGTTAATTGAGTTAGGAGTGAGTTGACTTCTAGATAACTCTCAGTTTCAAAACCCACCTCCTGATGTGGGTTGAGTTGTTTTAGGCTTAACCCCCTAATTAATGTGGGTTGAGTTGTTCTAGACTTAACCCCCTAATTAACCCCCTAATTAATGTGGGTTGAGTTGTTCTAGACTTAACCCCCTAATTAATGCTCTGTCTCTATGTGTGCGGATCACCTCTCAACTTCATCCTTCTCATCCGGGCATGCCCTCCCTGTCAGCGATTGCCACCTTGCTCACTTCATCGTCATTGCTGAAGTCAATCCCATCGATGCTTGCGCTAGCTTCCCCTTCGTCATTGTCACCGCTAGTAGTTCCATCGGTGTCGTCTACCCTAAGTACCACGCCCGCAAGCCCCTCGATGCTAGCGACCACCTCAACGCCCTCCCCTCCATCTGGTGGATCATCATCTACTCCAATTGGCATGACTCCCACTACTCTCTCCCCTCTTCGTTCTCCATCCTCTCCGTTGCCCGAGCTCATCCCAACTCCGCCCTGATTTTGTATGAAGGTGCCAGATGGCATCGATGACGTGATCGCCGCAGTCGGCACCCCCATTGGAGGATGCCCCCTACCTTTCCCCTGCCCCGTCGCCCCCCTTCTCACTCTCTCTCGCGCCCACTCAAATTGGAGAAGATGATTGTAGCAATGAAATAATGTTGTGAAAAAATAATGTTCAAAGGAGCAATCATCGGGGGTAATTTATGTAATTTTTCGGGGGGGGGGAGGAGGGGGGGTTGGTTCATGCATCCTAATAAAGTATGCTTTCATGGATTATTAATTTGCAATGGCTTCAATAATTATGGGAACATGTGTTATTCGATTATCTGATCCCTGTTTTGGTCCTTTTGGAGTAGGGAAAAGGATTTCATAATAAAAAGTTGGAATCAAATTTTGATCCTGATCCTTCATCTTCTTGGCCTAGAAAAACTGGCAGTTCCACAGGCAGGTGCATGGCTGCCATTTCTAAAATATTGTTTAGCATAGAAAATCATTTTGTATAAATTCATGGTCGAAAGTGGTGGATCTGAGAGCTCTCCTTAATGTAGTCTGCTGTACTTGTGTACACCCAATACAATCTCTATATACAAAGGAGTCACCCAACTATTCATTTGTATTTGTTGCATCATGAGACATTCCTGTCTGATCAGATGCTGCATCATGGGGATTTTCCCACGTAATGTAATTATTAGGAAAGTTTTGGATGAAGTATACAAAACAGGGGATGGTTACACATCTGTTTTTTTTTTGTGCTTCTACGCAAATATTGTTTTTCAGAAAATGTAGAGCTTGAACAACTATTCATTTTTCTGCTTTGCTGTAAGAACTTTTCTTTGAATCTTAACCATGTATGGGATTACATTGTTAATGTAAAATTGAAGGTATGGACCAGCTCAACAGTCAGATAAGCAAAGCTGATTGATGGGCTAATGCTTTAGGGGGATGATGATATATGATTACAGTCTAACATCTATGTCTGTAGTGATATACGGGGTATTGCTATTTCTGGCGTTCAAGGGGAACCTGTCAACCTCACCGAGCCTGTGACACAAGCAATAGTTGCTACTTTTGCTTCATGGTTGTTGGACAGAAGGAAGCCTGGTGAATCAAGATGCTTAAGATCTCCAGCTGCCCACTGTTTTGCATGATGAAAAATAGTTAAACTACTTTGCTTTAATGTTCCAGGTGTTTGGGGGGGGGGCCTCCATTCGTACCTTGCTATTGTTTTGCATGATGAAAAATAGTTAAACTACACCTAAAAGAATACAAACACAAAGCATAGTAACACATAATGCTAAACTTGATGTCTACAACAAATAGTGTTATGCTTGTTCTTATGATTCTTTGACCGATGCAGCCTATTACAGTCTTACTAGTAAACTGCTAGTTGCTTCCAACATTCCAAAATCTGAGAGCAAACTTTATCCAGTCTGCTATTTTCCAACAATCAATGATGTACTCTTTCTCCCTCATTCGTCTCGTTTCACAGATATGAATGTTGTTGGTAGGACAACATTGTGTCTCTATCATCTATAGACAGTAGGGCAGCTACTAATGTCATTGATCAGCTCATTTTATGTTAAGGTCTTGTCCCATTTTAGTTATTCCCTTGTGAAAATTTGACTCTCAAGTTGCATTTTTTACTAATATGGTTGTCTTTTACTTTTGTTTGCCTAAAGAATTACTTGTGAACCTTACAAGTGAACAACAATAGCTATTGATAGATTAAATTTGTGAAAGCATTGCAGAGCTGATGGTACTAGGCGAGCATTCAGTGCCTGTGTTGATGACAATGGCTGTAAAATTTCTGACCGGTCATCCTTCGGTGCTAGAGCAATTGAGGGTATGCAATATACTTCATCATGCTACTTAGATTTTTGACCTGCATTGGCTTGAAATGGTACATTTGAATGTACAGATATTCAGAATTTACATTTATGATAGACTTCCCTTCCTTTACCTGTTAAATGGAGGTGAAATGTTTCTTTTTTTACCTATTAAATGGAGGTGAATGTTGACAATGCCAATTAGGCCATTTGTGGTCATCTAAATTAGGCCTTTTTTTACCTGTTAAATGGAGCCTTCACTACATCTTTGCTTTGTTTCAAGGCATCATTCATAAAATTTTAAATGTAGATGACCCTCTGGGGGGGGGGTGGGGGGGGGGGGGCAGCGGGGGCCGACGGTGGGTGGGTGGGGGGGGCAACGCGGCGGTGGGTCGGGGGGGGGGTGGACGCACAACGGCGGGCCGCGGGGACGGTGGGAGGGCAGGATCTGCATCCACCGTCCCCCCTCGTGGCCGGAGGAGGTAGCAAATGGTGGTGGGAGGGCAGAGGAGGGTGGAGTGAGGGTGTTGGGGGCTGTGGGAGGGGGGATCTGGCCACCACTGCCTCCTCCGCTCTCCCATCAGCCAGATCTAGCTGGTGGGAGGGTGAAGGAGGCGGTGAACGACAGTGGGAGGGCAGAGGGAGATAACATGCAACAGAGAAGCTGCCGCCTACTCCACAGAAGAAGAAATTATCATTGATCACATTATTCAAGAGCAAAAATGACAAGTAACCACTAGTAAATCTGATGGACATTGTAGACTTGGAAATGTTAGATCCCAATGCAGATGACAACACTCCTGAGCTGTCCGTAGAGCCCCGCATCAATGGGAGACATGACTCCGATGATGATAGTACACTGATAAGTTCTTCATCCCATAGTGGTGGTAGTTCTCGTGGTAGTCAACGGAATCGTCGTGGGAATACTAATGTTGGTGGCCAAGAGTATAGCAGTGACCAAGGCAGAGGTCATGGGGGCCATGAACGTGGTCGTTATGAAAGCATGGTATAGACAGAGGAGCAGTACTTCACACATGCGACATAGGATGAGGATCACAGTGCTCCATCGCTAAGGGCAAGGCAGGCAGCTAATTATTGAGATCCCTATTATGAAAGTTCGATTGCAGACAGTACTAGCTATCAAGACATGTTGTCAGATTTTGAGGGGATGAGTACACATGACTCTCAGAGATCTGACAGTGAGTATGAACAATCGTGGCAGTAGCAACCCATATATCATGATGATTCAAAGAGCAATAGTTCATTCTTTCCATCGTACCTATATCATCATAGTTATACTTCAATGCCACAATATGCCGAAGGATACAATCAGCTCTCAACTGCGCGGCCACCACCGGTCTTGTACTCATAGGGTTCCGAAGAGTGTGAACACAACATACACATGTACTGCAAGACCTATGTAGGTTCCATGGTATATGAAGACTACTTGTCCTATCTGCGGAGCACGAATAATGTCAGATTGTTTGGAGATGGAATGTGGTCGAGTTTGAGCCCATATGATTAAGAGTATGTATCATTTACATATATTTATACATAACTATAAATTAATCGTTTATTTCTTCATGTCTTGACTTGTGCACTTGTCCTTCAAGTTACTAGTGCAAAACTATTCAACACTTGCAGGTCATCATGGACAGACTATGCCACCCTACGTGAGAGGACGAGTACACTGTTGAGGATGATCGACATGTACACTGTAAATATTACGGATGTTGTATCACCAACATACACAGATTTGTAGAGCACCTCACGGGAGTGGGATGGGATTGTCGTGCATCCTCCTTAGTTCTAGATGATATCCGGGATTACTTTTAGACACAGTTACGAGAGAGATATGTTTCTCGCAGCAGAGCCGGGGCATCGTCTTCCACGTCTAAGGTTCCCTCACTACCAGCATCGGGCCGATGAGGATCTTCCTCCACATTTAGGATTCGAGCACCACCAGCACTAGTCCCACCAGTGACATATGATAGACATGTATTTATAGATATAATTAGAGATTTTTTTAGAGGATTTTATTTACCCTTCACTAATGCACATTACCTATTATTTATGTAGATGGTTATATATTTTTAGACCCACCTACATACATCTCCACCCACTAAGATAGAGTTAGATTATACAGGTCTTGAGTCTCATGTATCTGATTCTGATTAGGATACATGATTTACAGATAAGTCAGATTAGTGACTTTCGATAATTTGTACTTTATGAGTGGAGTTAAATGATATCGAGGCTTGGCCGGAGAAAAGAAGTACCGCCATGGCAGTTCATAAAGAGCCTCAATCTCCTTCACTTCGGCCTCACCTCGCTCACTATGCAAAGGATGACTGGGCGCCGAACCCCCTGCACCTTGTTCGAGCCCCGGGGTTAAGACTGCAAGATCAAGCTTCACCATGAAAGGTCGTGACAGATGGAAAGTGGAAGAAGGGACCACGGAACCAGAAGAGGTTAGGGGAGGCAGAAGTGGATGGACCACTGCCACTGTGATCTCCGTCGAACTCCCCGAATACTTCTACTATCCTATGCTCCCTCAGATCACTCTCGCGACGCACAGATCCTCTCAACATCGGCATGACAGAGGGAAAAAACCCCTAGAGGAGAAAATGTATGACGCAACCATAGGGGAGCATTTACATATATATCCCAACTTCCCTGGTGGGACGCGTCGTGACGTTTCAAGCTCCCAGAAAGGTTCCCCCCATGCCGGCTCGAGGAGAAGCATTATCATCATACATATGCCCCCAAGATAGTAGCATTAAAATGCCCCTGTCGGCCACCATGTCCACACCTGAGCCACCGACGCTACCCTAGAGCATCCTACTCTCCGAGCCCAAATTTTAGCTCGAGAGTAGGGAGGCAAGTGGAGAGGGGAAAATCTGCAGCCCAGTTGTATGCGCAGATCAGGGCGGCCGAACCAGGTCTAGACTGGCCCAATTAGGCCCAACGTGACCCAACCAGGCCAAAGCTTACCAAGGCGATAGCCCCACGTAAGGGCCCACCCATCTCAAAGCCCAAACACCCTCAGAACAGGTCTTCCTAGGTGGCCACTTGGCCCAGAAGTCCGAGCATCAGTCGTTCAGAAAAGCCTAAATGGCGCCCAAGCGTAACTGATATAGCGCCACCCTCTACTCAGGAGAAGCCCAAGTGCTTCACTAAGGGATATCCTAACACTCGAAACCCCATCAGACAGGGCATAACTCCTGGCGGGGATCTCGCCACCACTCGAATGGGAAAACTCCAAAGGGCATGGGGAGAGGAAAGGTCTTCCCTTGAAGCATAATGCCTCAGCCCCTTCAAGTATCCCACAGCAGTAATTATATAAACTCCAAGGAGACCCTCCGAAAAGAAAGGACCCTGAGCACTCAACACCACCCCCTTTGGTGGAGAGCGATCTCATGCCCCCCTCTTCTTCTCCTACTCTATTTTCCACCCACGCTCTGCCAGTTCGTTGACTTAAGCATCAGAGGGTTTTCCCTGGGGTTTCCAACCCTGGGCACCTCTGATCTGTTTCCTACCTTGCAGATCCCCCAACAGTGGTGATGTCAATTACATCGACAGCTCAGGACCAGGTGCGAGATCACCCCTCTTCACTTATGTATAGAGGTGTCGACTTTGGGTGTCGACATTTCTTCAGAGACACTTACATCTGCCAAGATCAAGCAACATGGACCTGATTCAACTTGACCTCTGAGCATCCTGTTATGGACTCCCCATATCAATTGTGCAAGAGAAGATAGACTTAGGATGTTTTTGACATTAACTCCCCCTATCTATGTGCATTATTACTGGACACAACATTCAACTCACATGTATGAATTTTGGCTGTCATGACTGTGAAAGATGAGATGCAGGACCTAGACATACTCTTGTCCAAGAATACCTGGTGGAGGACTAGCCTCTATGCATAGTGTGGGTTTCCAGACAAAAGAGATCTGTCCTTCTCACAGCATACCAATTGATATACCCTTAAGGTCAAGATGAACATAATGTAATAAAATGTATGCAATGACAACCACTGACAAACTGAATCATGTGCATATGATATATCATAGAGAAGGCATTTATTCCAAACATTAGAAGCTCAAGCAATTCAATCATCATGCTAAAATTTACATAAATCAAATTCTCTTCTTAAGAATTTAAATCTTTCATTTCCAAGAGAAAGTGAGTGGGCTTCTCTTGACGATAAAAAAAATAAACTCCAAAATTTCCACGGGAAAAAAGAGAAACGGAGAAAGGACGGACACCCCCCGAATGGGACGGAACAGCGATCTCATCCCCTACGAGAAACGTTCACACCGTCGCAGCTTTGCATCGCCACGAACCACCGGTGAGGGTGTTCTCGTAATAACGTCGAAGAGCAATACCCTCGTGGCAGTGTGCCGTTGGGAGTGGGGACGGGAGTTGCAGATAGACGTAAACAAAGAAAGGAGGGTCCCTACCTCCTCCGGCGAAACGCGCAGGTATTATTCCGATTCCTCCTTCCCCACTCTTTCCCACTCACCAGCTACGGCTGGCTTTCTTGACTCGAGAAGATAGAGAGAGAGAGAGAGAGAACGAGCAGTCTCGCTCTCAGATCTCCGGATCCCGGTCGACTCCTCCAACGATCGATCTCCATCCCCCCGTGCTCCGATCGCCAGGTTCGTCTCCACATCCCTCTTCCGCCGCCTTCGCCACTTGAAATTCTCCGAAGATACCTCTCTTCCTCGATCTTAATCTTTCTTCAAATCTCTGTAGCTCTAAAAAATTCCGAGTTCTCCGTGTTTTTCCGATGCATCTGGTCCAGGGAGGGTTCTTGGCGATTGCACAGAGTGCATTGGCTGAAGTTTGCTGCGATCTGATTTTTCTTCCGTTCTTCGTATGCAGGGGGGGGGGGTAATCTTCGGCTTGGCATAGTTCTTCCGGGTTATGCGAGCGGTGTCGGTGCTCTGCGATTGACTGGCACGGCGGTCGTCTTCGAGAGTGTCTCAAGATTCAGCGGCAAGGTTCAGGGGGCGACCTGCCCCAGGCGGGGGAGTTCGTCCCTTATCCCGTGGCGCGTAGGGTGAACTCGTCGTACGCCGTCATGATGGACGGCGACGTGGAGGGTGGGGGCCTGGGGTCCTATCCAGATCGGCCGAGGACGTTCCCCAGCATGCGGAGCAAGCAGTACACCCCGTTGGTATGGTTCTTCAGCCCAACGATCTGTCGGCCTTCTCTTAAGTGGACTCAACAGTATTTATAATTTGACATGGGCGTTAATCAGCTATTTGTGTTTTGTTTTAAGTACCGAATCTCGAATTTTGCTGGACATTGAAACTTCTGACAGAAGTCTGCCCTGGATTTTGATTTCGCTAATTGCTCTGTGGACTTTTGTATCAAGGGCCATAGTCGAAAGTGTTTCGATTCAACTGTAGGACGACGAACCATTCTTCAAGATGGATATCAGTTTTTCGGTTTATTCACTGCTTATTAAAGCATGCATTAATCAGCTAAAAAGGAAGAGAAAACCACATGCAAAGGAAAGGGGAAAAAAGTACAATGGAACACAACGCTAATGAAGATATAAGATATAAGCAATGTTAGGGCATTGTTCCAAAATCAGTATTAATGCTGCGTAGGATGAAAACTAAGGGAAGCTATCATCAGTTAATTATTCACAAGCCTTGTCCCATTAAACTTGGGTTGGCGAGGTCTATTGAAAGTCCAAGGGCTTGGAAAATTGTTACACCTGTCAATTATTTTGGCATCAACAGTTAAAAGTGATGCCAAGTTCCTCACAATCTAACTATGGTTGCTTAGTTTAAGTTTGTTACAAGAGAAAAGCACTCAAACGCTTCAAATGGACATCTGGAAATAGTCCAGAGGAGGGAGGAGGCAGGAGAATCTGGTACAAGGCTTTGCATAACTAAGATCATTTGGCTGGGAGAGACCCTCAAAGGTTCCATGGACATTGGGAAGAGTCAAGATTCTAGTTAAAAAGGGAATGGAGTAGGCTTGATTTAGGATGGATGATCTCTTCCAAGGCAGGCTGGTTAAGATAAGGTCTCTCCCAGCCAAATGATCTTAGTTATGTTATCTTTCAGTACTTAGGGTTTATCATACAAGAGAATGCCGTGATTTAGTGTATGATTTGCATGAAGGGTAGAGAATTGACTGGGCCAAGATGCATAAGTTAATTGAAGACATCAGGGAGAGAAGAAGACAGGTGCCGAGGCCACAGCAGTCGGTGTCGCAGCAGCAGCAACCCCAGCAAGTGCAACTCTAGCAGCAACAGCAGCAGCCTGCACCAGAACTTGGGATTCACCAAAATCCCATGTCGAACCACCCTCCCGCTCTGCAACAACAGTCACCGACACCGGCTCAAGTAAATATGGTTCATAGCCCAGCTCGTAACGCTGGGTGGTCTTATGATGATGAGACCCCCGCTCATCTCCTGGCTATCCATCACACATATACCAACTCCCCTTCACCCTCTACCCCCGCCATCATTCGGCCCACCACCCTAACCTCTGTTATACCCACCTTTCCCTCCAGTCCCCTCATTCCACCTTCCACATTACTTACAATTCCACCAGTCTTTGTGCCTTCACCCTCCATACCCTCCGTTGTCACCCCTCCATGCAACCATCCACCTGTCATCTTACCACCAAGGCCCATTAGACCCACCTCCGCTATCATCACTACCGCTTCTACCCCTTCCACTCACCCCATTGGGCCAGTCGGGAGTCTATCTAGCATCGTGCCAGCGTAAAACCTTGCCCTCCGGAGCGAGCGCTTGTTTCAGAGAAATTACCCCTCTACCAGACCTACACCCAACCCTCCTTCCTCAGCAGTTGAAGCAGAAGAAGCCGACCCCCTGTCTGGCACGAAGTATGATTTGTTGCAGCACTTGGACCGAATGCTGGCCAAGATTTTTATGTTGGAGTTAATCAAAAGGTCCACGCTACACCAAGATGCCCTAAGGGCTTTTCTACAGAAAGTCATGGTCAGTGAGGATATGGCGATGGATAGCCTTCCAATGGCCCTAGCAACAGTGATGAAAGGGCCTGCCATCACAATTTTTGAAACTGAACTGGCACCCCCGGGGTCCCGCCAGATGCCACTCTGCATCTCCATAACCTTGAATAAGGTGTCTATAGATGCGACTTTGGTTGATACTGGGGCCTCTATAAATGTCTGTCCGCTTATCACTCTCCGTGCTTGTAATATTTCTAAAGATCTGAAAAAGCTGACTCCCATGACCATTGCTGCCTATGACAACTCCAGAAGAGCATGCCACAGGGTGGTAACTGTTCAGGCCGAGCTAGGGCCTCTCACCATGGCCGTGGAGTTTTATGTGTTGGATATTGATCCAATGTTTAAGGCTATTCTGGGCCGACCGTGGATTGATAGTCTTCATGCTGTACCTTTGACCTCTCACAAATGCCTCAAATTCCCATTCCAAGGGCAGGTGGTCAAGGTGAAGAGTGTATCCATAGTACAAACTGTTGAAGCTATTTCCGACAAGATTCTGCCAACTCTATGGTCGAGCAGTAGGCCGGTCCTTTATGTGATGGACTTGAACTTTCCATGGGTATATGCGTCACGCAAGCCCACCACTGCACCAGTTGATGTTAAAATCAAGTCCAAGATTAGAGACTCTAAAGGATACCACATGATATTAAAGTTGGGCTATCAGCCAGGCATGGGTTTCGACGCGCAATCACAGGGGCGAACTAATCCCGTCTCTAGGGGCAGAAAGATGAGCAAAAGAGGCCTCGACTACCGAGAGTCATCATTATCAATGTTAGGAGACTCCAGGCCGTTAACATGGAATTATCGTCAATATTTTATCAAGGGGCCGCTACAGCCTGGTACTTTAAAGACCCCACCGTGCCAGAACCAGAACGAAAAGAGTGCTGCTTGTGCTATGTCCGGACTGCCTTTGTTGCCAAAGGGGCTGGTAGATGATGCTGTTGATTGTTCAGAGATTTTTGTCAAGATGTTCATTGAGAAACAAAGTCTGAGAAAACCCGAGGGGCGGGTCATGCTGTATTCACGCAGTAATAAATAAAATTAGCAACAAATTTAAACAAATTTAAACAAAAAATAAAATGGGCCAGGGGATGCGGACATGGGCCAGACCCACGAGGCCAGATTGAGATGATTGAGGCAGAGGTGAGGCGACTTGTGACCACCTCCATCGCCTTTGATAACATAGCTTAGAGGTTATTTTCAATAATTGCTATAATGAACATCCACTTGTAAATGCCCAAGTCCACAAACTGTTCCACCCGAATGTCTGCCAAGAGGGTTATTCACTTTGACTGATGTGCAGCAATATGATGCCATCTTTACCTCGTCACATACATGAATCAGATATGGCCTGAAACCCATATTTTGCTTCTTTAACAGAGCTCTACAACCCTTAAAACATTGAAATGTACTTTTAAAACATTAAAATATGATATTTCATCATTTCCATAATTCATTTATATAATTATTGAACTTATTCTCCTTCCAAAAAAAGAATGAACTTATTCATGAACTTACGTCTCTTTATTGCCGGGTTCGAAGATTTGGCTTAGAGGGAGATGGGTATCTCCTTTTTTTTTAACCTGTAGCTATAGACTTCACTTAACTTCTCAATCTTAGATCTAAACACTACGTATTCATATGTACAACATGGCAGTGGGCATTCTTTATTTCACTCCGTTCCATATCCCAGATTGATCAAACTTCTCTGTCCGTTCAGAGATATTTGTAAAATGCACTTCCTTCGTCTTGTACTATCTTATCATTGCCATTCAAACCAACTCACCAACATTCAAGCAAGCTTTTTCATTTTTTACAAAAGGAAGCGCGAAATCAGAGAGGAAATCGAAAAGAACACGGATATATCAACCAGATCCAGATTCCAATCCAAATAAGTGGGGCCTTCAGGAAAAAGGGGGGAGGGAAAAATACTACTACCAAAAATAAGATAACAAGATATCCTCTCAAATCACCCCGGCGTCGACACGTGACCCGTCACCTTCAAGGTCACGCGCATCCTCGACCGCCTGCTCGCGGGTGCCCAGCTCCGATGTCTGTTCTTCGGCCCTGGTCTCCTCGTCACCTAGCTCCTCCTCGCCGCCACTGACTTCAGCACCATAAGGCGCCGACGGAGGTAGAAGAGAGAGCACCGAGGCCCCTGGGTCCTCGGCCGCTGCTTGGAGAGTAACTTTCCAACCTTCCTGGAAGCCCCGGTCACATGCAGGGCCAAAGATCTCCAGGGCTGCCGAGGCTAGCTCGGCCCGGTAGGCCGAGGACGAGCAAAAATTCTCCACGACCTCCTCACGGGCGGTCGACATCGATGAGCGCAGCTCAGCCAACTGCACCTCCATCTTCTGAACTCGGAGCTCCCCTACCTTGGCCTGCGTCTCCAGCCTAGACGCACAGGCTTCGACCGTCTTCGCCCGAGCACAGAAGGAATCTCGGTCCCGCTCCATCCCAGCAAGGGCCAGCCCCACTTGTTCCAGCTGCTCCCGCTGACCGACAGCCTCCACCTCAGACTCCTGTAGGCGCCCCTCCAGCTCCTCGCACTTGGCCACCAAACCTACCTGCCTGGCCCAACTGGTCTCCAAGTCCTGCGCAACACCGTCGAAGTGGTACTGTCACAAGCGGAACACCCTGCCCAACGCGACAAAGTTCTTCGCCGTCAAATCCGCCAAGTCATCCTTGGCTCCAAGATCGAACTCCCATGTCCAGTCCTGGAAGGTCATGGTCTTGTTGATGAAGGTCGTCGCCTCCATACAAAGGTGGGACTTGTGGATGGGCTCCTCCGGTGGCAAGAAGCGAGGACCCCAAGGAATGGGGGGCGACAGGAGTCGGGCCCTCACCTCCTCCAAGGTGAGCGATTCGTTGTCGAGGGCTGGAGCCTTGCCTTTGTCTGGCATGTCGGCTGTTGTGTCTGCGCCAGAATCTGGGACACGAGTCTTGACCCCCTCATAGCTTTAGACATGATCATTTTTACTTGCTCAGATTTTGAGAGGGTATCCCTTATTCTTTTAGCCAGGAACCTCCATCTATCAGCATATTGAACAAAATCTTCATTCGCTCTCATTTTCTCGGCCACTAAGTCGGTAATGGAGAGAGAGGGACCGACCCTATCCCGATACTTTTGTAAGAATTTTCTTTGTACCGCATCAAAATTCTCATCCTCACTCGGGCCTAGAGAATAGAACCATTCTAGTGCGGGACTGTCCAATGATCTCCGAAAAAGGTAGGCCAAGGATTTCTGATCATTTTGCCAGTAAAAGGCTTCATACATGAAATCCTTGAGGTGAGTGAAAGGATTGCTCATGCCGTTCTACCTGCGGTACGTAGGCATCTCGGAGGGAGGGAGATGGAATACCGGGAGGATTGGCAAGGAGACCTCAAGGGTGGACTTTACATCCACCATTTTCTTTAGATTCTGACACTGCTCATCCATTTTGTTAAACTTGTTAAGAAGTGACTGGGCGAGTTCTTCGGCAAGTGAAGGTGGCACCTGCCACTGAGGAAGAAGAGGCCTGCCGGAGGCCTAAGGAGGGAACCCTAAACCAGAGGGGTAAGGCAGCCTACTAGTAGATGGACATAGTTGAAATGGCACGTGAGGAACAGCAAGGGTTTGAGACTGTGGAGGAGGAAATTAGAAAGAGGGAGGCTGTTGACTTGCCTGCCCTTGAAGCGAAGGAGAAGAAGCAACATGTACTAGTGATAGAGAGGGGATAGACTGTATCGGCTCCTGGAGGGCTGTGGGGGCTGAAGTTGACTCCTGTGGAGTGGGAAAAATGGATTTCCTCTTTAAAATGGCCTGAAAGGCTTGGAGTTACTCAGGACTGAGCTCTGTATTAGCGAGGACACCCAACAGGGAGGTGTTGTCCTGGGGTGGGGATGCGTCCCCTACAATAGTGAGCACCTCACGTGAGGGCCAGCGGGAAGGACATGAGTACATAGCATGGACATGTGGGTCAACTGACTGACCATGACTCGGGTGGTTCTCCTCGAAAGACTGGTGGGCCATTTTCAGAGTTCTCCTGAAACGTAAAAACATGCACCAACAAAGAAATTTCAGTGATTATCGTACAAGTGGATGCTTTTACGACCTTTTTTTATTTTACTTTTTTTGCTTCTTTTTTTGTTTTTAATAGATCTGAAATTCACACAAAATAGGAAGGACCCCAATTAGCATCTGTTTCAGCGCCGTGTCAACTAGGGTCACTTGTCTCACCATGAATAGGTCAACCAACTTCGGGAAACTTCAATGGTACAACCAACCCAGTGAACGAAGAGGGAATCCTTCACAGTCGGGGACTTATGGAGGTCCCGATGGAGGAGATCCTAGTTCGTCGAGAGGAATTCTCGAATGGAAAGTCCTTCCTTCACCGAGAGAGGGTGATCCTTAAAAAAATGAAAAGAAAGGGGAGATGCATGCAATGCAGTGCTGAACAAATATAATATAGAACACATAAATAGAACAAAAGAACAGAGCTATGCCAACACCAAACAGACAGAACAAGATATTAGGGTTATCCTTTCCGAAACAACGCAAACCTCTCGAGAGATCACAAGGGACTATAGAGGAGTGCACGTGGTGCACGAGGGATGAAAATTAAACTGCGAAGGTGCTACTGAGAGCATGATTGTAGCGCATGTGGGCGCAATAAGGAGGGGCACATGTGGGTGCCGAGTGGAAGGGCACACGCAGTTCACAGGTAACCAAAGAAAGCAAAAAAGACGTCCCACCGTGATCGCCAAGATGTGAACGACATCACGGAAAGGTTTGAGCGCTCGATGGCGCATGTTGCGCGGTGAAATACAGAAAAGATTCCTGGAGAGGATTATCTCCATCGGGGTTAGAGATGAAAAACACACTGAACGAATTATGAAACCGCAGCGGGATGTAGCTCGTACTCTGGTACAATCGCTATTAGTCACTTACACTTGATAGGAACACCCTCTTGGACATTGAATGCCTCTCCATCGGATATTCCTTCTACCGAACTAGGTATTCATATTTCAAGGCCTCTGTAAGTCTCTGCGAGCCTGAGATTCTCACTAGGATGTCGAGCCAGTTGTACCCTAAAAATCCAAAAGCTAGATAAGCACCTCATGATTCTGTGTTCTGTCCTGATCATGGCTAGTCGATCAACCGTCTTCTGTAGATTGCAGCTGGCCAATGACCGTGTTCTTCCCATATGGTTGGCTATTTTCAGTTTATCGATTCCTATTTTCAATCGACTAAATTCCCATTGTCAGTCGATAGATTTCTAGTTCAGTTGACTGAGTTTTCCTTGGTCAACAGACTTCTGATTGTGGACCTTTACCTGATCGCGTCTTCCAGATCACGATCTTCTTGCAACCGCTTTCTATCAAAATTATTCAGCATGAAGGTCTGACAAAAAATGGTTGATTGTGTTCAATATCAAATGATCTTCCTATTGTCTAACACCTAAAATAGTACTTATCAAGTCACTAATTAACTATGGAATTAAGAAAGATGTCGTTATGCTGCCTAAATCCTTCCGTAGCACAACGTCCC
The DNA here is from genome assembly GCA_024336825.1 of Amorphophallus titanum. Lineage (NCBI taxonomy): Eukaryota > Viridiplantae > Streptophyta > Magnoliopsida > Alismatales > Araceae > Amorphophallus > Amorphophallus titanum. The sequence continues at coordinate 12,917,692 of JANBPO010002057.1, read as the reverse complement.
TTTAATTCACTCTTGACATCTTTTACAAAGAATTTCGTATGTTCTTACCTTGCTTATTGCATTTAACTTTCTTGGCTGAACTTATTGATATTCTCGTGGAAATGACTAGCTTTATAACTTGAAGATGTAAGTGCGGGTACAGATGGTATCCAAGGGCTTCAGTCTAGTCCTCACGGGAGAGGGTCAGAAATATATTGTAAATCATGGGATATAATGATTACTAGCATCGAATTGCACTAGGAGTACTTTTTTTATAAATTGACGAAATCCATGAGGTAATTTATGATTGAAAAGTACATTCTCGTTACATGCTTGTTACATAACATTCTTGTGCATAGCCCTCTTAAGGTTATGAAAAGTACATTCTTGTGATTAATAGTACATTTTTGATTGAAAGGCTAATTTATGTTGTTGCTAGATCATGCTCTTAGATTCTTGAACATCGCACTTCACAGCTAGTGTTGCTACTTGTTACTATTATTTTTACCGCATGATTTATTGCACTTTCTTTCATTATTACTTCTTCTAGAGCGAAAATATTAAGCATGTAAACTATGTCGACCTGATGACATGAAGAAGCCTACTGGGCGAGTGCGGTCACTCCCTACTTTCTCCAACTTTTCAGGAAGCTCTAGTGGATCGGAGTCAGATCGTTCAAGTGGTGGTTCCGCGAGTGATTGAAGAATGCGAAGAACCCTAGATATTCTTAAGTCTATTATGTCAATTTAGAATCATTCACTATAATAGGAGGTGAAGTTGATCATGTCCATGTAATTTTTCATTTTCTTGAGTCTAGTGAGTCGTATTGTCAAGAGAGTCAAATGTCAAGCTGTAACTTTGATTATTTTCAATAAAGTTGAAGGTTTTTGGTCTTATGACATTGGGTACATTATTTATGCTTTTGTATGAATGAATGTGGCGCAATGATTGTCTTGCTAGCTAGAGACTTACTTTGCTTACTATTCATCTTCCCAACTTGTTTCTGCTGAAATCTCGAGACGTGACATTTAGAGTGGGAAATGACTTTCTAGTCTCTCCCCTTTCGACATATTTCCTGGCAGGAGTTCCTCACAATGTTTGATCGTGCTTTTAGCCCAGCTCATGTTAGAACAAGGAAGATGTACCGATTTATGGAGTTGTCACAGGGAGATATGACAGTGATGCAGTATCGATCTCGGTTTATAGAGTTGGGCTGCTATGTACTCCATATCATGGTAGATGAAAGATTGAAGACTCAGTAGTTTGTTAGAGGTCTGAGGCTAGAACTTAGACATCCTGTGATTGCGACCCATGTTTAAAAGTTAGTGGACAGCCTCAGAAGTAGCCTGCATAAGTGAATCCACACTTGTAAGCACCTTTGCTACTAGGCTCAGAGAGGCAGGCAATAGTAGGGCTTTCAAGACCAGTGTGGGAGGCTCGGACTCCCTAGATGTTCCCTCGTTCGGAGATGCTTCGTCAAAAGAATAATCATAATCCACCTTCTTGCCCGACGAAGACTTGGTCGGGGTAGGCACCTCCTTCACCGGCGAGGAAGCCTCCACCTCAAGGTCGACAACCGGCACACCCTCACGTGGGCTAGGCAATGGTGATCTCCAGAGCCGCAACTTCTTCCTCACGTATGTCGGCGCCACCGAACGAATTTCTAGGACCGCCACCAACTTGGGCAGGGCTACGTCGGTGCCTGCCAAGTAAGAAGCGATTTAGATTAGATGGAAGCCCATAGGCTCATAAGAAGTGAGGGAAATTAACCACGCTGGTGAAGATAACTACCCCCTCTGACTCCCACTGCAGGGGGTGGTTCATGGGTGGTCTCCTCAGCGGGCCGCACCGCCCCAGGAACTATAGCTTCACCCACATCAAGGATGGGGGCAGGTGCTGACTCCTCCACGGTGGCTGAAATAGAAGATTCATGTGTGAGGGGCCACGTTCGAGGTGCAAATAAATGACAAAGAGCTCCAGTGGCTGAACGGTTTGACCTGCGGGCTGGCCTGGCTCAGCCCGAACAGCTGCGAATTCCTCAAAAGATGGAATTGGAGGCACCGGAGAGGGAGCCGTTGAGATCGAGGTGGCCTCCGCCTTTCCCCGCTTGGCCTCCTGTCGCCCAGCTACCTTGGCGGCAGCCAACGCCTTCTTTAAAGGTGACTTCGCCTAAGATTTCTCCTTGGCCTTAGGCGGGGGAGTCAGAGTAGGAGTCAGCTCTGCCATGACCACGGCCTCACCCACTTCGGGGATAGGTGCGGGTGCTAGCTCCTCCACGACAGTTGAAAAAAAAAAGAACCACTTATGTGTAAGGGCCTTATCCCGAGATGCAAATGAGTCTTCAAGGGCGCTGATGGTTAAGAGATCTAGCCTGCGAGCTGGCTTGGTTCGGCCTGGATGATAGAAAACTCCTCAAAAGGTGAGATCAAAGGTACCGGAGGGACAGTTGTAGAAGCTGAAGCCATCTCTGCTTTCCTATGCTTCGCCTCCCGCCGCCTAGCCACCTTCATGGCGTCTAATGCCTTCTTCACTAGTGACTTTGCCCGAGTCCTCTACTTAGCCAGAGGTAGAGGAGTCCTGGTCGGAGCCGATGGTGCCGCCTCGAAAGATGGGGGCTTCTGAATGAGCCAAAGAAGGTTCCGGTACGCCGCCACTTTAGTGCCATCCGGGTGGTTTGTTAAAGAGAAAGAGGAGAGAAAAAAAGAGATCCGATTAGCATCTGGTACCCTGAGAAGGTCGCAGCAATGAAGGGCGAAGACAAAAGAAAGGGAAAGCATTAGTATCGTGAGGGCCAGTGTACAGCCGAAGTGTTATCGGCCAATAGCTCAGAGAGGGTTCTCGGTCCCGACACGTCGCCTCCTGGACCAGTCAGCATACGTCCCCGATCTTCTAGCAACGGTCAGCGAGAACGGCCAGGCCTGTGTGGTTCTTGAGGGTGAGGTGGCAGACAAGGTTGAAGTGATCCATGCCCCACCCATCAGCGTAATAATACGAGACCTGCAGATGCTTGTCCAGGATGGCGGCCATCGGGTCATCCACCCTTAACCCGTGTGAGCGCAGCAGGACATATAGCCACGTGGTGTCCTTGTAGTTCTCAGGCTTCTGCTCCTCCCTCCTCACGAATGTGCGGTAGGGGCATATTGGGTCCGTTTTCGGATGCCAGCACCTGGCAGGAGTGCCTTCTTCTTCTATGGGGAGCGGGTAGTTGATAAGCTCCAAGCGATCTCCCCCGATGCGGCATAGCTCCCTTTATATGACCGAATTCCAAGAGTTACCACCCGAAATAGTCAGTCAAACAATTAACGTCACATTCCGGGTGCATGAAGAGGAGGCCAGTTGGGTCAGTGTAACCCCGAAGAAGCATGGCCACCCCAAACCCCCGAAAAGGAAAGGCAGGTTCAATAGCTTCAATGTTAAGGGCATCTCTCAACCGCATACGAAAATGGATGTTCTTTCTCCTATTGAATTAGCGCGAGCTAAAAAATAGGAGAAGAACAGAAAGAAGAATTTAAAGAGAAGAATGAAACAACAAGCCGAACAGGCCGCTGCGATGGAAGCCCCCAAGGAGCTAAGTCCTCTACAAAAACTACAAAAGTTAATTGATGAGCTTGAGGAGTACATTCCTTCCACGCCCACTAAAGTTGTTCCCCTAAATAAATGAAGAATTAGAGCGGAGGACTCGACTCAAGAACTCTCTCCGCCAAATTTGCCAGCGGGCACAAGAGGGTGAGAAGTTTCCCATCCCAGAAGAGCTTTCTATCTTTCACAAAGATGAGGAACTCACCATAGACAAGTTAGAAGAAATGTTGAAGAACTTCACAAGCAATATGATATCAATACCTCCGCCAGAAAGTTTACAAACACCAAGCGGAGACAGTGCTACCGCCTCAATAACCAGGGATAGGATCACTATGGCGACATATTGCCATCGTAATGTGGAACTCCGAAACCGCGGTCACGGCAAAGGCCGGGGACGTGGACGAGGAAGGCATCTAGGGTCCTCTAATGGCGAGAATGCTAATTGAACATACCCTCGAAGGGTCATTGTCTTCTGAGGAGAAGACCAATGTCCTATCCCTGAAATACAAATTCGAGCTAACACATTCTTCTTTCGACTCGTCAGATGAGGAAGATAAGCCAATAAAGCCAACCCTGCAAAAACCTATCAATACATCTCAGATTCAAGATGGGGTTGCCACTTTCTTCTTCAATCTATCAAATAAAGAAGATGAATCCGTAAGACCAGTTCCACAACAAAAGCGAGCGGATCCAGCTCAAGTAGGTCCCTCAGGCAAGGACGACCTTGAGCCGCCTCCTCCAGAAGAAGATTCTTTAGCTCCACTATTCCAAGAAGAACCAAGTGATCAAAGGAAAGCTGAGCCAAGTAAGAAGCGCGACCATCAACCTAAGCCTCTCTCAGAGATGATCCCTCCGCTAGATCAAGCTCATGCGCGGGCTGGTCGTAAGATCATCTAGCATATGAAGTGATTCCCAACTAATGTCACCATATGAGAATCCACTGCTTGGAGTAAAGAGTTGAGGAAAGCCCTCGTGAAAATACTCCAAGAGCCAAAAGTTTATGAGACTCAGGAGACTGAGCTCCAGGCTCAAGCATATGAAGCTTTTGCAACAACTGTCACCTTCACAGACAAAGACATGATGTTGTCTTCCCCTTACATAATCGTCCTTTATAAATGAAAGGAGAGATAAATGGCCATGAATTGAACGGGATTCTAGTACATCCCGGGGTATCTGTCAATATAATGCCCCTCAAGACTTTCAAGTCCTTATTTCTCGGGCCCTATTTGCAAAGGGTCAATGATGTCAGAATCTTAGGATTTAACCAGAATTCATAAGATGCACTGGGCAAAGTGGAGGTGGAAGAGACCATGGACAATTTTGTCACTAAGGCTACCTTCCACATCATCGACGGTAACATGTCATATAAGACCCTGCTCGGGAGACCCTGGTTGCATAATTGGGTCCTTCAACACTTCATCAATGCATTAAGTATGCAAAAAATGGAGAACAGCATACAGTCTTTGCTGACTGAGCCCCATTCCGTCTGAATGAATGCAACTTGACGGATGCTCAACTATATTTCAAGGAAGCAACCATCAAGCCTCCCGTCGAAGTCAAAGACAAAGAAAAGTAAAAAGTGATTGCCAGAGGAGAAGATGACACTTTGATCCATCCAATCCATTTCTCTCCAAAGCCCATTTTGTTTGACACATCAAACAAGCACTGCCAATTAACCTTACATAAGCCTTCTCAAAGTCTAGTTTCAGCCCAACCCCTTTTTTCCTCTGAGTCTTCATGACAAACAAGCACTCATGGGCCACCAAGAAGTCATATTGAATATGCTTCCCATAATGAAAGCTTTTTGGGACTTGCTAATCAGCCTATCCATAACACTGACCAACCTCCCTATCAGCAGCTTAGTGATGATTTTGTAAGTCCCATTGATTCAACAAACTAATAGGCCTGAAGTCTTGGAATTTTTGGGCTTCTTGCTTCTTAGGGATGAGCACTAGGAAGGTTTTATTGATCCTCCCCAAGTGAGCCCTCCCCTCTTGGAACTCTCTCACAGCAGGCACAAGTGTCGCTATAATGACCTCCCAACACTTTTGAAAGAAGGTCAACGGGAAGCCATCCGACCCTATCCCCTGCAAGTGAGAACACAACCTGGTGGATCTTTTGCTCTGAGAAACTCTGAGAGATGGCATCCCTCTCCTCAGAAGAGAGATTGGGCAATAGATTACATGCTATCCTCGACTTCCAATGGTGATGCTCTAAAAATAGTGTGGAATAAAAATCCCGCGCCTGACCCTTGATAATCTCCTCTGAAGAGAAGGTGAGGTCCCCCACCTTAATGCAAGTAACAATATTTACTCTCTGCCTCCCAGAAGCAATATGCTAAAAATAAGCGGTGTTTCTGTCACCTTCTTAGATCCATCTGTCCCTAGATCTCCATCTCCAATATATTTCCTTCCTAGAGAGGATCTCATCAAACTGCTCCCTTAGGGAGTCCTTGAGTCTCATGTCCTCTGCATCCATCAAGCTTGCCTCCTTCAAGCAATCATGTCCCTTAAGCTGTTGTAAGATTATGTCCTTCGCTGCCGTACTTGGTATGGTTTTCTCAGCCCCCCATGTCTTAAGAACTTGAGTAGTATGCTTCAGCTTTCTAACCAAGGTTGCCATAGCAGATGTATCACCAACCTGTACAGCCCAAGCACTCTTGACAGTGTCCATAAAGTTAGGCTTTCCGAACCAAATTTTCTCAAGTATCTTGCAAGCGGCTAGTCTTCAAGAGAAGTGGCTTGTGATCAAAAGCCGATCTAGCCAAAGGAATCACCTGCACATGGGGATAGTGATCCTCCCAATTAACAGAGGCCACGAACCTGTCTAACCTAGAGCAAGAAGCATTAGCCCGCAGATTAGATCAAGTATATTGCCCATGAGCCATGCCAATGTCCACTAGTGCAGCCTCCTCAATGAAATCAGTGAAGTCATTAGATCAAGTATATTGCCCATGAGCCATGCCAATGTCCACTAGTGCAGCCTTCTCAATGAAATCAGTGAAGTCCTCCATCTCCCCAGCATATATACTATCACATGTCCTCTCCCACGGAGTAGTCACTGCATTGAAATCCCCCCCAACGCACCACGGCTTACCAGAAGAAAGATGATGGCAAACTAGGTCATCCCACTAGATTCGCTTCTCCTCCCTGCCTTGAGGTTCATACACTCCAGTGAAGTCCCAGGCGAAACCATCCCTTATATTATGAAAGCGTAAGGTAATGGCCCACCTACTAATCTGTCTATCTAGCACCATGTCCCTCATCTCATAAGGATTCCATAGGATCACGATCCTCCCTAACTTGCCCATCATCGGGAAAGTAACCCTTTTGTGACTCTAGCCCCTCCGATCTCCCCCAAGAGCAAATCCCCACCATCTTCACACTTGGTCTTCTGGATACAAAGAATATTGATCTTACATCTCCTAATCAACTCTCTCACCGCCCTCTTCTTCTCCACCCCCCAAGTCACCTCACATTGCATGAGACAATCGTCACAATTCTCATGAAGTCAACGGGGTGTCCCTCTCCTCCCTACCACCATCAGCCCCTTCCCTCTCCCCTCTCTGCAGCGCCCTCTTTGCTTGCAGAATACTCGCCCACCACCTCTTCTTAATTCCAGAAAAAGCACTCCGCACACCCTTCTCTGCGCCACCACAATAGATATCGACATTATCGGCCACCTCCCTCACTTGCTCCTTTGTAAACTTCTCAACATCTCCCAATAGCTCTCTGACGACCTCCCTCCTCACGAAGCTTCTGGCAGCGATCGCATCCACCAGAGGTCGCACATCGATGCCTCCCCCTGGGGACATCGAGAAGGCATCCTTCTGCTTCTATAGAGCCTTCTCCCGAACCGTCGAAGCTTGGGGATCACCTTCACTAGCCCCCTTGATCTCAGCAGGATGGCGTAGGGACCATCACCAATGGCAAGGAGGTCGAGTCTTCCGCAATCACCTCTAGCATTTGGCTTGCAGTAGCTCCCCAGCCAAGCCCAACTAGAGCTCCCTCCATCGACAACCGACACTGCTTCTTTGCAGTAGAGTCCAAGGGTTGCACAACCATAGAAACCCCTGGTTCACTGGGAGTCTGGAGCCTAGGCAGGGAGTCGGACAGATGATAAGTAAGCATGAGCTCCCCATCTCCCCCTATTTGTGCACCAAGCCTTCACTCCCTGGCCGGCCCAACCAAGCACTGCACCTCCTCACCCATTACTTGCTTAGCTTTGTCGGCCCATGTAGCAGACAAGGCGCACCCTGGAGACTGTCAAGGCAAAGCGATGGGGAAGAATGACGATTGGAAGCTGGAGAGTCCCTTGGCAGCCACTGAAGAGGTGACTGGCAGACCCAACGACGATGAGCACTGCAACTGGTGGATGGGGCGCCTGACCATAGGAGATGTCAGGCAAGGAAGACAATCCTTCGCGGGCCCCGAAGACTCGAGAAGGCCCTCTGAAGACTGAACGGGTAAGGCATGGGCACTGGACGCATGCTCGAGAGCTTGACTCGAACTGTGTGAGTATTGATCTGAAGTCGCTAGGACACAAACCGGACCAGCCGATGAACCGGGGTGTGAAATAGTGCTCGGCCCCACCCAGTTCGAATTTGAAAGGCCCGACGAAATCGGGGCTGACCGTACGTCTTCCTCCTCCTCGCGCAAGGCTTGTTGCCCTAGCTGAGATGGCGACGCAACTAACAGCTCCTCTAAGACCCAAAGTCGCACGATGAAGTTGATTCCGGCGAGGTCCATGGTGACAACAGAGGGCACCGCCGTTGGGCTGGCCACTTGAATGATAGCCACGACCGCCGTTCGCGAACCCATCACCATGAAACCCAAGGAGTCCCCTTCCACCTAGCTAAAGTTTCGGACTAAGAAAGAGAAGCCTTTAGCATTGCAAAGATGCAGCAGGATCCCTTCGAAAATGATACGAAGTCTCCTCATTTGTAGATTGGGGAAAGTCCCCTTAACCTCTGAACACTACTGGATACAAAGGAGAACACCCCCCGCCGCAAAAAAACTTGCTTCAACCAACCTAGAGACCACCGCTTCCTCTTGACCGGCCGCTAGGAAAGCAGACCCAGTTACCCTCGACACCGCCCAGGAGACGCCAGTAGCCTCCCCCAGCCGTCGTCTGATCGCCTCAACGTCAATCGGCCCTTCTAGCATCGTCACCCACAAGCATCGCCTAAACCAGGAGATCCTACCCTACAAGGAATTTGGCAGGAACACCCCAGCATCCACCCATCTCTTACTCACAGCCCTCTTAGGCCCCGTAGCCAGATTGCTTCTCACCGCCTCAGCGAACGTTTGACGGCTCCTAGAGTCCCCACTAAACCCCGCAGGAGGCAGCACCCTATGCGTACAGAATTGCCTGACGTGGCCCCTCCGGCGACAACTATAGCAGGTCGGCTCTGGCTTAAGGCCGTCCCGATGGATCCCTTCTCTAGCACCCCCGGCGAGACCTCCACCCGACCAATGCGGCACAGCATTGGGGAGAGAACCCTACCTCCACCCACGGCTCCCCAGGGGGATGCTTTTCACCTAGGAGACGAACGTCGGAGGGCGCCCCGCCCCGCCAGCCATGACGTCCCACCCCAAAACCCCAAAGCTTCTCTCCATAGGACATTATACAGTTGCTCAATGTGTATCCATATTATGCATGTGGTCATCGGATCAATGTGGCCATTGCCTTCGAAATCATGCAAGCACACCATTTTCTCAACGAATTAGTTGGCAGTAGCAGTGCTGACAGGGGTTAGCAGAGTTTGCTTTCACTATGGAGTACATTTTGATGACAAGCTGTGCTATATTCCTTGGTTGGTTGATTATTTATTTATTTTTGGAAGGTGGCCTGGAGACCACAAATTCATTAAGAAAACAAAAGAGTGCACAGGCTGCAACCTATAAAAAGTGCAAAATAAAAAGAAGGCCATCTACCAAGATGGTTGTGCCTCGATGAAAAGGAGGAAACCCATGAAACCCCAAAAAAGAAAACCGCCTGAAAGGCCTACAAAATGAGCTTAGGTCGTCTGAATAAAACAGAAATAGAGGATTGCTGGATATAGGACCCTGCCACTCTAAAATGCCATTCATTAACGTCGTCAGTTCCCGAATTATAGCAGAGACGAAAATGAGCGCGCACCCCGGGGGATGCGCGCTCACTGAGCGGTGCGCGCTCACGCGCGCTGTGGAGTTCAGAAGTTGTGGTCGGCGACGTGAAAGACCGTGAGCCCGAGCTGATCACGCCACATGCGGACCACGCGGTTCCGATCGTCGAAGACGCCGAGGATGCGGTACCCGCAGGGCCGAATCAGGTTGTCGAACAGCTCGCGCTTCACGATCGTGTCGGGCCTGCGGTCGCCGGTCTTGCGCATGTACAGCGGGTTGTCGTGGTCGCACTTCAGAGACTCGGGCGCGTTCAGCCACGCTACAGAGTCGTTCCGACACGAATCAGGTCGACCGGATACGAAGATGATCTTCGCTCCGCTCTGCTGTAGTGCTGCCACGGTGTCGAACACCTCGGGGTGGTACAAGTCTTCGCTCACACGCTCGTAATCGTGAATACCGCGCGTGTTGGACACCTCTAGGTTGTCCTCATCACGTCGCGTCAGCGTCCCGTCGATGTCGCACAGATAGACGGGCTGCTGATTCCGCGTGAGCGGTTGGATGTAGTGATCCGGTGGGTATTCGTCGTAAGGCACCCTTCGTCCTTTCGTCGTTTTCATAGAGGCGTGACCGGGATTTGCACCCGGGTGCGCGGCGTTGCAAACCGCTACCTAACTACTCGGACACCACGCCGTGGATGCAGGGACCGCGTCACGCGGAACCATGGATACGAGACGTTGAAGTCCCTGCGTGGAGATGACCCGATTTGAACGGGCAACCTTCTGTATGCAACGCAGATGCACTACCGTTGTGCTACATCCCCTTGCGGCGCTCTCTGCGCCGCTGCTCACAGTCGGCCCGGCAACGTTTACAGTGTCGATTGCCGCGCTTGTCTGTGTATGTGTTCTCTTCTGTGAATTCATGTGCTTGCGGACAGTGTGTGAAGTTTTTACGTCCGGAGTTGCTGAAATGCCGCCCGCGTTCTACTGCATCTAGCATGTTCTCAGATCGCGTACCCGGCTGCAAGTGTGAAGGGTTCACGCATGGTGGATTATCGCAACGGTGCCTAACGTCGATGTCCCTCGGATACGTCGTCTCGTTGATAACTTCCATGATGAACCGGTGTGGAAGCACGAGCTTCCCGTTCACCTTGAACCGCCCGTAACCCTTGAATCCTGCTGCGCCTGTCCATTCTATGCATGAGCCGTTCTGCTCTGTTTTTGCCCAAAATCGCGTCATGATGTCTGTCGTCGTCACGTGCACCGAGAGGGAGTCGAACCCCCGACCAGCGGTATGTAAAGCCGCCGCTCTTGCCGCTGAGCTACCGGTGCGTAGCGAACCCGGGACTTGAACCCGGAACCACGATCGTATCAGGATCGCGCTCTAACCAAGTTGAGCTAGCTCGCTGTACCTCGCGCAGGATTCGAACCCGCGACCGCAAGAGTTAGGAACTCTCGGCTCTATCCGCTGAGCTAGCGAGGTGTAGTACGCCATCCTGGGATCGAACCAGGCTCCCCGTGTTAAGAGCACGGTGCTAAGCCACTCAGCTAATGACGCGTACGCCGTACAGGATTTGAACCTGTGACCTCTAACTTAAAAGGAAAGAGCTCTGACCAAACTGAGCTAACGGCGCATGTTATAAAGTTGTTACGTGTCTCATCGTGGGATCGAACCACGCCGCCCGGGACTTCACTCCGGTGCTCTGCCTGCTGAGCTAATGAGACTTGGAGCCACGGGACGGATTCGAACCGTCGACCACTCGCTTACGAGGCGAACGCTCTGACCGAACTGAGCTACCGAGGCACAGAACCGGTAACAGGACTCGAACCCGCTCTAAGTGATTGGAAATCACTTGTGCAACCTATACACCACACCGGCAAGTGCCATGCTTTGCGTTCCGGGGTACTAGCCCATCTAGGTGCATGGCGACCTCGTGCCCCGAGAAGGATTCGAACCTTCGACTACCGGCTTCGTAGACCGTCGCTCTATCCGCTGAGCTACCAGGGCGTATCTAATTGTTGCGAGGTACCGAATTGTTCTCTCGCTCCCGGATTGTCACTTTTCCTAACCGCCTTGCGGCATCCGGCCCGTACTCGTCCCCGGACTTGAACCGGGACTCGACGGCGTTTGAAGCCGTTGCCTCTGCCATTGGGCTAGACGAGCGCAGTACCCCCGCACGGACTCGAACCGCGAACTTCCTGATCCTAAATCAGGCGCCTCTGCCAATTGGGCCACGGGGGCATGTATGAAGTTGGGGTGAGGTACGGGACTTCAACCCGCGACCTTCCGAGTCACAATCGGACGCTCTGAGCGCTGAGCTAACCTCACAGTCGGGATGAAGGGACTCGAACCCCCGGTACCCTGCTCCCAAAGCAGGTGTCTTAGCCACTAGACGACATCCCGTAGTGCTCCGTTGCTGGCGGGTGGAGCTTCCCCATTTCTGCGGTATCTCTGAGAACTTTCGCAACCATTGCGCCATACGCGGGGATTGAACCCGCTACCTTCCGCGTGACAGGCGGACGCTCTCCCAATGAGCTAGTACGGCATATTCAGTTCGCGGCTGCAAGCGCACCTCGTACGCGGCTCCGACTGCCCGCGAAGGTGCACCCCGCCTGGGCATCGGCACTTGCAGCCGTGGTACTCCGACAGGGACTCGAACCCTGTACCTGAGAGTGAAAGTCTCAGATCTTAACCCATAGACGACCGGAGCGAGATCGGGCGCGCGCATCGCTGCGGTTGGTCACGCCTTCACGTCTTGCTAGTTCAACGCTGCTCACCGTGGATTCGAACCACGAACCTTCCGCTCCAGAGGCGGCCGTTCTGCCGTTGAACTAGCGAGCATCGATCTTCAGTTGTCGGCGCGGCTCTCGCCTCGTTCTCATGTCCAGCAGGACCCTTAGAGACCGGTCGCGCGTTGCTGCCCGGGAAGGATTCGAACCTTCGACCAAGTGATTAACAATCACCCGCTCTGCCGACTGAGCTACCGAGCATCGGCGTCTTGCTGCCCCGCCTGGATTCGAACCAGGAACCTCTAAGACCAAAGCTTAGCGTGCTGCCAGTTACACCACAAGGCATTTACTTACGAGTCCCGGCGAGCGCTACCGGGACACGGAACCATCGGCCCGGTTCCGAGAGCCAACCCGCCCGGTGTTCCGGTTGGGGCGCTCACTCTCGTACCGCGCACGGGGATCGAACCCGTACCCCCGGATTGAGAATCCGGTATCCAGTCCACTAGACCAGCGCGGCCCCTCGAAAGGTTACCCTCCCGACGTCTGAAGGTCGATGTCCGGCAGGATCGACTCCGGCCGGAACACGATGCGGTGATGGAACGGGTCGACGCCCTTGGGGTCGAGCTGCTCCGCGAAGTACGAGACGTTGTCGGACAGGCCGAGGAAGTGCTTCTCGTACTCGTCGTCGCCGACCTTGCAGGTCACCTCCAACTGGTTGCCCTCGTCCACGATCGAGCAGTACCCCTCGATGCTGAGAAGGTACGTGTCCGTGATCCCGTTGAAGAACACGACGCGGCGCAAGACCTCGAAGTTGTCGGCGGCGGTGGACAGGTTGTCGGAGACGGTGGTTGCCTCGTCGGTGCACGCGGAGAGCGTGAGCCCGAGCGCGACGGCGGTCGACGCGGCGACGATGCCCTTTGTCAGTTTGCGCATGAAATCGTTCCTCTTTCGTCTTATGTCGGTTTACAGCGTGCCTGCGGTAGGACTCGAACCTACAACTTCCCGGTTCGGAACCGGGGCCTCTATCCGTTGAGATACACAGGCGGGTGGAGCGGCTTCGGGTCGATCACCAGCATTCGACCCGGTGCGGTTTGAATGAAGTGCCGAAGCCACTCTCGTGAGAGCCGTGGGTATCGAACCCACCGTGTCGTCGACACCGGCTTTACAGGCCGGTTGGTGCACCTGCACCGGACTCTCATTCGTGCCGGTCGTATTCGAAGCCGACCGGCACGCGTCCCCGCTGGCACGGGGACGCTTGGCATCGCGGCCGAACGCGAAAGCGGCGATACCGTATGAAGTTCTCAAAGCGGAAAGTAAAGGATTCGAACCCTCAGGTGTCACCCTGGCCCGGTATTCGACACCGGTTGCGGACCATTCCGCGCTACCTTCCATGCCCCGGCAGCACTTGCGGTCTTCGACGCCGGAACGGCCTGAATCCTACGTACTGTCGGGTCTCCCCCTGCACCCCCTGGCGGCGGCGGCAGAAGCGGAAGGTCACGGGATCGAACCGTCGCCCCGGGGGACGGAGCCGGTTAGCAACCGGCTTGAAGCACCGAGCTTCAGACCTTCCATCGAACGGCCCGGCTGTGAATGATGTATCCCCAGAACACGAACCCCATGCCGAACCGTTCTCGTAGCGGGGGGCGGATTCGAACCGCCGACCCCCGGGTTATGAGCCCGTCGCGCTGACCAACTGCGCCACCCCGCTATGAACAGACACCCGCGCGTTACCGCGTCGCCTGTACCTCCACTAGTAACGATCGCGAAGGTCCGTTTCGTGAATGGTGTTGATCGAGCCAACATCCCTCACTAAGGGCCGGTATCACCCTCGTGCGTGCCGGGGACTCGAACCCCGATCGGGACCACAGGCCCGCTCTGCCGTTGAGCTAGCACGCTTACCACGGAACCACCCGCAGCCTGTTCCGGTCCCGGGAGCTACCCGAGCCGGTCGATCCGTTGCGCTGGTTAGGCGCTTCCGGTGCGGTGTACGGATCAACACACCACAGCAGGTCCGGAGGGAATCGAACCCCCTACGCGCGGCTTTGGAGACCGCCGCTCTGCCAATGAGCTACGAACCATCGTTCGGGCGAACCCGACCGTTTCATACTACGTGATCACCGTGCAGCGAGCCTAGTCGTTCTGCTTGTACTGCGCGGCGACCGTCCAGAACTCGTCGCAGTCGACGGCGATCCCGCGCTCGGTGAGCGCGTCTTCGATGCCGTCAACGTCGTAGTCCGGTGCGGACTCGCCGAGCGCCTCGGTGATCAAGGCCTGTGAAACGTGCATCCTCATCCTTTCGTCGCCGGGCGTGTCCGCCTTGATGTATTAAACAATAGCACGGGTGCCCCGGGCGCGCAACCCGGGGGTACCCCATGCCGTTTCCGCAGGTCACACCGCGAACCAGCGGTATCCGTGCGGCTTGACGTACCGCGTCACCGCCCGACCTTCCTTCGTGAGCTGGCGCAGGCTCGAATACACCTGCTGCTCCTTCTCGTCCAGCTCGGCCGCGAGGCTCTCCTTCGAGATGCCGGTCTCGGCGTCGGCGCCGAGCAGCAGCGCGTGCACAGCGTTGTCGCGGTCGATCGTCTCTTGCGGCCGTGGTCGGCCCCGGCCGCGCTTGGGCTCGTCGGCCGTCTCAGCGGCCGTCTGCGGCTCGACGGACTCGATCTTGCCGCTCAATACGGCCTCGACCTTCGCGCGCGTCTCGGCGCTGATCACGGGCGCCATTGCCACAGGGATCGGCTCGACGACCGGCGTCGGCTCGGGTTCCGTGCGCAGCACCTCGTCGGCGCGCTGCATCTGCTCGTCGGTAGGCGGGAAGTCGAGAAGCATCGGCTTCGGCTGCTCGACGACACCACCGGCCGCGAAGGTCGAGACGTCCGGCGCATCGACGATGTCGGCGCTCTCGGCGGTGCGCGTGTCGTACGGGACGGCGGCGGTCGCCTCGACGGTGACGGCTGCCATCTGCACCGGCTTCGGTGCAGGCGACTCCGACGACGCTTCGGGCGCGGGAACAACAGCTTCCGTTCCACCTTGCTGCTTGCGCCGACGCGCGAACGCGTTTTGCCTGTTTCGTGCACTGAACACCTGTTTACCTCACTTTCTGTGCTCACGTGAGCATATCATTAATGAAAAAGAGGGCACCCGCATTGGCGGGTGCCCTCCGGCGGCGATCCTAGAAAGCCGCGTCGTCGGCGGCCACGGGCGCCTCACCCGAGCCGTAGCCGAGCGCCTCGGCCTCGGTGACGGCCGCGAACTCCGTGACCGCGACGGCGCCGCCGGTCGGCGGCTTCATCGTGTACCCGAGTTCGGCCGAGTCGCCCCAGTCCTCATCGCTCTTGTGCTTGATCTTGCCCCGGAAGGGCTTGCCTTCCATGGCCTTCGCGAGCTGCGCCATGGTCGGCTTGTGGTCGCGCAGGGTGTCGAGCGTGACGCCGACGGCCCGCATGTGGAGCATGAACTTCTCGGCCCCGTCCTTGGAGCGGATGACATAGAAGTCCTTGATGCCCTTGCCGTGCTCGGGGCCGCCGCTGATCTTCGCCTTGACGCGGATCATCGGGTTGTTCGTCCGCTTCGAGACCTTGGCCTCGGCCTCGGTGATGACGAAGTCGTACTCGCCCTCGGGCGGCCGGTTGAACCCGTCGCCCGCCTCGGCGATGATGTCGTCCCACGATTCTTCCATGTCCTCTATCCTCTCGTTTACTTCTCGGCCGGTGCCGGGAAGATCATGCGCATGATGTGCGTCAGGTTCGGGTTGTCGATGATTCCCTTCGGGAATCGGTCTTCGAAGTTCGAGCCGGTGGCGTAGGCGGGGTGCGCCTTGACGAGCGCCCGGAAGACCGACGGCGCGTCGTCGGGGATCACCCCTTGGTCGTTCTTCACGAAGGCCTTCTTCATGCAGACGACCGAGTCGAACGAGTACGGCATCCGGGTCTGGATACCGCCTTGCATCGCCGGACGATACCGGCCGTCTTTCTGGTGACCGTGGGCGGTCGCCGCGAAGACGCGAAGCGGGTTCGCAGGGTCCGACACCCGCGCCATGATGCGCGAGAGGTCGGACAGGACGCGGCGTCGGATGGCGCCCCAGTCCTGGATGCGGAAGTCCTCGTCGACCTTGCGGATCGCCTCGATCCCCTGCTCTTGACCGACGGTGAGCGAGTCGAGCCCGATCGACACGAAGGGGTGGTCGGTCCGGTCGATCCACGGCATCGCCTGCGCGAGGACGGCGGCGCTCGTGACCTTCACGATCGCGAAGTCGTACGCCTCGACGTCCTTCGGCGGCGCCTCGGTCGGGTTCCACAACCGAAGCCGGAACGGCTCGCCGTCGCGGTTCGGGTTCGGTCGACCCTGAAAGAACTGCCACTTCCCTTCGGTGTCGAAGATGACGCCGGGCGTGGGCATGGTGGCGAGCAGCGAACTTTTGCCGTGCTTCGTCTCGCCGTACGCGAGGAAGCTCGCGGTCTCAAACTCGCTGAACACTTCGGGCATCGTCTCTCCTCTCTGTCGCCTTGCGCTTATCTATTTGTTAATAGTAGCAGGTCAAGCCGCGTACCGCTGCAAGGGGTCCCGCTCTTCGAAGAGATCGCGAATCGCGTCTTCGACCCGCGAACCGTCGTCGAACATGTCGCACACGTCGTTGAAGGGGCAGTCCCACGAACAGTCGAGCGTCTTCGTCGGCGGCGCGAACATGCGCGGCCCGAGATCGCCGAGCAGCGCTATCCGGTCCTCGAACTCGATCACGCTCGTGATGAGGCCGATGAGCCGGAGCCGGTACGACTCGATCTCGGCCGCCGTGTGCGTGATGGTCTCCCGCATGTAGTACGGCGGCTTCGAGCGCGGGCCGCGCTTGACCTTGCGGAGCATGTTGTACAGCGCGCCGTCGACATGCTCAGCGGGCCGCAGGATCGACAGCAGCAGGTGATAGTGCAGCATCTGCGGGTCGCCCTGCAAGGTCGGCAGCAGCCGCTCGAAGCTCTGTGCCGTCTTGTGGTCGACGAAGAGCGTGTACCCGGTGACCTCGTCGACCACTCGGGCGTCGAGCTTGCCGACGATCTCGACGGGGCGCGAGAACGAGGTGCCGAGCTGCTCGGCCGTGATGCTCACCTGCTCTTCGGCCGCCATCACCCGAAGGTGCGCGTCGGCGCCGGTGTCGGCGAGCCACCCGAAGTAACCGTCGACCATGGCGCGCTCAAGGTCGGTGTCCTTCGTGAACTTCGCGAGCACGGCCGCGTCCGGCTCGACGCCGGTCGCCTCGCACTGCTCGGCGTAGCCAGCGCGCGCGTCGTCGATGGCGGCTTCGAGCGCGCGCCGGGGGTCGGTGACACTGTCCGGCTCAGAGAACGCCGGAAGCGCTTCGTGCCCCCGCGTGCCCGACTGGAGCGGCCCCACAGGGCCGACCAGTCGGGGCGCGAGCCTGCGCACGTTCTTGAGCCAGTCGCGGCGCTTGCAGCGCTGAAAGTCCTTCAGGCGCGACTGCGAGATGCGCAGGAGGTCGTTCACTTTCGATTCCTTCGGCTTTCGATCCACATGCTGAGCTGTCCCATCGCGAGCGCGAAGACGCTGATTGCCAACACCATGTCGATGATTTCGGCGCTACTCATTGATCCTCTTTCACCATGTCGTTCAGGTACTTAGCGTGATTCTCGTACACCGCTTCGGGCGTGAAGCCGTGCATCTCGACCTGTTCGAGCAGGTCGAGCGCCTCGATTCGGGCCGCCTCGGCGTCAAGGTGCGCCGTGGACTTTCCGGCCGCTTCGAGCTGCGCGCGGTCGCGAACGATCTCTTCGAGCCGCTGCATCTTGGCGTACAGCTTCTCGACCTGCGTTTCCTCGACCGTGTCGGCCGTGATGATGTCGATGATCGTGATCGCCTCGTGCTGCTCCGAACCGATGCGGTGCACGCGGTCTTCGCCCTGCTGGTTGTCGATGAGCGACCACGAACGCTGAAGACGCACGAGCGTGTCAGCGGCCGTCATGTTGAGTCCGACGCCACCGGCCTTGTACGTGAACAGGAGGTACTTGAGCTTGCCGGACTGGAAGTCCTGAACGACGCGGTCGCGCTCTTCGGGGGACACGCCGCCGGTCACCAGACCGTACGCGATGCCCGCCGCCGCGAGCCGCTTCGCCGCGAGGTCGATGAGCTGGCGGTGCTCGGCGGCGATCGCCAGGGGCTTGCCCGGCTCGTCGGCGATGATCGACATGAGTTCGTCGACCTTCGACGACGGGTCGGTGAGCGCCACCTTCCACGAAGCGATGTCCTCGGGCGTCTCGCCCTTGTCGACCTCGCACATCGCGCTCGCGAGTTGCAGCAGGCGCGTGGCGGCCGGGAGGTTCCCGTTCATGACGATCTTGTCGCCCGAGTCGGTGGTCAGCACGTACTCGGCGGCGACCTCGTCGTACGCCTTGCGCTGCTTGGGCGTCATCTCGACGTGGCGCACGACGCGCGTCTTCGCGGGAAGCTGCGGCAGCACGATCGCCTTCAGCATCCGGCGGAAGCGCGCGTCAAGCAGCGACAGGAACTCGTCGCGGGTGTCGGGGTTGAGCCCGACGATCGACATACCCCCGAAGTCGTTGAACTGCGTGAGCGCGTAGCGGTCGATGAAGGCGGACTTGCGCGGGAAGCCGTCGGGGTCGATCGTGTGCATGATCGACCAGACGTCGCCCGGGTGGTTCGCCACCGGCGTTCCCGTCATCGCCCATCGACGCTGCACGCTCGGGCGGTGGAACACATGCCAGATGGCGCGCGTCTGGAGCGCCCGGGGGTCCTTCACGCGGTGCGCCTCGTCAAGGATGCACACCTTGAAGTCGAAGGCGTTCAGTTCCTTGTCGTGCGTCTCGCACTTCGCCGGGGTGAGGTCGGCATCGCCCGCGACCGTGTCGCACTCGGCGCACTTCTTCAGGCGGACCGAGCCGTACGAGGCGAGCCGCGAGTGCAGGCGGATCGACTCGATATTCATCACGAGCACGAGGTTCTCCACGCCTTCGGCCTCGGCGAGCTGCTTGCGCCGCTTGGCGGCCGAGCCGTCGATGAGCACCGGGTTCGCTTCGGGAAGCCACTTGCGCGTTTCGCGCACCCAGTTCCGCTTATTGGAGTTCGGGCACACGACGAGCGCGGGGTACGCCTGTGATTCGCTGCCCCCGTTGGGGTCGATCAGCATGTCGACGCAGCGGAGCGCGGCGAGGGCCTGAAGCGTCTTGCCCGAGCCCATCTCGTCGCCGAGCAGCGCGTGTCCGGCGCGCACGAGGAAGTCGCGGCCGACGACCTGAAACGGGTACAGCACCTCGTCGTGCTCGTTGACGGGCATGTACGGCTGCACCGGCTCGCTCAGGCTCCGAATCGCCATGACGGCATCGCGGCGCTGCTTCTCCAGTCGCGACCACGCGACCAGTCGGGGTGCAACCTTCAGCCGGGCGCCGAACATGGCGCGCGCCTGAATGCAGGCTGCCCACGACAGCGGCAGCGTCCACCGGTGCTTACCGGCATCCCAGGTCTTGCCGGGAATCTTGGTGACCAGCGGCTTGTCCGACCACAGCACGTTGAACAGCTCGATCATGGAGCCGGTCTCGTCAAGCTCGGCGATGATGTCGCTCATGTTTATCCTTTCGTCTCGTCGTCGAATTTCATCATAGCACCGTTCGACACGGCGAGCCACGCGGGGTAATCGACCTCGTGCAGCAGCGCGAACGCCTGCCGGGCGGCGTCGGTGGCGTGCCCGAGCTTCGCCGAGTACCACCCGGCGCGCTTCAGGGCCGCGTCGTTCGCAAACTTGAGATTCGCCTTCATGTACTGGTGCGGCTTCGGCATCGCCTGAAGCGCGGCTACAGCCTTGATCATGCCCGTGACTTCGAGCGCGGCGCTCTGCTGCGACAGCTTCGCGGTCCGGGCATTGATGATGAATTTCTCGATCGCCACATGACAATTACCGCCGTAATGTGTCGATGCGAGGTGAAACAGCCCGTTCAAGGCATATGGCATGTGCTCGACCGGCACTTGGAACCCTTCGGTGCGCAGCCGTGCGCCGGGTGACGTGTCCGAGCAGAACACGTATACACCCGTCGTCGTGCCGGGGTCGAACCCGATCACGACCAGTCGCTTATCAGACATCCTGTTTTTCCGCCCATCGCTTGCCCTTGGCGCCGCCCGAGGTGAGCGGCAACGACAACAGGTCGCTGTCGTTCATGATCGCGCCCATCGTGTCGATGGCGTCGCGTACGTCGTCGTCGGGGACCTCGGCGATCGCCTCGTCATGCACGGCGAGCATGAGGTGATCGCCGAGCCCGGCGGCGTCGAGTTCGAGCAGCTTCGACTTCATGATCTCGGCCGCGAGGCCCTGAATCTGATAGTTCACCAGCGGGTACAGCTTCTTCGGATCGTCGGCGATGAAGCGGCGGCCGGTGAGCGGCGACGTCACGTACGCCACGCCTTCGGCGCGGTAGCGGGCCGACGCCTCGCGCTGCACCGTCGCCTGATGCTTCGGGACCCCGGCGTACGTGCGCCGGTAGTCGGCCGCGAGCTGCTCGATCACGGCGAGCGGGCGGTGTGTGGTCCGGGCGAGCCGGTCGTTCCCGCTCCCGTAGTTCGAGGCGTAGACGTACGACTTCGTGTCGGACCGCCGGGGGTCCTTCTTCGTGATCGTCGGATCGTTGTAGATCTTCTGCGTCATGAAGGTGAAGAAGTCGCCCGGCTGCGCGAAGGCCTCGAACAGGCCGGGGTCCTGCGTCAGGTGCGCGAGGATGCGCAGCTCGACTTGGTCGAAGTCGAACATGACGAGCGTCGAGCCCGGCGGCGCGACGACGCAGTTGCGCACGACGATCGACAGCGGGTCGGACTCGTCGACCCGGGGGAGCTGCTGGAGGTTCGGGTTCGACATGGACATGCGGCCGGTGACGACGCCGAATTCAGAGAGTCCCGCGCTCTGCCGTTCCTTGAACCCCAGCGTGTTGATGCTCGGGTGCACGCGGCCGTCGCGCTCGGAGTATTCGAGGAAGCGGCGCAGGTACGTCGAGTCGAGCTTCTCGACGCGCTTGTACTCGCGCAGCAAGAGCGCCAGCGGGTGCCGGATGCCCTCCAGTGCCTCCTTGTCGAGCGACCACGCGCCTTCGCCGGTGCGCTTCCACAGCGGCGCCTCGTCGGCGAGCAGTACCGCCGTGATCTGCTGCGACGATCCCAGGCTCACGCCGAACTCGTCGTGTCCGCGCTGCGCGAGGCTCGCGTACAGCTCGGCGAACTCGGCGCGCTTGATCGAGGTGTACTCGCGGTCGATGAGCACACCCTTCCGCTCCATGCGGTCGGCAATCCACCCCACCGACAGTTCGATGTCGTACGCCTTCGGCGCCGTGCGCGCAACCGCAGGCCAATGGTGATCCCACAGGCGCACGGTCAAGACGGGGTCGAGCGCGGCGTACAGCCAGTACACGCGGCACGGGCCGGTCGGCGCGACCGGGATCGTCGCCCATGTCCACCCGCCGGACTTCATGGCGTCGTCGAGCTGGCGCTGCATGGCGGCGGCCTTGCGGTCGACGTGGCGCGCCGACTGCTGCTTGAGCCCGACCGACTTCGTCGGGTCGACGATGTGCGCGAGCATCATCGTGTCGTCGACCAGATGCACCGGCACGTGAATGCCGTGCTTGCGCAGCATGGCGACGTCGAAGCGCGCGTTGTGCGCGACGAAGCGTCCCCGGCGCTGCCAGCGCCGAACGATCTCCTCGACCAGTCCGTACCACCGGTCAAGCTCGATCGCCCACCCGGTGAAGGCGTCGCCGAACTGCACGAGCCGCACCGTGTCGGCTTCGGGCGAGATGCCGGTGGTCTCGGTGTCGAAGCCGATGCGCTCGCAAGTGAGGCCCGAGAGCCATTCGAGGCACGCGGTCACGTCGTCGTACGTCTCGACGAGTTGCAGGGTTACTCCGGTGAGCATGTTCGTCCTTTCGTCTGTCGTCGGTGTGCGAAGCCCCGCGCGGAGACGGGGCTTCACGGCCTATCTTACTCCGGACGGCCGTACCGCTCGGACAGCGCAAGCTCGACGCCTGCGCGCTCGTCGTGGACGTCCCCGGCGGACGCGGGGATCACGCGGCCCCAGAGGTACACCGGGAGCGCCACAGGCCAGACAGCGGCCACGCCGACGACGATCGCGGCCACGATGACGCGCGCGTCCTCGCTGACGTTGGCGGCCGGGTCGGCGGTCATGACGCGCCGGACCGGCTTCGCGAGCGATCCGGCCGTGAAGAGTGCGCATAGTAGGTACAGAGTTACGGTGAGTGACAGCCAATGCATGGCGCGGCCTTACGGTCTTGCGGGTTGAATTACGTTCAAGACTACGCGAGGCCGATCCCATGCTCGGGACCGGCCTCGGTGTTTTTGCAGGTCAATCCTGCGGTTCGGGGGTGATCTCGGCGTCCGCGAGGTACTCGACCTCAGCGTGCAGGTCCCACATCGGCAGCACGGTCCCGCCTTGCACGTCGTCGAAGTCGTGGTTGCGGCGCACGCGACACCGGAAGACCTCGACCTTGGACACGTCGATGCCCGAGTTCGCGAACATGGCCTTCGCAATCTGCACAGCGTTCGCGTGACCCGCGAAGGCGTCGTTCCCGATCGCGGTGCGCAGCATCCGAATCTCGGCGATCTTCCGCTCACTCATCGCCGTCGACCCCGATCCCGCACAGGCGCCGCGCGACGGCGTGGCCTTCGTCGGCGTCGGCTTCACCGGTGACGACGAGGAACTTCGCGAGCGCGTCGAGCATCCCGCGCCACCGGTCTTCGAGATCGGGCCGCACATCGCCGACCGTGAGGCGATCCTTCTTCACGTGGGCGCGCTTGACGAAGCTGATCATCTCGGAACGGGCGGATTCGCGCCGCTCGATCAGATCGGCGACACCTGCCGAAGGCGGGATCGTCTCGGCTCCGGCCTCGGACAGCGCCTCGCGGATCGTCATCTGATCGGCGTACGCCGCTTCGAGCACCTCGCGCGCAACGTGCGCGTATTCGGAAGGCTTCTCGGTCTTGAGCTTCAGGTTCGACGGGAACAGCAGCTTCCCGCGCTCGTCGTCGAAGAGCACCGACATCGCGACGCCGTCGTGATCGGTCGATGCTTCAAAATTGAACGTCTTCGAGAAGACGCCGGGCTCGGGCCGGTCGAGCGGTTCGATCTTCCCGTCGTACTGCACGGAACCGGTCTCCGTGTCGATTACACCGAGCACGAAGCCATTGAGGAAGTTGCGGCTCATGGTGTTGAACCCGGCCGCGAGCATGTGCGCGGCGTTGACGTGGTCGGCGTCGCTCGTCGTGAACGATGTCGAGTGGTACGGCGAGTCGTCGCCGTCGAAGGTGCGCGTGAGTGTGTACGTGGTCGTCATGTGTCCTTTTTCCACTTCTGTCCGTTGATAGCGATCATGAGGCCGAGCGGGAGGATTGCATACCCCGGCTCGCCTGCGATCGCGAAGGCGATCATCGCCGCGATGCACGCGACGGCTCCGTAAACTGGCATCATTTCGTTAATAGTATACGACGAACGCCAGGCCCGAAGGCCCGGCGTCCGGGTTACTGCCCTTCCTCGAAGGGCTTGCGCTGCATGTCGAAGCCTCGGTCACGCACGCGCGTGTCGCGCTTGGCGGCGCGATCCTCCTTGCGCTTCTGCTGCGCGGGCGGCGGCGTCTGCGTCGGCTTCTCGGGTCGGCGGTTGTGGAACAACGACATGATGTCTAGTCCTCCTTCTCGTCGTGTGTCTCACCGGCTGCCAGCGCCGCGTCATGCGCGAGGCTCGCGAATATCTGCGCGGCGATGAGCGCGGTTGCCCGGAGGTTCGGGTTGTACGCCTGGTCGTTGTGCTCTTCGGCGTACGTGATCTGCGCTTCGGCCTTGTCGGCGTAGTACTGGAAATTCTTCTCAGGCATCCGGCTTCACCCCAGCAGCCTGCACAGCCGCCGCTGCCGCGAGCCGGGCGTACACCTCGGCGCGGGCGATCTCGGCCTTCATGCCTTCGAGCGTCTGCCCGGCGCGGCTGTTGCGCAGCAGTCGTTCGGCCTGGTCGGCGTAGTACGCGACGTTCTTCTCAGTCGGCGACGGCGTCGGCATCGGCGCTCACACCCTTCTCGACCCACAGCACCCGGTACGAGATGCGGCCCGAGCCGAACGGCAGCGTCGCCGTGTGCTGCATCGTGCCCTCGTGCGAGCGGTGCAGCACCGTCCCGCCTTCGGCGAGGACGCGGCCGGACAGCTCCGCGAAGACGCTCTCGGCGTGCTCGTCGTCGCGGACCCAGCACGTGATGTGCGCGGGCTCGAAGAAGCGGTCGAGCGGGAGCCCTTCGCGGTGCTCGGGCTCGGCGAAGAACGCGACGGCGGCGCACAGGTCGTCGTACGTCTGCTCGCCCTTGACATTGGTCATGCATCATCCTCTCGTCGATGTCGTCTCATCATGGGGTGTGCCGGGTGAACGGCCGCGCCGCCTACCCCATAAGGCGGCGCGACCGAAGCCGTCCGGCGAGATGCACCGGCCGTGTTCGGATCGTCCACCCGTAACTTCCGAATCCACCGAACCTAGCATATACGTCAGAGCCCGGCAAGCGGGTCGGCGTCGGCGCCGGTGCGGTCGCCCCGGGGCACGACCGGCCCGTACCGCTCCAGGAGCGCCGCGAGCGCCGCATCGACGCACGCGGCGTCGCGGAAGGCCGTGGCGTTGTGCGGCGGGATGGCCTTGCTGCCCTTGTCGCGGTGGAACTCGGGCTTCGTGGGCACGAAGAGCTTGCGGAACACCTCCTCGGCGTCGTCAGTCCAGATGACGGTGTCGCGCTGCCACTCGCCTTCGATCGCCGAGCGGCCGAGCGAGACGAACACGTACTGCCACGGCGCGACCGGCTTGAAGGCGCCGTCACCGGCGTACTCAAGCGGCTGTGCCCACAGGATCGCCGTGTCCGTCCACCGGCAGCCCGAGCAGCGAACGCCCTTGCCGGGCTTCGTGCCGGGCGCGTGGTTCAAGTGCGTCTTGCGGTACGAGGAGCCGAAGCCGAGTACGCGCGCCTCGAAGTAACCCGTGTCGCCGGGATCGTCCTCGGCGGTGAACAACTGCACGGGCAGCTCGTCGAGCGCGTCGACGTCGGAAGCATACGGATAGTCCGCCATGAAGTCGGCGAAGGCCTCGGTGCGGATGTCGATCAGTGCTGAGTGCGGCATGGTTCGTCCTCTCATCGTCATGTCGTCGTCACGTCGTGTCCGGCGACGGGCCGGTACGAGCGAAGCCTAGCATGAGCGCGTATGATGGTGTAAGACGACGGATGAAAGGACATTTGATATGGCTAGTGTGACGTTCGAAGCGGCGTCGCAGTCCTCCCCCGGCGCGGCGGCGTACGCCTGCTCGCGCCTCGGACTGCGCGTCTTCCCTCTGCGCCGGGACACCGGCACGCCTTCGTTCACCGAGTGGCCCGAGCGGGCGACGGCCGACGCCGATGTGATCCGGGCGTGGTGGACGGGCGAGTACGCCGGGTGCGGCGTCGGCGTCGCCACCGGGGCCGAGTCGGGGGCATGGGTCCTCGACATCGACGTGAAGCACGGCGTCAACGGGTTCGCGTCGCTGCGCGACCTCGCGGCCGAGCACGGCTCGGACGCCTCGGCCTTCGCGGGCACGATGTGCGTGCGCACCCCGAGCGGCGGCGCCCACATCTATTTCCGATGGGACGAGGCGGCCGGGACCGAAGGCGGGGTGCGCAACTCATCGAAGGAACTCGCACCGGGACTCGACGTCCGGGGCGTGCGCGGGTACGTCCGGGCGCCGGGGTGGGGGTCGTACGAGGTCGTCGAGCGCGACGGCGTGCGGCGGGTGGGCATGACCGCGGCGCCCGAGTGGCTCACGCCCATGTGCAAGCGGCGCCGGTCGAGCGCGGCCGAGCCGCTGACGAACGCCGACGTGCGCGCCCGCAGGGCCGGTGAAGGGCGGCGCCGGGCACGGTTCGACGCGGCCGAAGCGGTGCGCAGGCTGCGCCATGCGGCGGGCGGGACCAGGAACGACACGCTCAACCGCACGGCCTACCGGCTCGGTAGGCTTGCAGCTCTGTACGGCGACATCGACGAGGCCACCGCCCGCGCGTGGTGCCTCGGCGCGCTGCGGGACGCCGGTGCGAACGACAGCCCCGAGCAGCAGTCGCGCACGTTCACGTCCGGTTGGGAAGCGGGGCTCGCAGCAGACGCGACGAAGGTCGCCGACCTCGCTGCGGTCCCGGAGTAGGGGAGGACGAGCGATGATCGACGACCAGAAGAACGAATCCGTGACCGAACCTATCACATCGGCCGAAGCGGACGAAGCTGCCGATTTCGCAGCCTCGATCGTGGGGGCGCTCGCCGAGGCCGAGGACGCCGGGCACGAGACGCTGCCGGACGCCTCGGCCGTGGTGGACATCGACGGCCGGTACCGCTTCGTGCCCGAGACCGTGCAGTTCAGCGAGCCGGTACCGGGTCCGAAGGAACCGGACAAGGCCGCGCGGCTCATCCTGTTCGAGCTGGCGGACGCCGGGGTGCACCTGAAGCACTGGCGGGACGAGTGGCACCTGTACCGCGAGGGCACCGGCGGGGCGCACACGCGCCTGGGCGGCGCCGACAACCGGTACGCCGTCGCCGACGCCGTGCGCGGGCTGCTCGCCGACGCGAAGTACACGGTCGTGTTGAAGGACGGGGTCGACGTCCGGGACTGGAACCCCTCGACGTCGAGCGTGCGCGAGGTCTGCGAGGCCATGGCCTCGCAGATGCGCCTGCCGGAGTCCTTCGACGCGCCGATGTGGCTGCGCCGGGGCGAGCAGGCCGCCACGATGCCCGCCGACGAGGTGACCTGCGTTGCGAACGGGCTGCTGTGGTGCCCCCGCGAAGGCGGGAAGGCCGCGCGGCAGCTCGTGCCGCACAGCCCCGAGTTCTTCACGGACACGGCCGTGTCGGTGGACTACGACGCCGAGGCGCGGTGCGACCGCTGGCTGAAGTTCCTCGACGAGCTGTGGCCGGGCGACGAGGACTCGCACGCGCTGCTCCAAGAGTGGTTCGGGTACGTGCTCGCCGGGTCGACCGGGCTGCACAAGATCATGACGCTTGTCGGTCCCAAGCGGTCGGGGAAGTCGACGATCGCGTGGGTCCTCGAACAACTGCTCGGCGGGACCGGGCAGGTCGACCACCCGACCATGGCCAGGCTCGCCGAGCCGTTCGGGCTCGCGCCCATGCTCGGCAAGCGGCTCGCGGTCGTCGGCGACGCGCGGATCGGGAAGTCGGACGCGGCGATCGTCGAGAAGCTGCTCATGATCTCGGGCGAGGACCCGGTGACGGTGAACCGCAAGAACCGGGACGAGCTGAACGTCAAGCTCGGCGCGCGGATCATGATCATCTCGAACGACATGCCCGACCTGCGGGACACCACCGGGGCGCTCGCCTCGCGGTTCCTGCCGCTTGAGATCAACGTGCAGGGGTTCCTCGGGCGCGAGGACTTCACGCTGAAGCGCACGCTCGCCGACGAGCTGCCGGGCATCTTCGGGTGGGCGCTGGACGGCGCGGACCGGCTGTGGGACCGGGAAGGCCGGTTCACTATCGGCGCGAGTGTCGCGGCGTCCATGGAACGCGTCGACCGCTCGTCGAGCCCGATCAAGGCGTTCGCGGCCGACTGCCTCGTGTTCGACCAGTCCCGGGAGGCCATGGCGCCGAAAGACGAGGTGTACGAGCTGTACACCCTATGGTGCGCCAGCGAGGGGTACATGGCGAAGGGGAAGAACGTGTTCTTCCGCGAGCTGTGCGCGGCGTACCGGGGCGAGTTGGAGACGGGGAAGAACAGGGTCGACGGGAAGCCCGTTCCCATGCTGCGCGGGGCGCGTCTCGGCTCCGAAATCTGATTACAGAGCGTCACGAGCGTTGGTGTTCCGGGATCGAGGGCGATCCCGGAACAGCGATCCCGGAACAGCTACGGCGAGTGAAGTCATAGTTACTTAGTATGTTATCTGTTCGTGATGTGTTCCGGGATGCGTGCCGGGATGTGTGCCGGGATGCGTTCCGGGATAAATGAGCCTCTGAGCTGTGGTGATCCGGGTGTTCCGGGATAATACTGATCTCTTATGTGAGAATCTAAAATTAGAACATATGTAGTACAACATAGAATGTAGAACTGAAAATGCAAACGATCCCGGAACACCCGGCACAGCAACCCGGCACGGGGCCCGAAATCCGGTTACTGAGAGTGAGATTCGAGAGGAACGCCCATGGACGGCGAGAGCGACCCGGGATACGAGTTGGCGCGGCGCCCGTGGTCGGGCGAACTGAACGTGAGCCCGTGGGATGCGATCCTCGGCGAGGTGCGCAAGAGCGCGTACCGGGCGGAGTGGATCGACGAGCGCGTGACGTTCGAGGCGCGGCGCGAGCGGGCGCTCATCGACTCCGGCGGCGCGGACTTCGAGAAGGCGACCGACTACGAGATCGCGGTGCGGCTGCGCGGGGCCGAGGTGCGCGAGTGGATCGAGCAGAGCCGCAAGGAGCGCGCGCACCTCACGAAGGTGAGCGCCGACGCGGTGCGGGCCGGACTGAGCGAGCGCTACATCGATTCGATGCGCGCCGAGGCGCGGATGATCGCGCAGGCGCTCACGCGCGCGCTCGACGCCGCCGATCTGAGCCCCGCGCAGCGCGAGGCTGCCAGCGCGGCGCTGCGTGAGTCGCTCGTCGACATGGGCCCCGTGCTCATGGAGCGCCAGGAATCGATGTCGCGTACGGTCGCGGTCCGCCCGCAGATAGCCCGTTAAGGGCCCTAGCGTCCACGCTCCCGGCCTTTCACCCCGTTCCCTATACCCGAGTACCCCCGAAACGACAGAGGCGATCTCAGGACGTTACCGAGTTGTGACCGCGTGGCGCGTGGGGTGGCGCGCGCTGGCGCACGTACAACCCGGGTTGAGCGTGGGGGACTCAACTTCGGGCGGGAACGGGATAGCTCACGAGAAGTGTGGTTCCCGCAAGTAATCCCCGGGCGTGTCGCGGCGGCACAAACTTTTGCCCGAAATTTTCCGGAAAAGTTCCTGTCGTTCCCGACTGGCAGTTTTCGGGAAAATTATCCGGAAAAGTTGCAGTCCGATCCGACACAAACTTTTCGCGAAAATTATCCAGAAAAATCTGTGTAGGTTTCGACAGAAACTTTTGCCCAAAATTTTGGCGAAAAGTCTGTGTCGATTCCGACTGTAGGTTTTCGCGAAAATTATCCCCAAAAATCCCAGCGGAATTCTATTGACAGTTTTCGCCATAATTTTCGGGAAAATCCCTGTAGAAACCACACTGAGGTTTTCGTGAAAATTATCCGGAAAACCCTGTGTTGAGGGCACGCAAAAGGGGCAATCCTTCCGGATCGCCCCTTGTGGTTGCCCTAGCGGAACATGCCCGTGTCGATCACGTCATCGTTCCCGCCAGCGCGGTGCGTGCCCTTGCGCTTGCGGGCCGCCTTGTCGGCCGCCTGCTTCACGGCCTTCTGCTTCGCCTTGTCGAGCTGCTGAAGGCGCTTGTGGTCGGGGTTCTTACCTTCCCGGATAGCCTTCATGACCTCGCTGAATACCGGGTCCTCACCCATTACTTACCCCGCTTCTTCCCGTCACCACGGATCACGGCGTCGCAGTCCGCGATGATCTGATTGAGCCGAGCAATCTCGGCCTTCTCCTGCCTGGTCCGGTCTTTCCCGTCCGCCCAGAGGCGGCGCTTCTTCGCCTGTGCCTGCTCTTTGAACTGCTTCGCCCTCTTGGGGTCGATGATGGGGCGCATTCTCATCCTTTCGTCATGTGTCACAACAACTCTAGCATAAATCGAGGCAAGGAGGTCATGGGGGTACCCCTTCGGGCGTTTTGC
Organism: Amorphophallus titanum; assembly: GCA_024336825.1. NCBI lineage: Eukaryota > Viridiplantae > Streptophyta > Magnoliopsida > Alismatales > Araceae > Amorphophallus > Amorphophallus titanum. Next base: position 12,887,472 of record JANBPO010002057.1, on the reverse strand, counting down.
CTGGTCACAGGCTCGGCGCGACGGGCACCCCCCTCCGGACCCCACCCGAAACCCACCACGCTATGAAAGCGCTTGCCAATGACCGCCGAGGAAGGCCCCGCTCTCGCGGGGCCTGTACTAGCCGACGAGTTCCCGACCGGCGTCCGTCAGCGTCCAGACGATGATGCCGACGCTCACCGTGTTCCCGCTGGGGTACGTGTAGCTCTTGACCGTGTCGGTCCGCTCGGCGCCGATGAGACCGGCGTTCACGAGCGCGCGCGCCGTGGTCGAGCGGATGTACAGCAGCTCGTCGGAAGGCAGGTTCCAATTGTTCGCGACCTTGCCGGGGTTCGCGGCGATGGCCTGAAGTGCGGTGATCTGAGCCTTGGTGAGCTTCTTCATGGTCGTCATCCTGTCGTCTCGTCGTCTGTCCCCTAAGCTTATCGGCTGCCACACCCCGGCGCAACCCCTAGCCGAAAATTATTTTGAGCATCTTCCCGACCGCAATGCGCACGGTAACATTTCGCGGCCGACGAAAGCCCCGGCCTCACGGCCGGGGCCTCAGCGCATCCGAATCTGCGCCGCCGTCACGCCGCCCCGTGCTCGTCTTCGAGTTCGTCGGCAAGCTCGACGAGGTGATCGACGTCGATCCCGTCTGCCTTGAGTTCCTTCGCCCGCTCCCGCAGGATCGCCGGGACGGCGAAGCCGATCACGTCGAGCACGCTCTGCTGCAAGATTTCCTGATCGGTCCCGTCGAGCGCGTACGTGAGCAGGTGGTAGGGGGCCTCCCTCGGACCGCGCAGCACGTTGTTCCACAGGTGTTCGGCCGCCGCGTCGAGCGCATCCTTCCCCATGTGCGACCACAACGCGTCCTTCACGTCGATCGGGCGCTGTGCCTTCTTCGGCTTCGTCATCATGCACCTTCCGGATACTTGTACTTGAGCGCGCGGTACGTCTCGACGACGTCGAGCGTCGTATCGAAGTGCTCGCCGACTTCGGCCGTGTCCCGGTGGCTCAAGAACCACCCGAACGCCTGCTTCACTTCGGCGATGCCGCTCAATGCCTGCTTGGTTGCCGCTTGCAGGCGCTCGGCGCTCTCGGCGCTGCCCTGCACTTTCGCTTTCTTCGCCACTACCGTTCCCCGTTCTCGTACCGCGTCCGCAGGTCCCGCTCGTCGCACGTCTCGCACAGCTTCATGTCGGGGTGGTGCAGGGCGGGGAAGAACTGCACGCGCGTGCGCGGACGGCACACGGGCTTCAAGTTCGTCTCGTCGGCCGACCGGTGCAGTACGCGGCGGCGCTTGTCGGTGATGGGTTGCATCTTGTCATCCTCTCGTCTGTATCCAGCAACTATGACTATAATAGCACGGGCCCCGCACCGGTGTGGTACGGGGCCCTGAGCCTACTGCTCGTCGTTGCAGCGGCACTCGCCCGCCTCTTCGCCGCATCCACGGCACCAGTCGTCTGCCATCATCCCTCCCTTCGAACCCAGGTGACCGGTGCATAGCACCGGTTGCACGAGTAGGCGTCGAGCAGGCGCTTCGGCGGCATCCGGTGCCGGTTGTGGCGCGCGGTGCAGCCGTCGGCGCACACGCCTTCGACGCCGCCTTCGGGCATGGCGGCGTCGGCGCAGCGGTCCGGCCGCGCGCCGAGCCGCACTGCGACCCGCTGCCAGTGCACGCCGTGCCCGGCTCGGGCGCCGACCCACGCATGGGCGATCTCGTGCAGGATCGTGTCGCGGACCTCGTCCTCGTCGTTCAGCCGCACGAAGTGCCGTGACAGCGTGATCGTGCGACGCTGGTGGAAGCAGGCGCCGCACCGTCGCTTGGCGTTGTCGAAGGCGAACGTCCAGTCTCCGACCGCGTTGTTCTCCATGAGCGTGAGCGCGAGGTTCTCGGCGTCGTCAAGGTTCACGGCCGCACCCACCCCTCAGGCTCGGCGGGCTGGTCCCGGCGCTTCGCCTGCTGCGCCTCGCGCTGCTTGCGCCTGGCCGCCCAGAACCGTTCTTCCGACGCCGCTTCACGCTTCCGCTGCGCGGCCAGGTCCCGGCGCTCATGCCGCGACTCGCGGACCATCCGGCGGTACCGGCGCTCGTCCGCTTCGCGCCGCTCGGCGTCGCGGGTGCCCTGCTCGACGAAGTCGAGCGCGTCTTGCACGTGCTGCGGGTAGTTGAACTCGTCTTCCGTGATCATCACTTCATCCTGTCGTCTGACTTGCAACTATGACGATAATACACGAGGACCCCGACCCGCAAGGGCCGGGGTCCTGAGTGCTAGGCGCGGACTGCGAGGCCCCGCGAGCGCATGTCGTCGGCGTACCGCTCCCAGCAGCCGGGGCAGTACTTCGAGCCCATGTCGTTGACGCGGGTCGCCAGCTCGACGCAGCGCCAGCCGTTACCTTCGAGGCTGCGGTTCCAGCACTGCCCGAACACCTTCGCGATCCACTCGGTAGCGAGCTGCTGCCCGCGCTCGAACGTCCCGCAGCGCTCGGCGAAGGGGGCCGGGGCACCCATGGCGAAGGCCGTGATGTCGGTGTCCGTGTCCGCCATGATGTCGAACTGCACGCGGTACTTCGTGCCTTTGCCGATCTCGTACACGCGGATCTTCGTCGTGCCCCACTGCGAGAGCAGCGTGCGTCCGAAGTTGTCGCGCTCGGTCCAGTTGAGCTGCACCTGGTCCATGATGACCTCCCAGTCGTCGAGTCGTCCTGTCGTCTTGACCTCTCAAACATTAGTAGCCCCTGCGCCAGTGTGCAAGGGCTACGACAAATATTTTTGAATTATTTCGTTGTTGCTGGTCAGCACCTACATGTACGTCGTCCGTATCGCGTCGAGCGCGTACGCGGCGGCCATGTAGGGCATGAGCAAGAGCAGCATCCCGGCCCAATCGCTCGGGTCTATCAACGTACGCCGCCGTGCTTCAGGCAGTTCTTGCACTTCGGGAGCGCCGCCGCCTTGTCGTACTCCTTCTGCGAGCCGGTGCCGTACCAATTGCCGTACCGCCCGCACTCGGCGACCGACGAGCGGCCGTTCACGGTGCTGAGCGCGTGCGCCACCCGCCCGCCGTAGATGTACACCCATTCGAACACGGCTACCCCTTCCCGCCTTTCGGCCGGTGCGTGAACCACCCGCGCTTGACGCGGTCGAAGGCGTCGTACGCGACGTCGTCAACCGGCTCCATGCGCGCGGGCGCCGCCGAGGACGCCGCGAACGGCGACCAGCCGCCCGAGGCCTGGCCGCGCGGGTTCGACTTCGTGACCTTGCCGGGCTTGATCCCGCGAGCCTTGAGCGCGGAGCGCTGCGCGCGCGTCTGTTGGCTGCCCTTCATCCCTTGTCCCTCCTTTGCAGCTCGTCGCAGTCCTCGATGCGTTCACCGCACGAGCCACAGATATCGGCGTCGTCGGCGTGGTCGTACTCGTCGTCATGCGCCACGGCGCACCGCCGTCGGCGGGCACTGGCTGGTGGGGTGGTTCCCGCCGCAGTACTTGCACGTACCTCGCATGATCAGTCCTCCTCCTCCTCGTCGGTGACGGCGGCCGTCCACTCGTCGGCGGTCGGCAGCTCGTCGAAGGGCCACGTGCCGAGTTCGAGCCCGTGGCTGCTGGCGCTGAACGTGCGCGCGTCGAAGTCGATCACGTACTCGTAATCGGTCCCGGCTTCCTGGTCGAGGATGTACCCCGACGCCAGCGTGAGGCCGGGATCGCCCTGCGTCTCGCGCAGCAGGCAGTACCAGTCCGTGAGCTTCTGCTCGGACACGTTCAGGTCGGTGTACTCGGCGAGCGCGACCTGCTCGGCCGCCGTCGGGAGCGGGTGGCCCCGGCCGACAACGTGCAGGTTCCGCACGTCCCGGTGCGTGGCCTCGTCGTCGCGGTACTTGCGCGTCCATTCGAGCAGTTCGGCGCCGAGTCCCGGAGCGTCCGGGTACCCGTCATAGTGGCTGTACCCGGCCTTGCGCTCGCCGTCGATGATGAAGACCATCGATCCGCTTGTGCCCATCACTTGTCCTTTCGTCGGATGATCGGAGGTAGCGCCTCCCCTGGACACTCCGGCCGAAGCCGGAGTATCGCAGGCAAGCTCTATCCGTGGCTGTGCGGTGCACAGCGGTTGTGCTTCATGCAGCGACACGGCACGTGCACGCCGGGCGGCGCGGGAAGTGGTCGATACGGTCCCCATCGTTCGCCGTCGAACACTTCGACCTTGCCGTTCTGCATCCGTACTTCGCCCGTCTCGGGCGTTGCTTCGCTCTTTTCGGACATGGTTACCACGGCCCGACGATGTGAATCACGATGTTCGCGACAAGCACGAGGCCGACGAGCACGCAGTACGCGACGCACACCCAGTCGAGCGCGGAGAACGGACGCTTCATCACGCACCCCCGACCGCGAAGCCGATCACGGCCGCGATGATGAAGAGTCCGGCGAGTGCGAGGACGATGATTGCGAAGTGCCGGAGCAGGCTCATTCCGCGTCCCCGGGTTCGATGTCGAGCAGCTGCGCCAGCACCGACACCGGCAGCGACACGCGGCCGTTGTCCTCGGTGCGGACGGCGTACGGTGCGAAACCGGCCGCCTCGACCCGCAAGGCGATCTTCACGAGCGTCTCGCGCCGCGCTTCGGCCTTGCGTCGGTCCTCTGCCCGGCGCTCCTCCTTCGCCGCCGCCTCGGCCCGCTCAGCGGCTTCGACCGCTTCCCAGGTCGGGCCGTACAGGTACCGGTTGTTGACGATGTCGAGCGTGAGCCCCTCGGGCAAGTTCTTCGACAGTATCCGCACGTACTCGCCGGTGAGGTCGGCCGAATCGGGCATCGTCGCGAGCAGGTCGGCGAGCGCTTCGAGCGCGGCCGTACGACGGTGCTCGTCGTAATCCGAGTCGTGTGCGATGAGCGTGAGGTACCCGACCGTGTGGTAACCGCTCCATGACGAGTCGTGCGAGTAGCGGTTGTCCGTCGAGCGCGTGAAGGTCGTCGGGCGCGTCCCGCCGCCGCTTTCCATCCACAGCGTCGAGCCGTCGATCACGGCGGCCGGACGATTGCGGCCATAGCCCCTCTGGTAGCCGATGATCGTGCGGGCGGACGCCTGCACCTGCTTCTTCTCCATCGTTCTTCCTTTCGTCGTTCTAGCGGTCTTCCGCGCGGGCCCGCCTCCCCGTAGCGAGGCGGGCCCCACGGTGCGGCGCTAGCCCTTGATCTTGCGAACGTCCTTGGGGTCCCAGGGGCCGGTGCGCAGGTTGATGTCGATCTCGTCGTACCGGGCGCCGTTCACCAAGGCCGTGTGCGTGGACATGACCACGGCGTCGCTCCCGTTGGAGTTGTGGCGCACCGTGTCGCCGACGAAGATCATGTTGCCCTGCGAGTCCTCAACGGCCCTGCGCTGGATGTTCTCCTGGCCCGGAATCGTGCTCTGCATCGTTCGTCCTCTCGTCGTGTGTAGAAAAATATTATCATAGTCCCCCGGGGCCCGCGCCCCGGGGGTCCCTCGAACTACCGGCGAAGGTCGATCGCGTCCTTCACCTGCTGGTGGGAGGCCTTGTCGTCGAGCGGCAGCGCCTTCGTGAAGTCTTCGACGAGCGCGGCGTGCACGGGCGTGCGGATCGCGTCGGCGGCGTCTTCGAGCAGCTTCGCGCGGTTGTCGGCGAGACGCGCCTGCTCGGTGTAGAACTCGACGAGCGAGGTTCCCTCGATCTCGGCGTTCGTGCGGTAGGCCTTCGCGTTGTTCCGCTCGATCACGGCCTTCTCGCGCAGCGCCGCCGCGATGAGCACGCCTTCGGTCGCGTTGTACTCGAAGGTGAACGTCTGCGCCTTGCGCTCGACGCGGTGCAAGACATGCGGGGCGACGTTCGCCGTGGTGCCGTCTTCGAAGCGCACCGCTTGGAAGGCGTACGGACCTCCGGCCTTCACAGTCTTGCCGATCGTGACGCCGCGCTTTTCTTCGCCGCGAGCGCGCATGACAACGGGAGTCCCGTCCGCGAAGTAGGTCAGTTCGGGGTCAAACATCCCGGCCGGAACAGTCTCGTCAGCTTCGAGCGGCTGCACTTCGTGATTCACGTTGCTCATCGTGTCGTCCTGTCGTCTCGTCGTCTTGCTTGTCCCTGAAGCCTACGCCGGTGCAGGGCCGCTGTCTAGTAACTATGACATAAATAATCGGAAGATTATTTGTAGGGTTCACGGTAACACCTTGGGGTCGACGAAAGCCGGACCCCGAAGGGCCCGGCTTCCCTAGATCAGCGCGGCGATGATCAGTGCGAACACGCCGAGCAGCACAAGATGTGCAGCCTGGTCGAGCTTCGGCAGCGCCTCGCGGTCGCCTTCGATCCACGGCCCCTTGCCGATGAGCCGCGCGAACGCTTCGAGCGTCCACCGCCGGTCGATCACGTAGTGCGTGAAGCCGTTCAGCAGCAGCGCCGACCACACAACGAGCGCCGTACGCGCGTCGAAGGGAACGCCCTCGACCGCGAGCGCCGCACCGAGCACGGCCGCGAGCGCCGCCGTGTGCGTGACGGCGTGACCTGCGCAGCTCCATCGGCCTTCTGCCGATCGATCCCCGGTCAACCCCTTGTGCTGCGCCTGGTGGTCCGTCTGCACGAAGTAGTCGCCGAGGTAGTGACCTACGATGAGCGCGCCCATGATCGTTCCGAACATCACGTTTCGTCCCCCTTCGCGCCGATGAAAACGATGTCGTCGAGCAGCGGCCCGTACACGCGCTGACCCTTGACCAGCAGCGTCACGCCTTGGTGCCCGACGTCTTGCAGGAAGGCGTGTGTATCGTGCCCGTCGGCGGTGCGGATGAGCACCTGGCGACCGGTGAACCGCTTCACTTCTTTCGCGTTCATGCCGCCCCCTGCTGCGCCTCGATCTCGGCGGCCGTGGCGGGCCGGATGCCGTAGTTCGAGCCGCGCTTGCATTCGATCCATGTCGCGTGCACGCCTTGCAGCGGGATCGTCCGCGTTCTGAGCATGTCGTCGAAGTCCGTGAGGAACATCGGGTACCGAGCGCCGGTGATCTGGTGGCGCCACAGGAAATAGGCGGCGCTGCGGCCCCGGGCGTACCCCTCGTACACGAGGACGGCGCGGAAGGGCACCGGCACGCGCCAGTGCGGCTCGTGCATCTCGCGATCGCCGGTCGACAGGTTCGCCGTCCACCAGTTCTGCGGGTAGTGCTGCAAGTCCCCCTTCGCGTTGTACGGGGCCTTGTACGCCTTCGGCTGTGTCTTACGGGGCATCGTTCGTCTTCTCCTCTGTCGTCGTCTTGCAGGTGCATCCGAGCCCCGTCATACGGTCGACGGGGCACGTTTCGGCGTGGTGCCACGGGATCGACGGGCACTCGTACGCCGTCGAGAGCGGCACGAGTGCCGCGTGGTTGTGGTCGTACTGCTGCCAGTGCCAGCCGGTGCCGTACTGCATCACCGCAGCACCGCGCAGTCATGCCGCGCCGCCGCTTCCCAATCGATTTTGGTCATGCCCTGTCCTCTCGTCGTGTGTCGATTTACGTCAGAGTAGCACGGTGACCGCGTCCCTAAGGGGCACCCCCGGCGAGCGCACCGCGCCGCCGGGTAAGAATATAAGACTATGGCAAGTAGATCAATAGGATGCATTCATGCATTCTTCCAACCAGTATCAAGATGGACATACAGTTACTTTGTTGCTCATGACGGTACTTTGTTGCTACCATCAAAACAGAATCATCAAAACAGAATATGATATGTTGCTATCATCAAAGCTAGACAACATATGCACAACACCCTAAAGTAGTTTCTGACCATATCATTCATCTCTTCCTACCCCCATCCCTGATGTAGGATCGGGGATAGCTATCGACCTCCCATCGGAGGGATGTAGGCTAGTCGGGCTCTTCTAGCAATTTGCTCAAATCTTCTCCCAATTGAAGGGATATTAGCTTGTCGGGTGCATGCCCTGAAGCTAGTGTGATGTGGAGAGTCCACGGCCGTTTCTTCTCTTCTTGGGGCCAAGCCCCTCTCATTCTTCCTCTCCGTCTCAGCAGGCTCAGGGTGGTAGCAAACAAGCATCTCCTAACGAACAAGCTGAATCTTCTTGGGGACCCACACCTGTTTAAATATTCTCGACCTTGGGGCCATCTCTCTTTGGCCTCGACGACCAGCTTCTTCTTTCTTGGCTCTCCTCCTGGAGAGGGCTTGGAAGGAGTTATGGTTTGGTATAATAGCGACCACCCGATCTGGGATTGCTTGGGCGTCGCGTCCATCTAGGATGACGCAGATAGCACCGATCAAGATGGACTTGCCAGATGCTGATAGCCGTCTGGTGGCAGGAGCGACAGCTCTTCTTTGGGAGCTCCCCTGGCGGTGACCCCGGGTCTTGTTGTGGTAGGTGGGGTGAGCCCCCTGGACCACATGGTGGACCATGCAGCTAGTCAGTTGATTTTGGCCTGATGGTAGGACCTTGCGGCTCTGGGCGTTGTAAGCCCTAAGCTCCCCATTGTTGCTTCCTTTGGCTAGCCTGGGGGCCTCTACTTTCAGCATATCAGCAAAGGCTACCCCAAGAAGTTGGGGAATCCGACCACCGGTGGGAAGGAGCTAAAGACGATCGGTACCACCAGGTACCCGTAGGTAGTGTGGTTGGCCACGATCTCGGGGCTGAAAGTCAGCGTGGCAAATCTAGCAGCCATCGTTGATTTTTGTGAGCATAGAAACAAGCAAATGATTAGCATTCTTTGGGAGGCCCCCGGGGCCCATTTATCTCGGCAAAGAGATGAAGGGAGACAGGAGTTCCACCAGGTGTGCCAGCTTGTGGGGGATGCGATTTGTTAAATATTTTATGTATTTATTTGGTTTATTAGCGGTATTATTTTAGCTTAGGGCGTGCTAGTCACTAGGTGACAGTTTATTATGTGCTTAATCTGACTTGCTCAAACGACAGTGAGGTCCATGTCGGGACTGACCGTCTGTTATACCATAAAGGCTATGATGTTAATTATATCCTTCGGGAAGAAGGAAAATCCTTGATTAATTGTCGAGATAATGAACTGTTGGGGCTGTGTAAGTATACATGCATAAGTAGAATGACAAAAAGATGCTGTGCAATGCGAGAGCGGAACATGAGTTCACACATGCAGTTCGATTGTACTTATTCCCTAGTCCCTCAGTACATGGCGGAGAACATAGGTCTGAAGACCACCATCACGGATAGTGGGAGCTTTTAGTCAGACCTAATCTGACCTTCAACAAATCACCATTTGACATACCGAGGTACGGGATAATAGTAGGCAAACGCCAACTAATAAACAAGCATGCACATATACATGGATGTGTGATAAATGGTGGGCCCAAAACATCTAACAGATGGACGCCAATAATGATTCATTTAGTTGATTCATTATGGAGCATTTATAAGTTAACTATTGTGGGAAGAGAGGGGAATAAGTGGATTGGTAAAGATATGAGTGAAGGGTTAAAATGGCGCCAAGGAGAGGGTTGCTTCATTCTAATCCAATGCGGGGAAGCATAGGAAAGGTGGGTACGGGGAGCAGAAAAGGTGGAAGGACGCCAACCCCAGCCACACGATCCGGGCGAGTAGAGAAGATTGAAGAGGTGATTCGACGCAAGAGTGCAGAGGGTTTTCGAACCGAGGAGGTGCCCGAGTAATAACGGCGGTCATTGACAGCCTCCTCGTGGAAACAACAGAGCGTGGGGGCGCAGCCTGCAACAGACGACTAGCATGACGGCGAGGTCAAAACGGCCAGATCGGGGCAGCGACAGTAAAGGTGTCGAGCAGGGAAGAGGCAGCCGACGGGGGAGCGTGCATTGCAGGCCGGACGAGGGTTGAATGTGCCAGACGTGGAGGAGGGCGACATGAGAGAGGCGGAGGGTAGGGTTCGGAGGAGGAGGTTAAGAAGCAAAAGTGAGGTTAAAGTGTATTCCACCCAGCCATTGAAATATGTAACCCGAGTATTGAAGAATACAGTGAAATCGCTACCAAATCGAATAGCACTGAACAACCTGGATTATCCTCTCCTATTCCCCTATCAAAGAGGCCCACGGGAATAGGAACACCGGCTCCCCCCGCCCGACCCCACGCCATTGTCAGGAACACGCCCCGCATTGTTACAGAAGAAGAACCACAGTCCGACTACAAATAGAAAGTAGAGTTCCCTGTGTATCCTCTATTTCTCTCTCTCTCTCTCTCTCTCTCTCTCTCTCTCTCGGGAGGACAGCTTCCGCAGCAGCGGTCTCTCCCGCGCGCCGCCCTCGCCGCAGCTGCCCGCAGCCCCCTCCTCTCGCCGCAGCGGCACCCCCGCGCGCGCCCAAAAGCAAGTAGATGGTGGAAAGAGGTGATTTTGGGGAGGCGAAGGCCGCTTCCACAGAGACGGGCTCCTCTGCACCGGAGCCCTCGACGCCGCTGCTGTCGTCGGAGAGGGAGACCATCGGCAGATTGCTCTATGACTACCTGTCAGATGGGTTTTGCGAGGGATGCAGCGATGCTCTGAAGGGAAGAATTGCAAAGCTAGCATCTTCCGGTAATTTTTGTGCACCAAGCTCTCATCTTTTGTTCTAATTTGCAGAACCCTTGTTGTCGTTGTCTTCTTTCTTTGCTTGTGTGTTGGACACACCCATTGGGTTTCTGCTAATTCCTTTTGTTTTCCTGGCGTGCGATTTCTTCAGGGGCTCTCGATACTGTTCAGATGCCCGACGGTAGCAGCTTCGGTTCACCGCCCAGTTTTTATTCTGCCCAGGATTCTGTCATCAGTTCTTCTAACGAGACCTCACCTTTCTCGGCGATTAATGTTTCCCCATCGGGCTCTCCAGCCAACTCGACTGAGGGGTCGGATTGCAGTTTTGTGATAAGGCGCGGACACAAAAACAAGTACCCATCTCCACCGCCGAGCAGAGAGAGAGGGGAGCATGGGGAGGTTTCCCCGGCCGTGGCCGTGGCCGTGCCAGTGGACTGTGATGATCTAGTTGATGAGGACAAGAGGAGTAGCGAGAACAGGTTGGCATGGCAGGAGCGGGAGAGGGTCCGGTTCTCGCAGGTGAGGAGGAAGAAGAACTTTATGCTCATGGAATGGGTGGAGGGGAGAATGGTCAATGTTCTGGAGGGGCTTGAGCTCCACACCGGGGTGTTCAACGCCAGGGAGCAAAAGAAGATTGTCGACTGTGTGTACACCCTCCAGAAATTGGGTGAAACAAAAAAACTCATAGGTACTTGTTCGCATCTTTCTTACTCTAGACTTCCTTTCTATGTTGTTGTTACAAATTACCATCAGTTAATTTTGTCAAGTGATCAGACTAGGTGAAATGTTGCAGCTAAGTTTCTCTTTTGTTATACCTTTCTAATCACGATTGATTCCTCAAAGTCATCTTGGTATGTTTATGGATGGAGCAATTAGTTCTTGATTAATTTCAGTCTGTTTATTTAGGCTGTGTGATATTGAGATTGAGACTCAAAGAATTTTCAATCCAAAGAGACGGAATGCTCAATGGAGGGTTCTTCCTTTCCCAAGAGAGTGTAGGGGATCCTAAAAGTGTGGAGAGAGGAGGTCTCTCAACCAAATGCCCTAGAATACAAGCTAATGCAAGTAGGATCAATCAACAATGTAAATATAATCAATAATCCAATCAATCAAGTCAAAACCACAGCAGATATAGCAATTCTATGAAGGTAGAGGGAAATAGCGACCAGACAATGGTCACTGTCTCAATGAATGGCGACTGTGTGATAGCCACTGGTTGCGTAACTAGCGCCTCTGTGAAAGGGCGCTAATCGCAGCGAAAAATAAGCAACCGTAAAGGAAGTCAGCAGTGACTCAAGAATTGGCGCCTTGGAGTTAGGCATTTTATGGGTGAATGAAGCCTCTGTGAAGGGGCGTAAATTATCTAAACAATAAATAATATGAAAAATAAGGCAATGAGTGCCTCTGTGAGAGGTCGCTGATTCTGAGAATAGCGGCCACTGAGCGGTCACTGATTAGTTTCAGTGGAACAGAAAGCACGATAAAGCTAACAGAGATCAAATTTTCTTCTTAAAAATGCTATAGACAGTTCAAAAAATTGGCTAATCAAGTGGGACGTGTGCACGTGGTGCACAAAGGGAGTGTGCTACGTGGAGTACAAAGGAGGGGCACACGTGGGTGCCAAAAAGAGGGGCACACGAGGGTGCCAAAGGAGGGGTAATCAAAATAAAAATAGAAAGTGTCCCACCGTGATCGCCAATTTGTGAATGTGTCACATAGACATTTAAGAGAGAAAGAAGATTGATTTAAGGGTGGAATGATTGATGGATTACAAACTAAACTAAAGCATGGAGGTGACTAAATCGTGAAGGGGAGGGGAGCATGAGATGCTATCTAGGAGTGTGATTGCCAGATGGGTTACCTCAAAACAAGAAAGGATGATCGCGTAAAATACCTTGTAAGCGAGTGAGTCGTGGATTCAACTTCCTCCTCCAACCGACCGGCCGATGAAGGAGGTTTTTTACTCTTGATCACCCTTGAAAGAAAGCAAACAGAAACAAGAGAATTGGATTAGCCAAATGTGTGTAATATCAATGCTCTATGTAAATTATCTTATGTAAATTAGGCATGAACACACCTTGTGTTTTTTTTTATTTTAAAACCCCTAAGAGGAGTGAGTAGAAGGAGAGATATGTATGCAAGAAAATGTGAAATATGGAATATGCAGTATGATACTAAGATGAGCTAAGCAAATCGTGATGAAGACAACGATGATATGCTGAGAAATTGAGAGAAGAATAGACACAGGAAAGAATGGCCCTCTTCTGCGCCTGTAAGCAAGACAGAGGGAGGAGAAGAGCCCGGCCACTGCTTGGCGCTAGTTGATGAAGCGTGGTAGCAGCAATAGAAATAGGGACTCAACAGAAAGAAGAACTGCTACAAAGGATCTCTCCAATGTACAGAAGATTTTCTCAACCGAAGGAACTTTTTGGGTGGATGAAACAGAGGGTATTTATAGGGGTAAAAGTCCTTGTTTCAATAGGATTAAAACAAAGAAAATGTTTCTTGGGGCATGGATCTCCCTTCCACAATCGGTCACGGAGCCAAAACAAGGAAAGACACCAACTGGGAAGGTTGCAGGCGAAGCGGAGACGGAAACGAAATAGCGACTATAATACAGTCGCTCTTCGAAACAATGCCCCAGTGACAGCCGCTATTTCCCAGTAATATTGAACTTTCTATTTTTAATAAAAGAATAAACAACGACCATCCAAAGAGGCGCTTATTAAAGAACACCCACTCATAGGGGCGTTATTTCCTTAATTTTAATTCAAATGGAAATCGGGAAGGTCCCAAAATAGCACCCACGTATGTGGTCGCTCATCTAGGAACAGGAACCAATTTCTCAGGGAAATAGCGACCATATAATAAAGTTTCAGCAAAGAATGTTCAATGCATAATAACGTAACCAAGGTAAAGAACACATCAAAGTATGATCGTGAGAATTCAAAGAATGACTTAAGGCAAGGTCATGCTACAGCAGGAATCTGACAGCATAACGGCATATTCTTTAACTTTCATTATTTCTTTAGGTATCTTTGAAACAAGTATTAGGTTCAATGGACCATTTAGGAACTTAGGGAAATCAACCCAAAGGTCAAACCTTAGGTTAGAGAAGAACTTGAGACAGGCGGTCATGTACTAGACCGTTTATGGGCAAAGGCGGTCAAGACAGGACCACTAGGGTACTTATGCGGTCGGGTCAAGACCGTTTCTGGGTGATCGACGCCAGAACAAGGAAAAAGAGGGTCGACAGGATGAATACAGTCTGATGGACGCTGTTAATTGAGCCTTGCAGTCTACCAGATGGCTGCTACTATCGAAAACTCAGAAAACTTTGGTAGTGTATGTGCTTTCTAGACAATTGAGATTTGATGGTACAACCAGCTTGGTGTCCAAGTGGGAATCCCAAGCTCACGGATACTTACGAAGGTTTTGAAACAAGATCTCCTTGTTCGGTGGAAGGAATATCCAACGGAGAGGATCTCAAGTCCAAGAAGGTGTGCTTAAGAGTGCAAAAGTGTATCTAATGGCCATGCACTGGGTTCGTACCATGTACTTTAGAAAGATCATAGATGAGAAGGGATCATGGTAATACATCGATCAAAACGTCATTAAAATAAGCCCATGAAGCGTGTAAAAATAAGGTCATTAATACAAGAGTTTAAGTTTTGGTATGAAAATATCATAAGATAAAAATAGGTATTTAAAACAAATAAGACATGTAATCTATCACATATGATGCACAATATAACCAATCTCACGGATATGAGATTAAAACTAGGGATAAAACCAACTTACCTAGGTTTATCATATAGTTAATGGGGCCAATCTGCCATCTGTTTGGAGTTAACAAGATGTAGAGTACAGAAACAAATAGCAGTTGGGTGAGGACCGCATGGTGGCATTAGCGGTCTATCGTAGGGCCGCTAAAGGATCTTGGCGGCCTGATGGAGACCGTTTACATTTTGTACCAGACAGAAATGAACTAGGGCATGCAAGGCCTATTCTACTGAAACAAATGCATATAAATTTAATATACAGGAAGTAAAACATGCTACAATGTAAATCAAGCCATGGAGATGCATGTGTTTGCATAAATTAAGCCAAAGTTATAACTCTTCTCTTAAGATGTAAGGGTAAGCATGTAGACTTAAGCTAGATGCGCAATCACGATAAAACATGAAATACTACCAGTAGAACGCATGAAGCAGAATGAAACCATAGGGCTTTGATTCCTAACACGTTAATTTAGCCTTCTCATGAGATAACCTACCTCTGTGACAAGCTTTAAACTTCAAATTTCTAGCTGGAAGATCGCTCAGGTTCCTACACGTCTTATGCCAAACCAACAACTTTCTGCCCCTCTATCTTCTGATTCTCTTGCCCTAAAGACGTCAAAAGACATAAAGGGGAACAAAAAGTTTTAAAGACACCATATAAACTAATCTCGTTTAGGGCTTCTAATCTCCTGATCTTCATTGGACTGGCGCACTGGTTCCTGTGTAGCCTATAGTAGAACAACAACTTTTCAGGATTCTAACTCCCAGGATATTTGATCTCCTACCATGAAATTTGGAGGGATGTTTGTTAATACTAAGGAGAACATACAACTCTAAAGAATCAACCTAAAATAAGGTCTCCTTATTGTCGAACAATGGGAGCCAAAACAAGGGTTTGCGCAGGTTGAATCTGGGCTGTATTTATAGGATTTGCCGAAAACAAGAAGGTAACTCACGGGTTCCTTAGAGTCAAGTACCGCTCCCCTTGAAACCCCTTGAAAACGAGAAGGTATCTCCGCCTTGTACCAGATCTTGAAAATTTTGACTAGCTTGTGAATGGTTGTTTAAACTTCTGAAATGTGATTGAAAGTCTATTTTTGAACACTTCTGAAAACAAATAGGGTTGCATTGTTTGATTTTGATCATATTTGCACCCTTGATCATAAAGATCATGAGATGGAAAATACTTGTTGTGTATCATTTGGATTTGAATACTTTCTTGTGCAATCTGTCATGATATTTTGGGAATCATGCTCATGCATCTTGCTCTTGCATCTTGCATTGCATTCTCACACTGTTATAGGTTGTATTGCATTAGAAATCATGCATTAGGTGCATTTAGTTCATTCAAATGAAAAACTAAAAATTCACATTTTGTACCCATGCTACGTCTTGCACTTTGCATTGTATTTTGAAACTTTCAAATAAAATCTGAAATTATGCATCATATTACACTTTGCATTGCATATTACATATTTAACTATTGTGTGCTTGCATGTTAATATATGCTATAACCCCTTCCTTATTTCTAAGACCTTACACTCTCTTGATAAATAATGTTGCATCTGAGTCTTAACTAGTGTGTTTCATGTCAAACACTAAGGGGGAGGATTTCTTTGATAAGTGCATTTACATAGGGGGAGCTACACTATCTTATTTTGAGTTAAATTTTCTCCATACATGTTAAATCAAATTCACACACTTCATGCATTATAATGTGAAAATGAGTGTTATTCATAAGGATATAGAATTTTTTTCAACACTCTAGAGAAATTGTACATGCTACATGTAATTTGAAGAGGCAGATGAGGAAAAATTTACCTGCCTCAATTGAAAAGGTTTTGTTGAAATGAAAGACAGAGCAATGCTCAGTCTCACTAAGTAAACTGGATGCATGTAACCTGAGACGTGATGTGATTCATTTCTGAAAGGTGTTGTACTGTAGTATCTCTGCTCAAAATGAGGTGAAATGGTTCAATATTCTGAGTAACCCAGGAGTCTAACATGTACTCCATGTGTCTCCTCGCGTAAAAAGGGATATTTTAAACTTGATCACACTTAGAAAAATTTAGATTGTCTCTATGCGAATGGTGAAAAATTCTTTGAGTTAAAAAAATTATGATGTGAAAATAATGGGACAAAGCGTAGCCTCCAATACGCTGTTCTCTAAATTGAAGTGCAGTCTGTGTAGTCTCTTATTGTGTTGATCTGAAAATCTGTTTATCCATATGAATAAAATTCATTATCATGTTGTCCACTTACACATTTGGTATTTGATTTGATATGTATTTTGAAAATTTGATTGACTACATGATATGTTGTATGTCTTCTTCTATCTATCTGCACACTCTCTTAGGTGTACACATGAGCATCCTGGTCTTACTAACTCACCTGCATTTTTCGTACACCTATCCCTTCACTTTAAATAAAATGGGGGAGCTATATTGCATGTATATACTTTTATCTGCTTGGAGGCCAATCATACTTGATCATTCTACTTGCACTATGCATGTCTATATTGTCCATGTTTGGCATTTATAGCATTCACACATGCATATTTTGAATTGCATCTTTTTGAACATATTGTGCATATGATTCTCTTAATAACCTCATTGTCTGTCATTTTTTGCCAATGACAAAGGGGGAGAAAGCAATGTTGCTTTTGATTTTGCTATTATCATGAATTCCCCTTGTTAATCCCCATTTCTGATTATGTCAAAGGGGGAGAGAGCATTAATGCATATATTTTGTTATCATCAAAATGGGGGAGCTTGTTATGTATGTGATTTTGATGATTACAAAATGACTTTGTCGCTTGGCCTTGTGCTTGAATGACTATTCATGTTCTCATGTGCTTGAACCTCCTTATCTACTTGCTATGAAGTTTGAAATTGATACATAGTTGTGGAGAGTTGAATATGAGCCTCATCATGATATTAGTATACTGTACTGGAACGAAACCCAACACCCCAATCCCACAGTCGGGAGACCACCAGACACGAACCACCCTAGTCACTCTATTAGAAAAACGCCACGACACCCCAGTTGTGGAGGCCTGTGCTCACGCACGAAGGCCCACTCTGAAACCACGCGGTCCAAAACACGGTCACAACCTCACCGCTGTGAACTCAATGCCATCTAGGGAAAAGCACTCGATAATTCTCACCGGAGACCCTAGACCTTGGCTCGGGAAAACACCCGAACCATACACGAAACCCCATCTCGCAGACGAGAAATGGAAACCCGCGACACGATAACTCACATCACGTGATGGGAGTACCACCCACCATAAGCGAGGTCAGATGCATCCACTGACGTCTTACTCCGAGTCTCAGATGTCTGCCTACAACGTCTTGGGCGGAGGCTAAGACACCGTACTAGTAACACAGAACAAGGACTAGCTGGGGCCGCGCTCGTCAGCGCATGTCCTCTGCCCCCAACTACGCGTGCACACGCAGACCATCTGCTCTAGGTTGGGTCCTCTAGCTGATTTTTCCCCCAGCCGGACTCAGGCTGCAAAGACAAGGGGCCCTACGATAACCAGGGTAAAATCATCTCACTCGGGTCACGCTCTCCACCACTCCCAAGTGGGTCCGCACCTGTGTACGCAGGAAAGCTACGACTAGTGGGGGATCACTAAACGTGAACACTGAAAATCACGCACGCACCCATCTCGAGTAACGCCGAGTAATAGGTGGCTCAGAGCTACCCAACTCTGGGCAGCCCACTAGACCTAATAACTCAACGGTCCTTGAGTCACGAGACTCGGGTCAAGACCGTCGCACGTGACGACACAGCGTCGTCAATCTGACCTAATCCCTAAGTCTGAAACCACGGTGACATGATTCTCAAGGTAGCTCACAAGCCGCCGAGTGGATCTCTCATCCACGGGACACACGAAAAACCTCCAGCCCTAGGCTGGTTAACTAGACTCACAGTCCAAGGCCACACACACATGGCCCATTCGAAAATCACTTTTCTAGAGAAACCCATGTCGTGTGGGGAGAGACGTACTGCACTCGTGCCGACTCACGACGACTCGATTTAACGCAATCACAAAAACTCAGAACACAAGAGGGTCACCCGGACCCTTAAAACCCACGGGCACACTGATCGAGTTAATACGATATCTCCAGACACCCAAAAATATGGTCACGGTCCCCACAGGGTGTCCGGGACACTCACGGGATCATAGGTCGGTCATTGGGTCTCAACCAGACCGACCGGAGACCAGCACAACGTAAAACGGACACGACGAGCACGAAAAACCACCTATCGGTCTCCTCTGAACCGCAAGGCCCGGCCATCATTTAATCATCAAACCATTAATGATAGATTGGGCATAGGAGGGATTAGTTGGTTAGCATTTGGAGGTTAGGCACAAGCATATAAGCTACGGGCTCACAAAGAGGAATGACATACCTATGGTTGTATGAAGCGAAGGTTCGAGCAGTTAGCAGGCGACCTATAGGAAAATGGCTGTGCCATTATACACACTACGCCCAGGTTGTAGGGACAGTCACGTTCTCTCTAGTTCGTAGTTGCGAACGAAGGAACCATGGTGGAGCCAGTCCCAGGGATGGTTGGAGATGCACATATACATATGTGGTGCAGACACCTGAGCCAGAGATTGGCTCGACTCAGCAGGCCACCGATACCAGACACACAGCACAGCTCGGGCGACATCGACTTCCTTGTGGCTGGGGGACAGTCTGGAGTCTCCACATTGGGTTATGTATTTGGAGTGTCTTTGTATTTGAATATTTGGTGTGTAGGCTAAGTTAGTGGGTTTCTTTGCGAAAGGGCCACTTGGGCCCGGCGGGACCCCACCCTCTCTCCCATTGGGCCACTTGACTGCTAGGGTCCATGGGGGCTGCTTTGTATTTTGACATTGGCTGTGCGCATCTTTTTGTGTGATCTTGTCTGTTTGTGTAGATATCGTGCTCGACTCTGGGGATGGTGTCAGCCATACAGTTCCCATCTATGAGGGATATTCCCTTCCACATGCAATCCTTCATCTTGATCTGGCAGGCCGCGATCTGACAGATGCACTCATGAAGATTCTCACAGAGCGTGGTTACTCATTCACCACCACAGCTGAACGTGAAATTGTAAGAGACATAAAAGAGAAGCTAGCATATATTGCTCTTGACTATGAACAGGAGCTAGAAGCTGCTAAGTCTAACTCATCTGTTGAGAAGAGCTATGAGCTGCCGGATGGCCAGGTCATTACAATTGGTGCAGAGCGTTTCCGCTGTCCTGAGGTTCTGTTCCAGCCATCAATGATTGGGATGGAGTCTGCAGGCATACATGAGACCACATACAACTCCATCATGAAGTGTGATGTGGATATAAGGAAAGATTTGTATGGAAACATTGTCTTAAGTGGTGGGTCAACCATGTTCCCTGGTATAGCTGACAGGATGAGCAAAGAGATCACAGCATTGGCACCTAGCAGCATGAAGATTAAAGTGGTAGCACCCCCAGAGAGGAAGTACAGTGTTTGGATAGGAGGCTCTATTTTGGCATCTCTTAGCACTTTTCAGCAGGTTTGTATTATGAAACTGTAATTTGCTTCCCAATACTTGCGTCCTTTGGATCCTTCAATGCTGACATGTGGTAGCATATCATTACAGATGTGGATTTCCAAGGCAGAGTATGATGAATCCGGTCCATCAATTGTGCACAGGAAATGTTTCTGATCCAACCAGATGGAGATGGAACACCATTTCAGGAGATGTGCTTCCTTTTCAGCTTGTTGGCAATGGCTTTACTGGACAAAAGGGCAAGCTTTTTTCTTGAGGAATTTGTTGCCCAATTTTTTATGTTGTTTTTCTGTTAAGGGCCTCGGGTCTGCACACATCTTAGCTTCTCTACTTCTCTTATGTGGAGACGTAACAGAAACCAATAATAATTGAAAAATAACGGGTCCATCGATCATGCATTTGTACTTTAGCAATTTCTCGTGAGATCTATTCATTCACTTATTTTTCTCTCTCTCCTGGCCTGTCAAGTTTGTTTTTGTATTATCATGGATGCCGACTTGTATGTTTTTATCTTTGCATCTTTACTTCTCTATATATACCAATTGAAACCAATGTTTAAGACACTCATTCCCCCTAGCTGGGTGATCCATAGGAAACTCAGTGGGCATGCATAGACAACTCCACGCCAAGATGTCCAAGTGAGTTGGCCTTCCATTTTGCTGGCAAACAAACATGGCCTTTCTTTAGCCATAACTTTACATGGTGGAGTCTGTTGAAGGTGTCTTGAACAAGGTGATGGATACCAAGTCCAGGTGGAGTGAATGAGTCGCCAGACACACTCATATGGCACGACTTTACTGGTCCCCAATGGCAAACTAAACTAATTCATGTAAATTATATTTGCGAGTTCCAGCTCTTGCACTCCATCCATGCTCATGACTGCAATGAATCCATCTCCTAATCCGTGTAGTACAGAATATTTTGCAATTTAAGGGCCATTTGGATTGCTACAAAATGTGGAATCTGAATTTCTAAAATCATCAGCTTGTCGATATGTTGGATTTTTTTTTTCTAATTTGGGAGTCATTTTTCTCTGTTAGCGGTAGAAGACATGAAATCAAATAGTGCTTTCTTGAAATAAAACTAGGGAAATCCTTCACTTTCTAGAATGGTAAGATTCAGTTCTTTTTTCTCCCTTTAAACTCTTTCGGGTGTTACATCAGCTTTGATATTAGAAAAGTTTTGTGAAAAGAAAATAATTTGCATCAATCCAAACAGCCTCATTATTGCAGACAGTGACTGTGCTGTGGCGTTTTGGTCATTCTTTCTTTTACTTGTTCCACCATCACGGTGTGTTTACATCCTTTGCTCCACGCTCCGGCGTGTGTTTTTATTTTTTTCTTCTTTAGTGTAGTTATAGATTGAGAGAGCTCTTGTTCAGGCCTAGAATCACGTCAGTTGCGTAGGTTGATTTGGTGCTAGCTAGTTGTAGCTAGATTACTTGGTCTATTTCTGCAATACTCATCTTCATCTGCAATACACGAGTGGAAATCAAGCCAAAGAAACACATACACATCTACACATACATACATGCACATATAAAAAAATCAATAGTGTCCAGGTCTCGTCAGCTCCAGCCCTAGCAGCTCTCGCGCCAACTCTTGGTAGTCGGCATATGTCATCCCTGTCACTGGCGCTCCGTGAACTCTCAGTCCAGTGATCCGTGCCACGTCCTCTAGTGTGGGGATCATGTGTCCCCACAGGAATAAGAATGCCATGTTGACTAGATCCCACCAGTCATGGAGTGCGTACAGGAGGGCGGTGTCCAGCCTCATCACCTCCATCCCGAGGAACTCGGTAAACCCCATTGTAGCTAGTTTGTCTCTCTGGAAATCCGACAGCGCCAAGTACACTGCTCGGACCAGTAGCTAGGAGATCCTCATCCGGCGCTTTCCCTGCATGCATTTAACATTCAAGAGTCAGTCATCCATATAATTTAATAATTCATGCATTGCATTAAAAAAAACACCCTCAGAACCCTAACGGTCATCCCTTGACCATTTCTCTAGCATTAGCGGTCTGGGTTAGACCGTTTGGCACCCTAGAGATCGCTAGAAGGACCGCTAGGCTCCCGCCATAGCGACAGTTCTTCCCCCATTTCCCTAAGCTTAGAGGATAGCCCAGAGGGCCTTCACATGCCTTCTATGGGTCCCCTGACCCATTCCCTTGCTATCCTACCCTCATGCACGTGATTGAAAATTTAAAAATGGGTTTTTTAGGGGTTTCGGCCTACCTCAGACGAGTGGCATCCGGCCGCCGCCTTAGGTGCCTCCTCGGTCGTGTGCTCATCTTCATCACCTTCAGTAGCCTCCTCAGGCACTGTAGCCACCCCAGAGGGTTCCCCCTCCTCTATTTGGGCCGGTGGAGCTTCTTCCCCTTCCAGTTGGCCCTTCCTCTTCCAGGTGGTGCAGGAAGCGACGAACAACGATTCTCTTCCTCCCCATTGCCTCTTGAGTGAATGGGCTCGACGGACGGATCGGTTTGTGGTGATGGTTGCCGGTGGAGGAGTGTCATCGGCGGTGAGGGTTTGTAGTGAGTGAACGATGGAATGAGTAGGAGGGAAGTTTGAATGGTCACAGAAATTTTTTCAATCACCTAGCGCCTTGTAGTCAGACGATGGACCGTTAGGCTGTCCTTGGCAGTCCTCCCTAGACCATTTTTCCTGAGGGTTTTACATGTTGGAGAATGTGAACTGCCTCAAGGGTAGCGATATGGCGCTAGACCGTTAGGTTTCCCTTGCGGTCTCGGCATGACCGTTTGGCTGCTGAATGCTATGATGAGTTGAATGGCTATATCTGTTTCATTCTTTGCTCAATTCGTGTGTGCCTTTGCCTTATGTGATGCATCATGCTTATTTCCTTGGCTTCATTTTATGATGGCTCGCCTCTTATTTTCAAAATCATGAACGTCATCACATCGCATCGCCTCTTCCTTGCCAAGCAGGTAAGTCAATTAAGTATCCTGATCTCTTAATCCCTTAATGCATTACTATATGCTATCTATGATATATTACCTTGAGAACCGACTAGTCATTCATGTGTTCTGGGATCTGATGTTTCTCTTTAACTAAAATGATGATGATCTAGGTGCACATGTTTAATCATTGGATAGGCCGTTAGGTTGGAAGGGTTGGGGGATGATGGTTCTATCTTGAATGTCGTGGTTGCAGATAATGTCTTGACAGTGATTTGTCCAGCAACATTGGCCGGCACACCCTTACGGGTCGGCCTCTAGCTTCCAGTCTCCAGCAACATAGGCCAACATACCCTCACAAGTCGGCCTCCAGCTTCCTATCTCCAACAACATAGGCCAACACACCCTCACGGGTCGGCCTCCAGCTCCAATCTCCAGCAACATAGGCCAGCACACCCTCACGGGTCGGCCCCCAGCTTCCAGTCTCCAGCAACATAGGCCAACATATCCTCACGGGTCAGCCTCCAGCTTCCAGTCTCCAGTAACATAGGCCACCCTCATGGGTCAGCCTCCAGTTTCCAGTCTCCAGCAACATAGGCCAGCACACCCTTACGGGTCGGTCTCTAGTCTCCAGCAGCATAGGTTGACACACCCTCACGGGTCGGCCTCTAGCCTCCAGTCTCTAGTAACATAGGCCAACCAACACACTCTTGTGAGTCGGCCTCCAGCTTCCAATGACACGAGCCGACACACCCTCACGAGTCGGCCTCCTGCCTTCACCCTCCAGTAACATAGGCCAGTGCACTCTCACGAGTCGGCCTCCAGCTTCCAGTTTCCAGTCCTCCAAGTCAACACCACCCTAGGGGTTGTCCTCCAGCTTCCATTCTCCAACCAGTCGGGTTGACACACCTCATTTAGGCAGGCCTCCAGTACTCAGCTTTCAACGTCCAGCTTCCAGTCTCCAATATCCAACTTCCAGTTTCAAGTCTCTACCTTCCAACTTCCAGCCTCTGGTTTTTAATATCCGACTTTCAACTTCTAGTTCCTAATACCCGACTTCTTGTATCCAGTTCTGATACTCGGTTCCCAGTACCCAGTCCCAGCATTTAACTCCCAGTATTCAGTTCGCATAACGAGTTTCAAGTACCTATTTCACTGTCTGCCTTCAGCATCCAGCTCGAGCGTCTAGTCCGATACCCATATTCTAACATCCTAATCCTGTATCTAGCATCCAATATCCAGCCTCCAAGAGCCAGTTCCAATACTCAGCTCCCAACATCCAACTTCAGCTCCAGTTCTAGTACCCAGTCTCCGAGACCCAGTTCCAGTACCCAGTCACTAGTATCCAGTTCCAACATCAATATCCAATTCCAGTGTCTGGTCTCCACCGTTCAGCCCCGATTTCAGGCTGCAAGAGCTAATTCCATTATCGGGTTCCTAGTATCCGGCTTCAGCTCCAGCCACCAGCATCCAGTTCCAATTCCAATCTCTAGTTCCCAGTACCCTGGGTCCAGTCTCCAGTATCTAGTCCTCAATCTCCAGCTTCTAGCTCCCAGCTTCCAGTACTCAGTTCCGAGTCTCTAAGTCTAGTACCCAGCATCAAGCCCCAGTCCCCAGTCTTGGCATCCAATACTCAATCTCAGCCGCTGGTCCCAGTATCCAATTCTAGTCCCTAGTTCCCAGCATCCCATTCTCAATTTCCTATCTCTAATTCATGTTTCCAGCAATGGGCTAGCACGCCTCCAGTCCCAACTCCCATTACCCAAATCCTAGTTTCTCATCCCAGCATCAAATGTCCAGTTTCCAGTTTATAGTCTCTAGTCCCAGTTTCCAGTCTCTAGTCTCCAGCACCAGAATCCCGTTCCCAGCCATAGCCTTCAGTCCCAGTACCTAGTAGCCAGATCCCAATCTCTAGTCTGAATGTCTAGCCCCAATATCCAGCTCCCAATCTCCTATTTCCAGTCCTAGTGTCTAGTCTCCCATCCCAACATCCAGTACCCAACCTCTAGTTTCCACCTCTCAATCCCAATACCCAGTCGCTAGTCCCAATATCTAGTATCCAGATCCCAATCTCCAGTCCCAGTACCCAATTTTCGGCCTCCAAGTTCCCAGTCTCCAATCTTGATGCCCAATCACCAGTCCTAGTATCTACTATCCAAATCCTAACCTCCAAATCCAATATCCAATTTCCAATCTCCAGCTCATAATTACCAAAAATAAGCTACATATATATGGAGGCAGGCAGCTGCATGATCTTGCCCAATGCTTGTGTTTTGGGTTTCTGAGTGCGCTTTTTTCTCTCCCCACTCTTGTTCGAAACATGGTCATCACTTAATCTCCTCTCGTATGTCAAACAACGATGTTTCTTTGCATATGTTTGATATCAATTCAATCCGTCCATATATAGAGGGTACGTATTGGATGGGTAATCGTGGTGTTGAGGAAATATTTCCTCCCATTGGTATTAGACGAAAGCTTGCTCGTAATTTTTTTCGTGTGATCGTCCACCTGAAAAAGAGGGGCAAAAAGAACAGTAAACTTTTCACATCAGTTGATTTGGTTACATCGAATCATGTCGATATGTGGAAAACAAATCATGGGGTCCGGGACATGTCAAATGCACGGGAGGCTTGACATTTTAACACATTCACCGGCTATCACGCAAGTGGACCTGCCTTCAGGTACATACTACACGTCAGCTCTTGAAAACTGGACCAGTTACTGGGGTCATTTCGTCTCTCTTTCTCACCGTCTTTCAAATTTATCTTGGGTTCCTCCATCGCTGTCTCTCCCTCCCCACCACTCACCTCCTTCCCAACACCGGCGTACATACCTACAAACTCACGTACACACACATGCAGGCACGTACAATCAGCTGATACAAAAGCACTTGTGGGTGTCTGCGCTTACGCATGCACGAACGGTCCCGCACTCACGCACTGGCCGTGGACCTCTTCTGTGTCCGACGCGTTTGCGGTTTTAAAACCCTTATTTCTCTCTCTCGCTCTCTACTTAATTTGGCTTTTTGTACACAAGCATATGATCAATCGTACACACCCACACACACTCTGATGAACGGCAGTTCTCGGTTCTTCTCCACAACCTCTCCCTTCCCTAAATTAAACAGTAATCCCTCTCTCAACAAATACATGCATGTAGATCTTTCAGTGAATATAATCTATCCATGAACAGTTTGAGGATGCATATGCAATTTTCACTCGCATGGTAGCCGTGCGCACTTGCACCCTCACGACCCTTATTCTACTGGTTAATCCCCCAATCTCTCTTACTCCCCTCCATGTTTTGCATGATGAAGTCATATCAACATTAATATTCGTGAGGCAACCTGCAGGTTTTAAGCACTTTCTAACATTGTTCCTAATCGGGAAGATTCAGCTGAATATCCGGTTTAAGCTTAGCAGAGAGATATTTGCTCTGTATTGCCTTGGAATTCACTAACGGCCTTCTTAGCGTAATCCGTCCTTCACCAGGCTTGGCTCACTTCTTGTATATAGTTTTCGTTGTTGGTGTCATGGACGCTTTGATTGTTACTACTAATTTCCGCAAATGAAAACAACTCCATCCGTCATGCTTCCTCGGTGCACTTGCATGGTTTTTATTCTTACGGTCTGATTTTAGGTCACGGTACAGCAGAAGGAAAATGTTACTTGCATGAACTTCCTTGTGATATGTTCCCTTAACATCGATACTCTTTCGCTTCATACCAACAACCCTGGATTATTAGTAACTGATGAGCGATCTCATTAATGAGATGCATCACTATCTGGCCGGTGTAATAGAGAAATGCCACGGTATCACTCTATTTTAGGAGTGTCATAGCATTCTTCATCTCAACCGTCTGATCCCTGATCCGAAGATCAGACGGTTGAGGTGAAATATGTTTTTGGAGATGTTCTCCATAATGAGAGTATTGAAGTTAAATTTAACTAGTCAAAAAATACGTTTCATCTTAACCATTTGGTGTGAAGATCAGATGGTTGAGATAAAGAGTGGCAAGGTCACTCCTAAACCAGAATGGCACCGTTGCTTTTCTCCGGTGTAATATGAAGTACCATAAGGGTATACCTGAAAGGTGCAAATAGAATGACCATGTTTTGAAGAAGTAATAATTAGTCGTTGCCTCTGAGGCTTCCCCAGTTCCTGGTATCGGTATGTCGGTATTATCGGTATATCGGTATCTCGAGCTCTGGGTCGTCACAGCCAGGACCAGAGGCAGATGTGGTACTATGGCGGTTCCTGATGCTATTTTTCTGGAAACTATTGTTCGCCACTCGGGTAGATGGGGTGAGTTGTAGACTTTTGCCCCTACTCGAGGAGGTAGACAGGGTTGGAGAGTACGCTTGGGGCGCGGCTGTACTAGCCTTCCTCTTTGACACTCTTAGCTCCACCAGCTGACGTACGATGCTCAGCGGATTCTCCCCACTACTTCAGGTAAGCCTCGACTCCTAAAATTCTTGTTCAATTCCTATATGATTTTTATGAAATTTTGTATGCTGACGCTTTGATGCAATGGAGTGCAGGTGTGGGCTTACACGTACCTCCCCAGGCTGGGGAGAGGATAGGAGGAGCATCTCGACCGGGTGCCCATCGCGAGACGGTGGATAGCGATTCGGGAGGTGGGATCCCTGAGACGTCAGGTACGAGCGATCCAGGATGACCTCGACACTCTACCCTATTCCTCGATAAGACCTAAACTTAAATTTTTTGACTCTGAAATGTGACTATATGCTTGGATGCTAATGCAATTGGTAGCCATCTTATAGGTCCGGTGGACACCGTACCAGGGCGAGGGACAAGAGGGCTAGCCATGGGTGGTGGCCACCCTAGCTTACGTGGGATGAGACATCTAGCTCCACTGCCTGAATGTCATCGAACCACTATATTATCGATTGATCATAAGGACGGTGGGCATCCACTAGCCAGAGGTGGAGTTCCCGACGAGAAAGTGACCAGAGGAGCGCGTGGGATGCCACTCACGTGGACTCGCGATAGAGATTGACTGGATTACCTGGGCAGCAGACCAGATTCGGGATTGGACTGGGCAGGGGCAAGCGGATCGCACCCGAGACACCAGTGATGAGGCCTACTTGACGGCCTACGCCCGATGCTACGGGGACCAGGTCTTCCGTGGCGTGCGATGACCGGTACAACTCTAGACTCATACTTTCTTAAAATACTTATGACTATAATGCATACTAATGACGGACATTCTACATGCAGATAGCCCCTAGGGACGGATTGTGGAGCTCCAGGGGTTGCTCCACTCCGCGGTCCAGCAGCGGGATGAGCTCCAACGCTCCCTAGACCTCCTGGTAAGCTTCAGCCTTAAATCTAAAATGTAATATTTATGCTTAAATGAGACTGACATGATCCTAAATGCAGCGTGCCGAGGGAGCCTAGCGCCAGGCGCCAGGCTCACTGTCCTCCTCCTCACAGCCACCAGCAGCTCGGGCTGAGCGGGAAGCAAACTTTGCACGAGCGATAGCACGAGTCGAGGAGGCCGAGGCTGCACTCACCGAGAGGGTGAGCAAACCGACTGAACTCCCTTCCAGCTTATGACTCATTGATGTAAATGACTAATACTAGAATGCTCATGCAGATGAGAGAGCTGGAGGCGGCGCTACTGGAGACTACCCAGCTAATAGAGGAGATGGCTCGGCTGAGAGGAGATGCAACAGAGGTGGCGGGTTCCTGGCTAGAGGTGAGAGAGCTTAGGGCTGAGATTAGAGCACTGGAGAGAGCACTCTAGTTGGTAGGGGGACGGTCCTCCCATAGCGTCTCTCAGAGCGGTGCACGGAGTGGGCATTGAGAGTACCTTACTAGTTCCTCCAGCCATCAGAGGAACGAGGAGGACGAGCGATGCCGACGCCAGCATGAGGAGGGGAGTACTGCCATAGGCCCGCCGGCAAAGAGGCATGAGGGCACCGGCGACAGCGGGGGTCCCGGTGGGGGGTCAGACTTGATGCACTATATGAGATGTATGCTTATATGACTTAGTGGAATAAAATGATCCTTTCTTTTTTGACTTTTCTTGATGAATGTGTGCACACTGACGCGTGAGTACGTTGTCTTCGTTATATGCTTGCTGGTCTAGGTCCAAGGGTTGTCATTGCACCTCATACATTCATAGGGTCGTTTCACATCAGATGAGGTGTAGACAATGGTGAAGGAGGGAAAGGGGAGAAGTTAGCAGTGGAGTTCCCACCTGATAGGGTCAAAGGGATCAATAAAAGTGTGACTTAGAATGGTAAGTTCCTCTTCTACATTAGCCTACATTATGTGTTCTTCAATGCATAATAGGTTCTCTACTACCATAAAGGTAGTTGGAATATTGGCTTCATTTGGATGACTGGATTCCTCATGTGGGACATCAATGGCTTGGGATTAGATCGGGTTAGGCCCGTCACGTGTAGGGAGAAAAAAAAGGATTTCACTAGTATAACATCCCATGGTGCAGATAAAGGTAATGGAGCCAAACCAGGGGAGGATGAACCCAATGCATCTGGGTCGGTCAGTCCCTAGGGCCAACATGTCAGTCAACTCTAATTGACATCCTAGACCCTCAATAAGATCGTCCATGGTCTCTACAATGTAGTGATGCGGGATGGACAGAGGGACCGACTCTAGGTGATGCGAACCTCGAACTCTAGATGAAGACACGACCAGCAACACGTGAAAACTAGAGATGCCTTGGCCTGACACTAAGAGTTCCTATGGGCTCTACATCGCTAACAGAGATGCAAGCTCACTCGTCATCCCAAGCAAGGGATAGCGTGGATCCACGCGGTTGAGAAACCGACAGAGTCAAGGGTGGTCGACTCACTTATGTGCTCGGACTGAGCCACGGGACGGGTCACTCCCTCGCTCATAGCGGTGACATGAACTCACAGGCTAGTTTTCTACACTCTCAGCAGTGGCATATGACCATATACTAGCTAAGCAAATATAATGCCAAGAAGTTACGACTGTACCTCCACGCTCCCAGCGTGGGGAAGATAACCCCGGCCAAATCCGTACTCCCGGTTAACAAATTTTACAGTGGTACAAATATTTTGACCCACTCCATGTAGGGAGGTAACATGTCACATGTTGGTCCTGGGAGTATCAGGAATTGGGTTGACGGGCAACATCTTGATGTCGTTCCGTCGGTGCCGAAACTCGCATTTTGGTGCTATCCAGACGGCGCGTTCGGTGGGTTCGTGGGGCCTACATGCCACTCAGTCTCCGAACCTAACGGGGTGGGTCCCGCTGTGATGGTGACACCTGGAGGTGCGCTCCCCTGGACGACGGCGGGGCTGGAACACCGGTCGAAGGAGGGGTGGCTCTGATTTCCACTTGCCGGAGCTGCTGTCCACGGATCTTAAGCCTCTGTTTTACAGCGCGTGATCCAGCGAGAAAAATTTCTACGACTAGCCATAACGTCGGATCGCCTCAAGACCAGTGGCATTGGAAAGCTAGCTTTAAATACTTTGTCCCTATGTTGCTCCAGGAATTTTATCAAGGCCTGAATTTTGATGGTAGAATTTTGAACAGGGCTGTTCCCTGTATCAGATCTGTCAGGATAGAAGTAGATCTACCCGTGAACTAGCATTGACCATGGCTCAAACGCCGATCTGGAGGCTTGGCTTTTCATGGAAGTTGTGGAGTTGAGAGTAAGGAAGGTGGGACTATTTTGTTTGTGAACTTTTATGGAGGTTATGATTTTTTATGGGTTTTATAGTGACTAGGGGTCAGATCTGAACTATGGCAGAGAGAGCTGAGTTGGGATTTGGCAGTAGTTTTTAGAAAATATAGACGAGATCCTAAATTCATAAGAAAATTTTTGGATGAGGTATTAGATTGACATAACCCCCAATAAAAATTACAAATTGTTTGGACATGAGAAAGGTGGATTCATGGATGAACTAACAGGTTACTGTGATAGAAGATAGACTGCAGGCAGATCTAGAAGGAGGGGAAATACGAAAATGAAAAAATGGAAAATTTGGTGACATGAATGCAATAAGAATAATTCTGGTCAGATAGATAGGCAAATGTGTTCAGACAGTAAGGAACTAAACCTTAGACAACACCTGGATCATCCACACCAAGGACGTATGAGTAAGCTGAATAGACAGATATTGAAACTAAGTATATCAAGCAGACATGTTTATAAACAAACCATCCTGTGAATGGGTGATAGAAGATAAGGAACAATCACAGAAACATCAACCCATTGCACACAAGATTTTAAGGTGGTTTAGTCTACAAACTGCAGACCTACGTCAACCCCTCACTCAACCAAGTGAGTCTTCCCTTACACAAAGCAAGAACGTGGAGAAACCCCACTACAAACTACTGCCAAACAGCTTGATTAAGGAATAGATCCTCACACCCACACTGATCACACAGTGTGCAACATGCGCAGCCATTGCTGTGCACAACCTGATTGTGTAACCAACACAATCAGCCTAGCTACTCAATGCAGCCATTGAGGAACACCTTCCTCAAACGTTCTAGTCACCTAGAACCAAAATAGCACAGTGCAGTTCAGTGCAAACCACCTTACCACACCCTCAAGCATGGTTAGGCACAAACCGAAGTTATATCATTGTAGTAACCAAGAAAAAGAAAAAAGACAATCAAGACAGAATAGAACAGAATGAGCAAAAACACAAAAGTGAGAAGGGAATCAAGGTTGCTTCTGTTGAAGCTTTTCACTGTAAAACCCATATTCTGAATGTTCCTTGCTTCTTCTTCTTGGCTTCGCACTCTATCCAAGCTTTCTTTCTTCTTCTTGTTGGCTGCACACGGTTTTGCTCGTTTTGCTCTTCTCACTTCTGCTCTTCTTCTTCTTCTTGCTCATTGTGCACCTCCCTTGGCTTGGCTTGCCTTTGCTTCACGCCTCTTTCTTTCCAATTCAAAGCACCTTCCTATTTTTGCTCTAGGTTATTCTCATGATCAGATCATGACCTTGCCCTTTTTATGCATTCTGTTGGAGAAGGAATCCATTGGTCCCCACTATACAAGAAAGTTGTTGGGATAAGGTGGAAATTCCCACCTTTGGAGCCTTGTACCTCATACCTAAATGGATCCAATGATTAGACATCAGATCTCATACCAAAATTGGTCCTATTTTCGGTTCATTCATGATTGATTCCATCACAAGTCGACTTGGTTAGTCTTCTAAGTCGACTTGCTGCTGTTCGGAATAAAAATTGGGTTTTGGAACCTGCTCAAGTCGACTTGATCCCTGGCTAAGTTGACTTAGTGAATGACTACAGAACAGACTACTTGCTGGAATCTGCTTCAAGTTGAGTTGTTCCCTGGCCAACTCGAGTTGGGGAATGACTGCAGAACTGACTGCTTGCTGGAAGCTATTTCAACTCGAGTTGTTCCCTGGCCGACTCGAGTAGGGGTTCTATTCTTCTGCTTTTGACCTGATTTTCACTGGGATTTAAGTTGGCTTGCTTCTTTACTTGAGTGCTTGAGTTGACTTGAGTTCCTTGACCTATTCACATACATAATTCATAACTTTTGTATCTTTTTGATAGAAATTAATATATCACTCATATAACACAATGGCTTTTAGTTAGACATCATCAAAATTAAGGATGTACAACATTCTCCCCCTTTTTGATGATGACAACTATAAGTCATTGTCAACTATAAGTCATTGTGAATTAATAAATTCCTATACATATTCATTACGCACACAAGACAACCATGACTTCTTCTCCCCCTTATGCATGGACTTGATGAGTGAGTGATTGACTACAATGACTTCCTCTCCCCCTTTGACATCAGCAAAAAGATAGAGGACTTGAGTAAAGCTAGGAGAGATGCAATTCATGAGATAGGTGAAAAGATTCTTCTGAAAAATTATTTTCCCGCTTAGACATCATCAAGAAACAGAGATGGGTGGCAGTCAAAAAACATCCGGACCGGACTGCAGCACGTGGATCCCCTCTTGGGTTATTTTAAGCTTGCTTTGTCGGGGAATTAACCCCGTTGGCCGTATTACGGGTCGGGGAGATCCGAATAGGTGTTTGTGGCTAACCCTCCTCGCGGGTGAGCGAGATTGCTGCCCTACGAAATTTTTGATGGACTTCTACGTGCATAAAGCACATGTCATGTTGCATAGGACTAACGGCTGCGTTATTTCGAGGCCGCTCGTGAGCCATTTTTATTTTTTCCTTTTTCCTGAAAATTTCTGAAATTATCAGAAATTAAAGCTTGAATGATTTTGGGGTCCAACAGTCAACCTATCAGGTGGCCCTCTTTGTGGAGATCATCAATGATCAACCTAAGAGAATCACCAAAGGAGGAGGAGGAGTCTTTTGTCTCTTTTTATGCTTTTATCTCCCCTGTTCTAAGTGCAAGGCGATATTCCATGCACCTGAGGTAAATGTGTTTTTCATACTCGAGCTAGAGTTTGGCTGGGGTTTCTCATATCCAAACATAAAGTGTCTTACTCTGTGTATTGGAGAAGAAATACTGAGTTTCTTAAGCTTGACTTCACTTTAATGCATAAAAATAAAGTTGGTGCATGAGAGCATAAGAATAGACATCAACAGAAGAGTTTATATGGATTCTAATTCCAATAAGAGGTTAATGCACCTGAAGTCTCGAATCTTCAGATGATAACCCCGTGATAACGCTTTTACAGTACTCTCCTGTGATAATAGTTTACAGTGCTCACAGCTTCAATAGGGTTCTTCATTCCTAAAGCAAAACCAGATAATTGAGGGAGGAAAAAAGATCAGCACTAATGATTCATTTGAATATGAACAGAAATTGACTAAATTGCACACTGGCAAGAAATCAATTCACAAGACAGACTATTGGTTGTCAAAATGATGAATTAATCGAAGTTGAGGCACTGCCCCCGTAATAAAGTGTTCCTAGAGATTGCAAATAGATGCAAAAATTGGATAATGATGTCTTGACTCACCAGTTTTCAGTGTGCATGATAACATCAAACATAAGAATCAATTCACATCTGAGGTTGTTTCAAGTCGTGCTTTGGCCAAGAAGCGAATGCTATCGCTCCAGGCATTCCCAATGACCAACATTTTATTGGTGGGTTGACCCAAAACTTGAGTGAGATCGTGGAATGTTCCAAAACTAAAGTGATAGAAGCATCACTCTTTAATCCTTATTCCCTTTTGAAAGTTCCTTTGCCAGAATAACATGGGTATGAAAACTGGGAGCACAACCTTCTACTTCCATCAAATGAAGTAACTTCATGCACAGGTCTGTTTCCCCTTCTTTCAGCACCCCATCAAGGAGGATTGACCATGCAATCTCATCTGGATTCCAATGGTGTTGAAGCATCCTCTGAAACATACCTTCAGCCTTTTCTGTCATCCCGACCTTGCATAGAGCACATATTAATGCCTTATAACCTACAAGACATGGCTCAAAGCCTTTAATAGAAATAGTATCCATGATTGCTAAAGCAAGATCAACTTTCAAGTTCTTAGACAATTCAGTAAGCAAAGAATTATATGCCTCTTCATCTGGATGCAGGTCTTGGTCCGTCATACTTGTGACTAACTGATTTGCCTCATACCATCTGCCTTCATTGCATAAACCATTAACCAGAGTGTTATAGATGTATGCATTAACTTCACAACCAATATCTGATAATCTAAATAAAAGCCTTGAAATAATGTCAAAATCTATAACATGCTCATCTGTGCTGCAACTGGATATGGCATCAGGAAAAGATGCAACCCTTTCTTCTACTTGGTGCTGTTCCTTTAGCAGACCTTTCATCAGTACTTTGAAAGTCCAGTAACTTGGCTTGCAACCAGCACTGACCATACGCCTCAAAACTGAAAATGCATGGTCCACCTTATGTAAAATAACATAACCATCAATAAGTGAAGTATATGTTATATGGTCTGGAATCAGCCCCTTTCTTTCCATATCTCCAATCACTTCCTCAGCCTCCTCAGCTTTGCCTTCTTGGCATAGCCCATAAACAAGAGCACTATAGGTGTGGAGGTTGGGCATACAACCTTGCCTGACCATTTCATCCATAACTTTATATGCCACAGATGTTGCACCATTCCTACAAAGCCCGTCTACCAATGTTGTGTAAGTTATAAAGTTAGGAACCAACCCCTCCTCTGCCATCTTATCAAGTAGCTTCTGTGCCTCTGACAATCGATTTTTCTTGCAGAAACCATTAATTAAAGCATTGTAAGTCTGCACATTGCGTTTGCAACCACTTTTTTCCATCTCCTCAAATAAGTTTATGGCAACATCCAGTTTACCGCCCTTGCAGTGCCCATCTATCAGTGCAGTGTATGTCACTTCATTTGGGAGAAGATCATGTTCAAACATTTCTGCAAATACTTCAGAAGCTGACTCAAGCTGCCCCACTTTGCAAAACCCACATATAAGTTCAGTGTACGTCCATTCATCAGGTTTACAGCCATTTTGCTTCATCATTTCCACCAGCCTCATTGCATTTTCGAGATGACCCAGTTTACAGTAGCCATAGATGAGTGTATTATATGTCACATGATTTATTGCAGGTCCGACCTTCAGCATCCTGTTAAAAAGAATCATCGCTTTCTGCATGTTACCAGATAAACAAAGACCCCTTATGATCTCATTATAAGTCTGGGAATTTGGCGTGCATCCACACCTGTCCATTGTGTTGAAAATTTTCAAAGCAGACTGGATATCCCTCCTTGTACACAACCCATTTATTAAAGCATTATAGGTAACTGTGTTGGGAACTAGGCCTTCACGCAGGATATTCTGGAACATGCCGATTGCCACTTCAAGCTGATTGGAATTGCACAATCCACTGATAAAGGCTGTGTATGTCCGAACATTCGGCTGGCACCCCCTCCTCCTCATGTCAGCAGCCAAATCACATGCCTCTTTAATGCGGCCATGGCCACACAGAGCCGCAATTGGAGCAGTGTACGTATATACTGTAGGTTCCACGCCCTTCTCCACCATCTCCTTCATCAGATTGAGCGCTTCATTAACCTGCCCACATTCGCACAGTCCATTGACCAGTGTGGAGTATGTCACTGAATTTGGCATGCACCCATCCTTAATCATCCCATCAAAAACACCAAATGCAGAGCGGAGATCAAGATTCCTGCAATGTCCAAGGATCAACGACGTATAGGTGAACGTGTCAGGCTTCATATCGGACTGGGAAATCTTGCTCAACACCAACCCAGCCTCCCTAACCTTCCCATTCCTGCACAACAGATTGATCATCGTGTTATACGTGAGCATCGTTAGCGCCACCCCACTGCCCAGCATCCGACTGTAGACCCTCTGCGCCACGCCGACCATGTCGAACTTGCCCAGCTGGATCAACAGCGTGTTGCAGCTGAACAAGCTAATTTTGAACCCCTTCACATCGATCCCATCCACGAAATCGACTACCCGCGAAAGCTCATGCCGACTCCTGCAATGCTTGATCATAAGAATCGTGAGCCTATCAGCCGGACCAAACATCCGCCCCGCCAGAAGACGATTCACGATCGTGATGAAAGTGCCCAGGTCCTGTTTGTCGGAATGCAAACGAGAAATCCAGTAGAAAAACTGCAGCGCCTGGTCGGGGTCGCGCTGGGATTCCAGGATCCGGGAGACGTGATGCGGGCTGAGGCCAGGGGCGAGGGCATGGAGATCGGGGCTCCGCCGCCAGCCGGGCTGGGAGAGGACCCGGAGCACCCTGGAGACCAAGGAGGAGGCATCATCCCCCCCGGGTGGTTGCTGGGGGGCGGAGCAGCAGCAGAGGCGGAGGAGCAGGAGAGAGGAGAGATGAAAAGACGAGACATTGAGCAGTGGCATGGAGGAGTAGAGCATGGGGAGGCGGGGGAGGCGGGGGTGCCTCCTCATGTGCAGGCCTCCGAAGAGGAAGAAGAAAGGTGAGAGGAGGTGAGCGGAGGAGGGAGGAGGCGGGGAGACGACGACGGAGGTGGGCGCAGTGGTGGGGGCAGCGGCGGCGCTGCCCTTCGGGATCCGGCCCGCCAGACGTGGTCAGGGGGAGTCCCACGGCGGCGGGCGCGGAGGCTGCGGCCGCGGTGGAGAACGGGGGATCGTGTGGCCGCGGGCTCGTTGATGTGGCCGCCAATCTCGAATATGTTACTGTATCTGTTGGGCTCGCCCGCTGTGAAAGTTGAAACAGATTTTACATGAAACAGTTCCCACTTCCACGTGGTTGTAGGCTTGTAGCTCTTAAATTATTTTATTTTCTTAAAAAATTAGGTGCCTCGTCCCACGAAGTAAATCATTAGGGTCGCTTTGATAGTGGGGTTGTCTGGTAGATTGCGCAACCAGTGAGAGAGAAATCTCCGATGGGTCTCGCCTCCCCCTCACACACATTGCATTAACTGGGGTCGGTTAGCGCAATCGACCCCCCGTGCTCTATTAGCAAAGCGGCCCTTAGTATTTAAAAAAAATTAAAAAAAAATAAAATATATTGCATGTGCAACACACCCGGGGGTGTTGCACTGAGCATTACTCTTATTGTAAAGATCGTTCTAGAGCTTGACTCCGATAATCAGATAAAATTACAGGCTGGAGGGGCCATGGTCATGAAAAAAGACTGGTAATCGTGAAAACCCCAAAGTTGCCCTGAATTGGATTCGTGAAGCATTCACAATTTCTTTGTTGAAGCAATCATGAAGCATTGAATTTTGGTGTTACTGCTGCTGGTAGCTAGCCTTTCCCAATAACATCCATCTACTCTAGAAATTGCTTTGCTCTCATATAATACGAATTGCCCACTTCATCTTAGGCTAAATTTGGTGTTAAGACTTGCTACAATTGAATCGAGTTTAGTATGTCAGCCTTTATCATGAAAGACGCATCATTAAAAAAATTGATCCCACTGTGGTAGCATACATCGAAGACTCCAGAATAATCACACTGCAAGATCAGTAAAAAGCGAAATGATAAAGAAATGATTCTATATCATTCAATTTACACCGAGTAACATCTCTCAGTGAGAAAGAGTGATCCAATGATCAAGTTTAATGGTTTAAACATTTCTCAATCTATTCCACTGCACCAAGTTGAGTACATAGATCATTGCTCATTTTGGTATTTCTAGTACAATCAATGCATCAAGCATGCAACAATTGGAGGATAATCTTGATGAAAGATGACTGGAGAGTTCTTCCAGTAGGGACAGTGAACAAATCTTTGTCTGCATGCCCAAGGGATTGAGAAGAACATCTTCAGGAGCAAACAGCACGAGTTTTGAAAAGAAAAAACTATTACAAGCTTACATTCTAGATTTTGCAGGCTGTAAACCTTCATGAAACATGCATTTGACTGATACAAATACGTTAAGAGCATCATAAGGGGGAACATATCTCTGGGTGTTCAAATAACTTTTAATATGGCAGTTCACCAGCAACAATTCTCAATTCTTCCATGACAGAAGAACCAAAAGCCATGTGAACCTTCATAATAACATAATGCAATCTTCAGCAGAAAAGTTTTGTTTTCACAATCCGATCTGGATCAAACTACTCCCTAACAAACATGGAAATGAAATTAGAAAGAGGCATGGTCGAGTTTTACTTGTTATCGCCCTCACCCTCTTCCTTCTGTCCGTAGCGGCGCTTGAACTTGGCAATCTGACCGAGGCTCTGGGCCATCTGCCGCCGCGCTCTGAAGTGATATACCTTGCCCACATGGTGGATCTTGGTCATCATAACATTGATCAGCCTGCCACTCTGCGTCACGTACGATATCCACTGCATCTGCGGGTGCAGCCCTTTCTTCATCCCTGTCCAGTCCACACATACCCGCACACACATTCCATCAAACATCTGCTGCTCATTGCCCAGCCATCCGAAGTCAACAGTGAAAGGTGAAAGTTTCAAAAGAAATATGCAAACAAGCTAACCTCGATATTAAAGGAGGAAGGAGAAAAGGGGAGGTTCACAAAGGAGCAGTCTTGCCGGCCCAAGCAGGAGAGGGAGCCGGTGTTCATCGGAGACTGCTGTGAGAGGAAGACCTGAAGCCGGAGAGGAAGACCGCGACCAGTGGCGAGAAAGAGGAAGACCACTTCCCAGTCCGGCTGTCCCCAACCTAAAATCCCTCTTCAAATGGGATGTAATGAGGGCCATTGGATATGAAAGCCTCTGAACGATCAGGATCCACTCTCGTACGAGATTTTCAGATATGTCCCGTCACAATTCGTAATCTTTTCAAAGATCAACACTCTAACCTTGATTTCTATTTATGACCCCTCACAGTTTCATATTATTAAAAATTTTGATTTTAAACCCTTAAAGCCTTTCAAAAATAAAAAATTATAATCCAGTTATTTAGTCAAATATTTAGTCAAACAAACTCTTAGTAAAAACTCTCCGTGGCTTACCAGGCAGCGGTCGCTATGGAGTTGGAATTAGCGAGGACTCAGGGGCTACCTTAGCTCGGTACGGCCCAATAGGTGGTACAATTTCATCCACCGTACCTGTCGACTACCCTAGGAGTTCCTCTGGCTCTTCCTTCCATTGGTGGCGCTTCCTTCTCCCAATCTAAAGGCAAAAAGTGCAGGTTTAAGAGATCCAGGAAGAAGTTTATTCAGCAGGCATCTTCGGGTGCTACCCAGCAATCTTCTCCCTCCATTCCTCAGTGACAAGGTTCTGCACCCGGTCAACTGAAGCAGTGCTGGAGGTGTGGTGGTAGTCACCCCGGCAAACCCTGTTCGATGCCGGTGGTCTGTTACCGTTGTGACCAGCCGGGTCACATTGTTCGCGACTGCCAGTTGAAGTCAGCGCCAGTGCAATTTTCACAACCAGTGCAGTCTCAGCAGCCTCAGTTCAGGCTTCCTCTACCACCCCCACCTCAGCCATTCTATTTGCAAGCTTCTGCGTCTTCCCAGCAATCTTCGGCAGTGGCGAGGAAGCAAAAAGGGAAGGTTTCTCACATTACCCGCGCGGAGGCTGTTGCAGCTCACTTGATCGAAGGTACGATCATGCTTTATGGTCATGCAACTCGTGTATTATTTGATTCTGGTGCTTCTCACTCCTTTATTTCTGAGAACTTTCTTACATGCATTGAGGAGCCCACTACTGAGGTCACATGTGATTTACTTGTCGAGTTACCTTCGGGAGATTTATGTTCACCATGTTGTGTATCGAGGAGTCTCCTGTTATGATCAGTGACCGCTAGTTGCCAGCGAGGCTGTATGCTTTACAGTTGTCGGACTATGATGTCATTCTAGGCATGGACTGGTTGGAACAATATGGAGCCGTGGTTGACTGCAGATCAAATAAAGTCTATTTTCAGCCACCCGGGAAACCTGCCTTCTATTTTCAAGGTATCCGATCCCGTTCTTCTCGCTTAATTATTTCTGCTATTCGAGTCCATAGACTGCTTGATGCAGGTTATTTGGGGTTCTTGGCTTCTGTGGTTGCGGTTGAGGCGCCACGGCAGGATGGTGGTGACATTCCTGTTGTTTGCGAGTTCCCGATATGTTCCCTGATGAGTTACCGGGCTTACCTCCCCAGTGAGAAATAGATTTGGTGATTGATTTGATACCAGGTACGGCCCCTTTGGCTAAGGCACCGTACCGGATGGCTCTAGCTGAATTGAAAGAACTGCGAGCACAGTTGCTTGAGCTACTAGAAAAGGGATACATTCGTCCCAGCTTTTCTCCTTGGGGTGCTCTTGTTCTTTTTGTGAAGAAGAAAGATGGAAGCCTGAGGTTATGCATTGATTACAGGCAGTTAAATCAAGTGACTATCAAAAACAAGTATCCCCTGCCCAGGATCGATGATTTATTTAATCAGTTACAGTCTGCTTCTGTCTTTTCCCGAATTGATCTCCGCTCTGGTTATTATCAGTTGAGGATCGGGGAGTCTGATATTGAAAAGACTACTTTTAGCACGCGGTACGGTCATTTTGAGTTTTTGGTTATGCCTTTTGGGTTGACCAATGCTCCTGCAGCTTTTATGGACCTGATGCAGCGTGTGTTTCGGTCTTTCCTAGATCAGTTTGTGGTGATCTTTGTCGACGATATTCTTGTCTTTTCTGCTTCTAAGGAAGAACATGTTCAGCATTTGAAGATCGTGTTGCAGACTCTTCGGGACCATGAGCTCTATGCAAAATTGAGTAAATGTGAGTTCTGGCTCCGAAAAATCTATTTTCTAGGCCATGTGATATCCGGTGCTGGAGTCGCAGTAGATCTAGCTAAAATTGAGTCGGTTCTTCAGTGGCAGAGACCGAAGACAGTGACAGAGATCAGGAGTTTTCTAGATCTTGCAGGTTATTACAGTAGGTTCATTCAAGATTTTGCTAACAGCTTGAACTGCTGAGCATCACAACTTGCTTACAGCTGAGCATCACAGCTTGCTTCCGCTGATTCACAGCTTTTACCGCTGAGCATCACAGCTTACTTACAGCTGAGCAGCACAGCTTGCTGTCTGAGGAACACTTCCCTGCTACTGTGCATCACAGCTTGCACTGCTGGCTAATAGCTTCACAAAGATGATAAGAAAGTAAACAAAACAACTGAAATCACAAATCATATGTAACGATGAAAACACTATAGCTCGGATATGAGCTTACGATTGATCTAGAGATCGTAACTGGAACGTCTCTTTTTTGTTCTCCTCTTCTTGGCTTTTACAGCACTGTATTTTCACCTCGAATCTTCTTCTTCCAGCAGCAACCAACTCTCACTTCTTCTATCTCTCACTCACATGTCTCCTCTTCTTAAAAAGTTGGTCTGATCTGGCCTGGTCTGCTCTTCTGCTATGTTCTTCTCAAAATGCTTCTTGTTCCCGTACCAGCTTAAGCGCCTCTCTTCTTTGCTTCTTCTTGATCACTCTCTCTAACTCTTCTGCTCTCGACTTCTATTCTCTGTCTACTTTCTCTTTAGAGAGATCCCTCTTTTACAGCAGGGAATCAGATAAGATGGACCCCACTTGATTCGCTCTGGCACGTGGAGGGAAGACTCTTGCCAAAAGCTCATTCTCTGACATGTGGCATAAATGATCCACGTGTCAAGTCTGATAGACAAAAGAAGAACACGTGGCTAAGTGTTCTTGGAGAGCAAGTAGCCTCGGATCACATGCTTCAATGATTAGATCTTGGATCACGTGCTCCACTTGAAGTTCTGTTGCTCTCAGACGCATAGGACTTGCCTTAATCCTGCCAATCAGAACAAAGACATTTAGTCAAACACCTTATGCACTAGAGTTCATACTTAGAAAATAATAAGAGAATTCATATGCTTAGACTTATCACATGAGTGTTCTGAAAATGCCTTAGAGCATGGATTATTATGCTCAGACTTAGTAACGTGAATACCAGATATGCATCGACCATGTTCTATCATATGCACAGACCTTAATCATGCACAGACCTATATTTGCACATACTTGAACATGTACATAGACCTTGATTCCTGAATGTTCATAGACTCTAAAATGTTCGTGGACTTGAATGCAACATGTCCGTAGACCTTATAAGCATATTGAAAAATGTGCATCGACCTTGTAGACAATGCAGTAAAATGTGCATCGACTTTATAGACAATGCTACACAACATGGATCGACCATATACACCATGCTACACACCATGTATCGACCTTATATGCCATGCTACAACATGCACCGACCTATAGAGAGATTGTGAGTATGAAGGCTGACCTGTGCTAGCGACAGATGCAATGTGCATCGACCTTTCCTTACACGAGGCAGAATGTGCATCGACCTTACGTGCGCAAAGATGTAATGTTCATCAACCTTGTGTGTGCAAAGGTGCAATGTGCATCAACCTTTCGTGCGCAAAGGTGCAATGTGCATCGACCTATGTTACTACTTGCAGAAACATGCATCGACCTTTGTTAAACCATGCAAAAACATGCATCGACCTTTGTTTCGACAAAGTAAAGATGCACTGACCTAAATTGATGAAAGACTTATACATGCATCAACCTTCCAGACTTAGTGTAAAACTATACAGCAACCTTTGACACTTCAGCCTAAAACATGCACTGACTTAATGATAAGACAGAGTGAATGTGCATCGACCTTAGTGGTTTACGTCTTTAATATGCATCGACCTTAGTGACTAAGCGCCTAAATGTGCATCGACCATTGTTTTGAGACTTAGATAAAATCTGGCTTGTTCAATAAGAAGGTACTTATGCATTTTAGCCTCAACATGATTCATAGACTATCATTATCAAAACTAGGGTTCCAACATCATCGCACTGCACCTGGTCTATCGCAAGACCGCGAAGACCTGAACTGACATAACATCAAATGGTCGCCACTAGACCGCTTGAGGACATAAACGGTCTCTGGAAGGACCGCTAAGGCGTTACAGTGGGAAAAACAGAGGATCGGCCGAAAGTCGACCTTTTCACGCCCCGTTCGCCCTAAAATGAAGGGGAAACAATCCGAATGATGGAATTAACCTTCCACAGTCCAGAAGGGATCAAATACACACATAAATGACATGAAATACGCGATTCCACTGAATCGACCCAACACGAGTCACATGGGTTGTCGGGCTCATACCGATCCCAAACGACAACCAACCGTGACGAAACTAGCTGCAATGGAATGCTATCATGGCAGGGGTTTTAATGGAACTAATCTAGCAAGAAATCATCGTCGGGAAAGGCGAACTCGTCTCACACCCCCCGAAGCATGCTTTCACCCAAACGAAGTAAAACCCGCTCATACTCGCACCCTTCGGCTCCAAATCGCGAGGGAACGCAGAAGAGAAGTAGGTGATCTATCTCCCTACCTCCACTGAAGTTCTCACGCGTCGAAACGACTAAACCATGCTGAAAATGTCACACAAACCAAACCACACTGGCTTTGAATCTACCGAGGGATCGCGTCAATGCCATGCTCCATCCTTCATGCCAGCATGCTCCACGATCACTCCACAGCGTTCCTACCTCGCCCATCTCACCACGGTCGTGCGCCCCACAGAGAGAGGAGAAGAGAGGAGAGAGAATGAGAGGGAGGGAGTGAGAAATGTGAGGGAGGAGAGAGGAAAGAGAAAGGAATAAAATGAAAAGAAATATGGAATTATCCTAATATCTAAAAATCTAATTTTTTACCCAAAAATTCACTAATTCAGAAAAATATAAAAAAATAGTCTAAACGATCCTTGGAAAGAGCACAACGTAACTGTAGCGTCCTCGAGTTGATGAACTCAGCAATGAACTCACCACTGGATTCCGTAACTTGTATGAGAGAAAATTTCACATGGATCGTAAAACACAACTCAGGACCGACAAAAGCCATCCGAAAGCTCTCGGAATAGATCCGAAAGAATCTAGGGTGTTACATCCTCCCCTCCTTTAAGAAATTTCATCCTCGAAATTTATGGAGCTAATAACAAGAAGAAGGGAAGAACAAACCCAGAACGCTGGCAATGATCATCAAACTCCAACCAACATCCACACTCAGAACTTAACAACACAATCTCGAAAAACACAATTCAGAGGGACGCTGCCAAACCACATTGACAAGTACATGCTCTGGATCTCAAGGCAAATCAACCCACAGAACGAGCATGGTATACAAGTGAACACAAGTTTGACACCTCCGAAACATGGCAACGTCGTTTACGTCTCACAAGGAAGGAGACACGACCCATGCCATGAAAATAACTATCGATAAAACAAACGGCAAACACAACAAGCATTAGCTTAAACATGGAAGCATAGTCCTCTCAGTTGACAGCTCCACACCATCGACTTCAGGGCCAAAAATAATGACGAAACCTGGCACATAAAACGCTAACAACAGCACTGGACCACACACACAATCAAGTCAGTCCTCACTGTGACACCCTGATTAGATAATAGAATACAAAATGAAAGGAAAGGGAGAGGAATCTAGCCGGTGGTTTGATCAGCGATTCAAGAAGGAGAAGTTTAGTATCACGGCACCTTACAAAAGCCGCGATAACAAGAATCCGTCCAGGAACGGGAATGGTGAAAGTTCCCAAAGGAACAAGAAAGTTAATGAAGAGGAGAAGCAGGTCATGGCGGCCTGCACGTTCTATGAAAAATATGGTCATTCGGCGGAAGAATGATGGAAGTGCCTCGGTGCTTGTCTACGCTGTGGAAGTAGGGAGCATCGCATGCCAGATTGCCCCCTTATGAAAGAACAGACAGCTGGAGGAGGGCTGTCTCTTCGGGGGGTCCGGGTGGGACGCGTCCTCCAGGGCTTCTTCGGTTGAAGTTGTTGTCGTTGCTGGATTGACGGGGACATACGGGCG
Organism: Amorphophallus titanum; assembly: GCA_024336825.1. Lineage (NCBI taxonomy): Eukaryota > Viridiplantae > Streptophyta > Magnoliopsida > Alismatales > Araceae > Amorphophallus > Amorphophallus titanum. The sequence continues at coordinate 12,842,520 of JANBPO010002057.1, read as the reverse complement.
TGCAATTTTGCACGTCCACAGGGCCCTACGGTAACCAGCCTAAAAATCGTCTCTCTCTCTCGGGTACGCAGCTCCACCACTCCCGGGTGGGTCAGCACACGCGTGCCGTAAGAAGGCTGCGATTAGTGGGGGCTCACAGAACATGGACACAGAAAATCACGCACGCACCCATCACTAGTAACACGGAGTAACAGATGGCTCAAAGCCACCAGACTCTGGACAGCCCACTAGACCAAATAACCAAATGGTCCCTGAGTCACGAGACTCGGGTCAAGATCGCTGCACGTGATGGCACAGCGCCGTCAATCTGGCCTAATCCCTAGGTCTAAAATCACGGTGACACGAATACCGAGGTAGCTCACAAGCCGCCAAGGCGTTCCCTCATCCAAGAGACACACGAAAATCTCCAGTCCCAGGCTAGTGGACTGGACTCACAGTCCTAGGCCATACACATGGCTCACACGGAAAATGCTTTCCAGAGAAGCTCACAACGTGCGGGAATAACCCACCGCACACATGCCGATACACGGCGACTCGATCTAGCGAGAACACGAAAGCCCAGAACACAAGAGGTCACTCAGACCCCTCCAAATCTACGGGCACATTAATCGAGATAACACGGTACCTCCAGACACCTAAAAACACAGTCACGATTCTCGCGAGATGTCTGGGAGTCACACGAGCCACGGGGAGCACGCCAGGCGGCTCTCCCCCGCTCAGGCCCACAAAACATGTCACCCTCATTAACACGCACTCCCGTTAGGGCGCGTTAATGAACGCGGCGCAAGACTCAAGCACGTTCTCCATAAACGCGGCGAGAACAACTACTGCGATCCATGGTTACCGTGCCTGATAACCCAGGCGCGACACGGTGTTGATCGTTGACACGCCTGGCCTCCTGAGCGCGTTAACCCTTAGACGCGACGAATACACAGGGCGCGTTGCTCGGTGAATGCGACCAACATGGCGAGCGCGACCTGGTTGCGCCTGGTCAACAGGGCACCACTGTGGCGACCCGGGATCCGAGTACTAGAAAGGAACCGGTGCGACTCGAATCTCGGTCCGCCTCCCACGAGCCAGAAGACTTGGAAGGGATAAATGATGGTGTAAGGGTATGTAAGAAGCTAAAATGACTACAGAGATAGCACAATGGTCAACTAAATAATAATGTAGAAATTAAATAAACAACTAAACTACTACAAGATCCAGTACATCTCATGTCCAAATATAAGTACAGTCAACTGAAAGAAAGGTACAAGTACATGGGGCAAACCCCTGCTCTGACAACTGGCGGCTAACCTCGGCTACTAGAACCTCGCTAAAAATCTGCCACGTCCCGCGACGGCCCCACCTCACCTAAAAATCACAAGGGTGAGCCTCATTTCATAGGCTCAGTAGGGATCCCGCGGACCCCCACCTCGCACGAAAACAAGGCAAGAAAGTAAGAGTGCAGGAAAGTACACTACCTAGCAGGAGTACGGTAGAACTAACAAGGTGTAATAAGTAAACGGGAAAGCTGTCTACTCTAACAGTACCGTACTCCAGAGCCTCGGTCCGACAAAACTCGAGTCCATACTGGCCAGCAGACAGGATCACCACCCACTAGAAGAACGACCGGATGCGTCCCCTGACAACTTACACCGCGTCACAAGTGTCTTGCTATAATGTCCCAGGCGGAGACAAAGACACACTCAGTAACCAGAAATACCACAAAATAAGGACTAGCTGAGGTCGCACTCGTCAACGCGGGTCCAAAACCCTCAGCCCCGTGTGCACACTCAGACCATACGCCCTAGGCCTGTCCTCTAGCTGGTAATTCCCCCTAAGCCCAGACTCGGGTCAATCCGAACCCACCTTTTGATAAACCATTGATCTAATGTGAAAATGATAAATTATGCTAGATCTAGATCAAGAGATACAAGAGAAATAATCTGCTTATGTGCTTGCACAGAATGGAGATAGGAGAAAAGGATCAATCCACACAATAGACAGTAATTTTTAGATAGTTCGGATGCAACAATGGCAGCCTACATCCACCCCTCATGATCTGTGAGGATTCACAGACTATCTTGTAAAGGATTACAGGATCAAAACACATACACACTCGTGAAGAGTTTGGAACTCCCACGGAGGTGCACAAGCACCAAACCACACAAGAATGTAAAGGAAGGCCACATACACACACATGGATCTGAGTAGATGCATACACACAAAGATGTTTAGAGGTTACAAAACACTTGAAGCTTGAAGAATTTAGAAGAAGAAACACAAAAGAAAAACTCTAATTTAACCTCCCCCTGAGTAGATGATTCGGATCTTGAACAAGGCTTGCTTCTCCACTTGATTAGAGGTTGATTGGCTTCAGATCAGTGTTGAGAACCTTGAGGATGGATGAAGAATCTCTGGACAAAGCACTATTCACAGAGGTGTTGCAGTAGCCCTCTTTCTCCCTTGGTAGCCTCCTTTGATCTCCCTTGAGTGATTGCGGTTTCTTGGCCCAAAGAGATATTTTTATAACACTTGGATGGTCAAGCGATAGGCCAAGACATAGATCCACAATTTGTGGCATGTCTGGAGGCCTTAGGATTAAAAAATCCCAAGGAGAAGGCTTGAATGCATTGAAGAGAACAAAGTCAATAATAGCTACCTCGAAGGGTTCGGTCGACTGAAATTTGCGATCGGTCGACCAATCTCTGTAGCTTCCTGAAAACTTCAGTGCTGGGAAATTCGGTCGACTGAACTGGCCCTATCGGTCGACCAAACTCTGTAACATTTCAGAGTTCTGAACGCTGAAAAATTTGGTCGACTGAAATGCCTTCATTGGTCGACCGAAGTCTGCTTTGCCTACAAAAATAACTCATTAGCCCAAGAGAATCAGGCCTTGGATTGAGCGTATGTTTACATTGATTTAAAGTACATTTGAGCTCTTTTTATGCATTTTGAAGATGGTGAACATTTGAGTATTGATCATAACAAAAATTGGCCTAAAACACATACGATGCACGCTCTTGAGTAGTTATGCATGGCACGAGATGGAAACCAAGTTTGGGATTTTGTTATCATCAAAATTACCTGGAGAGACTCAACAAGGCAATGATGATTACGCCTCTTTTGATGTGTATAAAGTACCATACCCAGCTCATCATGTTGCCAAGTGATTGTTGCCCAGCATCAATAAGCCACCAAAATTTGACAAGTTCAACGGGCAGGGGTTGCTGAAGAAACATATAGCCTATTATATCAATGTGGTGGGTGACTTGGCAACTGAAAAATCATACTTGTTGAAGTTCTTTGAGTCCTCACTTACGGGATTCACTTTCGAATGGTACTCAAACCTACTAGCTGGGGCTATCAATGATTGGCCGAACATGGAGTTAAAGTTTAAGGAAAGATTCCATATCACTGAAAGAGAAGTGACCATGGTCGAGCTATATACATCCAGGCACAGAAATGACGATCAAGAAAATGTAGTACAAATCTGCAAATAAAATCTGAGGAAGGAGATTCTGGAAAGGATAATTAGAATTGATGTTAGGTCTTTTGATCGACTGAACAATGTTGTGGCAGAGATTGAGGCCTTCCTTTTAAGATATCTCTCTGCCCCTGCTATCCCAAGCTAGAAAGTTAGGCGAATTGATAAACGACTGGCACTTAAGGTAGTTTACACTACTGATTTCAAGATGTTCAGGTAAAAAGGCAAAGGGGTAGCTAATCCTTCTCCCGCCAAACCCACTGAACGTCAAGAAGGTCCTTCCCTGTAGAACAAGATGTTAATTGATGCCCCTGTATCAACCAAGGCGGCGTCCACACTAACTTTGTTCAATATAATAGAAATGCAGAGCGGCATCTGTCGAGCTTCCGAAGGGGCCAGCTCAGTTTCAGAAAATGTGATTGCCGATCCTTTGGAAATTGTGGCCAGTGCTGTAGGGAGGCTATCAACTGCCATATCTTCATTGACCATTACCTTCTGGAGAAAATTTCTCGGTGCATCTTGGTGAAGGGTGGACCTTTTAATCAGCTCAAGTATAGATATCTTGGCGGGAACTCTTTCCAAATGATGCAATAGATCATATTGAGTACCCGACAAGGGTTTAGCTTCTTCTTGTTGATCTGCGACTGGCTGGGCAGACTGGGGATTGGAAGTAGAAGCATAATTTCTTTGGAATAATTACTCGCTCTGTAGGGCAAGGTTTTGTGCCGACCCGACCTCTGATGACAGCGGAATAGGGTGGGCGGGGTGGATAAGTGGTGTGGTGAAGGGTGTAGGGTTAGGAGAAGTGATAGCGGGGGCAATGGATTATGGTGGAAGGATGATGGGCGAGGAGGTGGGCCCGGTGATGATGGGTGTTGGTGGGGGTGTAAGGATAATGGGTGAGGGATTCGTGGTAGGTGGGGTGGTGATGATAGGTGTGGATGTGGGAGGAGGGTTAGATGGAGGGGTAATGGTGATTGCGGTGGGTGTAATAAGTGGTGAGCGAGGTGGAGGCGCGGGTGAGGGTGTTGGTGTGGGAGTGGAACGGATGGTGAATGGGTGGATGAATGGTGTAGCGGATGGAGGAAGGGTTTGGCGTATGGGTGTGAAGATGGTGGAAGTGGAGGGGTAGTTGTGATGGAAGGTGGAGACTTGATGGGTGGTCCCGTCATCATCAAAGGACCATCTGGAGTTAGGGGCTAAAGGCTGAACTACGTTCACCTGAGTCGGTGTCGGCGGCTGAGGTTGTGGAGCAGGTGGATGGTTCAGCATTGGGTTCTGATGGATCCCCAAGTCTTGAACCTACTGTGGTTGCTGCTGTGGCAGCTGCTGTGGCTGCGGTGCTTGCTGCTGCACTTGCTGCCTCAGCGGCTGCCTTCTTTTCTCTTTCAGCTCAACAATGGCCTTATGCATTTCGGCCCAATCTATCCTATGTCCTTCATGTAAATCATATACCAGGTCTCAGAATTGAAAACATCCTTTGATGGTGTGGCCTAGCTACCTGTAAAATACATAATATTTCGTTTGATCAACCGTTGTATTCCAACTGGGCCATTCCAGAGGGAGCTGTATGGCATTCACTAACATGAGAGCTGAAAATATGTCGGCAAGAGTTTCCGGCAAAGGAGGATATTGGGCTCTCTTTGGAACCGGGCATCGGTTATTATTGTAGCCGTTAGGGGGAGGAACATTGTGGTATTGTGGTAGTGGTGGAGGCTGTTGTAGAGTGGAATAGGTGTTTTGTGGAATGGTGAAGGTGAGCAGAGGGTTTGGTGGAGTGGAATAAGCGGGCGGAGGGTTTTGTAGAGCGGTGAAGGCGAGTGGAGGATGGTTCTGTGGAGTGGGCTGGGTGTTGCAGGGATTTTGGGGAAAGCGGATTTGGTTATTGTTTGTAGGAGAAAAGGTAACGGCTTGAACTTGTTCATTCATTTGGACTCCCTCGGTGACTAGCCCTTACGGTTTTCTGTTGTATTTTGGCTTCTGGGCCTCAAATAAGGAGTCGATGGGAGAGTCCTTAAACTGCGTTTGAATGAACCGCGCCCGGCTATATAGTTGATGCATGTTTGATATATCATTCATAGCCAATATATTTCGGAAGGCCAGAGTAGCATTGGAAATCAACAGTTTGACCTTCTCTTCCTACGGAATATGGCTGGGCACCCTGGCGGCCATCTACCTCCATCTGTCGGTGTAGGTTGCAAACTCCTCATCAGCTTTCATTTTCTCGGCCCCTACTTTGAAACTTTCTGTCATCCTCTTGTCCAGCTCTAATTGGTTCTATCAATTTCTCTTTGCTGATGGCAAAGGGGGAGAGAAAGTTAAGCTCCCTTCTATCTGTCTGTCTGCCTAGTATAAGGTCGTATTGTAAGGGGGAGAGTAAGTGAACTTTCTGTCGTCTGTTTACCTACTACCTAGCATCTAGTTACTTGTGGGGGAGAGAAGGTTGTCTTGTGTGTTTGGAGTTGGGTCTGAACTGTGAAATGTGGTCTAGTCTCTATCTTGTATGAGGGAGAGTTGAGATACAGGGGGAGAGAAAACTGATAAAGGAAGTGAATGCATTTGTACTGTGCATATTCTGACTCACAGCATTCTTAGTATTACTATGAAAGTGTAACAGTGCTGCCATTATCAAAAAGGGGGAGAATGTTATGCTCCTCTAGTTTTGATGCTGGCAAAACTATGACGAATTAATTTTGATACTAGCCAACACTGTAATTATTTGAAGTTTCTACTTAAGTCAAAATAGGTCCTTCTCATAATAAGGTAGATGCATCTTCGATCAGCATAGAACATTAGGTCGATGCATATTCATGCATTTAGATAGACAGGTTGATGCGTATATGGAGTCTAGTCTAGAAGGTCGATGCTAATGCAGAAGTGTTGTATCATCAGGTTGATGCACAATACGCCAGCGATTGCACTATAAGGTCGATGCGATAAAGGCATTCATACCATACGTCGATGCACTTATGCTAGTTATTGCATCATCAGGTCGATGCATCTTGTGCATCTGCTTGGAGGCTAGGTCAATGCAGCAATACTTTGCATCGATGCTTTAAGCATCTTATTCTTTCATCATGCACTACAGGTAGACACACCTTGGTGGCACGTCGATGTTGAGGTACATGAGGTACGGGCCTGTGCATTAACAAGTCGATGCACTATGTATGTGTATCATTGCAAATAGAGTCTTCCTGATTGAATGAGGTCTACCTGTGTAATATATAGGTCGATGGTCTTTTGACATATTGTAGCATTCTTTACTTCTCATTAGAAAGATAGGTTGGTGCACTGTGATTATGCATCGATGCATGTACATATCTTCACACACTCATTCATATGATTTGCCTGTTCTTATCAAACATCTAAGCCTGCATTCTTTAGATACTTACTACTTGTTACAAGAGCCACATGATGATGAGATTGTTAATGAATTTCTACTTCTATTTTGACAGGAAAAACAAGATCATCAAGGAATAATTCAGACTCACGCTCAAACATCTTAAATGCATAAAGGTATGAGAAGATAGGCCGAGTTCAAGTTCAGTCATAAATTAACTAATAAAGCTTTCTTGCTGTGAAGCAACTTCATTAATCAACTGGAGGTAGTATTCCTGATTGTCACGTGGTATCAGAGCCTAACTCTCCTTAAGCACTTAACATCCCAGAGAGATCTAGATAATGGATGCTAGAGGACTTATTGCTGAGGGTCATTCTGTGAGGAAGCCACCATTCTTCGATGGAACTAACTATGCATATTGGAAGAATAGAATGCAGGTGTTCCTTAGAGAAAATGACTATGAGAACTAGAAAGTGGTCAGTCGAGGTTCATTTGAGCTCCCCGAAGATGAAGATGTCTGGACTCGGGAGCAGATCCGAAGGTCAACCCTGAATTGAAGTGTGATCAATGCTATGCACTGCGCTCTACATCCCACCAATTTTTCTAGAATATCCTCCTACTCGATAGCAAAGGAAATGTGGGATAAGTTGGAGGTTATATATGAGGGAACATCTCAGGTAAGAGAAACCAAAGCTAACATGCTAGTCTCTGAGCATGAAGCATTTAAGATGAAGTCTGATGAAATAATATCTGAGATGTATGCTAGGTTGATGGTTCTTATAAATAGTTTGAGAAGTTTAGGCAAGGTCTATAGTGAGTACGTCCGTGAACTACTTGCTTGCTAGGTCCGAGGGGTCTTCGGTCTTGTGACTATCACCCCCAAGGTGGTGTCACATCACTTCCACAGGTGGAAGGGTCACATTCATCCATTAAAATAGGGGAGCTGGGCAATTTAGACAAATCGACCTAGATTGGGTCACCGGGGTTCCTGGACTCCTACCGGCCCCGAATGATGACTAATTATGATAAAACTTGCGGGAATGGGATCCAGACATCCCGATGCTTCTTTTGATGGTAACTACATTGAAATCCATCACTATTTTTTGACGAACCCTATGAATGCCCAAAACTATGATTTTTCTTAAATGAGCCCAAACTCGCCCGTTCTAACACCAAACGACGTAAAACTGCTGGGAAAACATGCAGGAAGAGTAGGTGATCCATCTCCCTACCTCCGTCGAAGAAACTGTGCGACGAAGTGACTAATCCATTTCAAAAATCGCCGAGAACATGAACGACGCCTTCTCGGAATCCACCGAGGGATCGTGCCACTCCACGCTCCTGCGAACCGATCACTCCATCGCGTCCCTACCTTGGCTAGCTCCACACAGTCGCGCACCCTGCATCGAACGACCGAGAGACGAGAGAGAATGAGAGAGAGAAAGGGAGGTTGAGAATGAGGAAGGAGAGAGGGTGAGGTGGGTTAAATAGAAGGAAATTTAAGAATTTTTCTACTTCTGAAAATTTCATTTTTATCCCAAGAATTCACTAATTCAGAAAGATACGCAAAAATAGTCGAAATGATCCTCGCAAAGAGTACATCCCAGCTGTAACGTCCATAAGTCGATGAACTGAGAAATAAACTCACCGCAGGGTTTCGTAACTTGTACGAGAGAAAAACTCACACGGATCGTAAAACTCAACTCGAGAGCCACAAAAGTAATCCAAAACTCTCCAAAAAGGATCCGAAAGACCTAATAAAAATCTAAGAAGACCCATTAAGGATCCAGGATATTACATCCTCCCCTCCTTTAAGAAAATTTCATCCTCAAAATTTAAGGACTAAGCAAAGGAGAAGCAGGGAAGAACAACCCAACGACACTAACATGAATCATGAGAAACACCATTCGGAGGAACACAGTCAGACCATAATCACAAGCACACGCTCAAGACTGAGCACGACACAAGTGAACACAAGTCCAACACCTCCGAACAAGGCAACGTCACTTACGTCTCACAAGGAAAGTGACACGACACATGCCACGACAACAGATCTCGAAGGAATAAGATGACAGATATGGCAAGTATCAGCTTAAATAAGGAGACATAATCCGCATAGCTGACAGCTCGACAAAATTATCGGCTCTAGTGCCGAAGGTGATAGAAAACACCTGGCACATAGGGCACCAATGGCAACAGCACCGGACCACAGACATAATCAAGTTAGTCCTCACTCAAATATTACATCCAATCGAGTCGCAAGCTACCTCTATCAGAAGAGAAGAGTATAGCAAGGCTAACCGACAAGATCACGGTCCACACAGTGCCAAGACAGACATGCAAAATCATAGAGAAATAGCACTAAAACAACAACAACGATAGCACCTGTAGGATCCCAGCTCCGTACTGAAACACAGAACTATGGAACACAACTGCAAGCTGGGTCACATCAAGGCACAATAACACTTGAACCACAACTATAGGGGACGAGTCATGCATTGAGCAGCTTACTAAGAAAAAACCCACGGCAATGAGAAAATGACAATCTTGGGGAAACACATGTCAAGGACCATGATAACGCCTCGAGGAAACAACATCCAAGAAAGAAAATGCAGAGCAGAGGGTACTCAATCAGTAGGAATGCCGGCAGATTCCCCAATACTCACAAATGCCAATGCCAACACCAGAAGGACTCCAGCAATAGCACGGCAAGAGACGGCATCAAGGCACGGGAAGCCAAGATGAAGTCACATCGGGAATTGTGCTTAATTTAAAAATATTAAAATGCCCACCAAAACTATGAAAAATAAAAAAATATTCCCATCATATTAACTTGGTTGACTTGGGTGAAATCCTTCACATTGTTTGTGTTGTTTGGGCTTGTCCAAGCCCATTTGTAGTGTTTTGTGCTACATCCCACGTCATCCACATTGACTTGGTTAGTAGGCCCATTTAGGTTAGCCCATTTTGTGTGTCCATTGTCTGGTTCCATTGTCCTAGGTCAGTCTTGCATTGGTCCTAGTGAGTCAGCCCTCTTATCTTCAACCCATTATGCCCTCACTTCCCTGGCTATATTCCCATTGATATCCTTGTATTAAGTGTCCATTTGCCCTCCTTCCCAATTTTCTTCTTATCCCCGCATGGAGTCCTCTTCCCACGTGGGCCCATCTTCCCTTGGTCCCTCTGACCCATTTGAAGAACAAGCCAACCTCATGGCCCATTTATCTTGTCTTGTTTGTCAAATAGACCCGGCCTAGACCCAACATCTTATTGCAAACCATCTTAATGGGCCTTCTCATTCCAATGGCCAATCTCATCCTAATGGGCCTTCTCCTTCTATGCTGTCAGCCCAATACCTAATGACCAATTTCCTCTTAATGGGCCTTCTCCTTCCCACGCTGTTGGCCCAATTTCTAATGGCCAATTTTATCTTAATGGACCCCCTCCTCTGTCTCCCTATGTTGCTGGCCCAATGGGTCCCCATGTTAATGTTTCTTCCAGGTCCGCATATCCTTTTACCACTGGAATGGGCCCATATTCCTCTCAGCCTGAATCTTCTTATCCGACCCATTATCATAATCCTGGTCCAAATCCACAATCCCTTACCCAAGCTGGCACACATTACTCTCAATCTATCCCTACCCTAGAGATGATTGCTCAAATTCAACACCAGCTTGATGAGCTCCAACGCCGAATTGATCCTAAACCCTCCTCGAGTGTCCCATTTGCATTCCAAGATCTCTGTCTTCCACCTCCGTCACAAATCCCCGCATATCGCCGTTATGGTGGAGTCGGTGACCCCTTTGTGCTCTTAAAGGAGTTCATTTATGAGTCAACCCTGTTTCGACATGACCAACGCTTGATGACCTATCTATTTGGTCAGTCTTTGGAAGGCCCAGCTCAGGATTGGTTCTTCTCTTTACCATAAGATCAGGTTATGAACTTTCAGATTGTACAAGAGAAATTTATTCAGTAGTATCAGGACCAGGTCGGGCCATGGTATTCTATGGTGGATCTGGCCCATGTGAAGTTGGAGCCCGAAGAGGATTTCTCAGCCTTTGCTGACCGCTGGCGTCGCCTCGCCGTGTAAGTCCTAGGGCACATCCTGGAGCAAGAGCAGATCAAGATGCTTATTTCTAATGCGGTGCCCGGGTATCGGTTCATCTTAGCCCTTAATGACATTACCTCCTGGCAACAACTATGCAGCCGAGCCCACTTCATTCCCCAATAAATCCAAGGTTCCCTTGATACCGATTCTTCTCCACATGCCACACCCACGTACACCTCGCCATCCACCTATACCGCTTTTGACCATCCCAAAAGTTAGCCTTCCACCACTTGTCAACCCCCTATGTAGCAACCCTGAATTTTTTAAATTATAAAAATCTTGACAAAATATTAAAGAACGACTTAATGAGAGTCACCAATTTAATAAATAACGCCACTTTAAAAGGCATCCCATAATAAACTAACAACCCTCTAAAAGTTGCCAATTAAAATGAAGCGTCGACCTTTAAACTCACCGCGTCGACGCCATGCTCTCACTGCGTCAACGTCAAAGTCCACTGCGTCGATGCCATGCTCAACGCCATGTCACTGTTCACTCAGCCTCCTAATTAAATAACGACCCTTTCAAGGGCGTCAATTAATCCGGATAAAGTGGTAAGAGTTCTAATTGGAATAAAACTAAAGAAGGTTGATAAAAGATTTAGATATTTGAAATTCTTATGTGTGCACTTACCAACTGTCGATAGCCAGTCCAACTAGGTTGGGGTTTCCAGATTGACAGAAAACTCTTGCTCTTCCAAAGTCCTCTTCAATCCGGAATACATCTGGGGCAACATTTGCACAATTTTTGCAACCTGATACCAAAATGAAAATCAAGCATTGTTCTGTTGTGTCTATTCTTTCCATCTAGGAGAGCAAAAGCGCTAATATCCCTGTTCGTGCAATTTGCAAACAATAATTTAAGGCTTCCTGCCTTCCCCTGCCAATTAATTAGATGGACTTCTTTCAACCCAGATGGGTATTGTATCTCAAAAGACAAACAAGACAAATCCGCCTGCTAAGTAAGATATCAACCGAAAATGTAATATGTGCTCTAGTCGACTGCACTATAGAACAGTGAGGTTGCCTAAAACTGTCACATGAAAGCCTAAAAGTGCTTTATTTCATAGAACACAAAAGGGCTCAAAGTGGGGGCGGGAGGACCATGATAAAGAAGAGAAGGCCTGTACCTATGCAGCTAAACTCGTCAACAAATGCATGGTCTCTGGGGCAGGTGTCATCGAGGAAAGGGTTGATGCCGGTCACCGAATAACCATGAATCTCATCATAAACCATGCGCTCCACAGGATCACTCAGCACCTGCTTTCCCCTGCTTCACAATTAGCTCGTGTTCCAACAGAGGTTCCAAAATAATCCAGTTGCATCCCAAGCAAACCTAAGACTCACCGCATAGACCTCGTTGATGAACATGCAAAAGTTGTTGGTCTCCAAATCGTTGCCGCTCAAATCCGGGTGGCACGCCTTCATGCAGTTATGGTAAGCCTTCTTTATCTGCTCCGGCGTCGCATCCGGCAGCTGGCAGCAAAGCCACAGACTGATCAGAGACATCACTTGGTCGCAAAAGTCACCACCCAAGCAGCATAAGAGACATATCCAGTAACTAAAAGTAGACATAAACCATCAGCCTCGTAAATTCCAATTCCAATTACAGATTCATCTCGGAGCTAGAACAGCTCCATGTCTAATTCTTCTCCAACCAACCCTGTTTCCATCCAATCCAACTAGTAGCTTCACAACTCACAAGAATCGCACAGGACAACGAAATCACAAGCGATCAAAAGCGGCAAAACAAGAGAGCAGAAGTCATCAAAACAGGAAACAAAGCCAGGTCTGGTCATGTGTACCAGCCCCAGCACGGCGTAGTAGTCGTCAGCCACGTCATCCCGGGAGATTGATACTCCGGCAGCGGCGTTCACGCGGAAGCCTCGCCGCTGCTGCCACTGGCGCACCCGCCGACCTCTCACATGCGGCGGCCGTCCCGGGCGGCTCCCGCGCCAAAGCGAGAAGGGCGCCGCCGGAGAAGACGAACGGTGTGCCTGGAACCTGAGGAGAGTGTCCGCGCGGACGGGGGACAGCATCTGCGCCATGGAGGAGATCGGAGGAGGAGGGGGGAGAGGGAGAAACCCTAGCAGGGGACGGAGAAGTCGGTGGGGGCTTCGCGTTCGTAGCGAAGCTTGCCCGTTTCGTCCGATGGAGGCGGAGACGCCTCCTCCACTGTTGTGATATTTCGTCGAGGCGGGGGGCGCCTCGGAGTACAGTCGCTCCTGTGGGGATAAGCGGGTAATGACCTTTCGCTGCCGCCGCGAAGCGGGACTAACCTAAGGAAGACAACCTGGGCGGAGCAGTGTGAGTCAAGAGTGCGGTAAAGGCGCGGAAGCGGGGTGGGGGTGTGTGAGGGCTGAGGGGTGTGTTTGAGGAGGAGAATTCTTGAGCGGGGGGCGGGTACCAGAAGATATACAACGGTCTTCGTGGTGGGGTGGGGCCGGGTTTCGGGGGGTGGGGTTGGTGTTGGGCGTTTGGAATCGCTTGTGGGAATGCTGAGACGGCGCTAACCAAAGACCTAGGGACATGACTCAAATAAAAGGGAAAATACAATGATATGACTCTCAAAAAAATAAGAAAATACAGCATATGACTCAAAATAGATAACTAGACCATGCTAGATGCGCCCGAGGCGAGCCATGAATATGGGCAAGAGGGGTGATGTCCCCATCAAAAATCTTTGATTAATTACCGAGATAATGAGTCGTTTGAGGTCGAGATAGAATACGAGAGAATGCACACGACGATGCAATTTGCGTGGTCACATGGAATGGTTCATTTATCATGCAAAATAGGCATAATTCTTTAAGTTGGAACCCTTGGTATGTGGCGGAGAACATAGGTTCGAAGACCACCATCACATATCGCAAAAGCTTCCAGATGGGTGTAACTCTGCCTTCCGTCAGTGCCATTTGATATACTGAGGGTTCACACAGGTAAGCATGCATTAACATGGCATATAAGGGCGCTAAAGCATGATGACGGGAGCACGATGACGAAAGCATGATGAGTGACAGTCTGGATCTGCACAGTCTATTTTATTTGGTTTATGGTTGATCATGTTTATTAGCTTAAGCCATGGGAGGCAAAGGTCAACCCGAAGATGAGTGGGGAATTAAAACAGCACGAAGGGGCTATTTCATTTAAAACTGGTGCTGCTAGGCGTAGGTAAAGGGTTCTCCAGCGCGGTGAACCATAGGCAAAGGGGTTATATAATGCAGGAAGGGCAAATGGCCCTAAACAGCGCGGTCCGCCTGGTGCCCGCCGGATTAGGCCGTGCCGGGTACACACCGTTTAAAATTTTATCAATTTAAGTGTAGAGTTAATCCGACGTGGGGGGGTACCACGCCGTATTAAGGCGCGTCGGTTTAAGGCCGTGCCGATTAGTTGGATTTTTCATGTATTTTGGTTTTATTTGATTTATCAAATGTTTGTGGGTGTTTTGGAATTAATTGGGTTGATTAATTATCGTGTTGGGGCCCTAAATGCCCTAGAGATAGGGTCAGAGTTTGTGCGAGGTTAGTACTCGAGCACGGAGGTTCGTTCTTTCAGAAACATTTCTTATTAAGCCTGAATTATGAGGGCAATTCATTAATTAAACCTGATGAATATTGGGCAGCATCTCCCCATCCCCAGAGGATTGCGGGGGGAAGAGCGGAGACATACTCAAGTAATGGAGTAAGCTCCTTAAAGCTGGGTGGCACGATGGCGGCCGACAGACCCAATCGGATAGGAAACCCTGAGGGCTAGCCTACTAGGGGCACCATTCTTCCGTGGGTTGAAACACAGTTAACAGGGACGACCGATAGAGAAGGAAACCCCGAGGGCTAGCCTACGAGGGGCACACGACTCATGGTCACCACTAATTGCCTTAAGGACAGTGGATTTGAATGTTGGGCTAAGAGCCCCCTTAATATTCACCTCTAGCAGCTCATGAGGGTGAATGCCATCAAGTGGCATGACCCTATCACCCAATGGTGATTCGGGAATGTTAATGAGGAATGTCCCCTCTCCCCGTTCGCTAGTCTCCTCAAGAAAACAGTCACATGCAATGCGTGTATAGAATGCACTCTGCCAAAGGAACCAACTATGATTAGCTATACATAAAGATAAGCTAGTTGGTTAACCAGTTTGCATCTTAGCATGGCAATTAGCAGATTAGCAGAAGGATTAGCATGTTAGCATGGGAGTTAGCCTATTAGCATTCGGAACTAGCAAACTAGCATGAGGGCTCCGGTAATTGGGAGAGACAACCCGTCAGACAGTCGGCGTAGCATGCAGGAAGGCGATGGTGTTAAGAAGTAATGCGCCCAAATTATGGGGGCGACCCCATTCTCCTCGGTTCATGACTAGGAGTGAGAGGGGTAATGAGGGGTCGGTCCTAGGGTTCAACTAGGGAGGCACAGATATGTATCCCTCTGGCAATAAAACCCTCAACAATCCGCAAATGGCCAAGTAGGCGCAGTTGGATAGCGCAGATTAGGCGGCTTCCGAGGCATTGACCCAAATGCTTGGCATTGGTGACATGTACGAGCATACTGGTTGCAATCTCCGTACATGGTGGTCTAATAAAACTCTTTGAGTTTAATGCTGTTTTTCATCTTAGCTCCTGCTTGATAGGCCCCAGACAATCTGGAGTAGACTTCGTGCATCATGGTCTTTACTTCCTTAGATGAAAGGCATCGCAAGAGGACTGATCGGTCTTTTTCATGGACGAGCTTGAAAAGTAATCCGTCAATTAGCTGGTAGGATGTTGCCTTGCGTAGCAGTTGCACCCTCTGAGCTCGATCAGGAGGGAGTCAGCCGTTCTTTATCTTTATAATCGGCTTACGTCACTCTTCTTCTTCGGGAACGTTCTTTCCTGGATGTTATTGACCTCATAGACAGTGAGGCTAGATTCTTCGTCGAGCACACTTGGCATGAGCCTTCGGTGTTTGACAGTAATATTCAACTCCCCCTCAGGTGAGAGTTTTAGGGCTGCTGTCAGCTTTGTCAAAGCATTAGCTTGGGAGTTATTGCCTCCTGGGACATGGCCTATTTCAAATGAGTAAATTTTTTCCTTCAGCCTCATGACGGCTGCATGGTAGGGGATAAGTTCTTTCTTTCGGACGTTATAGTCGCCCAGGACCTGTCGAATGACGAGCTGAGAGTCCCTGTACACTTTGATGCACTTGACGTCCATCTCAGCGCTAGCTGAAGTTCAATAATTAGCGCTTCATACTCTGCCTCATTATTAGTCAGTGACTTCATGAGAGTACAAGAATTATGTAGAATGTCGTCTCACGGAGATACAAAAACTATCCCCGCGCCCGAGATAAAGTCTGTGAGGCCGCCAACCCTCTTAATTGTTCGGGAAGCACCATCAAAATACAACTCTTAATGTGGGAGGTCGAGGGTGAGAACGTCCGGCTCTGTTTGTGATGGGACGTTTTCAGAATGCTCCCCGATTTCTTGTGAAGGCACCAACACCTCTTCATCGGGCAATTCGAAGTTGAGTGGTGAATCTTCTGGCACAGGATGCGCAGCTAAAAACTCGACCATTCCTTGTACCTTGATTGCCTTGCGCGGGACGAAGGTGATGTTGTACTCCATGAGGATAAGTGTCAACTTGTTGAGCCTACCGGAGAGGACGGGGTGACTGAGCAAGAATTTGAGCGGATTGCATTTAGAGATGAGTTCCACCCGGTGAGCTAGAAGGTAGTGCCTTAACTTCTTGATAGTAAATACCAAAGTTAGGCACACCTTTTCCATAGGAGCATACCGATGCTCAGGCCCGATCAGCTTTCGGCTGAGGTAGTACAACGGCTGCTCCTTGCCCTCTTCGTTGATCTGAGCTAAAAGTGCCCCCAAAGAGGTATCCATGGCAGCAGTATAAAGGATAAGGGGCTCCCCCCTGACCGGTGCCCCTAAGACTGGAGGAGTCAGTAGATACTCTTTGATTTGCTCGAAGGCCCTTTGACAGTCTTCGTCCCATATGAAGGGTGTTCCTTTCTTCATCAATTTGCCGAAAGGCAGGCATCTTCCCGAGAGGTTAGAAATGAATCGTCTAATATATGCCAGTCTTCTTTGCAGAGATTTGAGCTCTATCAAATTTCTAGGTGGAGGCAGTCCCTATGTAGTCTGAGGCGCGCCTCAGAGGTGAGGCGGTGACTGCTCGCTTCGTCTCGCCTCGTCTCGCCTCGCTTTGACCACAGTTTGTCTCTCTCTCTCTCTATCTCACATAGATACGCAGAATTTGGTTTTTGACAGTGATTTGTTAAATTCTATGTGAATTTAGTGAGTCATAATAATTTGAATCATAGGATTGAATAAATTTAGGAAATTTATTGATTTTATATAGGTATGTTTGTGATATTTTGACATATAATTTATAGCCCGACCCAGCACGGCAGGAAGAGCGCCAAGAGGACGTCCACAGCCCATAAAGTTATGACACCGTACAGCTTGGCTTAGGCGGAAGGTCATGACGCCAAGATAGAATATTTATTGACTTAGGCGGAAGGAGCCATGACGTCAGACAAGGATATTTAACGGCTTAGATGTAAAGTCATAATGCCGTGCAGGTTGGTTTAGGCGGAAAGCCATGACGCCAAGGTAGAATATTTACCAACTTAGGCGGAAGGAGCCATAAAGTCAGACAAAGATATTTAACGACTTAGACATAAAGTCATGACACCGCACATCTTGGCTTAGGCGGAGGGCCATGACGCCAAGATAAAATATTTACCACCTTAGGCAGAAGGAGCCATGACGCCGGACAAAGATATTTAACGACTTAAATGTAAAGTCATGATGTTGTATAGCTTGGCTTAGGCAGAGGGCCATGACGCCAAGATGAAATATTTATCGACTTAGGCAAAAAGAGCCATGACGCCGGATAATGGTATTTTTTATTGATTTACGTGCCAGTCTAGATGAAAGGTCATGATGCTGGCGATAGAAGGGGCCTTTTTATTCTTTTAACTGGATGGAAGGGTATAGCCAAGGTAAAAAGGGTCTTTTGTTTCCTGGCCGGACGAAAGGCCCGAGCCAAAGGTGAAGGGGTCTTTTGTTGTCTGACTGGACAAAAGGTCTGAGCCAAAGGTAAAATGGTCTTTTTATTCTATGGTCGGACAGAAGGTCCGAGCCAAAGGTGAAAGGGTCTTTTTATTTTCTGGTTAGACGAAAGGTCCGAGCCAAAGGCGAAAGGGTCTTTTTGTTGTCTGGTCAGAGGAAAGGTCTGAACCAAAGGTAAAAGATGGGTCTTTTTGTTGTCTAGCTGGACGAAAGGTCTGAGCCAGTGGTAGAAGGGTCTTTTTGTTCTCTGGTTGGAGGGAAGCTCCGAGCCAAAGGTAATAAGGGTCATTTTGTTCTCTGGTCAGACGAAAGGTTCGAACCAAAGGTAGAATATAAATGTTAACCCGACGGGATGTCGGAGTCAACAAACCCTGCTTAGATGGTATGTCTAAGATGAGGGCCAAAAATAGTGCATTGTTGTCGATCGGACATTATGTCGAAACCAACCAACCTGGGAGAGACACAGGGTCTGGGCCAGGACAGAATATGGTTGTTGACTTGACAAACTACCAAAGTCAACCAACTTGACAAAGACATGAGGCCTAGGCCAAGACAAGAATATGGGGCACAGACGTTAACCCAACGTCGTGTCGGAGTCAACGAACTTGGTAGGGGCGTAAGGTCTGAGCTAAGGGCATAATATATGATATAAATATTGACCCGAAGTGATGTCAGAGCCAACGAACTTGGAAGAGGCGTGAGGCCTAAGCCAAAGGCAGAATATGGGATAGGTGTCGACTCGACACCATGTCGAAGTCAACAAACTTGGCGAAGGCATGAGGCCTAAGCCAAGGGTAGAATATAACATGGGTGTTGACTCGACATCCTGTAGAAGCCAACGAACTAGGTAGAGGCGTGAGGCCTTAGCCAAGAGTAAAATATAGAATGGATGTTGACTCGACATCCTGTCGGAGCCAATGAACTTGGCAGAGGCACAAGGCCTAAACCAAGGGCAGAATATAAAATGAGTGTCGACTCGACGTCCTGTTGGAGCCAACGAACTTGGCAGAGGCGTGAGACCTAAGCCAAGGGCAGAATATAAAATATGTATAAATGTTGACCCGACGTTCTGTTGAAGCCAATGAACTTGGCAGAGGCATGAGGCCTAAGCCAAGGGCAAAATGTAAAATGTCACGTCCCGAGATTTTAATACAACGGAAGGAATTTTGGGGATGTGAACAGCCGACATGATAAGCCTCTCGCAAGCAAGAAATCAGAGTGCAAGATAATCACACAAAAGTAATTACAGGTAAAGAGAGGGCAGCCTACTACTTGTCTAAGCTTCTCAACCCCTGTGAGTAGAAGTATACAACTACAGAGAAGACCCGCGTAGCTTTAGTCTGGGTAGTTCAGAAACTTAAGCATTATTTCTTAGCTCACGAGGTTCACCTCATCGCTCACATGAGTCCCATCAAATTCCTTCTTGAAAAATCCATCCTCACTGATCAATTAGTACGATGGCAAAACTTCCTCTCTCAGTTTGACATCACTTACATTCAACAGAAAGTGATTAAATGCTATGCCATCGCAGAACATCTTACTCATCATCCCCTTCCTCGGTTCGACCCTGTTCACCCTGAGTTTTCAGATGAGGAACTGATGTCTGTTAATCAACCTTTAGATCATATGTGGACATTACATTTTGATGAATTCTCTTTGGAGGGGGATCGCCATGGTCCTTTTAACACCTAAGGGTATCACCATTCCATTTGCCTCTCAGCTTACCTTCCCTGTTACGAATAATATAGCTGAGTATGAGGCTCTCCTGGCCGGATTACAGACCGCCCATCAATTTGGTGCTACCCAGTTACGAATTATCAGTGATAGTCAGCTCATTCTACGCCAGGTATTGGTCAAATGCCGCACATTCAATCACAAACTCAAACCCTACCAGGAACTTGCATCTGCTTATGCCAAACTCTTCACCAAGCTAATCTTCATTCATGTTCCTTGCAGCCAAAACATCTTAGCTGACGCTCTTGCTTCTCTTCCTTCCACCTTGATTTTTCTACCCGAATGAGACTTCCATTGCTCTCATTCACAAGCGCCACACTCCCTCCATCAAGGATCCTGCATTTCTTAGCATTAAGGAGAAAGTCCTTAAGAAGTTTAAGAACTATGAGATCATTGAGAATAAGGAGATCATGCTTCTTGATCTAGAACAAGAGCTGGCTGACTAAGAGAAGCCATGGTACTATGAGATTGCCATGTGCTGTTATGATCAATCCTATCCTGAAGAAGCTACTGCAGAAGAGAAGAAGGCCATTAGAAGAGTTGCTCAAAGGTATACACTGGTTGAAGGATTTCTTTATAGAAGAGGTCTTACCGGTGTTTTGTTTAAGTGCCTTGATGATGATAAGTCTTGGAAGGTCGTGGAAGAGGCACATTCCTGAATCTGTGGGGGTCATATCAATAGCCAAATGCTAGCTAAGAAAATCTTTAGGCTAAGTTTCTATTGGCCCACTCTAGAAGAGGATTGTTCTATCTATGTTCGAAGGTGTGTTAAGTGCCAACTACACACCAATAAATTTCATTCTCCTGCTTCTTCACTCCCTCTGATATCCACCCCATGGCCTTTCTCCATGTAGGCTTTTGATATCATTGGACCACTTGGTGACCCGAACCTCCTCACAAAGCCAAAATCATTTATACTCACGGCCACGGAGTACTTCACCAAGTGGGCGGAAGTGAAAGCCTATGCAAAAATTAAAGCATCAATGGTATGCAATTTCATAATGAAGAACATCATCGCAAGGTTCGGCATCCCGAGTATCATCATCACCGACAACGGACCACAATTTATCTCTCAAGAGCTTCATGACCTCTACAACATGTATAATATTACATTGCATCATTCATCACCTTATTATTCGCAGGGCAATGGACAAGCAGAGGCAACAAATAAAACTTTGATTAAAATTATCAAGAAAATATGTGAAGCCAATAAATTTGCAAATTGATCAGAAAAGCTCGTTGAAGCTCTATAGGCCTACCGTACTTCCATCCAAACCCCTACTGGGCAAACACCGTTCGCCCTTACTTATGGAATGGAACCAGTAGTTCCTTATGAGATTCTAATCCCCTCTCTTAGAGTGCAATTGGACAAGGAGTTCTCTATTGATGAACGTCGTGAATGTCTCCTTGCACAGTTGGAACTCTTAGATGAAAGGCGTCTGGCCGCTCGACAAACCCCACTAACCCTTCAGGGGCCTCATCAGCCTCTTGGGTGGTGTCCCCAGTTCTTGGTAGCGGTAGTCCAATATTTATATCGGGTTATCGATACCCTGAGCTCTGGGTCGTTACATGCATCGACCTCAACCCACATGCATAGACCTCAACCCCTAAACCTTCACAGACCTCCCATGTGCATCGACCTCACTCCATGTGAGTCGACCTTCAACCCCCAAACCTACACCGACCTCCCATGTGCATGGACCCTTAGCCCTCCAAATGCATTGAACTCACTCCATGTGTGTCGACCTTCAATCCCCAAACTTGCATAGACCTCCCATGTGCATCGACCCTCAACCCAAACATGCATCGACCTTGGCCCTTTGCTGCATAAGCCTTAAACCCAAACATGCTTAGACCTTGGCCCAAACATGCATCGACCTCGGCCCTTTGCTGCATAAGCCTTAAACCTAAACATGCTTAGACCTTGGCCCCAGCCTACACTAGCCTTAAACCACACATGCATCGACCTTGGCCGTTGCCTGCATAAACCTTAAAAAAAACCATATGCATAGACCTTAAAAGCTAAATATGCATGGACCTCCCCATGTGCATCGACCCTCAACTCAAGCATGCATAGACCTCAGCCTCCAATCTACATAGACTTTATTCTAGCAAGGTCTACCTTATTCTTCAAGGTCCACCTTATTGTTTGAGGTGTACCTTTTTCTTCGAGGTCTACCTCATTTCTGGCCAAGGTCTACCCCACTTGCTCTCGAGGTCTACCTCACTTTCTCAGGTCTACCTCCTTTGCTCCTGAGATCTACCTCGCCTGCTTCTAGGTCGACCCTTGTCCTCTTCACCAAGGACCAAATAACCCTTTAAGAAAATATATTAACCCTGACTCAATGTTAATAAATCATAAAAAAGAAAGAAAAAAAATAAAATTAATTAATCAAACTATCTCCTACTATGTTCACATGTCTTGCATGTGATTGCATCTATCATCACTTGTACATATGACTATACGGCCAAGCCCTCGGTATATCAAATGGTGATCTGCAGAAGCTCGGACCACATCCAACCGAATGATGTCACTATGCGTGATGGTGATTTTCAGACCTATGTTCTCCGTCATGTATCAAGGGGTCAGGCTAATAAGAACAATTATTTTTGCATGCTTGCATATAGCGTCATCTCTCAATTTTCGCATAAATGCGTGTATATATATTCCTCAACCCCGGTGGTTTCTTATCTTGACAATTAATCAAGGGTTTTCCTCCCTCTTGGAGGATGTAATTAACGGCATAACCTTTATGGTATGACAGACTGTCGGTCCTGACACGGACTTCACTTTCATCTGACCAAGTCAGATCGAGTGCATAATAAACTTGTCACTCAGTGATTGGCATGCCTACACAAATAAATCGATATATATATTAAATAAAAAAATATTCCACCATTGATCCATATAGATTTTTTCTTCTAATTCACCATTTAAGAATGTAATTTTTTCGTCCATTTGGTGAATGACTAATTTATGTATCAAGGCTAAGGCTATTAGGATCCCAATCGTAGTGATCCTAGCCACAAGAGAATATATATCAAAGTAATCTATGTTTTCCTTTTGAGTAAACCCTTTGGCTACTAATCGGGCCTTAAACTTATCTATGATTCCATCTGGTTTAAGTTTCTTTCTAAATACTCATTTACAACTAATTGTTTTACATCCATGAGGTAAATTAGTTAAGACCCATGTGTTATTTTGAATGTTCATTTTATTATCTATGGCTTCCTTCCAAAAAGATGAATCTATAGATTACATGGCTTTAGTTTAAGTGGATGGAGAATCTTCAACTAGAAGAGCATAAAAATCATCAAAGACTTTTTCTGTTCTTGCTATTTTACTTCTTCTTGGTTCTATAGGAGTTTCTTCTTCTTATATTCCTTTTGCCAGACTAGGTGATCATGTTTCGAGGTCTCCGTAAGTCTCTGCGAGCTTTAGATTCCCACTAGGATGCCGAACAAGTTGTACCCTAAAAATCTATTGGTCTAGAAAGCACTTGCATTACCGACGTTTTTTACACTCTGGATAAGTTGCGGCCCTCAGGCGACCGCCACCTTTAGGTAGTGGTCTGACCGTGACTGCATTCTCAAGAAGACGGCCCTAGATCGACCACCTTCTGTTATCTTATTGTGAAAGCCTAGGCTTGGCGCATGCGTTGATTATGTTCTATTCCTAGATGGTCTAGTGATTATCTGAAACCCAAAACCTTACTTAATAAGTCATTCATTACAAGAAAATTGGCCTATAGCCACAAATTTTACCTACGCTCTCGAAAATCGTAGGTTTAGGCAACATATTCTGATGTTTTTAAATTAACGTTGGTAAATTTCTTACGTTTTATTATAGCATAGTAATATGGTCATCTTATTTTGACAATTTGTTGAGAAACATAGGAAAAGTTTATATATTCCAATGTTTTTGAGTGAATGTCAGAATAGGTCATAGATATTCTTTCACTTTTAACAAAGTGTAGGAATAAATCACTTCAAATATAATAAAATAATACATTAAAATCATAGGAACTGAGATGATCTGATGGCGGGAAAATTACCGCCTGATGTTTTTCATTTTTTCCCATTTAACATTCGATTTCTCCCTAATTTCACCCATCCTCTCCCCGATGGCGATGCGGTAGCCGCCAAAGCCTCTGAGGCCACCACCAGCAGTAGCAGCAGCTGCTGCAGGGGGGGGTGCTCCTGGAGCAGCGAGGGGGAGCATGGATCTGGACCATTCACTTGGGTCGCCCTGCTCTAGGTACCGCCACCCCACCGTCGACCTTGGATTCAACCTCGTCCTTGGCTCCCCAGTGGCATCCCCGGCCATCTCCATCTCCACCTCCTCCTCATCGTCCTCTTCCACAGAGGAAGGCTGCGCATTGCACTCCACCGTCACCGCCATGGAGGAGCCGCCGTTGCTGCCCCATGCCCCCTACCTACCATCCTATGCTTCCTTCACCGATGCGCCCCCCCCTCCTGCCACTGGTCCCCGCCGACGGGGACGATCTACATTGCGAGTGCTCCCCTTACTCGCCATCCTACCAGCTGCTCTGGCCTCCCTTCGCGCCCATCGCACCGTCGCTGCTGTGGTCGGTGGGGGTCGTGGCCCCCCGTGGGCATGGTTTCCTCTACACCACGCCCTACTTCACAATCTTACCCACTGATCGGGGCCCTGATCATGGCTTTCCTCTTTACGTGCTATACGATCCCCTTTCTCCCACTGGGCCAGAAGTAGAGGCGCTGGTCGGAGGTGGTGGCGCCGGCGGGGCTTTGCCCCATGTGCCCTACTCGCCCCCCTCGTATGCCCCCATCTCGATGATCCCAGAGGACCAGGAGGATGTCCCTTATACCTGTGGGAGGAAGGCAGGTTTTTCCCACAGTCCAGCCCCTCTGCCTCAAGCACCATGGCTGTGATACAGGGAGATGTTGGCGTTGCAGATGCACTGGCAGAACCCAACAGTGCCGAAATTTCTAAAGCCGAAAGGTTTTATGTAATTTCATCTTTTGTGTTGAAGGCTACTAAGAAGAGTGTTGGCATTGATGTTTGTATGGCCTATGAAAGGAATTTCTATTTCAACCTCCTAGAGGTAGAGAATGCTCTTCATGAGAACAGGACAAGCTTGCCTTATAGTTGGTCAAGCAATGTGTAGCAGGTAAGCATCAGATTAAATGCAATTTGGTAATTACATGCCTCAGTCAATGATTGTTCATTACCTACATATAGTTTAAGTGTGACTATTCTATGATTTTAATTGAATTCATGTACATGCCAAAATTCTTGGATTATCTTTCATGATTTATCTGGAAGTGGGCCTGGCTCGAGATTGGTTCTTTTCTCTTTCGTAAGAACAAGTTGTGAATTTTCGAGCCATTCAAGAGAAATTTCTTCAACAGTATCAAGACCAGGTTGGGCCCAAATATTCTATGGTAGATCTGACCCATGAGAAGATGGAGCCAGATGAGGAGATCTGGACCTTTGCTGACCGCTGGCATTGCCTCACTGTGCAAGTCCTGTGGCATATTCTGGAGGGGGAGCAAATCAAGATGCTGATCTCTAATGCAACGCCCGAGTATCAGTTCATCTTAGCCCTTAATGATATTACCTCCTAGCAACAACTATACAGCCGAGCCCGTTTCATTCGCCAATAAATCCAAGGTTCTCTTGATACTAAGTCTTCTCCACATGCTACGCCCACTTACACCTCGCCATCCACCTATACCCCTTTTGAACCTCCCACAAGTCAGCCTTCCACCACCCGTCAACCCCCCATGAGTCAACCTTCCACATATCCCTCCCGGAGTCAACCTCCATGAGTCAGCCTTTCACCAACCACGGTCAGCCCTCTGCCTCCACATACCCACATGTGCCTCCACCTCTTGTCAAGGGAATGCCACACCACGAGCAAGTAGATGCCATCCACTATATACCTCCCTGTCCTACTCCTACACCTCCACCGAGTCCCTCCATTAGCCGCCACGCGCCTTTGCCTGCACAACCCCCACTTCTATCTCTGCGACCTCCACAACCCCCACCACTATCCACTTCATCTTATACCCCTCGAAATCCTCCTTGCCCAAACCGGGCTCCTCCTCCTCTGTTGCCAGAGTGTTTTACTAATATTTTTCAGATTTTGATGGCCACTCATGCGCTGCAGCTTCCTCCGACTGTGCCTTGCTGACCCGCCATCGGGAATATGCTTTAGTCCTGTGATTATCATCGCTAGCAGGGGCACTCGGTTGAGGATTTCCCCAAGTTCTGGGATTATGTTTACACCTTGGAAGATAAGAAGAGGATTGATTGGGCTGCCATTCGTAAAGTTGTTCTACATCTCCACAGTAAGCAGCAGCAAGCGCTACCCAGTCAACTGTCTCCATCTCTACAAGACCAGGGGCACCCCTGTGATTCATCATCTAGCATTGCACCCGCTCCATTACTTGGCATGTCACCTACTACCTCGCCTACCCCATCACCTTTTCCACCACCTACACTGCCACCTGCACCATTGCCCACTCCATCTCCCTCTACCCCATCATTTTCGTCATCTCCTACCACAGCTTTGTCGCCCCCACAAACCCAGGCCTCTGCTCAAGCTAGTGCTTCCACTTCTTCTACTCCCGTTACCTTCACCACCACTTCCACTCCCAACGCAGCCTGGCGCGTCGTGTTGACACGGCGGCGATGGATGCTATCGCCTTCATCTCCACTGCCTTTGCCTTCATCACCGCCTCCATCTCCACCACCTTTCTTATCTCTACCATTCATGCCTATCATTGCCTCTACTCATCCACCATCACTTAAAAATGCCATACTGATGTGGCACGGGCAAGGGTGCCACGGGGGTGACAAAATGCGCCTAAGTCCTAGACTCGCAAGCAAGCAACAATCGAGTGTCAGACTCACGTAACGGCTCACTCGCACGACGCACACAAGCTCACAAAGGTGACTGGGGGATGGTGGAGAGGGTCCGAGATGGGACCTTGCCGTTCCGGGGGTTTGGCTGAGCTCGGGTTGAGCCCCTAAGGGGCTGGGATACCCAACTCCGTGGGCGACCAGCACGCCGAGGGTGTGGGTTATGGGGTATCTCTCTCAACTCACTCCACAGTGGACACTCAATTTCATCGAGTATGAGTTCGGGCACTCACCTCACCGACCGACGGCACTAAAACGAACAGGGGGGGTTGGGCTAGGGCAAGGGGGCTGCGTGTGTAGGGGGGGAGAGGGCTGGTGGGGGTGGACGTCCAACGGCTTGGCACGAAATCTCACCTCTTCATCTCGCGATATCTATGGGAAACGAACAAAAAGTCAGTATGGTGTGAAGGAGCACTAGTAGGAGGGTAACCGGCGACAGGGGGAAGGCACCGATGGCGGCGACTGAGGGGCGTGCACCATCAAATTCTATGACTGGGCCCCCTCCTCCCAACCAAGCCAATGCCCCACCCCTCCACCTTTGGGGGACCAACCTCCCGTAATGGATCCAATGGCTTTCCAATCCCTTAACGCCAAGCTGGATACCCTTGTCGAACTGATGCGGGCCCAGGTGGCCAGGGATGAACGCTCACAACATTCACAATCAGCCCCCCCTCCCCCCCCCCCCCCATTTTAAGGCTTCCTAGCAAACGACCTGAGGCCGCTTCATTCTTCAAGAGGGTCACATCATCTGCAGCACAGCGGGCGAACCTTCCCACTTCCCACCTCAGGCCGCCGAGCAAGAGGCTTCCTCCAACCCTCGTGGGAGGGAAGGTGAAGCGCGCCCGCCCACCCCACCGACAAATGCGGTCGGCCATGGTCTGTGCCGACATGAAGGTGATCGTGAGCACACTGGGAATATCTCAGGACCTCCCCGCGCTCATCCAAAACTCTCTCTCCAACCCCTGGAGATCGAGCGACGGTTTGCTGAGCAAGAGTGGGCACTTGGGGCCCTACAGTAGAGCTCTGCCGCCAAGGAAGATGAGGATCACTCCCCGTTCTCCTCTTACATCTTGGAGGCCGGACTATCCCCACAGATGTCCCTTCTGACCTTCAAATCTTATGACAGTCAAGACAACCCGACCGACCATTTTGATAGCTTTGATACCCTCATGACTCTCCAAGGGGCATCTGATGCCATTAAGTGCCGAGCCTTTGTCACTACATTGGTACAAGGTTCTCAGGCATGGTTCCGAGCCCTTACCCTCGAAAGTGTCACTAGCTTCCTGCAGCTTGGATGACTCTTTAAGGAAAGCTTCGCTGAAAACGACCTCCCTAGGTCAATAGCAGAATTGCTGGTGCTAAAGTAAGACCTGGGAGAAAAGCTACAAGCTTACATAAACCACTTTAAAGAGGAGGCCCTACCCATCCCCCTCCTTGATGTAACGTCTGCTATAACCACACTGACTGGAGGGACCTGCGACGAAGGACTCTGGTTAGAACTGGTGCTCCATCCTCCCGCCACCCTTGCCGACCTAATGACCTTAGCATTGCACCACGCGGAATGCGAAGAGGTCCTCACTGCCTGTAGTGACCCCTCTAGCCAATGGAAGGAGGGGGAGAGAAAAAAGGTCGATCGAGCAAGCCTCTAGCCAGGGGAAGAGGAGCAATCGTGAGGGCGACCGCAAGGAGCCTCCAAGGAGGTTCGAGCAATATAGCCCACTGACTACTCTTGTTTATGAGATCTATCGGGAGATCAGAGACTCCAGTCTCCTCCATTGGCCCGAACCCATGATGGCCGACCCCCGCTGATGTAATCGACGCAAGCACTGTCAATTCCTTGATGACCACGGCCATCATACGAGCGATTGCCAACAACTGAAGGATGAGATTGAAAGTCTCATCTGCCATGGGCACCTAGCCCAGTACATGGCCAAGCGTCGGGACACCCCACCGGGCCCCGTAGAGAAAATTGACAATCGCCCCTAAGGAATACACATCAATGTTATTTTGAGAGGCTCGACTTCTGGGGGAGATAGCAACCGAGGGAGGAAGAGATGGGGACATCTCCGACCACTCCACAGTTTTTCGAGGGTCCCGTTGCTCGCCAGCTATGCTTCATCTTGTTCGCCAATTTATTTCGAGTCATATGATGTATTTTTTATTTTCTTACCATGTAATTTTCCTTTTATTTGAGTCAAGTACCTAGGTTAAGAGTCATTTACATAAGTCATATGTCAATTGGGCCATTAGATTAGCTAATTGGAACCGGTCCGAGCGGATCGAACCGGGCGGGTCACGAGTCAGCGACGACCCCGCCAACTCCACCGAAAATTTCAAATTCAAATTCCCCAAAATTTATCTTTTCCCGCCTTTTTTAAATCTGAAACATATCAGAGAGGAACAAAGGAAGGGGTGGGGGGAAGAAAGAAGAAAAAGAAGATCTAGCCCTCGGTCTCCCTCTCCGTCCCCTTTCCCCTTCGTCTTCCTCAACATCTCCCCACCCATTCTCGAAACCCTAATCCTAGCGGGAGCAGAAGCACAAGATGTCGTCTCGGCTCAAGGAGCGGGGCGGCGGCGGGGGGAAGGTCATGGCTTTGAAGCCCCAAAAGGGCCCCCCGGAGGGAACCCCCGTAGGCAAAGGAGCGCCGAGACGGACGCCGTCCGCCGGCAAGGAAAACTCCAGGAGGACCCCCTCCACCGGGAAGGAGAACCCCAGGGTGACCCTCTCCAATGGCAGGCCGGTGGCTCCCGGCATGCACCAGAGGCTGATGCCGGGGGACGCTCAGGCTCAGCGATCCGAGAAGGCGGCTGCCGCTGCTGCTGCTCCGCCCAGCGTCCGGTGGTCCACGTCGTCGATGCCGAGAGGTAAGGCTTCGAACCCGTCCGACTTTGCGCGGCTGCTCGCGGATCTCCGCGGCGGCGATGGAGGTAGAAGAAGCGCCCTGAGGGCGTCCGTTTCTGCCACTGACGGCGGGGAGAAAGTTAAAGACAGGGACTTGAAGGTGGCCGAGTCTGGCGAGAAGGGGAGTCTGGGCACAGGTAGGGTAGTAGAGAAGTGTCAGCAGGTGAAGAGGTTGCCGGTGTTGAGATCTGCTGCCAGCGGGAAGGACGGCAGAACTGGTAACGGACTTGGGGTTTCGGAGAATGGCAAACCCAATGGCGTTTTGGGCCTACATTTAGTGAGAAGCGGTTCTAGAGCACCATGCGCTGCCTCCCAGGGGAATGGAGAGAAAGCTGTGAATAGGTCTGTTGGTGTTGGGTATTCTGCTGTGATACATAATGTGGAATCAGATCAGAAAGTTAGCAGAGAAAAAGACAAGGAAAGGGTCAAGCTTCTGGTAGGCAGCTCTGGCAACAGAGCCTCTGTAGGCACAGAATTGGGTAAGAAAGATATGCATGAGCCTGAACTCGTGGATAGCTTCAAGGAAAATGGCAATTTTGTCTCTGATTCTAAATATTTGCATGGGCAAGCTTCAGAAAGCGGTGATGCCTTGACGAATATGAAGGAGAGGGACAATGCGAAGCTCGATTCAAAATTTTCGGGCCAAGTGTCATCAAAAAGCGACGACACAGAGGTAAGCCGGAAGGTAGAGTCGTTGGCGCTCAATCTGAAAGCAGGACATGATGCAACAGTTAGAGAAACAGCGGTCTTGGAGACTTCCACCGACGAGCTCAATAAAGATTCACATCCGAAGGAAGAAGGGAATGACAAAACCATGAATAGTATTACTGTTTACGAAAACCCAAGTGTGCAGAAATCCGACACAGGGAAAGGTGCTCCAGTCGTTAACCGATATTCTAGCAAACTTCATGAGAAGCTTGCATTTTTGGAGGGAAAGGTCCAAAGGATTGCATCTGACATCAAGCGAACCAAAGAGATGCTTGAACAGAACAACCCAGATGCATCAAAGTTGATTCTTTCTGACATCCAGAACAAGATTTCCGGTATTGAGAAGGCAGTGAGTCACGTGATGGGTGGTACCGAAGTTGAGTTGAACTCCTCTATCCCTGTCAAAGATGGGATTTTGCACCCTAAATTTATGGAGAAGAAAGCTCTGGAGGGAGTTGGTGGATTAAAGAATTCGGTTAAAGAATTGAACCATGAAGAATTGGAAGCAAGATTTTTCCCTCATCACAGATTACTTAGGAGCCGGGCGTCAATGACTAATTCAGAGCAACAAGATAAGAGTTGTAAGCGTGACTCAAGGACCGTTGGGTTTAGTAGGTCTAGTGGGCTATCCAGAGTTGGGTGGCTCTGAGCCACCTATTACTTCTCATTACTCGCAATGGGTGCATGCGTGATTCTTGTTGTTCACATTAGTGACCCCCCACTAGTTGTGGCTTTCCTACACACGTGAGTGCGGACCGACCTACGAGTGGTGGAGAGCTTTCCTGGTGTGATGATTTTTAGGTTGGTTACCATAGGGGCTCTCGCCTTTGGAACCTCAGTTTGGGCTGGGGGGAAAACCAGCTAAAGGACTCGACTTAGAGCGCATAGTCTGTGTGTGCACATGTGGTTGGGGCTACAAACCCATGCTGACGAGTGTGACCCTAGCTAGTCCTTGTTCTATTGTTATTGGTATTGTGTCTCAGTTCCCGCTGGGCCGGAGGGAGACACCTGAGGCGCAGACTAAGTCATCAGTGGACACATCCGACCTTGCTTCTAGTAGGCAGGTACTCCCAACACGTGACGTGAGATTCTCGTGACTCAAGATATTGTTTCTCATCTGCGAGATGTGATTTTACATACAGTTCTGGGTGCTTTCCCGAAGCTGAGGTCTACAATTTTTGGTGAGTGTCATTGAGGGTTTTCTCTAGACGGTGTAGGGTTCACGACGGCTAGGGCATGACCGTCGTTCCAAACCACATTGTCTCAAACTAGGCCTTCGTGTGTGAGCACAAGACTCTGCGACAGAGGTGTTGTGGCGTTTTCCTAGTAGCGTGACTAGGGTGGCTCAAGGTTTGGTGGTCCCCCGATTAAGATATCGGGGTGTTGGTTTCCATTCCAATAGGAGTAGTTGTAGAGCCATGGTTTCATCGGCTGTCATGTTTGGGGAATTCGTGTACGGCAGTGTTTTTTGTTGTTATTATTATAGCTACTCTTGCTGTTGTTGTTGTTGTTGTTACTGCTACTTTTCGTACCGCCATTTTTTTCGGTTGGGGCTCCATGGGACCCTTACTGAGCCAGTGATAGGAGGCTCACCCCTGCTTTTCAGGTCTTGTGGTTCTTCCTCAAGATTCGAGGGTGCTGCGATGAGTTTCTTAGTTGCCAGTACGTGGGGCCGAGTGTTCACTCAACATTGGGTACGCTTCTCTTCTTTAGACTCTACTTTTGTTTGACTAGACTCTGTTATAGTTAGTTGTTTATTTCTATTGATTATTGAATTGTCCTGCTTTATTTCTTATTTCTTTGTACGCCACACCTATCCTTTTAGCCCTTCCGAGCCCTTTGGCTCATGGGCGGCGGTCCAGGGTTCGAATGGTATCAGGTTATTCCCAGTATCCATATATTGGGGCATTATAGTTGGTATCAGAGGGGTGGTTGTGGAAGTACATGAGAATTCAAGATATTGTAGTGACCAGAGTCTGTAAGGTCGAGTACAATTGGTAGCTGGCATAGGGTTTCGTGCTTATTTTTCGCTTGGTTTCTCACGTAAGAGCCTGTGTGCACTGAGTTGGTGCTGTGAAGGCGGTTGTCATTTTTTGTCAGAGTGTCAGCATGGGGTCTAAGGATCGAGGTCGAGAGCTTTTCTCCCTCATCGATGGTGGCCCCGGTGGTGCTGCGTTGGGCAAAGGTTGCCGACAGGTGCAAGTTCACGGTGATGCGTTGGGCAGAGGTTGGTCAGGCGACTGGTGAGGAGTGCTCGTCATTAACTGGTCGAGAGTGTGCTCTGAGGGAGTTATTATCATTTTGATTCTCGTTCAAGATTTAACCAGCCCCTTGTGAACCATGTCACTCACTCATCATGATATGACACACAAAAGATCAAGGAATGAAGAAAACAACTAAAAGAACTAAGAAAAATAACTATAGCATGAGATGCTAAAAGGAGTGTGATCGCCAGAGGAGAATTCCTCAAAGAAAATAGGGGAGTGATCGCATACCTTGTGATGAAGCGGGGAGATGTATCAAATAAATCAATTGGGTGAAGGTCTATATTCAATGCATAACCTTGTTGTATTCAAAATCCATGTTGTGCTTAATGCTATTTGATGTCAACATCTGCTGCATGACAAATTGCTATCTGAATTCCATCTCAAACTGTGAGCACAATGACTCATAGTTGCCATCGTAAAAAAGGGAGAGAATGTTGGGTAAATGATGTTTTGATGATGTCGTACTATAAGCCATTGGTCAATTAATTTAGAAATTTTGAAACACTTTTTATTGCCTAGACAAGAAGAACTTAACAAAGCTGCAAGGCAGTGTTGACCTCTTCCACAGGCAGCGTCGACGCGCTCCTTCACAAGAGAAGGAACGGCACTGCTAGCATTGACCCCAAATGGCCTACATAAGCTATCTTCAGGAGCACTTCATCAAGTGCGTCGACGCATGCCTCTCAGAGCATCGACACAGGCTTCACTCATGCTTCTGCAAATCAGGCAGCCTTCTCATCGCGTCGACCCCACCCTCATAGGGCGTCGACCTCAGGTCCTCACAGAAGCAGTTATAATCACATCTTGCAAAGGATGCGTCGATGCACCCTATCGACTACGTCGACACCACAAAGGATTGGTTCACAGACAACCTAGATGGAAGTCGTGATGTGTCGACCCCACTCGCCTCACAGCGTCGACCTCGGTTGCTTCGCAGCAGTCAGATAGGCTAATACCTATAGCTTAGTCGACCTCACTCTCTCAGGGCGTCGACGCAAGGGGCCTCCCAGAAGCCATTTCAAAGCACGTAGGCAATGGATGTGTCGACGCAAGGGTGCTTCTACGTCAGCACACCAGAGGCTCCTTCAAAAAAATTCAGTCAAACCTACAACTTTCAAAAATCATACAGAGGATAAAAGTCAGCGATGTAAACCTCTAAAAACATGGTTTTTGAGGTCTGAAAAAAGTTTCTAGGATAGATAACTATCCTTGTCATCATGGTTACCAAAACAACCTTTTTGGACAGGGGATCTGTCAGGCTACAATTGTAGGAAAGGTTACCTTTCATGGTAACCTTCTTTTCACATCTAGCTAATCAGATTCTTGTACCAAAAAGTGCCTAGGATAAAGGAGTGCACTCTTCTATCCTGAGCCAATCAGAAGGAGGATCTGGAAGAACTATTTAACCAAGAGTCCTTTTTTTATTTCCACCAATAAAATGGGAAGTTTTGGGAGGGAAATCTTCTACTCCTTGAGTTTATATATTGGACGCACCCTACATGAGAAGAAGCTACTACTTCCTCTTTTGCTGCTGCCACAACCGTAGCCTCCATCACAGTAGCCTGGAGAAGAAAATAAGAAAAAGTGTTGAGAGAAGAAGAGAGAAGAGAAGTAGCCCAGAAACTAGTTTGATCTAGTTCTATAGTGAGAGCTTCAATTTGCAGATCGTGTGCTCTTGGTTCAGCTTCCTGACCTCAGTCAGAAGCTGTATTTTATCTCAACTATTTTGAGCATTTCCTTGTTGCTTTGTCTTCTTTTTCCTTCAATCGTTTGGTGTGTGTTTTCTGCTGCGCTCTCTCAGTGGTCTTTTGGCACTCTATTGAGAGAAGGAAGTGTGTGTTGGCTGCCATGCAGTTGTGCGTGTGTTCAGGAATGTCTCCTCATGCAAGCTGTTAGACAGTGTGTGTGTGTGTGTGTATTCTTCTTGGCCAGAAGTGGAAGCCTCACCAAGGTGAGGGGTAGACGTAGGCTTGCTATAGAGTAGCTAAACCACCTTAAAAAGATGGTGTGTTATGGTTTGATTGTGTTGACTCCTTTTCATCTACCTCACTTCATTGGTGATGTGGTTTAATCAACGTTCATTTCATGTGTTAGCATAGAGTCTTACTTGAGATAGCTCCCTCAGTGCTGCATTCTTGGTTTAATTTTCACAGTGATTAAAAAATTGGGTGTGAGATCTATTCAAGATAGAAAGAGTTTTTTTTAAAGTGTTCCCAAACACCCCATTAGGAGCTCAAGGGGTGGGGCATCTAGCATCCAGGATCTAGAATCAAGATCAAGCACGGCTTCCCTCCGAGGCTTCAAGCGGCTCCAAGTAATGAGCTAAGGAGAATTGTGCATGGGTGACTTGTTCGTCGGCCTAATACGTCGGGGGTATGTCGTTTGCACTTCCCTCACGCCATATGTAGCCATCACGCACAAGTCAACACCGACCTTATGTGAGACATTACGACATGGGCAAGCGCCCCCTCATGCCAAGATTTCCCCTCACGTGCTCGTCGGTCGCAACCGCACACGTGCCACGACGTCATGCTCTCTCGCAGTCGCGGGGCCATGTCCGACCGCTCAACTTGAGTCGAGATCGACCCTCGCCCAGACGCCGGATTGACACATCCCCTTAGTTGCCTAGTTAGTCATAAGCTCCCCTATTTGGCACCGCGGCTGTGGCCCATGCCACGGGAGGAGCTCTCTGTAAAAACACATATGTGTTCACCCGACATGCATCGACCCAGGGACCAACTAGCACGTCGAAATTGTCCCGTGGCATGCACTAGTTGTACCTTGGCCACTACGGCCTACCTGTAAAGAAATATACACCTCAGTATACCACTACCAATTGGACGAATGCCCTCGCATCCACGTTCAGGCCCTTAGTCCTCCCTCTATGTCACCTAGCGTGAACCTCCAGCACCTCTGCCCCCAGCTAACACCACCCAGTAAAAAGGTGAACCTACAGCTGTAGAGTGCCCTTGGCTCTCCATCTAGGACTTCAGGAATATACAGACTCCTCTTCAGCATAGAATGAAGGTCTTCGGATTCAATCCGATGTAAACAAACACCGACTGCTTGCGGTCGGTGGGGAAAGACATCCTGTACATGACTCCCCACAGTTGCCTGCGCACTTGCACCCATAGAACGGTCCTTCCCTCCATGTGTCTCTCACCCCTTGAGTCCACGTGCCGCGCCCTGGCTGTGCACCCCCAGTTAAATATTCGGTTCCATGGGTGATTGTCAAGAAATCAACTGGCACGCCCGCATCCTAGCCTTGTTTCCCCCTAAATCCGAAAACCTCCTGTGTCACTCGGTCTCCCCTCGACTCTCTGAAAAAGGCGAGTGCACGGTGTCGCTCTGAGAAAGATATGGTCATGAGAGAGAGTGCCCTAATGCATCCCGTTCTGACACCTCTCCCGTAGCTATATCCTACCCCTCACCCCGATCACCGCACACACTACACTCCGTGCCGGCAGAACGAAACCCCGCTCCTGCACACGCGAACACTCACCAAGAAAGTCCTCCGCTCATCCAAGCACATCTCTCGACCAGAGCACCCACTCTGCCACCTCAAACTATGATCTCAGCACCTCAGGGGCTGGTCAAATCTTGAACGGGAATGGCCAAACTCAACACTAGCTCCCTCAGAGCACACTTACGGCCACTTAACCACAAGCAATCCTCACCAGCCACTTGACCCCGTTGTAAATTCCTCGAACGCAGCACTACAGCAACGCACCTGCCGGCAACCTCTGCCCAACGTAGCACAACCGGGTCCACCATCGATGAGGGAGAAAGCTCTCGACCTCGATCCTCAGACCCCACATCGGCACTCCGACAAAAAATGACAACTCCCTTCACAGCGCCAACTCAGGGCACACAGGCGCTTACACGGGAAACCAAGCGAAAAATAAACATGAAACCAGTGTTATCAGAACTGGACTGGATAGGCCGATCGGACCGGTTCGGCCGTGAACCGGCCCAGAAACTGGTTCGATTAAGGCTGGTCTGGTCTGATGTTAAAAAATTGACCGAACAGGATGAACTGCGGTTCGATCGGTGAACCGATCTGAACCAGTCTGACCCAATTCACCTTTTAAAATAGAAAAAATAAATATAAAAATCTTACAAGAGAGATTATATAGGGGAGGGGAAACAAGGGCTACGTGGGAAGGGAGGGGAGGTGGAACCCAAGGGAGGGAGTGGGGGGGTCCTCCTCCCTTGACTAGTCAAGGAGGGGGGGTGGCCAAGTTTGAATGGGAGAGGTCAAGGAAGGGGGGGCAGCCTCCCCATTTGACCATGGAAGGGGGCACCCCTCTCCATGTGTCCCTTTCAAGCCCCTTTCCATTTACCTAGCCCATGACCCATTCACACTTGCACACATTTGACCCATTCACACTCTAACCTTCTTGGCCCATTCTTTGGCCCATTCAAAGCCCAAAGAAAGCCCAATAACTCTTAACCACTAATCTATCCCATTAAGTCATAAACAAATACTGTTGTCCACACATGGACTAAATAGGGCCCAACAAGGCCTGAAAGTATGAAAAAGAGATAATAGCTTGATCAACGCATCCACGTCCTCCTCGAGCCAAAGATACTCTGGTGTGTCCTCGTCTCCGGAGTGTGTTGCGGCGTGTTTCCTCACCAATTCTCCCCGACTGAGAGGAACTCGACCCCATCGAGTACGTGTCCCGAGGCTTGAGCTCTCCGCATGTGATCTAGGCGTCGTCCGGTGCGGGGCGTCATCGCCAACGCACTAAGAAGCGTTGGTAGGCTCCATTCCTGGTGGTGGTCACCTGCTCATCCAGTATACAATCTACATGCTCGTGTTGCTGTAATGGGGCTAGAAGAGGTGGACTCTCGGGTGGTGTGTCACTCACAACAGGAGGAGAAGGCCCAAAAGGCCAACTAGGGATCACCGCGGGGTCCTGATAAGTTACCAGATCTGAAATATTAAACGTCGAACTGATACCATAGTCGTCTGGTAGTTGAATAACTTACGTATTAGACCCCACTCGCTTCACGACTCAGAAGGGACCCGCGGGCCTGAAGTTTCTTCACGGTCCCTAAGAGAAACCGTTCAGTTCTAACCCTGATCATGACGTACGCTCCCTCTAGGAACTCACGGGCGCATCGGTGCGCATTAGCTAACTCCTTATAATATGCGTTGTTGGCCTCTATGTGACGACACACATGCTCATGCAACTGCCTAATATGCTCAGTAAAGGACTCAGCTGACTCAGACACACGAGACTGGACAGACGCATGGACTCTTGGAATGAGGACAGACAGAGAGACAAAACCTACATATACAAGTGCAAAGACATGCTGACCCACAACTTAATGTCTTGAGTTTCGACGCTTGTTAACCGTCTTCAGTTCAAGAAGACTCATCCTCGAGTACAGAAGTGCGGGAGGATCAGGAGGCGGGTGATGGGAAGGTAATCCAGACATTTGGTATGAAGCACAAAAAAAGGGAAGTACAGACGTTATCTCTCGTATGCTTGGCAGAAATTAGACCATACCGCATCAACATAGGGCGTTGACAATGGTACAATAGTCACTAGCGGCTGCGCTACCGTAGGGGAAACGGGCAAAAGAGGGACGGCTGACTGCTGCTCAGGAGTGACTAGCAAAAGAGAGGTGGCTGGCTGGTCAGGGCCGTCAAGGGAAGTTGGGATGGGCGGCAGCATGGGGTCGTCGACAGGCTCCTGAATGATTGGCAAGGTAGGGGCAGCTGGCGGAGCCGGGACGACTGGTGCGACCGAGATGACCGGTTGCGCTGGCCCGTCAGGTGGCACATGAATGGATGATGGCAACTCAGTCAGGAGGGGACTGGCTGACTACGTAGGGTCGACGGATAGGTGCTCTATGGTATTGCTCTCTAACCCCTCAACCTCAGTGAAGTATTCATCGGCCAACTCCTGGTCAGTCTCGTAACTCACTAGAACAAGCCCGGGTGGGGCATCCTCAGAGTGTGTGACCTCAATAATAGTGGAATGGGAAGGACACTGATCAATGACATAGCCGAACTCATTACCATGGTAGCACTGCTGGCGAGACCCACTGGACCCACCTAAAGTGGGCTGCTTGCCCTTGTCATCGAGACAGGGCTGCGAGGTAGACGGATGGGGATGAGTCACAGCCACGGGAGGCTGTGGGTGAGTGACTGGCGGTGGTGCGGACCACAGAGGGCATACCAGAGGATGGGGCTGTGGGACCCAAGGGTCCTACCTCGAAGGCTCGGGTGGTCGCACCGTAGTGGGCGCCGTGGGGGCGGGAGCCGAGAGTGGTGAGAGGTGTGAGCCCGATGCTGGAGAGGACCATTGGGAGCGGGTGGGTTCCCGCTGAAGAGGAGTTTGTATGCGTTGGTCCCTAAAATCATACCTAGGTGGCTCAGGAGGGCACACCATAGGAAACCTCATGTACGACCGGCTACGGGTGTCGGGTCCGTGCTGATTGGTGATGTTGGGGTGTTGGGGAGGCGCATACTTGGCACGGAACTGCTCTACCTCCAGTGACGTCTGATACGTGGACTCTAAGGTTGTCACGAGCCAGCAGTCGAGCTCAGACTGATAACCCAGCTGTAAGCCGCTAAGGAATCACAAGAACGCCTAGAAATCTTTCTTAATGCTCCCATATCTCAAACGATACTGGTTGAACACAGCAATGTAGTCTGACACAGACATGTCACCCAGGGTGGGAGGGTCCTCCCGAACGTTCTGGGGAGCGCGACCATCATAATCGAGATTCTGGCTCTGTAAATATGCAGGTCGATAACTCCCTCTCCTATCTCTGTCGCTCTCCAAAACACGGTCCTCATAGAGGGGACCTCTATGTGGCCTATCATAGGCATCACGAGCTCTAGGGGCAGCATATCGTGGGTCCCCCATGGGTGAGGGGCGAAGGTACGGGGACACCTTGGGTGGGCATGCAGACACAAAGGGTGGAATGCACTAACTAATGTGAAATGAAGAATCTAGACTCACCCAATATCCAGTACGTGGCGGAGATTTTGATCTGAAGACCTAACTCACGCAAGGCTGCTACCTTCCCAATAGGCGTAACCTATCTTTCCAGTAACACCTTTCAATATACCGGATATAGGAATGCAACACCTAAGACAAGACTCCCCTAGACTCAAATCACACTCTGATACCAATTTGATGCGGGGCGAGACACGAATGGGCTAAGACCTATGACTGACTCGAAGTGCGGCCAGCACTTACACGGGAAAGGCAAGCTGAGCGGCTGACCTCCATGGCGATTCTCCGAGTGGAGGAGTCTCTCAACAAGAAACTCACTCTAGCCCAATGATCGTTCTTGTGAGGGAAGCACGGGATCACAGCGATTAAGGAACCACTATAGCCTAGGGTGATGCAGTTCGAGCTCGGCGCTCGACTGGGGCTATGGAACGGGCACTCACAACTCACAACCGTGGTGATTCGCAATTGGCTATGGGCCCTATTCTCACAAGCGCAGTGCATAAGAAAACATACTAAATAATCAAATACAAGAATGAGGAATGTCACGCGTACCTCCACGACTAGCGCGTGGGGAAGAAACTCCGGTCGAATCCGTTAACCCCGATACACGCCAAATGAATAATAGTACAATGTAAAATATTGCTCACTCCTCGCAGGGGGATAACATGCTACAAGCACAATTCTCGGGGTTGCTGGCGCTCAGGTTGACGAGAAGCACTCAATGGAAGTTGAGGAGGCAAGTCACCGCCGACCGGAGACGACGATCGATCACTGAGCGGTTCTGCCTGCGCTGGTCACCCTGCGCAGCGAGTTTGCAGGAGGCAGTACGGCTTGATCCGGCTTTCGAACAGAATGTCGTTTGTGGGAGGGCGTCAAAGACTGGGTGAAGAATGCCTGGTCCGAACGGCACGATCAGATCTGCTCTGATCTGGGCGTGATAGCGTCTGCACGAAGGCTCTGGTTATGCTCGCATAGAACAAAGGGTTCAGTCAGATCTGAGTGGAGGAAGGCGTGGGATCTCCCACAAGTTGCAGCAGGCTCTAGGTCGGATCTGCACAGGTCGACCTGCGTTGTCCCACCAAAATCATCGCCACGCTCAGCACAAATCTCAGAATGACACGAAATTGGCGGCGATGCAAAGAAGACAGAAAAAGGCCCGATCACTCAAAATCTCAGGCCCAAAAGCACTGAGAGTAGATCTACAATATTCTCGTATCAGGGAAGTGGAGATCTAGTCTGTAGGATCAGACAATGTTGCGCGACTTCACAGTCGGATTTGTTGCCAGAGATCTGGATCTCCGATTGAGACGAAACTGGCGCTGGATTGTTCCTGACTTGCAGATCTATCTCTGGTACAATCAGCAGAACCTGATCTAAGCCGGAATATTCTATGGACGATTCATACTCTAGGGGCGAGATCTGGACAAATAGAAGCAGAATCGGCACACGAACACGTACGACGATAACGGAGCCTCGGCATCGCACCTTGGCGTGGGGAGTCGCACCCCGACTAGATCCCGTGGCAAGATCTAGTTCTTGAGCATCGCACCCAGGGGAGGAATAGAGAATCACTCTCTAACAATAGCTTGATTTCTTGATTTCTTCATTAGCTTGCAAAAGACACTATACAACAAACTCCCCCAACCCTTCAGGGGCCTCATCAGCCTCTTGGGTGACTTCCCCAGTTCTTGGTAGCGGTAATTCGATACTTGTATTGGGTTATCGGTACCCTGAGCTCTGGGTCGTTACATAACCCCTTCTTTAGGCTGGGACTACCTTTGGGATGGGGGAATGATGTGGTTACAGAGAGTGACATTCACTGAGGCTTCTTTCGGATCATCCATCTCCAAAGGTTTTGGGCGGATCAGTTGCAAACAAGTTGGATCTCCGAAAATGCATGAAAGAGAAGTCGAATCATCTCCAGAATTGATAGGAGAAGGAGAAGGGACTGATTTTGGTTGGGGAGGATTAAGGAGAACCAAAGGGCGCTCTTGCCTTGACTGAGCTTTTGGAGGGACATGGGATTCTTGACACGATGCTTGAGGAGGGTTGATCAAGATGAGTGACTTTTGAGTAGCATTTGGGAGCTAGTTAGGAGGTAAGATCAAATTCCAGGATTGGTGACCATGTTGATATCTGTCCATGGTTCATTGGCCTCCACTTCTAATTTCTCGTACCATCCCAGGAATCCTTCGACGCCCAACATCTGCGTCCTCTTGAGTACCCATGGCTCCATTCCAATTACTATATTCACTTGCTCATTTTGCCTCGAGCTTGAGGGATCTTTGGTTGATTGATGAGCTGGCAATGGGTTTTGCACAATACTGAGGTCTCGATTAGGTTTCTTGAGGTTAGCAATGGCTAGCTTCATATCAGACCAGTTAATTCTCCCCTCGTCATTCATGTCATACACCCAGTCCTGGAATTGGAAGCAATTGAATATATCATGTCCGGGAGCTCGGTGATAAGGACAGTACTTGGAGGTGTCAGCATTGGGATGGACCCAATCCCGCTGAGGGGGAAGCTGAATAGCTTCAGAGGACATAAGGGCAAAGAATATGTCGCCTAAAGTTTCAAGCAATGGAGGATAAGAAGCCCTTTTCAGCCCAGTGCGATTGTAGCTCTGAGGTGGAGGGACATTGGAATATGGCTTGGGATTACTTTGACCCTGATTTACACCAGCCTGAGTGGAATGGGAGGCCTCGTGGTTGTTAGATTTGAAGGACGGGCCAACTGCATTAACTTGCTCATTCACCGTGACACCTTCAGTGGTGGGGACGGCTGGAGTCCTTCTATTCCTTGTGCGAGGCTCAAAGAAAGGAGGCAAGATGGAATCCCTTACCTAGGCCTGAACTATCCGAGCTCGGTTATAGAGTTGATGGAAGGTGTGGAGCTCGCTGAGCATTAAGATGGCCCTAAGCTGAGGGGCGGCATTATTCACCAACATGGTGATGGCCTAAGACTCGGGGATGGGGACCTCCATCCTAGAAGCCATGATTCTCCATCGATTTGCAATATTAATGAAGTCCTCATCAGGCTTCATTCTCTCCATGACTAGGTCAAACAATGTAGGAGAAATGGAAGACATATGACCAAAGTGAGCGAGGAATCGCTTGGAGACTATATCAAAGTTGAGGAGATCAACAGCTGGTAATGAGGAGAACCAACGTAGGGCCTCACCCTCGAGGGACTTTTGAAATAAATGAACCAACAAGACCCGATCGTAGAGCCATTGATGAGAATCCATAAGAAAATCCAAAAAATGATGATGGGGGTCGGTGGTACCATCCTACCTCCTATACTTAGGAGCCTTGAACCCAGGCGTGAAATGAGCATTGGGGAGTTTGCAGTACTGGGCTAGTGAGTGGGGATGTGAATTTGGCATACTTTCGGCTACCACCTACCGAATGTAGCTTTGGATTTCCTACCTGAAGGTCGGGTCTATCCCCTTTGACGAGGCATCCATAGTTGGTGGAATCGGGGGTGAAGG
Organism: Amorphophallus titanum; assembly: GCA_024336825.1. Classification (NCBI taxonomy): domain Eukaryota; kingdom Viridiplantae; phylum Streptophyta; class Magnoliopsida; order Alismatales; family Araceae; genus Amorphophallus; species Amorphophallus titanum. The sequence continues at coordinate 12,799,551 of JANBPO010002057.1, read as the reverse complement.
AACCCTTTGTGGAGCCATTGGACAGATGAATTGGAGTGGATTCTTGGGAACATGTCAGCTTGTGGACCCTTGAGTGATTTATATAGTGCCAGCATCATCAAAACAACAACGGAACACAACCCTTGACTCTCCATGAAAGGTGAGTGCACGGTGCCGCTTTGAGACAGATACGGTCAAGAGAGGGGGTGCCCAAGGCCTATTAACTTCCAGCATCTCTCCCGTAGCTATATCCTACCCCTCACTCCGGTCACCGCCCACACTGCCCCGGCGGACACCCCCTCCGAGGTGAAACACTGGCTAAAGCTCCCCCTTTGCTCTGGCACTGTCCCTTTGCCAACGAATAAACTACTTTACTGGTACGAGGTCCTACACCTAAGTCAGTAGCTATCTACTGCCACCAAGGGTCAGTATCACATTTTGGCCCGACAACATTCTTCTATCATATGTTCAAAAAAAAGGAGAGAAGAAAAGAAGATGGGGCTTAAAATAGAGGTGCCCCGCCGGCCTTGTTCCTACATCAGGATAAGGGCAAAAATGGCTATAACCTGGCTGTGACGAAAACCCGTAAGGACGTTACAGGTAAAATCAGGTACCCCGTCACGTAAAAACTCGCAAGGGCGCGTGGGTAAAAGCAAGAGGGGGCCGGCTTCAGCAAAAATCTAAAAGGACGCTTGAGTCGGTAAAGTGGTAATTTAAAAGTTCCTCTCCACCCTCATCCTAATGAAACTTCAACAAGGACAATCACCACAGAGTCCCGTCGGAGTTCCTTTTCTATAAATTGTTATCGACCTTTGTCATCATCGGCAAGATCGATCGACATTCTCCCTTAGCTTGGACCTCTCGTCCTTGTTAATGAATATACCCTTGCTTTAGCATTTAACCAATGCCAACGAACAAACCTACGTTCGACCCTTGTCATCATTGACAAGATCGGTCGACTTTCTCCCTTAGCTTGGACCTTTCATCCTTGTTAATGAATATACCCTTGCTTCGACATTTAATCAATGCCAACGAACAAACCTGCATTCGACCCTTGTCATCATCGGTAAGATCGGTCGACTTTCTCCCTTAGCTTGGACCTTTCATCCTTGTTAATCAATATACTCTTGCTTCGGCATTTAACCAATGCCAACGAACAAACCTGCGTTTGACCCTTGTCATCATCGGTAAGATCGATTGACTTTCTCCCTTAGCTTGGACCTTTCGTCCTTGTTAATGAATATACCCTTGCTTCGGCATTTAACCAATGTCGACGAACAAACCCGCGTTCGACCCTTGTCATCATCGGCAAGATCGGTCGACATTCTCTCTTAGCTTGGACCTTTTGTCCTTGTTAATGAATATGCCTTTGCTTCGGCATTTAACCAATGTCGACGAACAAACTTACATTCGACCCTTGTCATCATCGACAAGATCGGTTGACATTTCTCCCTTAACTTGGACCTTTCATCCTTGTTAATGAATATACCCTTGCTTCGGCATTTAACCAATGCCGACGAACAAACCCGCGTTTGACCCTTGTCATCATCGGCAAGATCGGTCGACATTCTCCCTTAACTTGGACTTTTCATCCTTGGTAATGAATATACCCTTGCTTCGGCATTTAACCAATGCCGACAAACAAACCCGCATTCGACCCTTGTCATCATCGGCAAGATCGGTCAACATTCTCCCTTAGCTTGGACCTTTCATCCTTGTTAATGAATATACCTGTGCTTCGGCATTTAACCAATACCGACTAACAAACCCGTGTTCGACCCTTATCATCATCGACAAGATCGATCGACATTCTCCCTTAGCTTGGACCTTTCATCCTTGTTAATGAATATACATTTGCTTCGGCATTTAACCAATGCCAACGAACAAACCCGCATTCGACCCTTGTCATCATCGACAAGATCGGTCGACATTTTCCTTTAACTTAGACATTTCGTCCATGTTAATGAAGAAATCATTGCTTCGACATTTAACCAATGTCGATGAATAAACCCCTGCCCGACCCTTTGAAATTAATTAAATGTAGTGAAGGGACTACATTTAATTAATTTCAATTTCTCAACTTCAATACCGAGTTCTCCACCCAACTCTCTCGATTTCTAAACTTAAAAATTGAAGGTTTTCAACTTTAAAATCTAAACCTCTCTGTGGATTCGACTCGATCTCACCACTTAACTATTTTCTCTAATTTATTGTGGATCGAAATTTTAAATTTTGTAGTGGGCATTTTAATGACGTGTGTATCACGCTATCACTAAGGCATCAAACCACACATACGTCTTCGGATGTCGGCCCCAGTGCATCAGTTCGGCAGGACACACCTCCTTCGCCACCACGGCTAAGGCATCACACTGCGTACACGTCTTTGGACGCCAGTCCCAGTATCCTAGACTATCAGGAGCTGCCACTCAAGGTCATCGAGTAGGCAATCAACACCACTTTCCACATACAACAGGCGGAAGGTGCCTGCATTACAATCTAGGCCAAGAAAAGCCATCGACCTCACCCTGCCAAGGCATCAGCTCAAAGGTATCCTCACAAGGATCTACCAACTTCGGTCCCAGCACTCCCTCCTCCTACTCCCCTAGAGGCGGCCATCACCAAGAAATAGGAGAGGACTAGGAGGAAGAACCTCAAAGACAGCTCAAGAAACAAGCTGAGCCGGTAGCCTCCTTGTAATCCCCAGCTGAGCCAACGCCCCTCCAGAGGCTACAACAGCTTATCGATGACTTAGAGGAGTACATCCCTCCTCGTCAGACTGGAGCTATCCCACTCGATAGTTACATCCCGTGGGAAGAAATTCAGAAGTGAGCTTGCCTTCAAAGCTGGGTCCAAGACATGATCCAGAAGATCAAGAATGGCGAAAAGCTTCTCATTCTAGAAGAACTCTCTTTGTTCTATAAAGACAAGGAGATCATAATGGAGCAGTTGGAAAAAATGCTTCGAGGCTACACCTGCAACATGGTGGCTATTCCACCCCTTGACAACATCAATGCTCCTCGATAAGGTGAGCCAGTGGCCTCCCGAACCAGACAAAGGGCCACTGCCCCGCTCAGGCCCTAGCCAGCCCCAGAACACACATGGTAGAGGTTGCGGGAGGATTCCCAAGCTACCTCTCCACCCGTCCACCTTCGACCCAGAGTGAATTATCCTCTTTCGAGGAGAGGAACTCATCCCCATTCCAGAGGTAGAAATTCAGAAGGGGACCAGTGTTTTCGATCCTTCCGACACGGAGGAGGCCGTTGCGAGAATTCTAGTCCCTACACCAGCTCCTTCTTTACCTGCAGAACAAGCAGGGCCGTCCGGTAAGGACGAGTTGGTCTTCCAGCCACCCTCAGAAGAGCCATCATTGGTGCCTCTATTCCAAGAATCCGCAGGTGATTAGTGCCAGTCTGATCCCAGTGGTAAAGGCAAGGTAATGCAACTCCCTGACGGAGAGCAGCACGATAGCTAGCAGAAAGCTCAGCCCAACACTACTATCATTGGAGGATGCTAGAGCTCGGGCTAATCGGAAAGTTCTCCACTTGATTTAATGCTTCCCCACCAGCATCACCATCTGGGAAGCCATCGCTTGGAGTAAAAAGTTGAGAGAAACTCTTATCAAGATACTCTAAGAGCCAGAGGTCTATGAAGCACACACGGCAGAAATGAAGGCCGCCACATATGAAGTCTTCACCACCGCTGTCACCTTCACGGAGGAAGACATGCTGCTCTCCCCTCCGTGCCATAACTGCCCTCTCTACATGAAGGGGAAAATCAATGGGCATGAGGTAAACTGGATCTTGGTGGACGCCGGTGCCGCTGTCAACATCATGCCCCTAAAGACATTCACGACCTTATATCTGACCCCATACCTCTAGAAGGTTCAGGCAGTCAAAATATCTGGCTTCAATAAAGACACCGAGGATGTTCTCGGCCGAGTGGATGTCGACCTGGTGCGGCGATTGGCACGTGGAATGACTTTTTCTCATAGTTTTCGTCATTTTCGGGCGCAGGTTGAGATCGCGACCATCACAGTGGTCGCATTCTTCTGTGAAGGTGACATGTTGCGTCACTACGTTCATCGAGGAAGATGAACAATAAGGCGGTTGGGGTCGCGGTGGTGAGACCAGCCGCGATCAGGTCACAGTCACCGTCCCTGTTGCGTCAACGCGTTGACGCGCTTGGGGGGACTCGTTGCATTAATTGGGATCGCGCCCCTCTTGATGCGCACGATCCCCTTTGAGCGCACCCATGGTGGGGGTCGCGTTCATGAACGCGCCCAATGTCGGGTGCGCGTTCATGTGGGTGACCAATCTTGGGGCCTGAGCATAGGAAAGCATCCTGGCGTGTAACGACCAGAGATCTGAGTATCGGAAAGGAACCGACGCGACTCGAATCTCGGCTGGCCACCCACGAGCCCGAAGACTCGGAAGGGTTAAAGGATAGGTGTGGTGTGCACAGAAATAGGAAATAAAGCAGGGCAACAGATATATCAGAAATAAACATCTAACTACAACAGAGTCCAGTCCAACAAAAATACAGTCTAAAGTAGTAAAACGTATCACATGCCAAGTGAACACTTGGCCCGACGAACTGGCAATTAAGAACCTTCACGCAACGCCCTCGAACCTCGAGGAAGAATCGCCGCACCTAAAAACTAGGGGTGAGCCTCCTATCACTGGTTCAGTAGGGGTCCCGTGGAACCCCAACCGAAACAACGGTGGTACGAAAAGCAACAACTACAACAAGAACAACAGCAACAACAAGAACAGTAAGACTCGGTGGCAGATGAAACCTTGGCTCTACAGCTAGTCCTACTGTATCGGAACAGAACCCAACACCCCGATCCCACGGTCAGGGAGCAACCGGACACGAACCACCAGACTACAGAAAAGAAGTATGGTAGAACCAACAAGAAGTAATAAATAAACGGAAAAGCCATCTAGACCAACCGTACCGCACAAACCAACCTCAGACTAACAAAACACGAGTCCACACCTGCTAGGAGACAGGAGCTCTACCCACGAGAAGAATGACCGGATGCGTCCCCTGACGTCTTACACCACGTCAAAAGTGTCTCCCTACAAGCCCCAGGTGGAAACTGAGACACGCCACAAGTACCACGAACAAGGACTAGCGGGGGTCGCGCTCGTCAGCGCGCGTCCTGAGCCCCCAACTACGTGTGCACACACAGATCATTTACTCTAGGTCGGGTCCTCTAGCTAGTTTTCCCCCCAACCGGACTCGAGCTGCAAAGTCAAGCGGCCCTACCGTAAACCAGCCTAAAAATCATCTCTCACCGGGTCACGCTCTCCACCAGTCCCGGGTGGGTCCGCACCCACGTGCGCAGGAGGCTACGACTAGTGGACAAGTCACTAGAAGAGTAGACTCTCTAGTCAATGGAAAACAACGTCTGAACTGAACAAGTATAAGGACCGCTCCTCGTACCGACACTGACTTACGGTGACACAAGCCGAGAACACACCTCTCGGGACCCCACGGCACCCTAACACATGGCCCCCACATGACGCCCAGCATCAGTCAGACCATGGGTCAGCACGTGGGTCGAGATCCACTCACCCGAAACTCGAATCGGCAAGAGAAGGATCACTGATTAGACAACCACAGTAAACGGGCCACCCTGGGCCGTCCCTAGGTAAGCGGACGGTCGATGGACCACCTCAGGCCTCAAACGGTTCTGAACAGAAAGTTTGATGGTCTGGCATGGTCACCCACGAACCGCCTAAATGCAGGCATAAACGGTCCAGAATGGGCCCTATAACGCATACACGGTCCATCAATGAACCGCTCCAGAGAATGAACGGCCTCCCAGGGGCCGCTCAGGCTCTGGGCAAGACGAGAGGCTACACGGTTTCCCTGGACCGTGCAGATAGTTTCCTATTCCCGCTTGGCATGTTCCAAGATGGGGAAGATATGCTGCCAAATTTGTTCCGTGTACTCTCATATAATGATGATCGATTAAGTAAATAAAGTTGCTAAATGAGCATGTAGTGCAGCAATTGGATTAATGCCATGAATTCAAGTCTACTCATACCTATCTAACTCTGTGAACAATAATATTTCATTTTCTTTGCAATCATTTGCCTGATGATTAAATAAATCTAATGCCCACCCCCGTGCTCCTTGGTATATTAAATGGTGTGTCGCCAAAAGTCAGGTTAGGCCTGGCCAGAGGCCCTCACTATGCGTGATGGTGATCCTCAGACCTGGGTTCTCTACCTCGTACCGAGAGTCAGGCCAATAAACCATAATAAATCACAATTGCACAATTGTATGCATACACTTGTTATCCTGCAAAAGAATAAGCATGACAGTCATATCTTGCTTTGCCCCTAGGACCCTTCTACTTTGGCGACGAATCAAGGGTTGTCCTTCCTTGGAAGGGTGTAATTAATGCCATAACGTTTATGGTATGGCGGACTTTCGGCCTAGACCCGAATCCCACAATCGACTGACTAAGTCAGATCGAGCGCACAATAAAATCGTCACCCCAGTGACTAGCACGCCTAAATAAATCATAATAAATAATAAATTTCAAAATAAATAAATAATAATAATAAAAATAAATAAATAAGATAAAATAAGATAAAATAAAATCATTCTGCAGTCGACTGACCCATGAGGGCTGGTTGACCGAAACCCCTTGTTCGGCCCGTTTTAGCCTCCAGTCGGTCCAGTTGAGACCCAATGACCGACATATAGTCCCGTGGTTGTCCTGAACACCTCGTGGGTACCGTGACCGTGCTTTTGGGTGTCCAGAGGTATCGTCTTACCTCGATTAGCATGCCCGTGGGTTTTATTGGCATAAGTGCGGAGGGCTATTCCCACACGTCGTTGGCTTTTCTAAAAGTAGTTTTCGTGTAGGCTACGCGTATGGCATGTGGACTGCCAGTCCAATTACCCAGCCTGGGGCTGGAGGGTTTTCCTAGCTTCCCTTTGGAAGGGATTAGGGTTGGCGGTCATGTGCCGCCCTAATAATTGTTGTACCATAGTTTTTGACCTAAGGATAACCCAGATTGATGGCAAGGAGCTATCCTATGAAACGGTCTTGACCTCAGTCCTATGACTCAAGGACTGATGGTTTAATAGGTCTAGCGGACTACCTAGAGTCCGGTGGCATCGTGCCACATGTGTTCCTAGCCACGTATGATAGGGCTTGTGTGTAGTCTATCTGCGTTCCAGTGCTTTCTATAGAGAGTCATTTGTGTGGTGGCCCCTACTAGTCATAGCTTCCTGGGCACACATGTGCCAACCCACTTGGATGTAGGTGGAGAGCTACAATAGCTTACCTGGGCACGCGGGTGCCAACCCACCTGGGGGCAGGTGAAGAGCTACACTTGAGAGAGATGGTTTTTAGGTTGGTTTATCGTAGGGTCTCCCCTGTAGTTGCTCGAGTCTGGGTCGGGAGGAAAACTAGCTGGAGGGCCTGATGTGGTACAGTCTGTCAATGTGTGCACACATGGTCAGGGGCCTCAGATGAGTGCAGACGCGCATGACCCCGACTAGACCCTTGTTCAGACGCGCATGACCCTAACTAGACCCTTGTTCTGTGGTTGCTTGTGTGGTGTCTCAATTTCCGCATGGAGTGTGGGGAAGACACCTGAGGTGCGGACTAAGCCGTCAGTGGACGCTTCCGGCCTTACTTTTAGTAGGTAGGCCCTCCCGTCATGTGACGAGACTCTCGTGACTCGAGGTGAGTTCCCTAGCGTAATTTCTAAGTGTCTTTTTGACACCGAGGTTTAGAATTTTTGGTAAAGGTTACTATGAGTTTTCCCAGACAATATAGGGTCCATGACGATGACGAAGCCCAGAAAACTGACGATCCCAACTACTGCCTATATCACCGCATGCTGGGTCATTCCCTGGAAGATTGCTACATCTTCAAGACCCAGGCATAGAAGTTGATCAGAGACTGCTTGATCCAAATGAAAAGCGGTATCGTCGATCCTCCGCAGCCACAGACGTGGTCCAGACCAGCCAAAGCAGCACGTGTGATTCACCATCCGGCCAATGTGATCCACATGATGGTGACGTTCTCTCTCTCTGATGATGAATCATAAGAGCCCAGCACCAACCAAAGAAAGCGTTCGATCTGGTAACCAGGGTGGCGGCCCTGGCATGATCGCAGATCCCTCTCCTTCCCCAGGGAAAGAACCCAGACACTCTTCAACATCCTCGTCGAGCGGGCACAAATCTTACCCCGTGATTCATTGGCAGACTACACTCAGTGGGACTTTAATCACCCCCAGTATTGTCCCTTTCATGTGCGAATCTGCCACGTGATCGAGTCCTGTGAGGAAGTCCAAAACCTCATTGAGGAACAGATCCGGTGGGAGAAGATCGATGCCAAAGAAAATTCCATGGCACTTGTTCGACTGTGACAAGTTGTTGAAGAAACCCAGGCTGTCGCCAGAAATGCCCCAGAGCGGCCTGATCCTCCCCAGGAAAATGGGCACGGGGAGCCTTACCAGCATACTCCAAAATGGCTCAAATTTTGGATCGATAATCGGGAGGCTCTTGAACGACTGTGGAGATGCAGGGAGCAGGATGCCAGTCGAGAGGTGGAACCGAGTACCTTCTCGGCCAACGTCATCCACTCTCCCGCTCCCCCGGCCTCTCCCGAGGCTCCAACACCATAGGCTGCTCAACCAGCCCCTGCCACTCCAGTCGCACGATGGTGACCCTAGCAGGAGCTGGAGTCTCTACCCTTTTCCAAGGAAGACACTGCAAGACTCCTTCGAGTCCTTCTCAGTCGAGAAGATGTCCTGGTAGGTGAGACCAAGACGGACTCTTCCAGCCCTTCTCGTCCTCCCCCTATTCTACCTCTATCTTCGACACTTGAGGATAGAAAGGGGAAGCAAAAGTTGAGCGAGACCTCAGCTCTGCCGAATAATGTTCTCCCTACAACTCGCAGGTCAGGTCTGCCATCACAAAGGCCATCCGGCGTGCGAGATCAAGACAGCTACCGGGGGCAACAAGTCCCCCAGATGTCATCAGGTGTCGTTCGACCCTGTTCTCAGCCAGACCATAGGGGTCCGATCGTGAAGCAAGATGTTGGTCATGCTCCACAGGCCCCTCCTCAGTAGAAATCCCTGCCACCGTGGCTAAGGCATCAAACCACGCACATGTCTTCAGACACCGGCACCAGTACACCAACATAATAGGGGAAGCCTTCCCCGCCACCGTGGCTAAGGCATCAAACCACGTATATGTCCTCAGACACCAGTACGAGTCAACCGATTCCCGGTAAACTCCTACACCAACTGTGGCAAAGGCAACAAGCCGCGTCCACATCTTCGGACGCCAGTCCTAGCATCCCTGCTTACCAGGAACTACCACTCGAAGTCATTGAGCAGGTGATCAATGCTACCTTCCAACTACAACAATTGGAAGGTGCCTAGATTGAGATCTGGGCAAAGAGGAGTCACCAACCTTACCCTACCAGCTCATCGGCTTGACGGTATCCACGTGTAGACCTATCAGCTTCGATTCCATTGCCTCCTCCTCCTACTCCCCTGGAGATGGCCATAGCCAAGAAACGAGAAAGGAATAGAAGGAAGAATCTCAAAAGGCGGCTCAAGAAGCAAGCCGAACAAGCGGCTACCTTGTAGTCCCCAGCAGAGCTGACGCCTCTCCAGAGGTTACAGCGGCTCATTGACAACTTGGAGGAATACATTCCTCTTCGCCCTACCGGGCCTATCCCACTCGATAGCTACATCCCATGGGAAGACAGTTGCATTTCTAGCAAGAACCAGTCGGCTTCCACTCCACAGATAAACTTTCCAGCACATCCTACTTTCTATTCGAAGAGATTCGTTGAATATTTGAGGGGGATCCTTCTATCTCTCATTTCCTTTCATTTATTTGAGCATAGATTACAAATCTAGACTGGGCTTTGTAATTTTCTATAATTTTCTTTCATAGAGACTTTTGGAGCATTGTCTCTGTGTGTGTGTCTTCTCGTCGTCGTGTGAGAACACGTGTGTGTGTTGGGCCGTTGTGCCCGTGTGTGATCGTTGTGATCATTTTGTTGCTGTCGTGCTGCGATTTTAGTGGAATCCTCTAGGGTTGAGAGGGGTGGACGTAGGACTACACTCGGGTGCATCTGAACCACCTAAAAATTCTTGCATTATGGTTTGCTATCTGTGCGATTGCCGTTCCATATTTTCTGTTCTCAATTCCAAGTGTGATGGGGTGAGTTGAGGGATTTATATAATTTGTTCGCATCTTTCAATTTATCCGAGTGGTTTAACATATTGCATTAGAGTGGTGTGAGAGCTTGCTTGATTCTCATTTAGTTAATTCTTATTGCTTGCCAATTAGAGTGGTTATAATTTCATTTCTTCATACTGCTCAACAATCAGGATATTTTTTTATTCCAACATTATCATCTCAGCATATTAGTTTTTCGAAAAGGGGACGCAATCAATTCACCCCCCTCTTGCTTACTTTCCTAATTGGGCCAACAATTGGTATCAGAGCCTTGACTCTATTTTATCTTGAAACCTAGTGGTTTAGAGTGATCTGTTAGGATGACTAACAAGGGCTTAATGCCCGAAGGGCATTCTATTCATAGACCACCATTCTTTGATGGTAGTAATTACCCCTATTGGAATAATAGGATGACTATTTTCTTACGTGCACAAAGTCATGAAATATAGACTGTGATTAAAAATGGTCCATACACTCTACCTCCTAATGAGGAGAATTGGAATGATGATACTGTTAAGAAGGCCACTGTTAATTTTAACGCTTTGAATATTATTCAGTGTGCTATTCACCCTAATGAATATGCTCGTGTCTCCATGTGTAGCAGCGCGAAAGAAATGTGGGACAAGCTCAAGCTAATTTATGAAGGTACCATAGAAGTCAAGGAGACGAAAGCTAACATGTTGATCCGAGATTATGAGCTGTTTCACATGAAAGAGGAAGAAAATATCTCTGAGATGTTCACACGTCTCATGGAGATCACAAATGGGTTAAAGTCACTCGGAAGAGAGTTCAAAGACAGATTTGGTAAGGAAAGTGTTGTGGTCCCTATCACCAAGCTGGCACGCCAAGGCGATCGTGATAGAGGATTCGAAGGATTTATCTACGCTCACTGTGGATGCTCTCATAGGGTCGTTGATGGCCTATGAGATTAATATAAAGAGAACGAAAGAGGACACGAAGAAGAAAAAGTCCATTGCATTGAAAGCATACCCAGACCCAATCTCAAGTCAAGAGGATTCGATGGGAACCACCGACGATAAAGAAGTCACCATGCTGACAAGGAGAGTGAGACAATTTCTACGCCAAAGGAGAAGATTTGGCAGAAAGTTCAACAAAGGAAGAAGGTAGCCAAAGCAAAGGAATGAACCACTGAAATCGGCTGAGGTCATGTGCTATGAATGTAGGAAGATGGGGCACATGATAGGTGAATGCCCCGAGTTGTAGAAAAAGAAAGGAAAAATGATCAAGGGCAAGAAGCCAAAAGCAATGAAAGCGACGTGGAGCGATGAGGACGAGAATGAGCCTACGTCCGATGATGAAGAAGACATTGAAGAGCTGGTGAAGAACATGTGTCTTATGGCCAGGAGCGACCATGAACAGGTAATCTCTGACTCAGAATTTATCACAAATGAACAATGGGAACTTGCATATGAGGAATTGGATGAAAAGTATGTGTTAGGATAAGATTCTGACGACGATGATGTAAAATTAAGAGTGACAAAGCTGCGACTAAATTCTTAAAAATAATATGCTTACCAACATCTCGTTTTAAATCTGCCGTAATCGTTGACCAACCTAGACCGGCCGTAACTGCTTCCTAACAAGTCCACGCACCCCCCCTCTCTCTCTCTCTACTGCAACCTCTGCTTACTTCCCACCACCATCTCCGACACCCGCATTGGCCGGCGGTGCTCTCCCCACCTCAGCCCGCGATGGACTGGATCACGATCCTGGAGAACATCTCCCTGTTCGAGAAGCTCTACGAGAAGGTGATCGAGCTCGTCCTCTCCCCCCTCCAGTCGGAGCTCTCCCTGCTGCTGGGCGTGGAGTCGGAACTCGACAAGCTGAAGAAGACCGCTGCACGGATCCACGCCCTGCTCCGCGACGCGGAGGACCTACGCCACATCGAGGACGACAACGTGAAGCACTGGCTCCGCGACCTCCGCGACGTAGCCCTCGACGCCGACGACCTGCTGGACGAGGTCGAGGCCCGGCTCAACGCCTCGAAGTTGCAGCACAACACCTCCGCCGCTCCGAGGAGGAAGCGTTCCTGGTACGCCGCCTTCCTCTCTCCCCCCTCCCCGCTCATCCTGTTCCGCCGCTGGGTGGCGAAGGAGATCGTGGAGATCAGGGGGAGGCTGAAAGAGATTGCCAGCGACCGGAGAGGCTTTGGCCGATGATGGGGGAGGCGGTGAGGCGGGTGCCTGCCGCCGACCCCCCTCCGTCTGCCGGCATCTTCCACGACGAGCCCAAAATTCTGGGTAGAGACCAAGACAGGGACAGGATTGTGGGTTTGCTACTCGGCGATGGGGTGCCTCATGGGCTCCCTGTCATACCCATCTATGGCATGGCCGGGATGGGGAAGACCACACTGGCCAAATACGTATTCAGCAGCGAGAGCATTGTGCGGCGCTTCGGCAGGAAGACGATCTGTGTCTGCGCCACCCGAGGATTTGGCGTGGAGAGGATCACCGGTGAGATCCTCGAAGCTGTCACTGGTGACACATGCAGGTTGTCCAACTTCAGCCTGCTGCAGTGCCGAGCTCGGGAGCACTTGGGCGGGGATCCCTTCTTGCTCGTACTCGACGATGTCAGGGAGGAAGGACCCCAGTTTTGGGACTCCCTGCGAGCTTGTTTACCCGCGGGAGACGGCCGGAGCAGGGTGCTGATCACCACTCGGAGCGAGGAAGTCGCGAGGGGCATGGGCACTGTGCTGTCCGAACGCCTCGGAGGCTTGTCGGAACCGGACTGTTTCTCCCTGCTTGCAGCACGGGCTTTCCCAAATGGAGAGTTGGAGTTGGAGCAGTATGCTGTGTTGAGGGGGTTCGGCATGGAGATCGCCAGGAAGTGCCGGGGATCGCCGCTGGCGGCCATTTCGCTTGGTGGGCTGCTGTACTTGCAGACGGATGAAGCCGAATGGAGGAGCATCCTGACTGAAACGACGGAATTCCCACAGAAGGATGGTGACATCTTGCCCAAGCTGAAGGTGACCTATGATCATCTACCCCTGCATCTCAAGTGAAGGTGACCTATGATCATCTACCCCTGCATCTCAAGAAATGCTTTCCATTCTGCTCGATATTCCCTGATGGGTACCTATTTGACAAGGATGAGCTTGTTAGGTTGTGGATGGCCGAAGGTTTCATCGATGGCAGGGGCAACAGGAGGCTGGAAACCATGGGAGGTAGGTACTTTGATGAGCTTGTGTGGAGGCTGTTCTTCCAGGTTTCTGATGGAAGTCAGAACAACAAAGCAAAGTACAGAATGCCCAACTTGATCCATGATTTGGCGAAGTCCGTTTCGAAACATGAATGTTTCAGAGTGGAGCATGGTGCCACCCAGCCTCAGGATGCTTCCAAGAAGGCTCGCCATATTTTCTCACAGTGGGGAAAGAATAATGTTCACAAGGTTTCATGAATATAGCAAGCTACGCACATTTGTTATTAGGGGTGAAGCAAGGATCAGCATTGGGCAGCTTCCAAGTGATCTGTTTCTAAAGTTGAGGTGCTTGCGTGTATTGGATCTGGGTGACTGTAAAATTACTGAGTTGCCAGACTCAGTAGGTGAGTTGAAGCATCTGCGATATCTGGGCCTCTATAAAACTTTGATAACAAGGCTGCCAGAGTCTTTGACCAGTCTATGTAACCTGCAACCTTTGGAACTCAGTGAGTGCTGTAATCTTACAGAGTTACCTGAGGGCACAAGTAACTTAATTAACCTTCGGTACCTTGGTCTGCATCTTGATCAATGTATGGCATCAACTTTGAAGTCTATGCCTCCAGGGATTGGACAATTAACTTCTTTACAGACGTTGTCCAGATTTGTTGTGGGAACAAGACTTGGATGTGGGATCAGTGAGCTAAAGAATCTGAACCTCCGCAGTGAACTATGTATATCAATGCTGGAGAACGTAGTTAGGTTGGAGGATGCGAGAGTGGCCAACTTGCAGAATAAGAATTATCTACACTCCCTGACATTGCAGTGGAGTGACAACAACCAGCCCAATGTACAACGTGCACATAGGGTTGATGCGATTGAATGCCTTCATCCTCCTCCTCAGCTCAAACATCTCTACATAGATAGCTATGATGGTTTGACTGTGCCAAGTTGGATTGATGGCATCTATCTCTCTAACCTCATAGCTTTGAGGCTTTCATATTGCAAGAAATGGAAATTTCTCCCATCACTGGGACGACAGCCTGCCCTCAAGGAGTTAGTTATTGAAGGGATGGCTGAAATCCAAAGCATGGATCACATGTTTTCTAGTGATGCCAATGCCCTAAGATTTCCATCTCTAGAGAAGCTTACCCTATGGGATCTGCCTTCTCTAGAGACATGGTCTGTGTTAGAAGGTGAGATGCCTCATCTTAGTGCACTTTATACTTCACACTGCCCTAAGCTGATGGATTTGCCCCACTTCCCATCTTCAGTTACAAAACTTGACATAAAACATTGCCTAGTATTGTCAACACTCCCTAAACTTCCCCTCCTTCGAGACCTAAAAGTAGAGGCATGCCACTGGAAAGTATTAGAAAACATCAATATCCTCACTTCTCTAGTGTCACTGACCATTTCCCATATTCCAGGACTAAAATTTATGCACAAGGGCATTCTCCAACCACTAACTTCACTTTAAAAAATGGAAATCAGAGGATGTAAAAGACTTGTATCTCTGGCTGGAAATGAAGGGTCGGAAAATTTGGGTTCACTTGAATATCTCGAGATCTCTTCATGTCCAAAACTTGCAGCCCTGTTGATGAATGGATTACCAGCTAATCTAAATTTTCTTCGACTTTGTTATTGTTATAAACTGAGTTCTCTGCCTAGAGGACTACATAACTTAAGATCCCTCCAACATATGGAAATCCGTGGCATTCCTAGGGTCATATCTTTACCAGAGGAGGGCTTACCTTCTTCACTTCAGTATTTGGCTATTAGTGGATGCACATTGTTGGGAAGACGGTGCAGAAAGAATCAGGGTGAAGATTGGCCCAAAATGCAACATATTTCTTCAATAGAGATTGATTTTCAAGAAGTTGATAGCAGAAGGCGTTAATACTCAGGCTTCATGAAGACCGTATCACTGGTATGACCGATGACTTTGATAAATTATACTTTTTTTTAAGTGCTAAGCTATTCGTGAGCATGTTAATATGCAGAAAACAATACTTTGAATTTCCTTGTGTTACTACTTCTTGAAAGGAAACTCTTGTTTTGTTTCTTTCATTATGCATTTCCAAATGTTGTATGGATGGTGACATTTTTTATTATCAAATAAATAGAACTCCATATAACATGCATCTGTTCCGCTGGAATTTGGTGCTGATGAGGGATCCAAACTGTACATAAAGATAACAGTTGGAAGTCTTGGGAGGTCTACCATTCAGTTATCCCATTCTCGGGCAAAATTTCTTTAATCATGCACCTAATATTGGTCACTTCCGTGTCTGCAAACATCATATGCTATGAGTTTAAAGCTCAGCAGGATAGTTCTGGAAAGTGCCTCAAGTCACATTTTCCCTTCTCAACTTTAAAGACAAATAACAAACACACAGAGAAGATATCTTCAGATGCGGGGAAGTATAACATTAATGTTCATTTCAGTTGGCACTCGGAATTTAGAATAATGTCCCATGCTAACTTTTTTCTAGTGCATTCTTTGATGCCTTGATCTTCTATTCCAAGAACAGTACATATGAATGAGAACATCTTGTGCCATAGAGAAGGCTCCTAAGCAATTCTTTGTTTTAGGTTGAAATTTCCCGACTTGTTGAATGGTTTGAGTACTTGCTCCTCTTGGAACCCAATGCCCATGTAACATATAATACTGTTGGAAAGAAAAAGTTATTTGGATTTTCTTTTTCTTGTAGCTGTATTGTCACTTTGAACTGTCACAAAGAAAATATTCAGCCCAGAATGTCATACAAATTTTTTGAAAAAGCTTTGCTCTCGATTTCTCACTCTCTCTCACCCTCTCTCTCCCAACGTCTCTCTCTTTCTCTCTCCTTCTCGGTTTGCCATTTTCAGGGCCCGACCGGGACGCGAGGGACACCGTTGGAACCAACGCGTCGAGGGGATCACATTGACGCCCTCCACTCTGCGATTCGTGAGACGGTTGGACGGGACGGGGTGAGAGGGGCGCGGCCTCCACTTCGTGTGCATGCGGCCGGAACGACCGATTCGATGCGAACAAGGTAGGGGGATGGAACCGTCTCGGCGCTAGGAATGTTTTGACACCGCATGCATGCCGGTCCATGCCCGTTTAGCCTAGTTAATGTCTATTTTTAGTTTTTCCTAAAAAAGGTGATAATTAGCATTTTTAATCATCAATGGGCATCGTATTTATGTTTTCTAGCTCTTAACGATTAGTATGGATGCTAGGAAAGGTAGGTTACAAGTTTTTGTAGCGAACCCCATCGATTTCGGTCGACCGGGGGGTGGCCTAGTTTCAAACCAAACCCACTCACTACCCAACTCACATAGCGGTTATGCCAGTGACTGTTATGTGTATAACGCACCACACCTGGCACGTTATACCCCTTCAACGGACCACACTTAGTCCGTTATGCTCATGCATACATTAGTTAAGGTCGTTAGTGTAACGCCCCTACGTATGACTATTATAGTTGTAAAAAACTGTGAATTTTCTACGTTCTAGTGACCTTAACGGACCGCCCTTGATTCGTTATGTTCTCTGGGTCTTTGAGTTTTTATAAAAATACTCGGGTGGCCATAGCGGACCAGGAGTGGTGCATTATGTTACATAACGCACCATGCCTGATCCGTTATGACCAGTTTAACTGGACAGTAGATCGGGTGGACATAACGGACCAGTGGAGGCATGTCATATAACCTTAACGCCACTAACCTGATCCGTTATGTTATATAACGGGGCAAAGCTAATCTGTTATGTTATTTAACGGGGCAGAACTGATCCGTTATGCTCTTTACTATGCTAAAAGTAGTGAATCATGTTCTAATGCATTCTTCGCCATGTTTAAGTTATTTTATGAATTAAAAGCATATCTTTATGTCCTAGTAGAGTTACTTTCTCTTTTCTAGGTGATGGAGCCACTAGTCGTAGCCCAACGACCTTAGTGTCGACCCACCCGGGAGAGGTGGAGGGGTGTTCCCGTCTGACGATTTTTAGGCTAGTTACCGTGGGCCCCCGCGGTTACCATAGCGTCCTAGGGGGGGAACTAGCTAGAGGCCTGACCCTAGGCAGGGGTCGGTGTGTGCACACGTGGTCAGAGGCTTAGACTGACACTGATGAGTGTTACTCTGACTAGTTCTTGTTCTGGTACTTTCTACACCTCTCTCTCGTTATGTTTGTTTGACTTGCGAGTTGCCTGAAACGTAGTGTAAGCCGTCAGTGGACGCTTCTGATTTCTACCTTCTAGTGAGTTCTCTGTCTCTCACATCACGCGATTAATTGAGGTTTATTCTATTGGTAGATTTAGCTTCTGTCGCTATTAAATTACATTGAATTGGCATATAGATAGCTGCTTAAACTGCTTAGTTAGTTTTTACAGCTTTAAATTATGCCAATGCATGTTTATTGCTTTAAATGCATGCTCTAACTACTTTATGTTTTGTATTCCTGCTTGCTTAGTTGCGTGGTAGGGTTCCGCGTGACCCCTACTGAGTCTGGCTGTGACTCACCCTTCTCCTTTTTAGGTGAGCAACTGCAGCCTTCGACCGGAGGTCCCCGTGCTTTTTTCGACCATGTTTAGCCAGCCAGCTAGTGTCGGTGGGGTCTTTTGTGTACTTTTGACCAGGGTATGTCCCGAGTAGTTGTACATTCAGACATGTTATAGTTGTGGACTTGTTCTTTTGGCAATTCTGGACTATTGTATATTGACTATCACTCTGATATATTTCAACATCAGAACCCCCATAGAAGGACTTTAGAGTTTCTTTGACAGTTAAACAAAGGTGTTCGGACGTTAGACCGATTTAAATCAACACTGACTCCGGTCAGTGGGGAAAGGTCCAGCACCCGAACCTAAATCGTCTGATACGATGTGCACCCACGGAATCACCCTTTGTATCAGGGAAATACTTCTTTTCAAAAAGAGCATAAACGTACATTTTTACAAAATGTGTGTCTTCTATTTTTTCTACGTGAAAAATAAATTCCGTGACCAACAAAGGTTTGGACGATGTAGCAGATTCTACATCACCTTTATGTACCAGTACTCTCAGTCCATGACTGGTGCACATTGTAGCATGTATATTGCCAGAAGGACCATCCATTTTACACTGGTACTACTTCCCCTATGTTGTTTTTCTTTGAAGAGTGGGTAGTAACACTGATGTATTAAAGAAAAAGAATGATGTACAAGTGTAGACAATGTGATCTCAAAAACGAATGAAACATATACAGCCATAGGAAGAGACTCCCCACACCAAGATGGTGTGCCCCTGCCACTAGCCCTCCAGTAAAGCCAAAATAGAGGAGGTGCTAGGGCTTACATTGCACAAATCCCTCCCCCATTCTATCACTCTGCCACAAATAAAAGAGACAAGACCTCCCATCCCTCTAGCTTCCCTTATGAAGATTCTATTATTCCTCGCACCCCGAGGAGCCCACAGCGTGAAAGATGATCCACCAAGTGAATTTGTCCCCTTTGAGGCACGTACTCCTCTCCCAGTTCCCAATCATCTGCTGCACATTCCTGTTCAAGCCGAGAGGAATATGTACTTCACGTGCTAGCTCTCCCCAAACCTCATGTGAGTAAGAACAATCTGCAAAAAAGTGGCCCAGAGCCGCCGCCTCCTGCCCACACAAAGAACAAGTAGTAGTGATACCGAGGCTGAATGAAGCGATCTTGCCACAAGTTGGCAAGCGCCCATGGGAGATCCTCCACACCAGACCCTTCACCTTCAATGGACCCTTGGGAGCCCAAATCTTAGGAGCGAGCCAGTGACGGAGACCTTCATCTGAGATGAGGGTATAAGTTGATCTAACTGAGAAGGAACTCTCCTTCTCTCATCTCTACCATAGCTGATCCTCACTATCTGGCTGTGGTGCAAAGTCGAAAAGGAAGCACAGCAACTCCGGCAACTGATCAATCTCTTATACTCTGAGGTTCCTTCTGAATATCAGGGACCAAGTACCTTCTCCATGGTGAAAGTCAAAGTGCTGAGCAACTGACGCCAAGGGGGCTGAAGCAACCGCATACAATCTGGGAAAGGACTCCTCCAGGGTGAAATTTTCACACTATCTATCCTTCCAAAAGAGGCATCTCTCACCATTATCCAATCGAACCCGAACACTGGCTAGCATAACATCCCTGCAAGGCATAACACCCTTCCAGATGGGTGAGATATGATGCTGCAACATCGGGACAAAGTCCCACGTCATTCCTCTGTCGTAGTATGCCTGCATGATGACCTATGACCAAAAACCGTCCTCGCATGCTCCTAGTTTCTACAGCCATTTGCCCAGGAGAGCCAGGTTGAAGTCCCCGATATTCTTGATGCCTAGGTTTCCCATTTCTTTACTCTTAGTCACTCTACCCCAAGCTATGTCATGCCAACCCCTAGTCCTCGTACTGCTGCCATGCCAGGAAAACCTCGCCTATATAAAGACAATCTTCTTAGCCACAGTCTTCAGGATCCGAAAGATGGAGAGGTAGTAGACCGGAAGGCCATCAAGCACAGACTGACGCAAAACCCCGGCAAAGGTGGGACTTGGAGTTGGGATATCATGGTGGTTTTGCTCATAATTACTCGGCCTAGCCTTGATCCTAGGCTCTTCTACGTGCGGGGCTCTTTGCCTCCGACTATGACCCACTTGGTTGGAGGTTGAAATAGCACATGGGTAAAAGTAAGAGGGGGCCAGCTTCGGCGAAAACCGGAAAAGGCGCTTAGGTCGGTAATATGATCAAAAAATGATGAATAAAAAAATGAATGAATGAAACGATAATGGAAGTGATGTTATTATCTCATTCATCATTCAGGTCCAATGACAATTCCTGCGTGCGACTAGCAAGTCAAGTCCCACCGACATCAGCCTTATGCCTATGCTATAATAAACCTTTTTGCTTTGACATTTAGCCTATGCCGATGAACAAATCTTACCATCGATTTTCGTCATCATCGGTGAAATTGATCAACATAAATCATTGGCTCGGACCTTCCGTCCCCGTCAATAACACAACCCTTTTTGCTTCGGCATTTAGCCTATGCTGATGAACAAATCTTACCATCGATTTGAATCATCATCTGTGAAATTGATCAACATAAACCATCGGCTCGGACCTTCCGTCCCCATTTAATACAACCCTTTTTGCTTCGGCATTTAGCCTATGCTGATGAAAAAATCCTACCATCGATCTTCGTCATCATCGGTGAAATTGATCAATGAACCATCGGCTTGGACCTTCCGTCCCTATCGATAAACGAATTCCTTACTTCGACATCTACCCATGCCAGTGAACAAAACCACCAGTGATTTTTGTCACCATCGGTAAAATTGATAAACAAACCATTGGCCCAGACCTTCCATCCCCACTGATAAACAAACCTCTTGTTTCGACATTTAACCCATGTCGATGAACAAACCTACCCTTGACTTTCTTCGTTATTCGCAGAAATCAATGAACCTACCCCTGTCTCGAGCCTTTCGCCCCTGTCAAGGAATGAACATGCTCCTTGTCTTTGGCATTCAAGCTCACCGACAAGAATGTTACTAACAATTTTCGTCACCATCGGTGAGGTCTACAAACAGACTTTCTGACTTTACCCTCTGGCCCTAGTGGCTGCTACACCTTTACCCTCAGGCATTCAGCCAATCCTAGCTAAAGTTAGGCCTTGGAAACAGCTGCACTGCGGTGGAGTGAACTCCTCATACGTTCACTGAAGGCGTGAGCGCTCTCCTACCTTAGCAACTCATATATCCAGGCTAAACCAATTAGCTAAAAAGAGAATGAGAATGAAGCTGTGATTCAGTGGCAAATGTACTAAATAGATAATGAAGACATTTCATTTGCATGAAAGGGCAAAACATATGGTGCTTGGGGCATCCCCCGGGATACATGGAAGTTTAACGAAAGAAAAGAAAAGAAAAAGCTACTACAGCGAGCGTCAAAAAATGTCCCCGAACTCTAAGATCCCCAACGAAGGGTGACGAACGAGCTCCTGCAGGCGAGACTTTGTGGTTTGCAACTGCATTAACTTCTCTTCGAGAGAGGCGACCTGTCCCTCTGCCAACTTTGTCTCCTCTATACTTTGGACTTCCTGCTTCTTGGCCAATTCCAGCTCTGTTTCAGCCTTGGAGAGTTCAGCGCGAAGTTCAGCTATCCTAGCAGTCAAAGAAGTCCAGCGCTGGGTGGAGACATTAGCAGCATCCTTCACCTACTGGGTGGTTCCTCTCAAAGATGCAAGAGTGGCTCGGCACTCCGCCCGCTCGAACTTTATGGCCGTCAACTAGTCTGCTACACCTTGGTCGAGGAACTCCCTTCTATTCACATGCTTCAAGAGCAAGATCACTCGCTGCATCCAGTCTTCCATGGGGCAGCCAAAAGCCAGCAACGTGTGGGAGAGGTGCTCTACCAGACCCCTCAGTTGCACATAAGTTAGATCCGGGCGGGTTGCTATAGTCTGCCACAATGTCTCCAGATACTGCCACACTAGATCATTTGACGACTGCAAGCCAAGCAATGGCGTATCAGGAAGTTGGAACTCTACTCGACTATCGACTGTAGCCCAGATGTTGTCGCTCAGTTCGGAAGATGACGATAGTTTGGCAAGTCCTTGGTATCTACGATGTACAAATGCCAAAGTTGGTTCCATACCACGCCACTGTCACCAGACTAACCCAGAAGTTCTATTTCTTCGAAATAGATCATGTTCCCAGAAGCAGCAACGCCCAGGCGGATGCCCTGGGAAACTTGACCGCGGCCATCAAGCTTCCGCCTGAGGGCGAAGTCGACATCACAGTTAAGCACAGAAGACTGATGCCTGGTTCACTCGAGGGTAACTCTGGTCTCACTGTCCACAAAGTCCATGACCTTGACTAGAACATTCCCCCAGAAGATGAAGATTGGCGCTAGCCGATCGTCAAGTTCAAGAAAGGGTGGCTCCCTCCCGATCGAGCTCAAAGGGTCCAACTACTCCACCGGGCAACGTCATATGAGTTGATCGGCGACTCTTTATACCTACTCATATACGAGAAGGACAAGTCGATTCTCCTGAGATGTGTCACACCAGCCGAGGCTCGGGCCATCATGCATGATCGAAGTTCACTCCGGATTGTGCGGTGCTCACCAGATTGGAGATAAAATGAAGCATAATATCAAGCTCAATGGCTTATATTGGCCAACTATGTACGCGGACTACGTCCAGTATGCCCATACATGTCATCAGTGTCAAGCCTTTGGCCCAGTACCCAGAATCCCTAACCCGTTGCGTCCCACGGCCCCTACATGGCCATTCGCTGAGTGGGGCATGGACATCGCGGGGCCTTTCCCGCCATCCTCCAAGGGCCATAAGTACATCATGGCCACCACCAATTACTTCTCTCGTTGGGCGAAAGCCCTTCCCCTACGGGAGGTCACCGGCAAAGTAGTAGCTAGATTTGTCTGGCACAACATCATCTACTGATTCGATACTCCCAGTCGCATAGTGTCTGACAACGGAACACCATTCAAGAACATGGCCATATATCAACTAGTGGCCAAATTCCACATTGACTAGAGAACCTCTTTGGTTTACAACCCCCAGGCCAATGGCTTGGCCGAAGGCTTCAACAAGACCCTCTGCAGGCTACTGGCTAAAATTGTTAGCCACCGAAAATGCGATTGGGGCGAGAAGGTCTTCGAGGCATTATGGGCCTATAGGGCGATCTACAAAACCCCCACGAGATGCTCGCTGTTCTCCCTCGTCTGCGAGGCAGAAGCTATCATCCCCATTGAGATCTAGTTAGCCTCCTATCGCGTGGTGATTCACATCTGCCTAGCCGGCTCAGATGAAGTTGTATACCAGAGAAGGTTAGAAGAGCTAGTCGATCTGGAGGGCAAGCGGCTTGAAGTCTACAAACACCTGCAACTGTACCAGGCCCGCATGGCACGAGCCTATGACAAGGTCATCAAACAATGAGCCTTCGAGCAAAGCGACCACGTCATGATCAAGGAAATGGAAGTCATGGCGGGGCGCTGTAGTGGAAAGCTACAACCCAACTGGCGAGGTCCATACATCATCCACAACGTCTATGAGGGTGGGGCTTATATGGTCGTCAACCACAAGGTCACAAGCCGTTCCCGCCTCTCAATGGCAAACACATAAAGCTATACTACGTGCCAGAATATGAGTTTGCGCGCCACCCAGGCTAAGGTGCACTCCAGTCACCACCAGTAAAATCGACCTTGCCGGGGAAAGGGCGAGACCAGTCACATCTTCCAGCCTCTCTTCCTAGTCAAGCAACAGGGTTAGCCAAGCCCTCCCAGAGCCACCGTCAGGCACTTCTGGGGGTTTGCCTCCCGCCTTCATCCTTGCAACAACAAGAGCGAAGATGCCCCGACACTAGAAGTAGCCCAGCCATCAGGCTCCCAGGTAAGCAATATGAAAAAAATGGGGTTAAACATAGAGATACCCCGACGGACCCCGTCGTCCTCATCGCAAGGAAGCGACTGGGGGAAAAAAGGTCAACAACCCGGATGAGGTGAGAACTAAGACTCAGTTCTTCTGGGTGGGAATTTCTTCAGTGGAGGAGTCGTGGAGATGTCCCGTGATGCCCAACTTTCACCCAAACATCCCTCTGAGATAGGATGAGTTCACCCCGGAGGTGGAGAAGCACGCAGCGACCCTGCTGAAGCATCGCCAGTCTACGGATGAGCTGGTGACCCCGGAGAATATCAAGCAGTGCCTTCTCAGGCGACTGCAGCCGGCAGGTATGGGCACCAGGAATCAGCTTCCCATTCAGATGAGGGAGTCGTTCTTCTTTCCCTGACCCTGTCTTCCTTTGCGCAGACACCAGGCGACCGGCTGAGGAGGAGGCACCTTCGACTGAGGTCACCGTTAAGTCGCGAGTTCCCGAGGATTTCGCCCAAGCCCAAGACAAGGGCAAGGGGGTGGCCCTGGAAGGGTCTTCCAAGCAGCGGGGGTCCAAGCACAAGGATCCAGTGGAGAAGATGCTGTTGTACGCCATGAAGGCCAAAAAGTGGGCCAAGAAGGCCAGGGCCATCCCCACGGTCAAAAATGGCTCTAGTTTGGCTCTCCCCTCTGCCGAGCTAGAAGGGGCCGAGCCTATTCGGCTGGCTCTCCCGTCTGCTGGGCAGGAGGGGGCCGAGGAGGCCGGGGCCGAAGCGGGCGGCTCTAGGACCGTGGCTGAGACTGGAGCACCGAGCGAGGCAGGTGGCGTTCAGGACGGAGATGCCGGGGCCGAGCGGACAGATGCCGGGGGGTCACGGGGAGAGGTGACGTAGCCCCAACAAACTGAGGCGAGAGGGGTGGAGGAAGCAACGGCTCAATCCGGGCCAGCCGGTGGGGTCCCCGAGGGGGTGCCGCTTGGAGGGGGAGCCCTTATTCCGGCTGCTCTGGAGAGGCTGGGCATCCAGGGCCCTCTATACCAGAAGTGCTGTAGCATCGCCACAAAGGTGGTGCGAAGAGGAGACAGGCAGCGCTCCCCGGTTGCGGCCCTCAAAATGGTTATGGAGGGTGGCCTGATCCTGGCCCAAATAGGGGCCACCCTGGCTAAAGCTTACACTCAGTCGGAGTCGGACCGGGCGAACCTTGCCTGGACCCTCACTACGTCCGACGGGAAGATATCCCAGCTCACTGAGGAGCGCGATGGGCTGTTGTGGTAGCTCTCCTCGTTTAAAGAGCTAGCGAGGGTGAGTCAGGCGGAGGCCCGAGACTTGACCGAGAAACTGGCTCGGGCACGCGAATCACTCGAGAGGAAGGGCAAGCTTTTGGAGGAGGAGCGCATGGCCCATGCCGAGCGGGATGGCCAGTGGGAGGCCGAGCGCACCGAGCTACTAGACCGAGTGGAGGAAGTTGTACGCCTTCGGTTGGAGGCCGAGGCTGATCGGGCCGAGGCGGAGAAGCAGATGGCCGAGGCAGATCGAAGGTTGGCCGAGGCAGAACGGGAAAAGGCCGAGCTCGCTAGTAGGGTGGGATCAGTCGGGGCAGAGGCACTTGAGCAGTTTAAATGCTCGGAGGCCTACCGGGTCGACCTTAAGGAGGCTGCCCTCCCCTACTACGAGTCTGCGCTTCACCGAGGCATCCGCAGGGGGTTCAAGCTTGGCTATAGCCGGGCCATCTCCTAGGCGGAGGAACAGGCGCCAAGGCTGATCATTTTCCCCTCCGGTCAATGTTACGACTCAGACCAAGCAACCTCGAAATGTTCTGGCTCGGCATCGGGGGAAGCGGAGGACCAAAGGGACTCGTCGTCGTCCAAGGGATCGCCAACTCTGGATGCCTTAGGAGGGCATGCAATCGAGGCAGTTCCCACACAGGTGGGGTCAGTGCCAGGGTCGGCCATCGCCAAGGATACCGGGGGCGGACTGTCCGGGCCTTCAACTTCCGAGCCTGGGGCAGAGGCCTGACTTTCTTTTATTATTTCTTGTATTTTTTCTTGAAGAAAAACTTTCTCTTTTTATTGGGAAATAAGGCAGAACAATTCAACAATTAACATGAATAAACAACTAACTACAACAGAGTCCAGTCTAATAGAAAGTATAGTTTAAAGTAGTAAAACGTACCACATGCAAAGTGAACACTCAGCCCGATGAGCTGGCAGCTAAGGATCTCTACGCAACGCCCTTGAACCTCGAGGAAGAACCGTCGCACTTGAAAAGCAAGGATGAGTCTCCAAACAGAGACTCAGTAGGGGTACCGCAGAACCCCAACCGAGAAAATAACGGCGAAAAGGAAAGCTACGCAAGCTAAGCAACAGCAACGATAGGAGGAGTACAATGTCGACGAAGGGGACAGTCGTACTAAACTGTAGAAGCCAATAACTCACAGTAGTAAGGCTACTCCTACTGGTAAAAAAAGAGAAAATCTCGATCTCACAGTCGAGAACCAGACCACTCTAACACCAGACCTACTGAGGAAACACTCACGGTAACCCTGCGGCGGATGCCTGCCTACACAGGCACGACCAACCGGGACCGCATAGTCTCACACTGGCCCGGCGAGGCCTCGATAATCCCTACCAGCACCTCTGGCCACCACCTCAGAAAAACACGCTGGAATGGTCTAGAAGTCACGTCTCGCATATGGGAAACGAAATCTAAAAACTAGAGAGTCACGACTCACGTGACAGGAGTACTTGCCCACTAGAAGCACAGTCGGACGCATCCCCTAACAACTTACACCACTCCGCAGTGTCTCCCTACTCGCCCCAGGCAGAAACTGTGACACACATACAAGTAACACTGACAAGGGTCTAGTCGAGGTCGTGCTCATCAGCACGCATCTGAAGTCTCCCAGCACGTGTGCACACACTGACTGACTGCGCTACGTCAGGCCCTCTAGCTGGTTCTTCCTCACAGCCCAGACTCGAGCCGCCATAGTAGAAGGCCCATGGCAACCAGCCTAAAATCGTCTCTCTCGGGTAGCCTCGCCACCACTCCCTGGTGGGACCACATGCGTGTCGGAAGGCTACGACTAGTGGGGAGTCACTGGTGTGACCACTATCCAAGGAGAAACTCCAAGAACCACGCATGCACCCTGCGCAAAAGTCACGAAGAACCAAGTGGCGCTAAGTCACTAGACTTTGGACAGTCCTCTAGACTCGCTAAATCCAACGGTACTTGAGTCACAAGACTCGAGGTCAAGACCGTTGCTTCGAATGATGCCATGCCGTCAATCTGCCCTAACCCTAGGGTCAGAAACCTCGGCACGATGACTCATAGGTAGTTCATGACTGTCGAGACCATTCCCTCCAAAAGGGAACCAAGAAAACCTTCAGCCCCAGGCTGGTAAATGGGACTCACAGTCCATGGGCCACACACACACACACACGGCCCACGCAGAAAACACAGAAGCATAGTTCCCATGGTAGCTCACAAGCCGCCAAGTTGATTCCCAATCCCAGGGAAAAGTAGGAAATCTCTAGCCCCAGGCTAGGTGACTGGACTCGCAGTCCAAGGTCTTACGCATGGCCCACTCGGAAACCACCTTTCGAAGAAACTCACGACATGCGGGGGTAACCTCACCACACTCACACCGATACACGGTGACTCGATCATATGTAACATAAAGACCCAGAACACGTGAAGTCACCAGGATGCTCAAACTCATGGGCACGCTAATCGAGATAACATGGTACCTCTAGACACCCCAAAACATGAACACGAAACCCATGGGGTGCCCAGGATGCTTACGAGACCGAAGGTCGACCACTGGGTCACAATCGGGTCGACCGGGGTCCAACCCAACACTTAAACTAGCACGACAAACACGAAAGCCAAGAGGCAATCTGTAACGCCCGTAGTTTATTGGATCCTTAATGGTGTGGATCTAGGACTCGTCCGATGAATTTTGACTATTTTAGGAAATTTTTGACTATTTTTAGGTGATTATTTAAATAGACCAAATCACCCAATTTATTGATTAATGGGGTTTACTTAATTCTGCCATTAATATTAGAAATCGCCCCAGAAGCTAGGGGAAGATCGAACAGCAAACGACTAGACCTTAGCATTAAAATGGCGCGGCGCGCGTAGGAAAAGGGGTTGAAACGGCGCCATGAAGCGCAGGTAAAGGGCTTGAAACTGCGTGATCCTCTGAGGGCGCTCAGGTTCAAGGGCGCGTTGTTTCAAGGCGCGCCGTTTCAAGGGCGTGCCGTTTCAAGGACGCGCCGGTGAACCGTGGCGCCGATTCAACTCCGTTTCTCAAAAATCGAGTTTCGGCTGACTTATTTTCATGTTTATTCAAGCGTTCCAGAAACTTTTAAGTGTTTGTTGAATTAATAGTGCACCGGGTCGGTCCCGGATAGCTCAAAAGTCGGGTCACAGGCTTGCGCGAGGTTCGTACTCCAGCGCGGCAATTATTCCAAGTCGAGTCGGTCCATTATGTTGACTTATTAGGGGGCCTTTATGCTTATTCGAGTCAAAAATTCGACAACATCTCCCCATCCCGGAGGGTGTGTCGGGGAGAAACGGGGAAATACTCACGTAATGGAGCAACCCCTAAAGAGCCGGGTGGCAGAACGACGACTGGTAAAACCCAAACGGATAGTAAGAATCCCGAGGGCTAGCCTTCTAGGGGCGCCAAGTCTGTGGGTGAGCATAGACAGGTAAAGTGACCCATGGTGGGAGCGAAGATCCCGATGGCTAGCCTGCGAGGGGTACATGACCCGGGTCAGTACCGCGCCTAAGGCGGGACGACCGATAAAGAGGGAAACCCCGAGGCTAGCCTACGAGGGGTACCTATCTCACGGCCACCACAAAGTCTGCCAAGGACCGTGGGTTTGACTGTATTGGGATTAACCCATTTGATGTTCACTCACTAATCCCCAAGGGAGCCCGTCATTGGAAGACGGTCCCCAGTGGACTGAATGGAAGCACAATGAATCTGGGGGAATGCTCCCCTCTCCCCGGGTGTTGGAGCAAGATTAATGACTGCGACCTGGCCCGCAGACATTAGACCATGAGCGGGATGGGGGGAATATATGGTTTGAACTACACTCCATCGAGCACCGCATAGGCACTCAGAGCCCATAGCCACAGTGTGAGGAATCTGACGCTCACCAAGAGGGGTAGTTAATATATAGAGAAAAAGGGCGTGTTGGAATAAAAGTCCAGGAAGAGAAGAGGAGATTGACTCGTGACTAGGGATGGCCAGGGGTATGTATATAGGTACGCCTCTAGCTGTCAAGCCCACAGAACAAAGGAGGGAAGGAAGGCACGACTATGACATTGGAACGGCAGCACCCTGGAGAGAGGGGTTGTCTCTGTAGCCCATGGAACTCCAGGGCATGTCCGGCGTCAGAGAAAGTAAATTCTGAAGTCGAATGAATCATAAAACTCATACGGTCTAGAGGGAGAATGGGGGGGAACGGATATGCCATCGAGCACACACTCCCTTGACTCACAGATGTATAGCTCACCCTGTTAACAGGAGGTAAAAGATGAAATACAATCTTCGGCACTGGCGTTGTCGCACGGGCGTCGACTCGATCATCACGGAGAAGAAAGAGCTCACAGTACAAGTAGAGATTGAGGGGATGATAAGAAAAGGAGGGGCATAACATCAGACACTCGAACCGCTCGAGCATTCAATTGTATCATTCATTCCATATACAGGGAACAAATATACAAATTACATACATCGGCGCCGGCGTTATCGCACGGGCACCATTTCATCGCCTGCGGAGAGGCTTATACGGAGAGAGGAAGGAGAAGAAATGGTATAGGGGGGGAATGGGCTCATATCATCACCCTCACCCTCTCACATTCACATTAAATCACGGGGAAACAGGAGAATCGACGGGAATGCGGTGGCTACCCACTTTCAGACTCCGTTGTGTTCGTAATTACATTTCGGATATCTTTCATGCTAGGATCGACGCGATCCGAAGTTATTTCGGAGGCCCGGAGGCGTTTCGCAACTTTTTTCACGTATTTTTTCGATTCCTGACCCGATTTTTGACAAATCCTGCGGAACTCCACTGCGGGCGAACAGAGTCATTCACCCAGGCGAGAGTGGTACCATTGCGATCGGTGCGTTCCGATGATCACGGAAACGTGATTATCTATTTTTTAGTATTTTTTAGAAAATTCAAATTTTCTATAAATATCACATTTCTTTATTCTTCTTCCTTTTTCTTCTTCCTTCTTCTTCTTCTTCCTCCCGTGACCGCGCCCCTCTCCCTCTCTCTCTCCCATTCGACCGCGGCGAGCTCCCTTCCGACTGCAGACAGCGGTGGGACGATGATGTGATGACGTGGGTGATGGCGAGGCGATCGAGTGGGTGTGCGGCATGCGTGGGAAGCGTGAAGTCTCGAGGTTCTTAACGGTGTTCTTCGTGAGTTAAGCTCGATCAGCACGTCTCGACGCGGAACGAAGGTAGGGTGACGTTCCCTAACTCATTGCCTTCCATTCCCGCGGTTTGTAGGCTGAGGCGAGGTCAAGCGTGGGTGATTTCACGCCGGGAACGGGAAACCATGTCGTGGGGAGAGTTCGCCCGATTCACCGTTTTACGTCACGAATCCGTGTTTTTGGGGTGTAAAAGTATGCTAGGGGGTTTGGGGGTTGTTTTCCCTTCATTTCCCCCTCCGTGGGGCTCGTATGAGGCCGGAATGGGTGAAATCCGGCGGTTTCACCATTTTCACACCGGTGAGGGTTGTGCGGTCGAACCAGGGCCCGCACACACCCATGTGCGGCCTTGTGGGGACCATACTACGGCTCGGAGCGCTGTGGGCTTGTGCGGCCTATCGTGGGACCGCACGTCTCCTATGTGCGGCCCCATGTCAACCGCCCATCCCTTGAGTTTTCGACTGTTACTTGTGACCGTTGCACAGTGCACTGGGGTATGCGGCCAGGGTCTCGCGGCATGACCCTTCGTGCGGCCATGGGCTGGCTGCACGTCTCCTGGCATCGTTGGCTCGGCGCGCAGTGGGGCATGTGCGGCCTGTCCTGTAACCGCGCATCCCATGGGCGGCCCAAGACCAACCGCGCATCCCGTGAGTTTCTGACCGTTGTTTGTTACCGTTACGCGATGTTTTGGGTGAGCGGCTAGGGTCTAGCCGCATGTTCCCATGAGCGGCCATGGTCTAACCGTTCATCTTCTGGTACCATTGGTGGATGAGCAGCCCAGGTGGGACCGCCCAGGCCTTGGAATGGCGGGATCCTAGCCGCCCTTTCCATGAGCGGCTAGTGTCTGACCGTTCGTGTTTCTTACCGTTGGGATTGATGGACGGCCAGGTTGGACCGTCTTTCTCCCACGCGCGGCTGAGACTTAACTGTTCATCCTTGAGCGGCCAATGATGGACCGTTCATCGTCTGAGGCCTACCCGGTTATTTCTTTCGTGCCAATTCGAGTCCCGATTGAGTGGACCTCGATCCATGTGCTGACCCGTGGTCTGACTGATGCTAGGCATCATATGGGGACTAGGTGTGGGGCGTCGTGGGGGTCTCGGGATGTGACGTCTTTGGCTTACGTCACCGTGAGTCGGTGTTGTACGAGGAGTGATCCTTGTACTTGTCTACCTCTGGAGTCATTTTTCGTGACTTGAGAGTCTGTACTTTCCGTGACCCATCCACTAGTCATAGCTTCCAAGGCACGCGTGTGTCGGCCCAATGGGAGCACTGGTGTTGTGGTGACCCGGGATCTGAGTACCGGAAAGGAACCGACGTGACTCGAATCTCGGTCCGCCTCCCACGAGTCCGAAGACTCGGAAGGGAAGAAAGGATGGTGTGAGGGTGTGTAAGAAGCTAAAGTAACTGCAATGCTTCTAAATGCTTTTCTTATATGAATGCTACATGAATGCCATATGCTGACAAATGAATGGCCCTTTCAGGTGCGGTGGACACCGTATCGGGACGAGGACCATACGAGGCAGCCGTGGGTCGAGGCCTCCCTGGCTTACCGGGGGCGAGATGTTTGGCTACACTGCATCAACGTGATCGAGCCCCTGCATTACCGTCTGATTATGAGGACACGGGGAGTGCACCAGCCAGCGGTGAGGTTCCCGCATCATCACGACGAGCGTTCGGGGAAATCTACCAAGGGGATTGGCAGTGATATTGACTAGAGCGGTCGAGCCAGAAAGTATGTTCAAGATTGGAAGCACAAAGGCAAGGCCGTGACGGAGCGGGCGGACAGTGACGAGGCGTATCTGAAGGCCTTCACCCGCCGGCACGGTAGCCAGGTTTATCGTGGGGCCCGACGACCGATATGAAAATGCTAAACTCGACTTTTCCTAAATATGAAATGAATGAATGCTATGTATGACACTTGCTATCTAAATGCAGCTGGACCCACAAGGTCGCATAGCCGAGCTCGAGGGACTCCTCCACGCTACCGTGCAGCAGCGGGATGAGTACCGAGCAGCCTTAGAGCTTCTGGTAAGCTTTTTCTGGACCAAAGACTGAAAATGCTTTATGCAAAACCCGACTGACCTCTTTTAAAATGCAGCGGGCCGAGGGAGCCCAGAGGACTGGACCAGATGCGTCGTCCTCCTCCTCACAGCCAGTCGGGGGACGGGCTGAGCGGGACGCAGAGTTTACCCGGGCCGTAGCCCGAGCCGAGGAGGCCGAGGCTACCCTCGTGGAGCGGGTAAGAAACTAGACCTTTCCTAAAAGAACTTTGTGACTTATGCATGTTCTTAAACTGACTGATATGTAATGTAATGTGCAGGCAAAGGACCTAGCTGTAGCTTTGGCGGAAGTGGCTGAGGCACCTCTTCTCCAGGGAGAGGTTGACCGACTCCAAGGGGAGGTGACCCGACTGAGCGGCGAGGTGACCCGTCTGAATGGGGAGGCAGTGGACATTGAGCGATACCGTGCCAAGGCTCGTGAGGCACGGCTCAAGATTTTTGAATTGAAGATCGAGCTTCGGACGATGGAGCGGATTGTCTGGCTGATGGGCCGAGCACCCGAGCGGACAGTGTCGCGGAGTGGCGCAGCCGGAGGCTCACGGAGAGCGGCGCCGAGCGCATCGGTGGGTGACATCCTGGCTAGCTCCTCCACCCACCAGAGGAATGAGGAGGCGGAGAGAAGACGCCCGAGGGATGAAGAGGAGCACAGTGCCATGGAGCCACCGCTGAAGCGACACGATGGCACCGCGGATAGCGACAGACCGGCGGAGTGATATTTTTGTTGTTTTGTGATTTTTTTTTAGTTTTTCTGGTTTTTGGTTCACACACACTATGTGACACTTGATATATAAAATGAAGAAATTTTTTATTTTGTGAAAATGTGATTGTGGATGAATGTGCATGAATGCATGTATGATTGTGTGAATGGATGGAATGGATGAACGCGAGGAAGGGAAGATGTATGTGTGATTGTGAGTGGAATGGAAATTTTGAACATGAGTGTGTGAATGTGTTTGTGGAAATGAATGTGAGGGCGAACGGTTGTGAATGGATGCGAATGTGCATGTATGTGATGTGAATGAATGCATGAATGTAAATGGGAGCAGGTTAGCAAAGAACAATGGACATGTGTGCGAATTGTAAGAAAGGCCGGCAGGGAAAACAGAGAGAACAGACAGATCATTCCCTGGGCACAGATGAATTTAAAGGACCTCCTTGAGACCGTTAAGTCACCATAACGGATCAAGGCCCATGCGTTATATTTGACAGAAAGAATTCTGTTGACAGTCAGAGTTTAACGGACCATAAAGGGTGCGTCATGATTACATAACGGGTCTACGAGTTGGGCGGGCCTCTAGGGCTTTCATGGTGCCGACGGAACCTCTACGAAGTGAGCTGACTGAGGATGAGGTGAAGCGACTGGAGTGCCGATATGGGCTGCCGTGGAAGTATTATTTTTCTCCGGCGGAGCCCGATGAGTCCAGTCTAGATATTAGCTCTAGCTTCTTCTATACCTTCCTCTTGGCCTGGAAGTGTGGGTTTCGCCTTCCTCTCCATTATTTCGTTGCCGAACTACTTCGATTCTATCGACTGGCTCCAGTCCAGTTGGTCTCCAATTCTTATACTTTCGTGTTCTCCTTCATCTTCCTTTGCCATTCGTGTGGGATCAAGCTTTCGTTGTATCTCTTCCATGCTTTCTTTGAGTTGAAGGAGCATCTCCACGCGGGTAAGGGCTTATTTTATCTCCAGGCAAAGAGGGGGAGGAGCTTCGTGACTCTCTCTCCCAGAGATTCTTCCCACAAGGGCTGGAAGACCTAATATTTTTAGGTGGGCACAGCCTTGGACAGCGGGGCTTGGAACTTCCCGTTGATCCCTAATTTTCACCCTAACGTCCCTCCAAAGCTGGCAGTGGTTTCCCCAGAGGTGGAGAAGAAGGCTACCCTTCTTCAGAAGCATCGTCGATTCACCGCCGAGTTAATGACTGAGGGCAACATCGAGGAGTATCCTTCTCGGGTGGTGAAGCCTCCAGGTAAGGGCTTCAGGGTCTCGTGTTGATGTTGGGTCGGATTAGCCAGCTTCTTTTCTGATAGTATGCTTTTGTCTGCTCACACTCGAGGTGAGTGGCTGATGAAGAGACGTCACCGACTGAGTTGGTGATCCTTGAGAAGGAGGAGACGCCTGCTCCCGTCGGACCTCAAGCATCTGGGAGTTCTTCCCATGCCTGGGAAAAGGGCAAGCAGCTTGCTAGGGATGGATCTTCCAAGCATCGCGGGGCCAAGCGCAAGGATCCCGTGGAAAAGATGTTGCGGTCTTCGATGAAGGCAGAGACTGCTGAGAGGAAGAGGGCGAGAAAAGTGGCGGCCGCTCGCCCCGTCGATGAGGGTGTGTAGCTGGCTCTCTCGACTATCGAATCAGAGGGGGCTGTCACTACAGGAGGAGTCGCGGCCGAGGTGGATGCGTTCCAGGCAGGGGTGGCCGACACTGGGGCACCTACGGAGGCTGATGGGGTGCAGGATGGGGGAGCTTGATCCGAGCCAATCAAGGCCGAGGGGTCACAAGGTGAGGCGACCCCATCCGAGCCGATCGAGGCCGTGGATGTACAAGGTGAGGCGGTCCGCTCCGAGCCAACCGGTGGGGCCCTAGAAGTGGGGGTACTCGAGGAGGATGCCCCAATCCCGGCTGTCCTAGAGAGGACCCTCCCTCCTGCAGCGGGAGCCTTCGCCGTCTGGGCCTCCTTGTATCATAGATACCATTCTGCGACGTTGGAGGCTGTTGGGTCCAGGGGTAGGCGAACGGACAAGAAGGGGAGTTGAATTGTCCCCCATACTAGATGGTAAATTAAAATACTTATGCAACGGAATTAACAACTTTTAACAAGATTAAGGAAATAGCTAAACAATGTAACTAAATTCACTCAATCTTTCCATTCCCACACGATCATACAAACGGATATAACAAGCAAACCATACAATCCCATAAGGCAAACTATAAGACAATGGGATTTTTAAGGTGGTTCGGGACAACAACGGGCTCCCTACGTCCACCCCTCACCAAACCTGGTCAGGCTTCACTCGGGGATAAATCCCCAAACGGAGATGACGCTCCAAACACACATGGGGGGACACCCCAAAACACACACACATAGACACGGAGTCTCCCACATGATACGACCATGGATCAAAATGCACACACACACGTTGCAACAACTGTAGCACAATAAATTCACTGGTGTACGCAGACAGTCACACACACACAATGTATTTTTAGGTTTGGCATTCTCATGTTCTTCTTCTTCTTCCTAGTCTATTGACTTGAATGCATTCTTCGATGTATGTGGCCGGCCATGGTCATTTCTCTTCGTGAACAAAAGCGGCCTTTCTTGATTCTCTATTGCTTCCGTTGATTTGTGCTAATATGTGTCAGTCGTCCATCTCTTCCTTTCCCCTCCTCCTCCGACGGTTTGGTCTCTTGTGTTGATCTCTTTCCCTTATCATGACCTCCTCGTGGGGGCCTCTGACTCCCACCCTTGTCCATCTGCTTAAAGGGAGACCCCCCTCTCTTGTCCCTTTGAATACCCAGGCCCGGTGCCCCATCCTAATGTCTCCCTGAGCCATCTTCCCCTCTTGGCAAGTTTGCTTGGGTTTGGCCAACCCAGCACCCCTAGCCCAACTCTTCTCCTACCTCCATCCCTTCGGAAGACCCTAGCTTCCCGGCACACCAACCACCCCTTGGCCGGTGCACTCCTTAACTGACCCTGCCTGACATGCCCGAGGCCCTTCCTGGCTGGCACACCTAGGTTGGCTCTTATCCAGCACACTCCCCAGCCCGGTGTAGTCCCTTGACTCCTCCAGCCCGGCACACCTCCTTCAGCCCTCCTATCCGGTGCACGAGTCATTCCTCTCCTACCTAGTGCACCCCTAGCCAATCCTAGAGACGTTTCCCGCTTACCAGTTCTTCCGAGCTTTCCGGAGTTCTATCAAAGGTGTTGTTGCCCCTGGCACGCACCTCAGATTATCGGGTTCTGTCACTCCATGTGGGCACGTTCTCTTTACTTCTCTTACCAACCGGGTCAAGGGGAGATACTGCCGAATTTTCATAAAAAATGATAACATGTTAAGAGACAAAAGGAAGCAACAAACAAATTGAACAATTAAGGATAAGATGCTTCAACCAAGATAAGAGGATTGTGGACAGCATGAAGAGAGCTGGACCAGGCATTAATTATGAGAATTTGTGCACCAGTTATGCAGACAAGAAGAAGGAAGGAAAAAGATTAAAAGAGAGGGGGCAGGGGAGGAGGCTCACATGCATTCCATGCAACTCATGAGGCATAAGGAACAAAAGAGGTTGGAAGAAGAGAAGAGAAGCAATGAAGCCACCTTAACCACTTAGACCCGGTGCACTCTGCCCACACCCAGCTCGGTACACCCTCAGCCTTGAGCCTTCTTATCCAGCACACATCCACCCCACCTTCCCTGGTACACACAAGCCACACCCTATCCGGTACACCCTGGCCGTAACCTACCCGGCACACCCTAACTGCTCCTTTACCTAGTACACCTCCCCAAGCCTTGTCCGGTGCACCTCCCTTGAGCCTCGACCGGCACGCGTCGTCCCTGGCCTTCTCCGGCACGCTCCACCCTTGCCTTGCCCGGTGCACCCTTAAGCCACCTAGTCTAGCACAGTCTACCCTGCTTTAAACCTGCCCCTTGCAGCCCTCACCTGCACAGCCCCTCGTCCCACTCTACATGGACCCTATCCATTGCATGCCTAGCATTACACAGACCTTACGCCCACCTGCACCGACCTCAGTTGAGATCTGCACCGACCTTAGCTGTAGCCTGCACAGACCTTGCCTGAACCTGCACAGACCTTGGAAGCCCAACCCTCAAACCTGCACACAACTTGCGCCGACCTTATGGTGAACATGCACCGACCTCAACCCCTTGCTACACTGACTCCATGCTGACCCAGGGAAGACATGCACTGACCTTGCCCATGCATAGCCCCCAACCTGCACCGACCTTGCCCCGAGCCTGCACCGACCTCGGCCCAACTAGCGTCGACCTTAGCCCCCAGGCCAAGCAATGCACCGATCTCTTTCTTCATTTCACCCCTACACCGACCCCAGCCCCCAACTAGCATCGACCTCAGTCCAAGCATGCATCAACCCCTTTGACCGATGCAACCTCCATGCCAACCCCCGTCTGCCCGGTACGCCCTAGCGTTAGCCCTCACCCGGTGCACTGCCATCCTCCTCCAACGGTACATGCCCAGCCAGCCTCCTCACCTGGTGCACTCGCATCCCCAGCGGTACACTCCCCAATACGTCGCCCGGCACACACCCCAAATGTAACAAAAGGAGTATAATAATAGTAATGATGTAAATAAACCCCAAAAAAATGATGATAAAATATAATAAAGGGAACAAATGTATATATGAAACATATAATGAATAAATAAAAAAATGTGTGTGGTAAAAAAATTAAAATGAAATAACAAATCCATCTGAAAATGTGTAAGGAAAATGAACAAAAAAATATAATTAAAATTCAAACCAAAATGGCAAGTATGCTCTGCAGCTTCGTTCTCCCTTGAGGTTCGATGCAAAAGGAATACCAATGTTGCCCCTTTCAAGTTGGGGTTAGGCCCTGGGAACTATCCCAACATGGCCATGACCCGATGTTACTTTGGGCCAATAGTTCGTTAGACCGGGTTCATTCCCATTGGGACTCGCTCCTACCTTCTCATTAAAATTGCCATCTCCTGGCAAACATTTCTACCGATTTATTTCCGCCTCCGCCACGTTTTCAACACGGGCTTTCATCCGAATATAAGAATGGTCTGCGAGTGACCGACAAATCACAATGTTCGTGTCTTGATGCAGGCTTTTAGCAGCTTGTCCCTTTTTATCTTCTTGAAATTAGTATTTACTTCTCTTAGGCTGCTGGGCCCTTAATTTCGATAACTAATCAAGAGTGTTCCCTCGTATTGGGGATATAAATGACATTGTGACCTTTATGACACGGCGGGATTCGGTCCCGACTCGAACCACACAATCGCCTGACGAAGTCAGATTGAGCGCACCACGGGCTTCCTCGGAGCCCGAATAAATTGTCAGTTTGTGACTGGCACGCCCACACACTTAATAAACCTAATAATCCAAATAGATAAATCCACGATAAAAAGTGTGTCCACACCTAACTGGCACTCATCCTTCTGATACAACGCCAACACACCCTTATGCACCAGGGAATGGGCATCGCTTCTCACAAGCAGCCACACTGCCAATACACAGGACGCATCTCGCATGGACTTTATGGCACACAAGATAGGCCAACCCATTCGAGCACATAATGCAGGACGACAAACTTGGCAAAAACATGTTCCTCTCCGACCAAGGAGAAACCCAATCATGCCTCTGACAAATCAGGAGAAAACTCCACGCTTGACCTGACCTAAAAATCTCGTGTACGTTGGGAATCGTAACTTCCAGCAAAATCGATACCACAGTTAGGTCAGCTCCTCCAACAACACTCGCCAAGTGTTCCATCGGACCACACTCGTAGTACGTCCCGATTCACCACCATCTCAATTCCTCGAACTGCAACTCACCATGCCTCGAGCACTGGCCCTGTCAATCGCCAACCACACTCTGCCATAGCGGTGGAGCTAGCCACGGCCACATGCTCCTTACCTACGCCTATCTCTGGCACTGGGACCCATCAACACATTGATGCGCTTATCGAGGAGCAAAAAAGCTATATAAGATGCCAGCCTCAAGGGCTAGAACACCTCTAGCCATCAGACATCATTCTCTTGAATCTATCCATACCAACGCCAATCCATTTTCGAGCTGCCACCTCACGGACCACCACGCCAAGAGTTGTAACACGAACCATAACCGACACTTGCCAACGCTCATCCTCGAGTCCCGAACTCACCGTAAAGCCTTCACATCTCACCTGTCATCTCGAACGGCGCATCCAAGGCAGTGCACGATGGCCCCAAATTTTGTAATCTGGGCCACGAATCAAGCCACCGCCATACGATATCGAAATAGATCCAGAGCTAACACAGCTCGCTCACACGCAGAAGCACAGGACAGAGAGCTTACTGGGACAACTCCACATAATCTTGCCTCGAAATCAATAAAAATAATCGAGACCGACCCGTCATTTCTGACAGCATAGAGCATGACGAGAAAATCAGGCTCAACAATCAGCAGCTCACCTAGAAGATCCTCTGCTCATCCGAGCACAATTCTCGACCAAAGCACCCGCTCTACCACCTCGCACCACAATCTCAGCGCCTCAGGGGCTAGATAGAACTCAAGCGGGGGTCGCCAAACCAATAACATCTCCTCTAGAGCACACTCACGGCCACTTAACCACGAGTAACCATCGCTAGCCCCCAGACATCGCTATAAATTCCTCAAACGTAGCATCGCAGCATCACACCTGTCGGCAACTCTGTCCAGCGCAGCACAATTGGGGCCACCATCATTAGGGGAGAAAGCTCTCGATCTCAATCCTCAGGCCCCACGCCAACATTCCAATGGGAACAGCGATCGCTTTCACAGTGCCAACGCCGCGCACTCACGCTCTCACGTGAGAAATCAAGTGAAAAAAAAGCATGAAACCCTATGCCAGCAGCTGACTGTACTGGACCTTACAGACTCTGATTGCTGTAATATCTCGAATTCCCATATACGACCACAACCACAGCTCTGATACCAACTATAGCAACCTGAGATCTGGATACAAGGGGCAGATCTTGAGGGGAGGGGTGAATAGATCAGCCCCTTCTATGCGGAAATAAAACTAAGACAGAAACTAAGAGTAGGAACGCTAGATAAATGGCCAGCTAATGGGTTGAACACACTGGTAGCAAGTTGAAGCGGTCCTACTCAAGCATCTAGCGACAATGCACAAAGGAGAGCAAACCACAAGCAAGCAGGATTTTACGGTGGTTTGGTCTCTATTCAGAGACCTACGTCCACCCCTCACTCAACCGACCGAGGCTTCACTAGTGCAAATGCACTACAGCTGATTCACAACTTCCAACGGAGATAGAACCACTCTCCAATCAGCTGCCACACAGCTTGAGGGTACACAACCCAATACCATGGAACAATGAACACACTATCCATCTTCCTACACGCAGGTAGGGAGCAATGGAAAAGTGTAGTTTTGGGAACAAACAAAACTGAAGAATGGATCAGACAGAGTATGGAATGGAAGTTCTATGAAAATGTAGACTTCTGTCTAGGTAGAAACTGGACGAAGCTGGAGCCTTGGTTCTCCTTTTCTTCTCTCTAGTTATTCTCCACAAACATGAGAGCGGAGGTAGACCAGCTTCACCTCCTTCACTGGGCCTGACAATGAAGGAACAATCTGCTCTATTGCAGACGTGCCTACGACACAAGGAAGAAGACTTCGTTCTTCTATGGGAGCTTCTCTGCTTCTAGCTACTTGTCTCATGCTCTCTTCTTTCTCTCCAGATCGATGCTTCTTCTACCTCTTCTCCAAGCTATATCATCTCCAGCCTTATCCTCTGACATGTACTTCACCTTGGAATGTCATTTTCAATTTCTATTTTTGCTTCAGCATATAGTTGGTCTCCTTGCGCCGTGCTCTCCTCATACATAGTAGGTAGGGAACACAAACTGCAACATGGACTGACCTCTGAAAGAATCTTCTGACATAAGATCAGAGTCTCTGAAAAAGTGGGCTTCCAGAAGGATTTTTGAATATGAACAGATCCTCCATGATCGGTTGTGGATCTTGAAAAGTGGACGCTTTAGATTTCATATCCGTTCCACGCGAACCAGATGGTGTCGACACGTCCCTTC
This sequence comes from Amorphophallus titanum, assembly GCA_024336825.1. NCBI lineage: Eukaryota > Viridiplantae > Streptophyta > Magnoliopsida > Alismatales > Araceae > Amorphophallus > Amorphophallus titanum. Next base: position 12,758,491 of record JANBPO010002057.1, on the reverse strand, counting down.
GTATGGCTTGAAGAAACTGGTTACCTTCGGTGAGCAAGTCGACACTCCATTGCACGTAGGTCGACACTTGTGGCTTGCCCACGCTCATTTTGAGCCTTCGTGTCGAGACATGCGTGTGAAGCGTCGAGGCATGCACATGCGCTGAAGCACCGATGTAGCTCCCTTAAGGTGTCGAGGCAGCGCGCCGTGGCGAGAAGTGATCCTCTGTCCGAGACTGAAGTGTCGACAGTTTTGACCTAGGGTGTCGACACTTTGGTCATTCCAGAAGCCAGACATAAATGATCCATACTCGGATTCCTTCTAGACATGTCGACACGTTGAGCGCAGTGTCGACACTCTGCCTTTGCCAGAGCTCAAACAGAGGCAGTTTTGAGAATAACTATCTTCATGGCGTGTCGGCACTTCTATATAGCATGTCGACACTTTAAGTGAACTTCTCATGTACTTGTTCGAACCAGAATTTAAGGAAAAATATTAATCACACCACAAAGATTTAGTAATGAATTATAGTCTGTGATCATCAAAACCAGGAGATTCAACACTCCCCCGACAACATGAGTTGGAGTGCACCTTCTCGTCGCTATTGGTCTGAGTCATCGTATTTTGGGGGAAGATCCGTCGTGAAATTTATTTACACCGAAATAGGGGTGGAACAATTCTAAAGAAAGTGACTACGCGCTTTGACCTAAGTTTATATTTCTTAATCAATTGATTATCTTTAATTTCAATGCTTAAATCTAATAAAATATCTCTAGCCATACATAGTTTTTTCAACATCCTCAACTCAGTGGCACGTTTCAAACCATGCTCACGAGAAACTTGAAGTGTGGTCCCCGTGGGAATTCCATCTCATGGCCTCTCATTCATGAAATGGTGAGGGATATAATCAAATCATCGTCTATGCGTTTCAATGATTAATCGGCTCCCGATGATTATTTTGGTGAAACCCCTTGCTCCCCTGAGATAACCTACCTAAAACTAGTTCGTAGCATCCTTTTGCCCCCCCTTAAAACCCCTGGATAAAAGCTTCAAAGCCCCCAAAATCTTGAAGTCTTCCCTATCGGCGCCTCAATTAAGCTCTTGGTGTAGTGATGTCTCGGCGCTGGAGTTCCTACGTCGATTGTCAGGTGCGCCGAAGCGCGATCCCAGGCCGATAACCCCGAAGCTCCTTCCTGCACTGACCACCCCATTTTTTCACTCCGGTTCATCTTCACGCTGACTACGCTCTGCCCCGAATTCATTGCCCCAGACTAAGCCCTGCTACCCTCTCAAATTCGTCCAAATTACCTAACCTCCCAGTAGCCCCATTCAAGCCTATGCGATCTTGGGGAGTAGTCGTGGTTCTCCACCCGAACTCATGAGAGCCAAATTAACGGGGTATTACCCCTACATTCTGCTAACCGACCATAATATTTTTATCCTAACCCCATTGGGCCACGAAGTTCTGCCACTACATGTTCTCCGATGGTTCTTCTAGAGGGGGATATCAATAGAGCGCCGTATGGGCAGACAATGTTTAGTGGTGCTTCGGTTCTATGGATCTTGGGCTACGCCCCTCCTTCTTTGGCTTCCATCCTGGCAATCCGTGGATGGATGTCCTATATCCCCTGGGCCTAGTCAAAAATAAGGGGAGATGCTATCCAAATGGATTCTAATCTCCCACTGACCTGAGGAGCCTCCCATGGACCCTGTGTGAACGAACCTCTGTCCCCCTGATGGCTCATCCAGAGAGCTTTCCCAAAGCCTTCAAAGCCCTGATTAAAAACTCCAAAGATTATAGGACCCTAAGCATCCTCGGCGCCCAAATCTTCAAGTCACCCTTTGAAGCCCCGGCGGGAGATGCTTCCCGGCGCCCCAAGCTCTGCCCATGCCGAAATAAGGCTGTGTCAATTCCCATCCGTGCCATCGATTTCCATCCGTGCCGATTCCCATCTGCGCTGGTTCCCAAGCCGATTTCCATCCATGCCGATGCCCATTAGCTGCTGATCCCAATTATAGTCCCTTCAACCCCTCAATAAAACTTAAAGCCATGCATCCGAGCCTCGTGAGCCTTCATGCAAACCCATGCTACCCCGGGAAGAGGTCCCGGTTCTTCACTTAAAGCCATGGGAGCTAAATCAATGGGGTTATTTTAGCCCTACATTCTACTGATCGATCCACAATGTTTCGTCTAACCCCACTGGTCCACAGAGTTCTGTCACTGCATGTTCTCCGGCGGTTCCTAAAGGGGAATATTAATAAAACGCCTCGATGGCAGATATTTTCCCATTATATCTTGATCCCTTGGGATCTCGGGTTACATATGCCCGCGTCTTTTCAGCTTCTATCTCGGCACTTTGTGGATGGATGTCCTATACTCCCCCGGACATGATCCGAGATAAAGGGGAGATGCTGTCCAAATGAATTCTGATCTTCGCTCTGTCAAACAAATACCATTTCCATACCCCCCTGGGTTCTCCACTTTGTACCGGGAATCAGGCTAATGAACCGCAATAAGTTGCAATTGCATAATCGCATATACACATTTTTTTTTATCCTGCATAAGAATAAACACGACAGTCATAACTTGCTTTGCCCCTGGGACTCTTCTACTTTGACGATTAATCAAGGGTTGTCCTTTCTTGGAAGGGCGTAATTAATGTCATAACCTTTATGATATGGTGGACTTTCGGTCTCGACTAGAATCTCACAATCGACTGACTAAGTCAGAACGAGTGCACAATAAAATTGTCACCTGGTGACTGGCACGCCTAAATAAATAAAACCAAGGAGAGAAAGACACGAAAGCCACGCTCTCGTGCTCTCCGGTAGCGCTCTTCACCATCCCTTAACCATTGCTCGGCAAGACCGAGGCTGGTTCGGAGTTCAAATAATTGGGCCTCCAAGACCCTTTTCTCTTCTCTTTTGGTCGATCTCTCGGCCCTCTCCCTTTCTCTGTCCCTTTCCCTCTCTGCCTGTTCTCTCTCTCTGTCCTCCCTTTCCAGTTGGAGGGTGATCCTCAGCTCCATGGCGTCCTGAGAGAAGTCATCATCTAAAGGACGTTGTAGTTCCTCTTCCAGCTCTGCTATCCTAGCATCACCTTATGCGGCACGAGCAAACATCTCCCGCATTTCTTTCTCCTACCATATCTATCATCTCAGGGATGTGACATGACATGAACAAAGCAAATTCAATAGTAGAGCCCTCACTTGTGTAGAAAGCATTCCCTCTGCCTCCACTGCACGATGCATGGCACGAGCAAGTTGCTCGTGAAGCAAGTCAAGTTCTGAGCAAGGAACCCATAAATTGGAGGAGGTACCATCCACCCCTACCGTCGATGAGGTTGCATCGAGCTGGGCACGCTGTAACGCATCCGAGGTGATAATTAGTGGCTTAATACCAGGAATCCAGGTCATAATTCAAAATATGCATTTGCATGCACTTACCGTGGCATGCAAGGCTGCACGGGTGTCACCCAACTCCTGCTCCATGTCGGCCAAGCGAGCTCGTAAGTTCGCTATCATGGTATCGCGGGCATCCTGCATCCGTAACATACGAATTAACATTTTAAAATAATAATAATAATAAAGCATAACAAAAATAAAAAAAATCATTCACCTCTACAAGTCCCCCAGGATGGAGCCACTCTAAATACGTCACTTTGTAGAGGCGGAGGTAATCTTCACTATCCTATGCGTGCGACTCCACGAGTGTGCCACCCTGCTACCAATCCTCGTACTATTCGGGGAAGCGCACCTGCCAATCAACACAGGCTACTGGCCCACGTGTCTTCCTCCCAACGCGAGGTGGCGTAGTCGTATCTACCCACTCCTGGGCAAGCCCTAAAGTCCTCATGGCCAGTGGCAGCTGAAGTGGCTCGATTTCATTCAGGCAATGAACCCAAAGGTCCCGACCAAATCGGGCACGGCTTGTGATAACCCACAGCTGGTCAGCATCGACCATGCCCGAATAAGGTCTCCAGATCACCTGTAGTAGCATGTATATATCTCCTTAGTCATCCATTAAAAAAAGGGGAAAAAAAAAGAAAAAAATAGAAAAAGGAAAATAGTCTCACCATCGCTGTAGGAAACTCTTGCAGCTCGCGCCTCAGTGCCATCAACTCGTAGGACAGCGGGACTGTGCTCAAAACGGACTGCCACCGTCGAGCTAGTGGCACCAATGTCAGGCGCCACTGTCGACCTCTCCCCATTGGAATGTAGTAATAACTTCATAGCTGTGTCACCACATGTCATTAGCATTGCATGAGATAGATTAATTACATGATAAAAAAATTTTAATTACCTGGAGAAACGGTGTAAAGTCACTCACAGTCACCTCTCAATCTGTCCCTTGAGACAAACCTGCAAACAGATGTGCCAATACGGTAGCTCCCCAGGCATACTGCCCTAGTCTCTCTAGGTCAACTAAGAACTCCAAGAAGTGGCAATGGATGTCATCTCCCTTAGAACCTAACAGCAACCTCCCTCAGCAAGACGAAGAGGAACCTTCTCAAGTCCATGTTTGACTTCTCCCAATTGCTGGCATCCACGTAGTACATGGCGCGGGACCCTCCTTCTGCTCTCTCCATGAATTCCTCTAAGGACTCGTTATCTTGTAGACGAATGTCAGTAAGCCCTAATGCCTCCATTATGACGTCCTGGCTACCGACCTGTTCTTTCGGTCCTTTAATTCCAACCCCAGCAGCTTTTGAGCGCTCTCTCGATAATCGGGGGGTGATCCCGCACTGTCCCTGAGCTGAGGATGATGACCACAATCGTGAGAACTGCAAAAAGAGAAATGAATCAGGGGTGCCCAAGGATGGATCCCCGTGGGAAAACCCTCCGATGCTTAAGTCAGCAAATATGGTAGAGCCCTGATGCGAAGCAGGGGAGGAGGAGATGGGGGTGCGAGATTCCTCTCCGCAAAGTGGTGAAGTGATTCTTGCTCGGGGTTAATGTCGCTTAGTAGCACTTACCTCGTTCAGAGGAGCTTCCTTGATTTATATAGCGACTTATGAAACGTAAGAGCCCTGTGAGGCGAGGAGTTCCAGGGGAGGTTACGTCCTCTTCGTGGGCTCTTTAAGGCACGAGGACTCTTAATTCTCCATTATCCCCACGATCTCCCTGCTCTTAAAGGGTGCTTAAGGGTCACATGGATAAGCTTCTGCTAGCTGGTCCTAGCGAAGGGCACAGGCTCAAGGGGCTTTCCCGAGCAACAGGTGGAAGGCTCGGGCGTGGTGCAAGGGTCCTGAAGGGACCTCCCGACCGATCTGACGCTCAGACTTTTGAACCCAAAGGTCACCTAGGAAGCGCTTAATCCGAGTAGGTTATTGGGCTTAGTGGGCCCTCGGAGGGGCTATCACTCGTGGGAGCCGGGCCTCCTTTGGTCTGTCAGGACCTCATTTGGTCGCTCTATTCGGGCAGTAGAAATCCCCCTCTCCACTTGTCCCCCTCCTACTCTCGAGCCATGATTAGGCTCGGTCGAGTAGCACTTGGGGTAGGTGTAGGTGGTTCGAGCCGAGTGGGGACTTTCTCCGACAAGGGCCACATAATGCGGCTATCCTAGGGATATGCCCGTAATGATGATTATTCTTGCGAATAAATGTATGGAGCCCCCTTTTTTGAAGATTGGAATGTCATGTCGCTTCCCACGGGGGGTTTATAAGCATAGCGCGTGTAGTCACTCTAATCTTCCATCGCTCTTAATCTTCCATCGCTCAGGGCTTTTCTTTCATCATCTTTGCATTTGTGAGAAGTTCATACGCCGCGAGGGCATCCCAGAAGGGCAAAGAGTTGCGGCGGCTTTCGCGGAGCTCATAGAAGTTACGACGGTGATGATTTGTCAACTTTCGCTTTCCCTTGAGTCATCTAGCTCAGTGCCCTCTTCTTCCTCCTACAACTCTCCTGGTTGCTCTATGGCGGACCAACATCCCGAGGCTGAGGTGCAAGAGGTTGAGCGGGCTCCTAGGGCTTTTACGGCGCTGGTGGAACCTCTACGCAGTGAGTTGACTGAGGATGAGGTGAAGCGACTGGAGGGTCGTTCCTGAGCTAAAGATGATGACCATGAGTAGTAAAACTGCAACGAGGGAAATGAATCAGAGGAGCCCAGGGATAGATCCCCAGGAAAAATCCTCCGATGCTTAAGTCAGCGATCAAGGTAGAACTCTAGTGTGGGAGAGAGAGTGGAGGGGATGGGAGTGCTATATTCCTCTCCACCAAGTGGTGAAGTGGTTCTAGCTCAGGGTTAATGTTGCTCTGTAGCATTTACCTTTTATAGGAGGGTGTCCCTAGTCTATATAGCGACTCATGAGACGTCAAAGCCCTGCGAGGCGAGCGATTTTAGGGGAGGTTACGTCCTCTTCGTGGGCTCTTTAAGGCATGAGGACTCTTAATTCTCCATTATCCCCACGATCTCCCTGCTCTTGAAGGGTGCTTAAGGGTCACATGGATAAGCTTCCGCCAGCTGGTCTGAGCAAAGGGCACGGGATCAAGGGGGTTTCCCGAGCGACAGGCGCAAGGGTCCTGAAGGGACCTCCCGACCGATCTGACGCTTAGACTTCCGAACCCGAAGGTCACCTAGGAAGTGCTTAATCCAAGTAGGTTATTGGTCATAGTGGGCCCTCGGAGGGGCTGTCACTCGTGGGAGCCAGGCCTCCTTTGGTCTAAACACAGTCCTCACAGCTGACCGCTCGACCACATCATCGGCTCCAGTGCCAAAGGTAACAGGGAACACCTAGTACACAGGACGCCAACGACAACAACACTGGACCACAAGCGCAATCAAGTCAGTCCTCACTCAGATATTACATCTGATCGAGTCGCAAGGTAACTCTACTCGGGAAGAGGAGTAGAGCAATGCTAACCGACAAGACAATGGTCCGAGACAGAAACACAAAATCATATAAAAGTAGCACTCGAAACAACAACAATGACAGCACTCGCAGGATTCTGGCTCCGTACAGCACACAGAGCCACAGAATACAACTGCAAGTAGGGTCACATCAAGGCACAATAGCAGCTGAACACACGACCACAAGGAACATGTCATGCATCAGATAGCTCACCAAGAAAGACCCACGACAACAAGAAATGACAGCAAGAACCACAATCTCAAGGACTGTATCTCAAGGACTATAGGTACGCCTCGAGAACACGATGCCCAAGAGAATGAACTACAGAGTAGAGGGCATTCAATCAGCAGGAATGTTGACCAATTCCCCAACACTCGCAAATGCCACTGCCAGCACTAGAAAAATTACCTGCAACAACACGGCAACAGATAACATCAAGGCACAGGAAGCTGATACGAAGTCCCATCAAGAAGAAGCAAATCTCTCGACCAACTAGAATCTTACGAAAGGATCCTCGGCCAGTGGGTAATCAACCCACACGCTTCCGCTATGCACTCAAACACGCACACAGGCATCAGAAAGACAACTCGGTATTCACATCTTAATACACGCTCAGCATCATCGTAATTCAAGAAAATTATAATGTAACATGCCACGAGTACCGATCCAGCGAACAACCGGCCACAAATAGCCTAAGTGCAAGGAAAGAGAGCACTAGTCTCAGCATAAAGCCCAAGGAAAATGCAAATCTCAGCTTACCTTTACGTCCTGAAACAATAAATGAGCATTCATAACACATCGGCCATTGGACACGGCTCAACGAACACGATATGCAATAGCTCTTAACATAAGAATGTGTCCAAAGCGATGCAACCGTAAAGTAAGAAAACAGATCAGGCTCAGAATAAATGCTGTCCATACTTAAGTAGACACAGGACAAAGACATCACTAAGATAGCAATTCCAAGGTTAACCTCGAAAAGACTCCACCAGAAGGGATGAGAAACATCAAGCTTGACGACAAAAGCTCACCAAGAAGGGAAAATCCTAGCTCGCCCAAGCATCTTCTCAACCACAGAATCCAATCGAGCACTTCATTAGAAGCGAGACACATTAGGAGCTGAGTAGACTTAAGTTGGGATGACCAAAACAACATAAGAACGTGCACGGTCATCAGACCAATGCTAAAAGTCAACAGTAACCTAAGTAAATTATAGAAAACCTTAAAGAAAGTACTGTAGATTTGAGCCTTTTAGTGAACACTGCCAAGTATAACATGATCGAGACAGACACCACAGCAGAAAAAGAAGCACCTCGTCACATCCTGACGAGAGTAGGACCATCTCGTACAGTGCCAGAATAGCACGCACAAGACAATACACAGAAAACAAAGCGATCATAAATCACAAAACCTAAGCGAGCAAATTCCACCAGCCTTCAGCTGGGTGTCTATACAGGACTTTAGGACTCTGGAAATTGTATATCTCAGATTCCCATGTACTTCACGCAACAACGCTCTGATACCACCTGTGACGACCCAGATCTCGGATACCAGATATACTCGATAGGACTATCGAATACACCTGATACTACTTGGAACCCTCGAGGCCTCCCAAGAGCGGGAAAGCTCCTGAAGGGATCAAAGGACTATCGTGTAGTACATTGAAGCCACAGAGATATAATAGTAAGCAATTAAATCTCATTAGATCAGGTTGCTAAAGTAGCAGAAATATAATTACTTTTTAAGTTCCCATCCAAGGTCTGGCGTTCAAGACAAATCAGATGGCCAGGATGTTCCAGAAGTAACACATCCCCTCTGATAAGTCGCGCAAGGACACAAAAGCATTCTAGAAGATGTGGTATCCCGCAAGTCTGGACAAAGAACTGAGACACGTCTCTCAGCACCCAGGGTTGGGCTTCACCCTTGAAGAATATTGTTACAGTGGGCGCTATGAGGTGGACACCATCTCCACTTTCTATCCTGCCAAAGATAACCCACTGGGGGAAACCTTTGATGAATACCCAGCAGAAGCTGAATATACTGAACCGGCTCGACCAAGAGACCAGGAAGCAAAGACCATGACCCCTTGCTGATGCTGGGAACAAGTCTATCTTGAAGAAGCGGCCCTTCAAGCCAGATTCGACTCGGCTAGTAGTAGCGAAGCTGAAGATGGTGAAGAAATAGGGATGTCTCCTCCTAGTAGACCTCCGCTAATAATGAGCTTAACACCTCTCTTGCCAATCGAGAAGCCTCTGTCGACTCCAATCAAGAGATAAATGCTACCAAGAAGGAAATGGCCACCTCAACCGAGGACATGGTGATCCAAGAAGGCGAGAGCTCCTCACCTTCTCCTACGAAGCTGCGATGCTGTTTCAGCCCAGCAGTATGTGACCTCTAGTATGCCATGACTACAAACCTGTCTGTAGGGGATGTAGCTGTTGACTCACTCCTCGAAACTACAGCAGCAGCGGATTTGCTGGCAGAGCAATTCACACAACCACTACTGGCTGAGACAGAGAGCCCTACTAAAGTCCAAATGAAACCACATGAAAAGATCGAGGTTCTCGACCTTGAAGATGACATTCCAGATTTTGTCAACCTTCAGCCAGCGCCCCCGAAAATAGAAGACGGATGCCAAGCTACAGTCGATGAGCTGATAGAAGTCAATCTGAGAAATGAGGACGACCCTAGGCCGACCTTCCTCAGTGCCCAGCTATCTGCTGAAGAACAGAAGCTGTACATCTAGCTACTGCAAGAATATCGGGATTACTTTGCCTAGACCTATAAGGAGATGCCAGGACTAAGCCCCGCAGTCTCACAACATGAGCTAGCAATAAGTCCTGAAGTCGAGCCGGTGAAGTAGCCACCGTGACGCATGAGGCCAAAACTCATCACCCAGATCTGCAAGGAAGTAGACAAGCTCATTGATGTGAGTTTTGTCAAGAAAAATCAATATACCACGTGGCTGGCTAATATTGTGCCCATGAAGAAGAAGAATGGATAGATCCAGATATATGTTGACTTCTGGGACCTGAATAAAGCTTGCCCCAAGGATGACTTTTCGGTTCCAATAATGGAAGTCATGATTGATGCTACAACTGGCCATGAGGCCCTATCGTTTATGGATAGGTCATCTGGCTACAACCAGATATGGATCGCGGAGCATGACCGGGTCAACATTGCCTTCCAGACTCCCAAGGGCATTTATCACTACAAGAGGATGCCGTTAGGACTGAAAAATGCCAGCGCAACTTATCAGTGGGTAATGACCAGAATATTTGATGATCTGTTCTACCACAAGGTTAAGTGCTATATAGATGATCTTGTAGTCAAGACCAGAAAGAAAGAAGACTATCTGCAGGACCTCCGAGTTGTCTTTCAGAGGCTGAGGCAGTATGAGTTGAAGATGAACCCTATGAAGTGTGCGTTTGGAGTATCGAGCGAAAAATTCTTGGGCTTCATTGTCAGATATTGGGGGATTGAAATAGACCCCGCAAAGATCAAAGCAATTCAAGAGTTAGCCTCGCCGAGGAACCTCTCCGAGCTGAGATCTCTACAAGGTCGCTTGGCATATATCTGGCAGTTTATATCCAATTTGTTAGGGCAATGCCAGCCTTTTCACAAATTAATGATGAAAGATGTTCCCTTTTACTGGGACGAAGACTGCCAGATAGCATCATCCGCCGAGTATATGAAGGGGGTGCCTACATCCTCGTAGATCACAAAGGGGTCATCCAGTTCTCTCCCCTCAACGAAAAAAAAATAAAGCTTTACCACACGGCTCAGCCGACATTCCCAGAATGACCGTAATATACCTTGGTCTAGTGGCACTCCGCCCAGATCGAGCTATCTTTACCTTAGTCTAGTGGCCCTCCGCCCTAATCGAGCTACCTATGTCTTGGTCTAGTGGCCTTCTGCCCTGATCGATCTACCTTTATCTTGGTCTAGTAGCACTCTGCCCTGATCGAGCTACCTATACCCTGGTCTAGTGGCATCCCGCCCTGACCAAGCTACCCTCTACCTTGGTCTAGTGGCACTCCGCCCAGAGCGAGCCATATTTACCTTGGTCTAGTGGCACTACATCTTGATCGAGCTACCTCTATCCTAGTCCAGTGGCACTCCACCCTACCCAAGCCCTACAAAATAGGTAATATCGCCATTGCGGGCCTTACACCCGAATCGGTAGAAACTCCTCCCTTGCGTTAGCATTACTCTCTTGCTAACGAATGAGCTCATCTCTCAGAATAAGACTCTGCATCCTAGCCGACTTCTGCACAATGTCACCACTACAAATCTTACATCTGAGTCGGCAGAGAATCTCTCCTTGCGCTGGCATTACCTCCATGTTAACGAATAAACCCATTCTCGACGCAGGGCCCCGTGCCCTAGCCAACCCTTAAACGATACCGTCATTCCGGGCCTTACGTCCAAATCGGCGAAAAACTCTTTCCTTGCATTGACATTCTCCCCTTGCCAATGAATAAACCTTTTCTCACCGGTGCAAGGCCTCGTCCCCCAACCAACGGCTATCTACTGTCGTCAAGGGCCAGATTCCACGTCTGGACCTACCAACCATCCTCTCCCATATGTTTCAAAAAAAGAGAGAAGGGGTTAAAAATAGAGATACCCTATCGGCCTTGTTCCTATATCAGGGCAAGGCCAAAAAGGGCTATAACCCGGCTATGGCGAAAACCTGAAAGGGCACTACAAGCAAAATCGGGTACCCCGTCACGTGAAAACCTAAAAGGGCACATGGGCAAAAGTAAGAGGGGGCTACCTTCGATGAAAATCTGAAAGGACGCTTAAGCCAGTAAAGTGGTAATTTAAAAGTTCCTCTTTATTCTCCTCCCAATGAGACTCCAAAGGGACGATCATCAAAAGTCCCACTGGAGATCCCCTAACAAACCTGTGTTCGACCCTCGTCATCATCGGCGAGACCGGTCGACCTCCGCCCTTAACTTGGACCTTGCATCCTCATTGATGAATCTACCTTTGCTTCGGCATGTAGCCCATGTCGATGAATAAACCTATGCTCGACACTCATCATCATCGGTGAGACCGGTTGACTTCTGCCCTCAACTTGGACCTTCCGTCCTCGTTGATGATTCTACCCTTTGCTTCGGCATGTAACCCATGTCGATGAACAAACCTGTGGTCGACCCTCGTCATCATCAGCGAGATTGGTTGACCTTTGTCCCTTAGGTTGGACCTTTCATTCCTGCTAATGAATAAACCCTTGCTTCGGCATGTAGCTCATGTCGATGAACAAACCTGTGCTCGACCCTCGTCATCATCGGTGAGACCGGTCGACTTCTACCCTCAACTTGGACTTTCTGTCCTCGTTGATAAATCTACCCTTTGCTTCGGCATGTAACCCATGTCGACGAACAAACCTGTGGTCGACCCTCGTCATCATTGGCGAGATCGGTCGACCTCTGTCCCTTTGCTTGGACCTTTCATCCGCCTCCACGCGTCCACGCGTCCACGGGCGAAATGGCTTATTGCGAAGGCATGTGGGGTCTTCACGCACATAGGCCACGAACGGAAAACTTCAAGATCAAGCAAAGCATATGCTTGCCTTGGCAGTCACGGGATATCATTTTTTTAAGCGTCATGGCCGTGGAAGCCATGTGTGTTAGTGGTGGGTTTCTCTTGGTTTGGACTCATGGAAAGGGCCGATGGTTATGGTCGGTATGAGGCGGCCATGCTAATGGACAAGAAAGATGTATCGGGAGACTCTATTGCATATGCACACCCTAGGTCCAACTTGATAGAGATAAGTTGTGAATTTACTCTGATATCAATTTGATGTGACACCACCTTGGGGATGATAGTCACAAGATCGAAGACCTCTCGGACCTAGCAAGCAAGCAATGCAATGGACTGGCAACCTCACTCGAGTGGACTCTCCCGCTAAGTGCGCACTCAGGCCCGTAGGCGACTCGACAATGGTGGGGAGGGTCCGAAGTGGGACCTTGACGTCCGGGGTAAGGCTATTAGGATGGACCCCCTAAGGGCCTGGGATGCCCAATTCCGTGGGTGATCAGCACACCAGGGGCATGGGATGTAAGGGATTACTCTCGCCTCGCTCCACGGTGGTCACTCAATGTACGAAAAGTTGGAACGGGCACTCACTCTCCATCTGACAGGTAACCGGAAATAATACTAAGCTAAGCAATGATAAAACCAGCAGAGGAAGGGGCCTGAATCTCACCTGGTCGGCATGAAAATGTCGATCTTGGCCGGAGACAAGGCGAATGGGAAAACATGGGTATACCACACGCTGCGCCAGTGTAGCTCTAACCTTAGAATAGTACACCACTATGCCTCTCGCAGGAGGGGGATCTCAGGGTGTGGGTTAACTTGAATTACACCCAAAACTACCTTCACACAGGGAGAGGCTGTAAGCCGGCCAGGCGAGGTGGGGAACGGAGGGGGTCAAAAACTGACCGATCTCACTCGGGCAAGCTGGCCTGCGCCCTTGCTGTCTGCCACCAGCGACGTGTTGGGGACAGAGCTCCTAGCTAGAATGTCCACTAGGGATGGGACTAGAGGCGTTGGAAAGCTTGATGTTTTAGCTTGCTCTTGGAAGAAACGTCATCTCGTTCTGATCTCGAATGCACCGAGTACAATACATTCGGTAGAACTACATCAGGCTTCTCTGTTGCAGGCCAGAGAGGGCTTGGACGAGGCCATACTCCCAGCTGGAGTATCAGATCCAGGCGGGACCAGGGCCCACTGAAAGAGGACTCAGTCTAGTGCTCTTACACCAAAATTCTCTTCCTGAATCACATAATCATGACAGTGGTGGCTCCTGGATGTTGACTGGGTTGAGCTGGTTGCAGGGACAGAATTCTGGACTCGATTCTCCGGTGGTGTAGCTGTTTCATCCGAGGTCGGAACATGGCAGGGCCAGAGTCATCACGAAGAGGGCCGTTCCAGGGATCTTTCAGAGCTAGAATGGCCCCGTTCTGAGGTGGGAGACATCAGCCCCAATGATTCTTGTGAAGTCACACTCTGATGAACTTCTCCAGAGGGCTCGGGTAGAAGATGACAGCAGAGACTATGGTGCTTCCTGTGGTGGACTGCTTATTCTGGCCGCCAATAATTTAGGTTGCAGGACTGGTTCAACTTGTCGTCGCCGGTGCTCTCGAATGGGAACTCCAAATGGGTTGGGGCCAGCTTTGGCTGAAAGCTGGACGACCCTAGTAGGGATTCTCCAAGGGGCTTGATCAGAAGATGGGGGATGAGGCCGGAGTAGCTTCTGGAAGGCGCACATGTCACTGGCCGGACCTGACTTGCGTAGTCGAGGAAGAATGACTGTCTCGGGCAGCCTAGATGTCGGATTGACGTGATACCACCTCTCTTGCGAAGCTACTTCGAAGACCTTTCCATAAATATAAGAATCAGCTCGAGGAAAAGCTCGATGAAGATGTGGCAGCCTCTGAAAGCTCGCAGCTTTCTACTACTATAGATTCCAGGCTGGTAGTGTGGGAATATAGGGGAAGAATGGAGGGTTTTAGGGGGGAAAATGGAGGGGGGGATCCAAAAAGTATATGGAAAATAAATTGTAATACAAACATTAATCCAAAATCATCTCCCCATTTTAGATCCATTTTCGGATCCACACATTAAGTACACGTTATAAATTAATCAAATATCATGATAACAAATAACAAATGGTGTGCATCAAAAAAAACTTTAAAAAAAGATGCTGTGGTTTGCAAAACCACATTTGTATTGCATTAACATTCACAATTCCAAAGAGAAGAACAAGGACTCCAGTGGATCCGAAAATTGTAAATGCCTTATCCAAGGCCTCCCGACCCTCTCCAGTCTGTTGCAAATGCCTCAGCGATCTACCCAGGTTGCCCCCACCAGCCTCCCCACCGAAGAGCGGATCACATGGGTCTCTCCCCGTAAGTAAGACTCCCAACATCACCTTAAAACTGAAGACGTCGTTCTTATCAGTGCACCGGGGAAAGTTGAACATGGCCCACTCAGCACATAGCTCTAAGTATTATTACCACCTCAATACGGGTGTTTAACAAATATGCACATCAAAGATGGCAGGGTTTTGAACGGGATAAAATAAAGGAAACCGATTTATTAACACCATTTCTTGACTCCAGCAAATAAAAACATACCATTTCATCACTTGACAATAACCAATGAGTTAAAACTTCATAAAAGAGGGGGATGTGGTGCATGTTTAGTGGTGTGTTAAATTTGGGGTTCAAGGAATGGTGCTAATCAATTATTTTCCCAAGACAAACAGGACTTTGAACCATAGAATGCAAATGAAACAAAGGAACATTTGATTTCCCACTTGATCAAACCTACCCATCTTCCGAGCAAAATCAACTGGATAAGGCATGCATAAGCAACGAGACAGGAAGACATGTCGACGAAAAGAAAAGCAAAAGGGGAAAGAAAAGAATTCAGACAAGAGATAGCATATGCAAGGATAACTTATAAGTCATCCATCATTCTGCATTCCTAGAATGAGGAGAACATTCCCAAGAAGGAAAGGGCATTCTAAAATATTACTGCCTTGAGAACTTGGCATATCAAAATTTATGAACAGTGAAACAATGAGGTTCAAAGAGTACAAAGTTAAAAATGGACTTGAACCATCAAACACAGATTTAATGAAAGATGCTGTTGTTTTCCAATTGATAAGATTTATTCGTGTGATTTATTCCAGGCAAGCTTAACATAATGTAACTTCATGGGCATGAATAATCAGTATCTTATGTTATCAAAGTCTAGCATGTAACAATAAAATCTTGTCGAGTGTTACACATTGCAAAAATGTTCATGAGATAGTAACACCAAAATATTGTTAGAGATTGTCATCTTGCTGTAGAAGTGGTTTTGCCTGTCAAAAGAACATGTGTACGCAATTTAATTAATACTTCAAAAGTGAGCATTTATTCATGCATATAAATTTTCTGCCAACAATAACAAAAGTGAGCATTTGTTACTGACTGCCATTAATAGCCAAATCAAAATTGCTACTAATATAAATATTTAATACAACTATACAAACACCTCGTAGATGTTTTGAACAAGGCAAAGATATCCAACATAGTCGTCAACTGCAGGGAAAGTATGTCATGGTCACGAAGTCAACTCTTGCATAGACATATAGGTTGGATGCAGCTGGGATGAAGTAACAGAGGTAGCCTAAAGCAGATAAGGCAGCTTGAGGAACTTGCCTAGTCAGTCAGGGCAAATTCAGTGATCGCCTAGACGAATAGGCCCAATGCAAGGTGACTTGCCATCACCTCCCCTTGTTGCTAGGTAAGTGTTTTAGGCTCCTTTGATAACCATGCTCTAATGTGCATTTGGTTTAACTGTGTTACGAATATGCCAATGTTGACATCCCCTGCGGTACAAGGTTGGCATCATCAACAAACTCATTGAGCTTGAAACCAGCATGACACTAGTTTACTACGTATGCAACATTCGGCGCCTTTCGGGTTTTCACCTTAGTCGGGTTAAAGTCTTTTTGCCTTTGATTGCTCCCCTAACAGGAACAACCAAGTCCGCTGGGGCCTCAATATTTTCAACCCCATTTTTTTTTTGAATACCTATAATGCCAAAGGGCAAAAAAGGTGTGGCACTCCCAGAGGGACGAATATGCCGCTTGAGTGGGACAAGTGAGTGGATTTGACAACCCTAGTGAGACGCGCCTAGTCAAATCCAAAAACTGCTAACTTGAACAGGCAGACAGCCCTAGAAGGGCGTGCATATGCCAAGCCCGGTTGGGATAGTAAAGAAGTAGGTTTAATAGTCCGAAAGGGACATGCGTGTTAAACTGGGAAGCCGAAAGGCGAGATGGGTTGGCAGCCCGAAAGGGACATGCGTAGGCCAAGTCCGGTAGGATGAAAGAGGGGATTTGACAGCCCGGGTGGGACATATGAATCAAATCTGTAAGCCGATAGGCAAATAGGGTTGGTAGCCTGAGAAAGCATACATAGGCCAAGTCCGTGGAGACAAAAGAATGAACTTGACAATCCCGATAGGATGGACGAGTCAAGTCTGAAGCCAAGAGGCAAGATGGGTTGACAGTCCGAAAGGGGCGTGCATAGGCCAGACCCAATAGGAAGAAAATGGTGGATTGACAGCACTAGTGGGACGTGAGAGTCAAACCAAAAAACCAATGGACAAAGGATGGGTGGGTTGGCAGTCCAGAAGGGACGTGTATAGGCCAGACCCAGTGGGACAAAAGAGGGTGGATTTGACAGTCCTAGTGGGACGTGAGAGTCAAACCTGAAAGCCAGTAGGCAAAGGATGGGTCGGCAGCCCGAGAGGACATACTGACGCCAGACCCATAAGGGCCAAAGAGGGTGGATTTGACAGCCCTAGTGAGACGTGAGGGTCAAACCCGAGAGCCGATAAGCAAAGGATGGGTCGGCAGCCCTAGAGGGCATACTGAGGCCAGACCAGGAGGAAAGGAAAGACGGATTTGACAGTCCTAGTGGGACGTGAGAGTCAAACCCGAAAGCCATTAGGCAAAGGATGGGTCGACAACCCGAGAGGGCATACTGAGGCCGAACCCGGTGGGACAAAAGAGGGTGGATTTGACAGCCCTAGTAGGACGTGAGAGTCAAACCCGAATGCCGATAGGCAAGATGAGTTGACAGCCCGAGAGGGCATAC
Source organism: Amorphophallus titanum (assembly GCA_024336825.1). Taxonomy (NCBI): domain Eukaryota; kingdom Viridiplantae; phylum Streptophyta; class Magnoliopsida; order Alismatales; family Araceae; genus Amorphophallus; species Amorphophallus titanum. Next base: position 12,740,995 of record JANBPO010002057.1, on the reverse strand, counting down.
TGAGGCCAATCCCTATAAGGTAAAATGAGCCGAAGGGTATGATGGGTTGGCAGCCCGAGAGGGCATGCTGAGGCCAATCCCTAGAAGGTAAAATGAGACGAAGGACATGATGGGTTGGCAGCCCGAGAGGGCATGCTGAGGCCAGACCCAGAAGGGCCAAAAGAGGGTGGATTTGACAGCTTTAGTGGGACGTGAGAGTCAAACTCGAGAGCCGATAGGCTAAGGATGGGTCGACAGCCCAAGAGGGCATACTAAGGCCGAGCCCGGCGGGACTAGAGGGGCGGATTGGATAGACCGGAAAGGCATAAGATCCAAAGCCCTGGGAGACCCAAAAGATGAGTGGAGCTGACATGCCAAGGGGCGTATGAGCCAACTCTTGAAAAGAAATGGATATACTTAACAGCCCGAACGGACATAAGAGTTAAATCCATTGCAAATGATGGTGTTGATGGTCCCGATGGGACGGAGTGCAATAATGTCGGGATGACCCGGTGGGGTTGGGTGTTATAGAATGACATGGGGGGCATGGCCATGATATCAATATGATGGGGCCACCCAGAAAGCAGACTGAGAGAAGATTTTTTTTTTCACATTACCAACCTCACCGCCCTTTCGAGTTTTCGCCGAGGCTGACCCCCTTTAGCTTATTCCGGTGTGCCCTTACGGGTTTTCATACCGAGGGGTTGCCCAATTTTGCCTGAGACGCCGTTTCGGATTTTCACCTCAGTTGAGTCTGTGAATTAATATTTTACATTTAACAATTATATACCAGAGTCCAGTCTAAAGGAAGACAACAAGTCTAATAGCATAGTACAGTCGATAGAACAGAAAAGATGTACCAGAAAGTCGGGGGAAGCCCAACGAAGGTAGCAGTTGGCCACTACGAACTCGCACACCAGGAACTGCAGAAGCAGAATGAACAGCGACCCACCTGAAAAGTAAGGGTGAGACTCATGTCACTGGCTCAGTTGGGGTCACGTGGATCCCCACGAAAAAATATGTAGTAACACGCTAAAACAGTAGGTAAACAACAGGTAAGCAATAGGTAACAATAGGAAAACTAAACTACAAAGTTGTAAAGGAAAGGGGTGCAGGAATAGGGAGCAAGCTAAGAGCTGGGGGAGCTAAAAAGGAAAGGGAAAGAGCCGTACCGAATAGGCACGACTGTTGAACTAACCTCGACTCCCTGAACTACTCCAAGCAATGACAAAAGGGCAAACTCTGATCTGACGAAGTCAAGAGTTACCGATCCGTTGACAAGACGTCAGGCCTAAAGCGAAGACCTGCAAGAACAACAAGAAACCTAGTAAAATCTAGACAGACGCAGACCCAGACGACATGACTAGAACATCATGCACATTGTCCCCCACATGACTGGAGCGTCATGCATACGACAGGAGACTGACCTCGAGCACAGCCACGAGAGGGCTAACCCAGGAGGTCACGACGCACAAGAAACGCGAAGAGAACCATGAAGAGCCATGTGCCACGTGACTGGAGTGCCTCACCACCAGAAGAACATCCAGTTGCATCCACTAACATCTTATATTGTGCCTACTAGTGTCTTGTCTGTGTACCCTACCGCAACGACTAGGCCGAGACCAAGACACTGCCAGAACTAGAACAATACCATAACGTGAGTGACTAGTCAGGGTCACGTCTAACGACGTAAGTCCAAAGTCCCTGACCACATGTGCACACACTGGCCCACTACCTAAGCCAGGCATGTAGCTAGTATTCCCCCTCCGAAGGACACTACGATTGGATCGGGGGCCCACAAAACTAGCTTAAGAACTATAAATCGAGAAAGTGCCCCACTGCAAGAGCCATCACACCGAAGCGTGACGTAAGGCTATGTCTAGTGGAGGCTCACGAAACATGGACTCCAAAGCACAAGTGCTGCAGTACAGATAGGCTAACAAAGCACTGTCACCCATACTCCAAAGAACCAATGGCAGCACAAGAAACTACCGATAGGCTCAGGACAAGGTAGCTAGACCTACTCACGTAATGATCCTTGAGTCTCACTACTCGGAGGCAAGATCGTCACTAACAGCAGAACGAGCCGCCAATCAGTCTACTCCTAAGCCAGAGAAAACAACGCTGGCGAAGAAAATGGCACGCAGAGATCGGAGGGAACACCGAGGACCCTCTGCACATCTGGATGCACAGAACGAGGTAAGATGATACCTCACTGCAACCAAAACCATGTCTCGAACTGGACATAACCGTTGAGACACACACATGGTTACGTGTCAACCACTGGGTGACCCTGGGTTGACCGGAACCAGATAATGATGACTCTATAGTAGGGAAGAAAACCCTACTACAAGCCAGAAGACTCCTGACTGCCTTATAACATAGTCTTGGCCTTCATAGGATGTCAAGAGACATCCACGGGAAAGCGGGTAGACCACTAGGACAAGCCAAGACAATCAGAATCCAAGACGGCGGAAAGCAGGACTCTAGGGTTGTAATGCGCCACCTTTAGACCGCTACACGGAGGTGATGGTCTAAGGATGAGCCGTTACACTCTAGAGGAGACAGGACTGTGGTGGTCTAATAAAGGCACGCCACACAGATGTGACGGTCAAGGAATGAGCCGTCATAGACACCGCCCTACTATAGAACCTAAGACAGACCGACACACGGATGAACACAGAACAGAACCAGTTCGATCGACCGTTCGCGGTGAACCGGGCTAGCCAAACCCCGACCGAACCCTATTTTAAGGGTTTCTTTCACTTCATTTCCCCATTCTATACTACCCATTCTCTCTCCCACATATTTTCCTAACCCTAGAACACAAAACCCCCACTCCATAACCTCCAAAATCCCGTCATTCCTCCATCCGCACAAGCTCCGGCGGATTCGTCATGATTTCAGGACGACATCTCCACGGCTGTTCGTGCACTGGTGAAGCTTCTTTCTAAGTTCTAGAGTGTAGAGAAGGTCTTCTCAAACCTTCAGCGTGTCCTTTAGACCATCTTCCTCCCAGGGTTGAGATCGATCCATTCAAGGATTTCCCAAGTGGGTTTTCTAGCTTAAGATGTCATCTAGAAGGAGTTCTTGGCGTTCTACCCAAGGGGAATCTAGCGCTCGAAGACGTGAGACTCCGGCTCCTCCACCACGGCTGCCTCCTGCACCTCGGCTGCCTCCATGGCCTATTATCGACCCTCAATCGGTCAACTTCAATGAGGTGAACAAGATCCTGCCCGACCTATGTGCTGTTTTTGAGATTCAACTAGGTTGGACCGATTTTGTCACTAGATATACCAGATATTGTCCCAACCTCGTGCAGCAATTTTATGGGAATCTGGTTGATAGAAATGGAGAGCTATAGACATTGGTTCAGGGCAGAGAGATCCACATCACTCTGGATCTTTTTGAGCATGCATTAGGAGTCTCTTCTTGGGGTGTAGACATGACCTTTGGCCATGGTGAGGTTGAGGCTAGTTTTGTTGCCATGACGAGCTATGATTATGTGCGTGGAGTTAGTGATTTGATTAAGTTGAATGTCAATTATTTTCCACCACTACAGCGCATTCTACACCACATGTTTACCTCTCTTATTTATCCAAAGGGTGGAAGTAGAGATGGGGTAACAGAAGTACACAGATTTCTATTTTATCATGCTATGAATGGCAGTGTAATCAACATGGGTAGGCTAATGATAGACTTGATTGGGATATGCCGGACCTAAATGAGGAGATCCTTATCTTATGCCTCATAGTTGACAGGCGTATTTGTCTATTCTGGGATAGATTTTGGTGTTGAAGTGTTCATTCGCGTTAGACAGGATGATATCTACAATGCCCACAAGATTTTCACAGATATGGGATATTACCGGGGTCCCGATGGTCAGCTACGTCGTGATGTCACAACTTATGGGGACAAATCAGCAAGTGAAGAAGAGCAGGAGCAACAGCAAGATCAAGGGGAAGCGCCTGCACCAGTTCAGGCAGAGGACCAGCCTCCTCCACCCTCACCTCCTCACATGGATCCATAGGTGCCTCCTCCACCATAGTTCTATCATGGGGAGTCCTTAGCTCAGGGTGCTGGACAGCCCACTTGAGGGGACTATGAGGCTCTTGATAGGCGTCTCTCAGGCATGGAAACCCGCATTAACTCTTTCCTTGGGTGGCTTGATACCTTTATGGACATAATGGATGGCCATATGCATACTTTCTCCCACAGTTTGGACACCCTTACTGCCCACGTAGTCTCTCTTGCTATAGACTACGAGGATACTACACGTGCTTATCGGACTACCTCCCGTTCCCTTCTTCACATTGAGCATCTTCTGCGAGATATTGAGGCCCGTATTCCTCCACCTCCACCTCCACCGGCTGCTGCTACTGGTTCTGATGCTGATGATGTCGAGGAGGCTCTGGATCACCCTGCTCCGTAGCAACTCTTGTGTCCTTTAGTGTTGTTTTGTCCACTTACCTTGTATCCCACTCCCTCTTTTGATGATGCCAAAGGGGGAGACGTAGTAGTCAGGTCTATATATATTATGCATTATGCATGTTTGCATGTGTGGGGATCCTTAGTGATTCGGATCTAGATTTTGTCCGATGAATTTTGGCTATTTTTAGGAATCCGTGGTGCCTCAACAGCAACCACTGAAGCTAAAAACCCCTGACAACCTGCATTAAGCAATCTACAGGCTCGAATAGTAGAAATAATTAAACGAGAAGAACAAGATCAAATACATTGAAAATAAAAGGTTGTCTTCCCAGGTGGCTGAAAATAGACCTTCTTAGATCTATAATCAACCATAGCTCCATACTGCACTAGCCAATCCATACCCAGAATGATATCATAGTCTACCAGCTCCAACGCATACAATCTCGCTGGCAACTGCCAGTCACTAATCACAACAGGAGACTCCACCAAACATAAGGGAGTAAACAAAAAATGTCCAGATGACAATTCAACGAGCAAATCACAAGTGACCTTAGAAGTGGGCTCCTCAATGCATGCAAGAAAATCATCAGAAATAAAGGAGTGAGAAGCACTAGAATCAAATAAGAGACGAGCTACATGACCGAAAATCATAATCGTACCTTTGGCACGATTAGATGCCACGGCCTCTGCTCGCGTAATATGAGAAATCTTGCCATTTTGCTTTCGACATGCTGCTGTAGAAGATTGGAAAGAAGGTGCTACTGAAGCTTGCGGGAAGAACTGCTGAGATGGAGGTGGCAGGAGAGGAGGTCTGAACTGAGACTGAGACTACTGCGGCTAAGAAGCTTGCAAAAATTGCACCAACTTTGGCTGCAAAGGACAATCTCAAACCATGTGACCCAGCTGGTGACAACGGTAATAAACCACTGGCAAGGAACAAGGCCTGCCAGGATAACTACGACCACATCTCGTACACAGCTTCGGAGGTCTCATCACTTGTCTCTGTTGCTGCTGAGAAGGCAGAGCAGACTACTGCACCGTGCCTGAAGATACTTGTTGCTTGAATCTCTTCCTCTTCTTGAATTTCTTGAATTTTGGCTTGAAGGAAGAAGTACCACTCACAGCAGGAATGACAGGAGGAACTCCCAACACAGAAGGCTGATAACTCGGCTGAAGTGGAACAGTCGGCTGAGTCGACACCACTTGAGGAAAACCATGAGATCTAGCCATATCTAACTCAAGTGTTGCTGCTACTTGATAAGCATCATTCATCACAGACACTCAAGTTGCAATTAAATGCTGCCTCAAATCTGGCCTCAAACCACGCAGAAAATGTTTAGTCTTGAGGGCTTCATCTACAAGCACATGGGGTGCATAACGACCCAATTCCATAAATCACTTGCGATCTTCAAGCACTGGCATTCCACCTTGCACGAGCTCTATAAATTGATGCATCTTGTTCATGCGGAGATATGTAGGACTGAAAGTACGCTAAAAAATGACAACACATTCTGTCCAAGTGATTTGTCAGAGTGGATGGGAACGGAAGGCAACTTCCCATTCTGTAGTCCACCAAGTAAGTGCTGCGCCCTGAAGCTGAAAAGTTCCAATCATCACCTTCTCATCTTCAGCACATTCCATAGATCGGAAAACGCGCTCAGTTGCATCTAGCCAAACCCTGGCTACATCTGGATCTGCTTGACCTTCGTAACTCGACGGATGGAACAGTAGAAATTTCACCAATGCACGACCACGTCCACCAGGCACATCCTCTTACTCAAGAATAGCAGGAGCTGGAGTAGGAACTGGAACACCTTGAGCTTGATCCAGAACAATCACTGGAGGAGATGAGGCACTACTTTCTTCCGAAAGAGCAGGACCTCGACCTCGACCACGGCCTCTCCTACGAGGCGGCATATTGAAGCTAGAAAACTCACACAATAACAGTAAATCCATCAATAATGCGAAAAATATCCTAAGCCAGCAATAGACGACTCGAATGGACTTGCTCTGGATAATTGCACATTTCAATTACTTATACAAATCCTCAACTCCGCTCTGATACCAACTGTACTGACCCGGAGATCCGGATATCGATATACCGATAAAATCGACACACCGATACGTGTCGGAATACCCTATCGGATGGTGATACACCGTACCGAAACTTTGTCACATGTGGCACTAGCATCCCGGAATTTTGGTGTGACAAATTACGGGTGCAACAAGCACTAAGATGCAGATCATCCAGGGACAGCTCCTCATAGGGTTGTCCACAAACTGGCAATCCAAAAATCCTGTGAAAAGCCCACAGGTCTAGTGAAGTCTCTCCTTCAGCGGTGACGAATGTGTTCCAGCGCCAGTTGAACCTCTTAGCCAAGGCCTGGAGCAACCCTGTGTGGCAGGGGTAGGAGTACAATGCTGCGGTCACTGTGTGGCGGATCCCCGCCCTATCAAGCACTGCTCTGTAGACAGTCAGAATGCCCCACACCCATTCCGTCGCACCTCGACGGTAACAATGGGAAGGAATGACACATCTCCCATACCAGTTGGGAGCCTTCTGTGCTAGTATCCTCTCCAATAGGTAGTCATGATTGTAGTCATCATGTGCAAAGGTAGCACCAAAGGGAGTCAGAAACATCCCATCCACCGTAACATCCGCGGCCTTGTGATGCCCGGCTAAATGCCAAACTGCTGGTGAGGATGGTCCCACCCAAACTGTAAAGCTGTCAGAGTCCCCGAAGAAGCCCAGACTCTTCTGATCAGGGTATTGCCTCTACCGCACAAAGCCCTCGGGGAAGCTAGGATAGGAGAATGTACAAGTGCCTTGCATGATGTCCCTCCAGAGCAATATAGCCTGCTCGAGACGACGCCTCTCTCCTGGCAAGCGGGGATCATCAGCCTCCACACCAGGAGGTACAAAGCTCTGGACAAAAGAGAAGAGATGTCGGTCCAGCGGAAAGTGGGAGGGATACCCCCTTGAGCGGTCGTATACATAGATCCCCTATCTCCTCACAATGCGGGAGACATCAACAGTACCTCTAGTTGTAGCAGTGTCCTCAGTTGGGCCCTCAGCGACCCAAGTAAACCCGCGGTCCACCACGTCAAAGCTCTCAGAAGTGATACTGCGAGGAGAGAATGGTGGCATAGGCCTATCCGTCCTCCGCACATAATGATCATCGGAGCCTCCAACCCTGGGCCTTCGGGATGCCTCTATGTCTTTGCTTTGGCGAGCCATGTCTGCAGAAGCTGCAAAGACCAAGAGCAAAGAGGAACAATGACTGACAAGGCTCAATTAAAGATCAAACTAGCATAAGGACAGCAATAAGAATGTTTAAGCAGTCCTACAAAGCCCCATTATGTCAATGGACTCGGGGATTAGCAAAGAACCATGGAAGACACTAGCCCCCGCCTCCAGCTTTGACGGATGTCCCGTGGGGGGCATTTGTTGCACCTACTATTTGTATCAGATAAATCGAGACATTACCAACGACCCGGTCGGGGTTCATCATTCGGCATATCGTCACCCCGTGGAATATTTCCACACTTCGGGACCTCGTAGCCCGTATATTTCTGCAATTATAGACTCCTCGCAGCAAACGAGGTGGTCGAAAATCGGATTAAACCACCACGATTGTCAGGATCGCGTTGTTCCGGGCGAAACCCTAGAAAGGGGAGGGTTTTATCCCCCCGGCGCTCGACATGAACAAAGAAAATCTTGTGGCAAGAAGAGAGAGATGCAAACGATGGTGTACACACTGCCAAAGGAGTCCCACGCACGTGTATCACACAGTTCAGATAAGAATAAACCATCCCTTCGTGGCCCACGACTCGGGGAAGACGACAAACGAACAAGGGGACGCGTCCTCTCCTCTCCCCACGGCGCATGCTGCGAGAAAAAGGGCTAGAAAACCTCAAAAGTAGGGGTTTATACCAAAAGGCTAGTGCGGGAGACCCGACCAAGGTCGAGCGGACCCGTCCGGGGTCTCTCGACCCCGGGGGTGTCCGTGCACACCCAGGAGGACCCTTCCAGGGTCGCGCGACCTCGGAGGGACCAAGCACAGGGACGGGGGAAAGACTCACGCAAACAAATAGGGATACAGCTGCCGCATCTCATCCTCACGCTCCCAAGATGCCTCACCACCAGAATGATGCTGCCAGACCACCTTAACCAGAGGAATAACCTTGTTCCGCAAGTGCTGCTCACGCCAATTTTCAATGAGGATAGGATACTCCGGAAGGGACAAATCTGGGCTCACCTCAGGCCAAACGGTGTCCTCCAAAACAGGGGAATCATCAGGCATATACTTCCGAAGCATCGACACAGAAAACACATCATGCACGGCAGATAACTCCAGCGGTAACTGCAACCAATATGTGACTTCCCCAATACGCTCAACAATGAGAAAAAGACTAATGTAGTAGGGACTCAGCTTCCCACGCTTACCAAAGTGCATCACACCCTTCATGGGAGAGACTCTCAGAAACACCCGCTCTCCCACAACAAAGCTGAGAGATTGCCTCCTCCGATCGGCATAACTCTTCTGTCGGCTCTGCGCTGCCAACATCTTGTGCCGAACAAAATGCACCACCTCAATGCACTGCTGCACCAATTCTGGTCCCGTCAGGACATGCTCGCCCACCTCGAACCAATCAAGCAGAGTCTGACAGGGTTGCCCATACAATGCCTCACAAGGAGTCATACCGATGCTCGAATGATAGCTATTGTCGTAGGCAAACTCCACTAATGGTAAATGGTGGGCCCAACTCCCCTGTGACTCCAGGTAACACGACCTCAACATGTCCTCTAAAGTTTGGATGGTCCTCTCAGACTGACCATCTGACTGAGGATGATAGGCCGAGCTGAATGCCAACACTGTGCCTAGAGCTCTCTGGAAACTCCTCCAGAATCCTGATGTGAAGCGCGGATCACGACCAGACACAATAGAAATGGGAACTCCATGTAACGGAACGATCCACTCCACATACAATCTGTCTAACTTCTACACACTCCAACTTACTTTGATCGGCAACAATCGGGCCGTCTTTGTCAGTCTATCCACCAGTAACCAAATACTATCATGCCCACTGGACGTCCTCGGCAATCCAACCACAAAATCAGTGGTCACATGGTCCCATTTCCACGCAGGAATCTCTAAAGGCTGAAGTGTACCTCTTGGTCGCTGGTGCTCAGCCTTCACCTGTTGACAGGTCAAACACCTGGCCACAAACTCTGCTACATCTCTCTTCATCTTAGGCCACCAAAACTGCCTCTTTAGGTTCTAGTACATCTAAGCTGAACCGGGGTGCACGGTATACCAGCTCCCATGGGCCTCTCGCAATACCGTACGCCTCACCTGCTCCTCGGTCGGGACGTACAACCTACCTCTGAACCTCACAGCTCCATCCTCACTAAAGTCCACCTCGGCCATCGACTGACTACGAGGTAGCTCGGGGTCCGCATGCCGAGCCTCAGTCACCTAACGACGAACAGCTGGCGTGACAGTCAGGCTCGCAAGAGCAGCCAAACCCCGATCCTAAGGAATCTTGAGCCTAAAAGTCATGACCGACACCTACTCTCAAAGCCTCCACTTTTACAACAACATCTGACTAACCATCACTCTCCTGCTCAGAGCATTAGCCACGACATTCATCCTATCAGGCTGATAAGATAGAGTAAAATCATAATCCTCCAAGTACTCCATCCACCTCCTCTGCTTGAGGTTAAAGTCCTTCTGGATAAACACATACCTCAAACTCTGTTGGCCAGTGAAAAGCTCGAACTTCTCGCCGTACAGATAATGCCTCCAGATCTTTAGGGCGAAAATCACTGCCGCCAACTTAAGATCATGAGTAGGGTAGTTCACCTCATGTGGCTTCAACTGTCGAGATGTATACACCACAACTCTCCCATGTTGCATCAACACAGCACCCAAGCCTACCCCGGAAGCATCTGTACACACCACGAAACCTCTTGATCCTGAAGGCATTGTCCAGGTCTGCTCTGCATTAGCCACGTGTCAGAAGCTTCACATCTCAGATTATGTGCCTCCTTTGAAGATCATGAACATCTCTCCTCGATCTTTCAACCCTTTTAAGACAAGTCCCCGCAAAACATCGAACACATAGCTTGCATTGAAGCATTAAGTTAATATCTAGTATGCACGAACTTCGCATGCAGGAATGAAAAACATGCACAAACTTACATTGCACGGACTTGTTTCGTTCCAAAGGGAAAAGATGCACAGACTATGGAATTGCAAGGGGCAAAATGTGCAAGGATAAAATCATCCACGGACTTCATATCCCATGGAACAAAGAATGTGAACGGACTTGGTTTGCCATTGCTAGAGAAATGTGCATGGACTTAGATTGACAAATGTGCAAGGACTTCGTTTGAACAAAATGTGCATGGACTTACATGTGCAGGGACCTAATAGGCATGTAAATAAACATGCACGGACTTATGATGTGCACGGACTTATGATGTGCAAGGACTTAGATTTTCAACGAAGACTAAAAAACATGCACGGACTTGGTGGTTAAATCAAAGCATGCACGGACTTATGTTTTTGGATAGTGCTAAAATATGCACGAACTCAGAATGCGTTGACAAAACATGCTCGCACTTCATCACTGTGCTATCGTGAATTGCATGGACTTAGATATGCATAGACTCACTATATGCACCTAGCATGTAAACGTGCATGGATTTTATGTTTTTGCACAAACTTTATTTTCAGTAAAATTGAAACAATCAAGGACTTTGAAATGTGCATGGAGTCGAACTAGGATAGAACCTTGTATGTGCTGACCCTTGAAACATGCTCGGACTCTGAGTGATGCGAATGTGCATTCTGCGAGAATATGCACGAAGCCTAATTGTGCACACACCATGTTTGACACAAAGCAGAGACTTGCACGGACTTTGTATGCAAATGAACAAACATGCAGGGAGTTAAGTGAACAGCATAAGCAAATATGCACGTGAGTTGACCAGTGTTTGCTTGATCATAGAAATGCATACTTAACTGCATTGAGTTTTATTGTAGAATTAGATCAGAAATGAAACAGTGAGAAACGTATTGAATAAAGGAATGTGTGATAACAAATCAAACATGTTATGATAAATAGTGTGTAACATCATCAAAACCGTAGGGATGCAACATGATAGCTATAAAATGTAACTTCGTGCAGGCTATCCCTGCCTATCAGAATCGCCCGCTCTAGCCGACAACGTGCTCTAGTGACCTACGAGTCATCCTCCTCCATGCCAGGAGGGACATAGCTCCTGATGAACTCAAAAAGCTGACGGTCCAGTGGAAACTCCATGGGGTAACCTCCACTCCGATCATACGTGTATAGGCCACTTGCCTCCAGAATCCAGGCCACCTCTATGGTCCCAACTCCAGCTGCCCTCTCACCAACTGGGCCCTCAGCTACTATCATACGACCCAAATCCAGATGCTCTGCACTAGCCACGGTGATCACTGGTGGACCCAAAGGAGGCATAGGTCACTTAGTCCACCGCACCCAGTGGTCCTCATCCCAGGTCACAAGCCTCGGGACCCATTCGTCTCTGTCAAATCGTGCCATAGCTGTAAAACATGGCACACAAAAATGGTCAGCACACTAGAAAGTCAACATATACAACATGACAAAGCAAAGGCACATGAAGTGTCAAAATACAACTACAACGACTTGAAACAAGGGGCTCACGGGCCGCACGCCCTCATCTCCACCTCCGACGCACGCCCCGTGGGGGGCATTTGTTGTACCCGGATAATTTCCTGACAAAATGCCAAGAGATAAGGGTTCAAGAATTTCCCTGAACACCTTTAAGGCATGGGTTGCCTAGCCCCTTCTACAACTCTGTGGACCCCACTAGGGGCCCTAACCAGTTTGTCGTGACATGTGGCTGTAGACTTCATCGTGATCAAGGGAATGATGGCATACAACGCCATCTTCGGCAGAGGCATCCTCAGCCGAACGAAGGCAGTGCCCTCCACCTATCACCAAATAATGAAGTTTCCCACCAAAAATGGCGTGGGGGAAGTCCGAGGTAACAAGGCACTGGCTAGAAGGTGCTATAATATCTCGGTCGAAGCCATAAGGTCGGAAGGGAAAAACAAATGGATCAAGGGAACCGAGGAAGGACCGACAATATCCGAGCCTGGTGGTGAGTTGCTAATGATTTTCCTTAGGGACGACCCTGCCCTAGGAGTCAAGATCGGAGCTGACCTCCCGTCTGATGTTCAGGAACAATATAAAAATTTCCTTGCTGAGTACATCCAAGCCTTCACATGGTCTGATGAGTAGCTTCCCAGAATCCCCGGGGAGATTGTAATGCACAAGCTCAACCTCGACCCAACGGTGAAGCCTGTCCAACAGCACAGAAGAAAACATGCCCCGGAGAACAGACGATCATTAAGGAGCAACTCGCCAAGGGGAAGGAAACTAATCTCTTCCGTCCAGTCCTCTACCCAACGTGGCTTCCCAATGTCGTTCTAGTACCCAAAGTTTTGGGAAAGTGGCAAATGTGCGTGGACTTCATCGACCTTAACAAGGCCACACCGAAGGACTGTTGCCCGCTGCCGAGCATCGACTAGCTCGTCGATTCAACCTCCGGCAACGAGCTGCTCAGCTTCCTGGATGCTTACTCTGGCTACCACCAGATAAGCATGGACCCAGAGGACATTGAGAAGACTACTTTCATCACCGACTTCGGCGTGCACTACTACACCCGGATGCCATTCAGGTTAAAGAATGCCGGGGTGACATATCAATGACTGGTCAACCAAATCTTCGAGGGACAATTCGATTGGAATATCGAGGCCTACATCGACGACATGCCTGTCAAAATGCCAAAGGCTAAAGATCATCTTGTCGACCTAGCCGAGACCTTCGGCACTCTCCTCAAGTACAACATGAAGCTCAACCCCGCCAAGTGAGCCTTCGGAGTCAGATCGGGAAAATTTCTAGGTTTCCTGGTAACTCAGTGTGGGATTGAAGCAAACAACGACAAGGTCCAGGCCATCCTGGACATGCGGCAACCCACCTGCATCAAAGACATCTAGCGTCTTACCAGGTGCATCGCCAGACTCAACCATTTCTTGTCTCGGGCAGTCGAACGATGCCTATCCTTCTTCAAGCTATTGAGGGGACCCAAAATGGCATCTGCTACGTTCGTCTGGGATGAGAAATGTCAGAAGGCTTTTGAAGAGCTCAAGAAGTTCCTGGCCTCGCCCCCGGTACTATCAAAGCCGGTTCCAGGTGAAGCATTGCACCTGTATCTCTCAGTGACTCCTTCCACCGTAAGTTCGATCTTAGTCCAAAATGACACGAGAATTGAGAGGCCGATCTACTACACCAGCAAGGTATTCAACGGGGATGAAAGAAGGTACCCTGTAATTGAGAAACTTGTGCTAGCACTGGTTACCTTAGCCAAGTGCCTCCGACCTTACGTCCAAGGTCATTCTATCATCATATTGACCGATGAACCCTTGAAGAAGATCCTCTCTCATCCTAAAGCCTCAGGGTGCCTCGTCAAATGGGCCATCATGCTCAATGCCTACGACATCTCTTATCACCCCCGCACGGCCATCAAGGGATAGGCCCTCGCGGACTTCATTGTAGAAAGCACCACCCTAATCGAGGAAGAACCTTCATCTGCATGAGGACCCATCTGTGACTTGTTCATAGATGGATCCTCCAACTCGGCTGGAAGCGGTGCTGGTGTCCTCAAATCGCCCGAAGGAGCTGAGTTGCAATATACCTTGAAGTTTAACTTCCAGGCATCCAATAATGCCTCCGAGTATGAAGCCCTCATTTCGGGGGCCAGGATGGCGCGACTTTTCCAATAATTTCTGCTCATTGGGCTCGGGTAGGAAGTTGATAACCCGAAGAGAGGGGCTACCGATCTCCAGTGGTATGACTGCCTCGGTGCCATACACTAGTTGGAACAGAGTTTCATTTATGGAGGCCCTCGGGGTGGTTCGATACGACCATAGTACACTGGGTAATTTCTCAAGCCAATTACCCTTAGCCATCCCGAGCCTGGTCTTTATATCTTTGAGGATAGTTTTGTTGGCATCTCGACCAGTCTGTTAGCCTGAGGGTGGGCTACAGAGGTGAAGTGGTTGTGAATATATATGTAGGTCGACGCACCTATTCTTAAAATAAGAGTAGTTGAATTGTTGACCGTTATCGCTCACAATCACTTGGGGGATGCAAAAATGACAAATGATCGACCTCCATACGACGCACTAAATCACCGCTTACGTTATTTTCGCATAAGCTTTAGCCTCAATCCACTTGGAGAAATAGTCGATGGCGACGATGAGAAATTTTTTCTAAGCCCGGGCCACCAGAAACAGGCCCAGGATATCGATCCCCCACCGAGCGAATGGGTAAGGCTCGGTCAGGATCACAAGTTTCGAGACTGGCTGGTGGATTAGGTGGCATAATCGTTGGCAATGGTCACATTTCTGAGCGTACACTAAGCAATCACATTGGAGAGTGGGCCACTAGTAGCCTTGGTGCAATAGGATCCTTGCGATCAATCTCTCTCCCCGGTGCGTGCCGTAAATTCCTTCGCGTACTTCCTCGATCACTCGGTGAGCTTTCAGGGCATCGAGGCATTTGAGGAGGGGCCCGGCAAAGGATCATCTGTGAAGAGATCCATCAAGTAGGATGAACTATCGAGCTTGATATTTCAATCTCCTCGCTTCCCGAGGGTTAGTAGGTTCTCGGGAGTCGTTCAGCCAGGCCACGTATGGGGTTCTCTAGTCGTCGGGTGATGTTCATACGATGGCCACGAGCTCGGTTTCCACACTAGGTTGCTCCAACTCTTCGAGGAGGACCGACCATGTCCCTTCTGAGCTACTAGAAGAGGCCAGGCGAGAGAGGGCATCAGCTTGGGATTTCTCCTCTCGAGCTATCTAGATTACATGAAAACTCTCGAAAAGCTGGGCTATCTCTTTTACCAATTGTAAATCCTATTTTGATGACTGGGAGCGTTATTGCTTGACTTTGTTGACTACATAGTTGACTTAGTCAACCTTTCTTTGAAGTGATGGGTGTATGTATTTTGATGTTGTTTATTTGTCAGATGTTCATCTAAATGTTGTTTGTACATTTACATTTAGTCTTTGCATAAGATTGACTCGGCGCAACAACTGTCTAGTCTGCATTGAGTCGGTGCAATCCATTAGCTGCAGCACGCAACGAAGTCCGAGCAGAGCCTGTGCATACACTACATCTCATGCGCGTAAGCTCCTGCATGCACATTTGAGTCGGTGCAATAACCGTAGTCTCCTGAATTCGTTGAGTCGGTGCAATTGCTGGTTGCTGCACACGACAAAGTCGTTGCAATGCATTTAGCGCATCAAGTATGACTGTGCATCATTTCTCCTTGCACTCTCTTGAGTCTGTGCAATAGCTGTTGTCGTTTGCACGTAGAGTCAGTGCATTTCTTCTTAGGCGAGTCGGTGTGTAAAAGTTTTGTAAGTATGTGCACGATTGCTCAAGGCACGTTGAGTCTGTGCAATCCTTGCACTTTGTATTTACATAGTCTGTGGATAAGACTACGTGCGAACACTAAGCCAGTGCATTGTGTACACCTCAACTCTATGCATATCTGGACTTAGAATAATATCAAGTCTGTGCACATGCTTGTGTGAACACTTGACAGCGTGTGTATTTGTTTACATACTATATTGAGTCTGTGCACATTTAATTCAAAGATCCATTAACTCGGTGCATTCCTTTACTATTTATCATAGTGTTTTCCAATTGATGTTATGTCTAAAACTTGATAGGAAATCTGATCATGGATTATAAGAATGGCATGTGATCCAAGATTGGAGGAGGTGCCAAGAACGTAACATGTGTAAAGTAGTATGCTAGGATGCTGCCACATGGTCAAGGCGTTAGGGCGGGAATTATGGAGAGCACACGCCTCACCTATCTGTTGCTCATATAAAGAGGAAGCTTCTCCTTTGAGAGAAGACTGATCGTGCTGAATATGCCAGAAGAGTAGGTTGCAGAGAGAGCTAGCTCCTGTACGATCCAGTGAGAAAAGGAAGATAGAGAGAGTAGAAAAGAAAAGGTGTTTGAGAGAAAAAGTTTTGAGAGAGCTTGAGAGAATTGTTGAGAGAGCAGTGTTATTAGTCCCGTGGTTCAGAACCAGGTCTGATCTGCTCAAGTGTTGAGCTACATTCCTTTGAGTTTTATTGTTTCTTTGATTGCTTCCTTTCATTTTAGAAACACACTTTTCAAGCTGTTTGTCAGTGGAGCAAGCTGTAACGCTCAGCGAGTAGAGGTGTGGTATCCTCTGGACGGGTGAAGCTATAATTCTCCAGCGGTTACAGAGGAGGATTCCTCTGATCGGCTTAAGCTGTAAGGCCCAACGGTTTGTAGGGGGTTTACCCCGAAGTTGTGGATCAGCGGAAGCTGTGTATCAGCAGTTGAAGCCACACTCTAGATTGAGTGTGGGGTGGACGTAGATCTCGGGTCTGAGATCGAACCACCTAAAAACTCTTTTGTCCACTATGCAATTATTTTTGTGGTTTGCAATTGTATTTCACTTACGTTCATTGTCCAATCGGTGAATGCTTAGGATATCCCAAGCGCTGATCATCTAGATCTATTCTTGTTTGATTGTGATTGAGTGTTCATCATTCGTCCTGCAGCAGACTGTCATAATTCTGCACTCAAGTTTGCTGTAGTAAATTTTAGTGGGTAACCGATCCATTTAACCCCCTCTAGATCGACTATAGTGTCTCATCAATTGGTATTAGAGCATCCATATATTCTTACAGACTATCCCTCGGAGCTAAACCCTCGGGTGTCCTATTTGTTGTGTCCCCTTGTTTTGATGATAACAAACTATGATTAATTATCAAATCTTTGTTGCATAACTAACACCCTTGTGTGAATTATGGTTTGGTCAAGTACAAGTGAAGTACCGTCAAAGTGTCAACCTGTCATGTGCAACGTGCCGACACTCCAAGAAAAAAATTATGTTTAAGCCATTTCTGTCTATGTTCTGGATTGAGTAGAGTGTCGACACTCTGTGAAAAGTGTGTCGACACTTCGATTCTACGCAGTGAATTTTTCGTTTCTTCTAGTGCATTGCCTCGACGCTTCCAATCTATGCATCGACGCTATGGCTCAAGCCGTACGCGGGTGCAGGACTTGTGTCGACCTACGACTGTGGAAGTGTCGACCTATTGATCGAAGATCGTCAATTTCCTCAAGCATACAAAGGGACGTGTCGACACCATCAAATGGATCCAGAACAGATCTGAATCTATTAAAGATCGCCTTTTATGATCCGCAATCAGTCGTGGATGATCCGCTCGTACATGAAAATCCTTCTAGAAGCCCACCTTTTTAGAGGAACAGATCCACTGTCAGAAGAATCTTCTAAAAGTGGGTCCCTCCTTACAGATTTGGTTCCCTACCTACCCACGTACATGGTGTGCATGGTGCAAAAGGACAAGGGATGTGTTGAAGCAAACTGGGAAGGTGAATGCGACATCCTGTGAGAGGCATTCTGCAGAGGATAAGGCTGGAGAAATCGTGAGGGACAAGGGGGAGTTCCAGACTCTAGTAGGAGAGAAGGAGAAGGCTCCAGGTTCTCTCCAGGGCAAGCAGAGAAGAAGCTGAAGAAAGAAAGAGTAAGGTTCGACCCCTCTCCTTGCAAGCCTAGCAGAGAAATAAGGAAGAAGTCCAGTGTAGAAGAGGATCACAGAAGAGAGTAAAGATCTCTCCTTCCTCATCTGTTCGTGGTGAAGACCCAAAAGAAGAGAAAGACCTTCCAAGCACTGCCCAGTCTTCTCTCAGACAGGGCCTTTCTTTCTCCTACAGATTTCTATTGATATACCCTGTCTGCTACCCTTTTCAGTTTGTTAAACCCAGATTACTACCTCGTTCCCTACCTACGTGTAGGAAGACGGATAGAGTGCTCACTGGTCCGTGGGTGTTTGGTTGTTCACCCTCAAGCTGTTTGGCAGCGGAGTTGAGAGAGCTTGTCTCTCTGTTGGAAGCTGTGAATCAGCGGTAGTGCATTTGCACTAGTGAAGTCTCACCGTGTTGTGTGAGAGGTGGACGTAGGCCTTTGGATAGAGACCGAACCGCCTTAAAACTTGTGTCTTGTGGATTGCATTCCATTGGGTACTAACGCTAGATGTTTGGTAGGAACGTTTCTGATCATCATCTGTACGTCGAGCCTGGTATCTATCATCCATCTCCTTTTTACCTAGTGTTAGTTTTAGATCTAGTTTTTATTTCCGCATAGAAGGGCAAAAAGGGGCTGATCTATTCACCCCTCCCCTCTAGATCTTGTATTAATCATCTAAAGCAAGTCTGGGTCTAGACATATAAGTCCTACTTAGTGTTTGTTCATCAAGTGTTTTCCAATATTTTTCAAGTAACTCAGACTCTGACTCGCCACCTGATGGGGATGACCAAGAGTGATGAGCGTAGAACCTTCAAGCATCGTGTCAAGTCCCGCCACGTCATGTCTTTCCTTTGGTGTCATTGTCAGACGATATCTTTTATTTAAATGAGTCGTGCTGTAAGAGGCTTTGTCCTCAAGTTGATGGATATTTTTTCTTATAAGTCTTTCGCTGTTAAGTTGTCAATTATAGTTGATGTTATTTGACGATATTGGTATCAGTTGATAGATATTGTCGACATTATGGATTTATGGAATTAGCTAATTATCACCATGTCTATTTATTGCACACTCTGTCATTGTCGAAATTCTTATTACTCTGATTGACATGATTGAATATAAACTCGTCGCGTCCTCTGGGTTCCTTCCACGCTCGGGGCGTGACTATTTTTGTGGTATCAGAGCCTAGGATTTCAAATTCTTAGGAAAACCCAAGTCCAAAGATAGGTCGACTCTTAACCGTGAGATTGGGTAGAGCCAAGGGATTAAGTTATTGTAGGATGTTCTATCTTGACATACATCCTATCCTATTTTGTCCAACTTTGTAAACGTAAATGCACGAAACTAATTGAGATTTAAATACCTTGTAGGAATATGGCTGCTGAACGTGCCCAGTGGCATGAGATGCAGCAGACCATCCAAATCTTTGCCCAAGCACTACAACAAATGGTGCAAGGTAGAGCACATCGTGGAGCGAGAGATCTCCACAGGAGTTTCAGGAACCTGAACCCTTCGAAGTTCACAGGTTCTTCCAACCTTGATGATGCTGAAAATTGGCTTAAGGAGGTTGAATGAATTTTTCAAGTTATGCAGTGCACGGATGACGAGAAGGTTCTATTAGCTACGTTCCAATTAGAACGCGATGCTAGGTGCTAGTGGGGGTCGATAAAAGCAATATTACTGGATGGTAATGTGACCTAGGCGAACTTTGTTGAACATTTCAATAACAAATACTTTTTCGACCATGTCTAAGAGAAGAAGGCCGTGGAATTTACAGCTCTCAAGCAGAGAACCTTGACCGTGGTCGAGTATGAGGCCTAGTTCTCCCGACTGGCTAGGTATGCACCTCACCTGGTGGGTACAGAAAAGATGAAAGCTCGACGCTTCTTGAACGAGCTTAGGCCCCAGTTCATCACTCAGCTAGCTCCAATGGATATCTAGCTATATCCAGAGATTGTCCATCGTGCCCAATTGCTTGAAGATGCCACGGAGCTGTCTGACAAGATCCGTGGGAAGGACAAGAAGGAGACCGTCACTACCTCTAACAACTTCAAGGCCTCCTTCAAGAAGAAGAGACCATCTAATAGAGGAGAGTCCTCCAAAGACAAGAAGCCTAAGGGTAACAACAAGCCCTTCTCCATCACCGTACCCGCCAAAGAGAATTGTTATTATTGTGACAAGTCCAGTCATAAGGCCGAGGAGTGCTGGAGAAAGCTGGGAGCATGCCTCCGTTGTGGAAGTCGGGAGCATAGGATGCCTGATTGCCCCCTACTGAATGAACAAACTGAACAAGTGACAAAGGAAGAAAAGTGCCAAGCCAAGAAGCAAGGACGTCTCCAAGCTCTGCAGGAGACTGAACCAATGGAAGGCAGATTGATGGAAGGTACTCTATCTATGTGTTCCAAGTCTGCTCAAGTTCTATTTGATACTGGCTCAACACATTCATTTGTTTCAAAGAAATTTACTACATCACTCTCTATGGAACCACAATGGATGAACTTAGTAATATCCACTCTGTTAGGGAATGAGTCTGATGTCAAATATCATTTCCCAAACTGTAAGGTCATAGTCAAAGGTCACAATCTACTTGCCGATCTGAGTGAGTTCGTTAGTGTGACGTTGCCGACTCGTTTGGTTGCTTGCAATCTTAGGTCCAAGAGAGTCGTGTCACATCAGGTGGTGATCATTAACGCAGAGGAGACGCCTGCTCTCGGTGGACCTCAAGCATCCAGGAGTTCTTCCCATGCTTGGGACAAGGGCAAGCAGCTTGCTCGAGATGGAACTTTCGAGCGCAGCAGGGCCAAGCGTAAGGATCCCGTGGAGAAGATGCTACGGTCCTCGATGAAGGCCGTGGTTGCTGAGAGGAAAAGGGCGAGAAGGGCAGAGGCCAGTCGCTCGGTCGAGGGGGATGCAGCCCAAGCAGAGGTGGCTAGTGCTAGATCGCCCGCCGAGGCTGTGGGGGCACAGGGCGGTGGGACCCGATCTGAGCTAGTCGAGGCCGAGGGGTCCCAAGGTGAGGCGATCCAATCCCAGGCGACCGAGGCTGCGGAGGCACGGGGGGAAGCAGCCTAGCCCGAGCCAACCGGTGGACCTCTAGGAGGGGGAATACTCAGGGGGGGAGTCCCCGATCCCGGTTGTCCTAGAGAGGGCCATCCCTCCCGCGACAGGTGCCTTTGCCATCTGAGCCTCATTGTACCGCAGGTGCTATTCTATGACCTCGGAGGCAATTCGGGGAGGTATCGGGTGTAGCCCCCCTTCCGTGCTTCTCGAACGGGTCATAGAGGGCGGCTTGATCGTGGTCCAGCTGGGCATCGAAATGACTAATCTGTTCGCTTGCATTAACTCGAAGAGGGAATCCGTGGCTTGGGCCTGCGGTGTGTTCGACTAAAAGATCGAACACTTGACTCTCATTCTTGAAGTCCTTTGGCGGGTGGCGGCCTCGGTCAAGGTGCAAGCGGAGTCGAGCCAAAGAGAGACTAGGGAATCGACCGAGCAGCTAGTTCAGGCCCGCTACATGGTTAAGCTAAAAGATAAGGTCCTGGACGCGGAGCGTAAAGTGTAGGCCGAATGCGCCGAGCAGTGGAGGGCCGAGCGTGAGGAGCTCGAGGGCCGGGTCTGAGCGGTCGAGCGACAGCAGGCAAAAGCTGAAAGCGCACAAGTCAAAGTCGAGAGGAGGCAGTCCGAGGTAGAGGAAGGGCAGTCGAGCTCGAGGAGAAGGAGGAGCTGGCTGGATTGGAGGCGCTCGAGTAATACAAATGCTCGGAGGGTTATCAGGCTGTGCTCTAGAAGGCTGCCTTTGCCTACTATGAGCCAGGCTACCGTCGAGGTCTGCGGAAGGGATTTTCCCAAGGCTTCCATTGAGCAACCTCTCTGGCCCATGAGCAGGCAGACATAGAGCTCGAATTTTCTTCCGGGCAACGCTATGACTCGGACGAGGATGTCACAGATTCTTCCTCCCCGACATCGAGTGAAGGTGGAAGTCGGGGTGCCTCGATTTCGTCTGAGCGACCGCCTACTCCGACAACCTCGGGAGGGCACGCAGTCGAGATAGTTCCCACGCAGGTGGCGTCAGTGTTCGGACCGGCCATCACCGAGGGCGCTAGCGACGGGTCCCTCGATGCCAAGGATCTTTTGCCTGTCGAGCTCCGTGGTGGGCCCAAGGCCTGATGTATATTTTTTCCTTCCTCTCCGTTCTTTAATGTAGCCATTTGAAAATTTTCCTTGTGTATGTGATGGTGGGAGTAGTAAATGCTAAAATAACTGTTCCTTACTGCCTTTGGCGCAATTTGACTACCGTATATGTAGTTGTTGGGAAGGCGGTGATCTTCTCTACGGATATCTCGCGTGTCGATTGGTCAGGTAACTGGTGCGGTGCTGGCGCCTGTCCATCTTCCTCTGCTTTAAATGACTTGCCACTTCACGTGTTTTCATCGAGGGGGCATTGGTGGAAAATGAGGTAATTGCCTTGGGGGAAGGGTGTTTTCCTATCGTGCTTCTTCGAGGGGAAAGTCATTTAAGGCAACAGTTCCCAGCTTGTCCTCTGTCGACAGCACGGCCTCCAGCCCCAGCACAGGCTCCCATTCGTGGGCCTCGCCCACCAAATACATCTGGACACTTCTCGAAACGACGTGCGACAGGCTGTCTCGAGCCTACAGGATGGCGCGCTCCACCTCCTTCACGGTCCACAGTTCCCACCGGTCGTGAGTCCGAAGGTGATTCAGGTGGCAAATGAGGTGCCTATCCTTTGGGAAATCTGTCGGATAGTCCCCTGTGGCACGGTCAAAGCTGAATCCCTTCTCCGCCTTGGCAAATCTTCGGATATCCAGGCTCTCAATGTCCGAGCCCGAGGAGTCAGCCAGCGCTGCTATCTCTGCGTGGTCCCATTCCAGATACTCCACATTGAACCAGTTGACAGCTGGCACTGGAGGCAGGGGAGCACGTCGGGCACCAGCAACGAGAGCAGCGGAACCACTTGGAGCAGCCATCTATCTGCAAAAGTGCAATAAGGAAAAGATGAGAACAAACTACAGACAACGAGAAAGCAAGTTACAAAGGGAAGGAACATCCTCCTATAAGCAAAGGGTAGGAAGAAAGAAAGAAAGAAAAAAGGAAAGAAAGAGGCAAAGCAAATCAAGCGCCCCTTTGCCGGTACGCCCTGAAGGGCTCTTCGCCGGCATGCCCTGAAGGGCTCTTCGCCGGCACGCCCTGAGGCGGCTCTTCGCCGGCACACCCTAAGATACCTCCGCTGGCATAGCCCAAGCGGCTCCTTCGCTGGCACGCCCTTTTACGATCCTTCGTCGGCACACCCATTAAGGGCCTTCATCGATACGCTTTTCAAAGTCATTCCCCGGCATACTTGTTAAAGGTCTTCGCTGGCACGCCCCCTGGCATCCTTCGCCGGCACGCAAGGCCCCTAACTAGATGACCTTGGTAGAGATCTACTACGTGACATAAGCCCAAAAGCCAGACGAATGAAGAGTAAAAGGGAGGTGGTAGATGAGACAATGAACGGTGGAATCAATAAGGGGGCCACTGCTGGAATGATTAAGACTGCCGATTTCTGACGAAATTTTGGTAGAGTTTTCCCTAGGCCGAAGGCGTAACGGAAAACACGGGTGCATGTCCACAAGGAGTGACGGCCCCAACAAAGTGGTGGTGGGCCCCGCAGGGCAACACCAGAAGTCCGTCTGTCTAATGGCCCCTCTTCTCGTGGTGGATCACCCTTCACCGGCACGGTGGACCTCCATTCCCTGGCACACCCCGAAGGGGGCTTCGCCGACACGCACCCCCGCACGCTCACCGGCACACACCCTCGTTCGCTCCCCGGCACACCCCAAAGGGGGCTTCGCAGGCACACACCCCCGCACGCTCATCGGCACGGTCCCCATTCGCTCCCCGGCACACCCCGAAGGGAGGATTCGGCAGTACACCACTCACCCGTTTTGTGCCCTTCGCCGGCACCCCCGCTAGAAGCCCTCGCCGGTACATCCGGCGCCCCCATCCGGGGCACGCCCTCCCGGTGGCTGTCCCCGGCACCGGAGATGAAGGAGAAGGGGAGGAGAGGGTGAGAAAGAGAAGGGGAGGGGAAGAGAAGAAGAGTGGGAGAGAGAGGGGGAGCCCTAGGGCTCCATCTCGCTGTCCGACGAAGCAGAAAGGAGAAGAGGAGGAGGAGAAAAGAGAGGACGCGGGGAAGAGAGGAAGAGAGGGAGTAGAGGGGAGTGCCGTAGCGGCCTCCTCACCCCGGCAGAGAAGACGACGATGGCAGTGGCGGTGGCGGTGGCGCTCGTGCTCGGCGACGGAGAAAAGGGAAGAGAGGGCGTTCGCGCTCGGTCGACGGAAGAGAGGAAGGGAAGAGAGAGGGAAAGGAGGATGTTCAAACGGCGTGAGCCGTTCGAACCCCCCTCCTCCTCTATTTATAGGAGGGGGAGGCGGAATAAGAAAATAAAAAAGAGGAAAAAGATAGCCCCCTCTTCTTTCTCTTCTTCCTCCGGTGGTGACCGCGGCGGCATCTCCCTCCGACTGCAGACGGTGGCGAGGTGATGACGCGGTGATGGCAGCGAGACGATCATGGCGGTGTGCGGTCCATGGGAGCTCGGGGGATCTTGGGGGTTTCAAAGTGATTTTTGAAGATCGACGGTGATCCGTCACATTTCGAGCGACCTTGAAGTAGGGTGACAGATCCTTAGCTTGATATTTACCTTCCCCGCGATTTCTAGGCCGAAGGGAGGTCGAGAGTGGGTTATTTCGTGCCGGGAAGAGATATCCATGCTTTGGGGATCGAGCACCCGATCTAGTGTTTTACCGTGTTTTTCGGTGGTTTGAGGGCACCATTGGATGCCTAGGGACATGGGGAAGGGTTTCCCCTTTGTTTCCCCATCACCCGGGGGTGATCGGGATGTGGAATGGTGAATTTCACCGTGATTCGCCATTCTCAATTTTTTGGGAAGAAAACGGTCCTAACAGGAACTATTTTTGTCATTGGGCGGCCCTCAGGGTGACCGCCTGTCGACCATGGAGTGTCGGCAGGGTATGCGGTCGGTCGATAGACCGCAACCCATGTGCGGCGGTAAATTGGCCGACCATTTTCCTCGTGGTGCCAGCGTGACCCCCGAGGCGTTTCTGACCATTGTGTTTTTGACTGTTGAGCAGTCCTTGGGCTTGGCGGTCATGAGAATGACCGTTTCACCCATCTTGGCGGTCTCAAGTGAGACCGTTTGTGTTTCAAATGGTCACAAGGTGACCGTTTCACTTTTTATGTGGTTTGTGGCTTGGCGGTCATGAGGATGACCGTTTCACTCCCTAAGCGGCCCAGAGGTGGACCGCTTGAGTCTCAGATGGTCTAAGGGAGACCGTTTATCTCCTTTGAGTGGCGGACGGTGGGAGACCGCCCAGCTTCCTCACACGATCTAGGATAGGACCGTTTCCATCCTCGAGATGACCTATCGATCGATCGTTTTACCCTGGGACGGTCCAGAGTGGACCGCCACTTGGGTTCTATCCAATCAGAGTTCCGTTCTTGCCGATTTGAGTCCCAGGTGAGTGGGTCTCGATCTACGTGCTTATATATGGTCTGACTGATGCTGGACATCGTGTGGAGGCCATGTGTTAGGGTGCCGTGGGGTCTCGGAAGGCGGTGTTCTCGACTCTTGCCACTGTGAGTCTGTGTCGGTACGAGGAGCAGTCCTTGTACTTTGTCTGATTTAGATGTCATTTTTTGTTGACTAGAGAGTCTACTCTTTCAGCGACCCTCCACTAGTCGTAGCCTTCCAACACACATTTGGTCCCACCAAGGAGTGGTGGCGAGGCTACCCCAACAAATGATTTTCAGACTAGTTATCGTAGGGCCCCACGTCTTGCAGCCAGAGTCCGACTCAGGGGAAAGCCAGTTAGAGGCCTGACCTAGGACGCATGGTTAGTGTATGCACAGGTAGTTAGGGGCGGTTGGATCCACGCTGACGAGCGTAACACCAGCTAGTTCTTGTTCTGTGGTTACTTGTACGATGTCCCCATTCTGCCTGGGGCGACGAGGGAGACTCCTGAGGCGCGGTCTAAGATGTCAGGGGACGCATCCGGCCTTGCTTCTAGTGGTTAGTACTCTTGTCTTTGTCCGGTGGTGACTCTTAGTTTTCACCGTGACGTGTGTCTTGATTTTCACACCGTAAGATCAACGTTAGGTGTAGCAGGATTTTTTCATTTATTTATTCCAGTTGTACTCACCTTTAGCTGCTTACGTTGTAGTTTCCTTTTTTGCGAGGTAGGGCTCCGAGTGATCTCTACTGAGCCTTTTGTTATAAGGCTCATTCCCTGTATTTTACCACATTTCAGGTGAGGCGAGGCTTCAGAGGAGCGCGCCTGAGGCTCCACGTGGTTCTAGTGCCCAGGGTTAGTTACCAGGGGTAAACCCGATTCCCTCTAGTTCGTAGTATGATCCCGCGAGCCCTAATGCAGATGGTCCCTCTCATGGCAAGATGGGAGATGGTTCGGGACTGGCGCCTGGTGGCCACCAGACTCTCTGATCTTCGGACGGCTTTGGATGAGTGTCCTCCCCACCGGGTGAGTGTTTTGGCTAAAGAGTTGTATGATTTTTCAGCATTTATTATATGAACTCAAATTAGCAAAACTTTCAATTTTAACGTGGCAGGTGATCTGGATGCCCTATGTGACAAAAGACACTACCCCTTAGCCATGGGTGAAGGAGGGGCAGGCTTGGTTCTACAGAGATACCATGTTGTTTTGTGTGAACCTGAGGGAGTTGCTCTTCCTTCGTCTAGTGCAGAGGACGCTGGGATGGCATCAACCGCCAGTGGCAATTCCAGCTGAGCACGAGTCGGATAGGGGATGCCGATGGACCTCGACGAGTGACTAGGATTGGGCCTCTCGCTACCGTGCAGAGGTAGAGGCACTGTAGAGGGGACCCTCACTGGAGCATGACCGGACTATGAGGAGCAGTGAGGCTTATCTGATTGATTATCAGGGCCGGTATGCCAGACGGCTCCGTCTCTTCACCCGAGCAGTGAGTTACTCTTTAGCTTTCAAATGTGATGTTTTCATTTAAGCGTTAGAGCTACATGAGTTTGTGGACTTGATGTGCAGATGCCCGAGACCGTGGCTGTGAGGATACTCCAGGATCGGTTGGTCATCCTTAACCAGGCGATTGTGAACTTGCGGCATGAGATCCAAGAAATGGTAAACCAAAATTAACTTGATTGATTTGAATTTTGGGAACCGTTGAATCTTGACTAACCACTTGCCCCTGTCTTACCAGCGAGGGGAGCTGGCGTATGTCCGGATGAGGGCAGGTGCAGGTGGGGAGGCTGGCCCTTCGTCCCGAGTAGATGCTATAGAGGAGCTAGAGGATCGCCTGGCGGGGGCCATTGAACGGGCTGAGGAGTGAGAGGCCGAGCTAGCCGAGATGGTGAGAACCTAACGCTTTTGGTTAAGAGCAATTCCCTTGTTAAACATCTTTGCCTATCTTACATGATGGTTCATTTTCTACAGAGGAGGGAGTTAGCGGCCGCCCTGGCCGTTCGTCAGGAGCAGGATGACCGCATAGAGGAGTTGACGCGCCGCCTTGGAGAGATGAGCACCATCGAGAGGCTTGAGGGTCACCTTGCCGAGGTGAAGGAGAGAGAGGCCAAGGCATGTGCCCGAGAGATGGCAATGGCAGTGTGGGAGCAGTGGGCTCTCGATCAGCCGGAGGCCTTGCGACGGTGAGTACTGCGGAGATACCAGGGCAGAGGTGCCCCAGGAGAGGGAGCTAGACCCGTGACTCCTTCCGAGTCGCTGCAAACCGTAGGAGACGTGCACTTTACGATGGAGGAGGTTATGGGCATGATGCAGTCTCTTGCAGAGTAGGGAGTGATCCAGCCAGTCGCGTCGGGTTCGAGAGCTTTGCGGCCATCGAGGCTGTGAGACGGGGGGAGCGGAGATGGAGACGAGGCTGATAGTCGGCATAGTCGACCTTGCACCAACGGGGATTAGGGAGAGAGATAGAGATAGAGAGAGAGACAGTTGGGTGGCAGCTGCTTTTGTACACTGGGGGTATGCCCCTAGAATGCTGTATTGCTAGAATGTAATGGACATATTTTGAAAATGAAATGAGCTTTCTTTAGTGTACTTGGCTTGGTTTGGCTTGACGCCTTCTTCCCTTTTTACCTGTTTCAACCACACTTAAAGGGAAAAAAGTTAGTGTAGTATGATTTTAGCCCCCTGTCGAAAGTAGATAGTACCTTTCTCGATGCAGGGTCAAAGGGCTAAACCTTATTAACAAGATTGAGACAAAGAAAAGTAAACGTGATATGCATATGCAAGCAAGCAGAATGCAAATGGAACAAGAGGTGGAACAACCCAGCAAATAACGACATCAAAATCCAGAATCTGTCATCAATACTCTCTATAAAAAGAGAGCCCAAGACATGCCCTTGGGGTAACAAAAAAGTACAATCTGGATAACAAAAAGGGGGGAAGTGATACAATCATAGCCCAGCCTCGCTCCCCTCCAGCTCCGCTAAGCGGGACTCTGTGGCAGCTAGCTCTGCCTTCAAGGTCGAAGCGAGCTACACGATTGCCTCGGCCCTCGTCTCGGCAGTCCGCCACTCGACCCTAGCGAGTTCCACGTCTTGCCGCTGCTCCTCCAAGGCCTTCTCCAGGGCCTTGGCTCTGCTCTCTGCCTCCCTCAGCCATGTAGTGCGATCTCGAGCAAGCAGCACGGCCACGTCAGCACACCTCTCCTGCTCGACAACCGCCAGTGCAAGCCGAGCCCGCTGCTCCTCCAGCTCTCGGATGGCCGCTAGCTGCCGAACCCTCTACTCCTGCGCCTCTAGAAGCTGCAGGTACTCTGCCCAGATGCCGACCAGGCCAGGCATCCACAGCTCGCACGGGAACCTGAGGCCGTGATAGCCATGGGTGCACTCCCTCAACCGTCAACGGAGCACCTCTGGGGAAGGCAGGGGATCGCCTCCTACGTAGCCTCGGGCTCGCTGGAGCAAGGCCGCACCCACGCTGGCATCCAACAGTGGCTCCGGTGGCGAAACAGATGCAGGCCACTCAATCCCTAGCTCCAGGGAGGAGTGACCCACCTCAGCCAGCACGCCAGAAGGACCTGTACAACCCCACCAAACACAAAGCGGGTCAGCAACGCTCAGGACTTCCCTATGACAAGATAAGGTGAAAAACCCGAGAAATATCCTGGCTCTCACCTGCTATGGCCCCCGTCGTGCCTATAACACCCCCACTCGGGGTCGGTGAGGGTAGTCTCTCCTCCACCTCAGCAGCGTCTCCTAATGGAGTCGGAGAGGGCAGAGGCTCCTCTGACATCCGGGTGTCCCCAGTAATCATCGAAGACATAGAAGGCTCTCCCAGATCCGCCTTGATGGGAGTCGGCACATGCTCCCCCTCGGACTCCAGCCCTGGACATAGCACAAAATGTCAGCTCTACCATAAACCCTGAGTTAAAGCTAGTGAATGGGAGCGAAGGAGCTACATGTACCTTCCAACGCAGCCTTCATGTAACGACCCAGAGCTCAAGATACCGATAACCCAATACAAGTATCGGACTACCGCTACCAAGAACTGGGGACACCACCCAAGAGGCTGATGAGGCCCTTGAAGGGTTAGTGGGGGTTGTTGAGGAGGCGTATAAACAATTAGAATTACATCGCGGACAATATTAATTAGAGTAGAAAATTAAATTAAAGTGTGGAAGTAATTAAAAGAAATATATCAAAGTGATAAATATAAATGATAGTCCATAATTTACAAATATACAAGTCCGAATACAACAACAACATCAGTCCCACTGTATAACTACACGGGGCATACCTCGGATAAAAGCACATCGGGACTGACAGACATAGCTGGCTCTCTAGGCACGGTCTCCAAAAACTCGCGAAGGACCGACAAACGACTGGGATGGCTCACCTACAGGAAGGAGGGGTGAGTCACAGCCAGACTCAGTAGGGGTCATGCGGATCCCTACCACACACTAAACACGCAAGCATACAGTAATAAAGACAATTAGAGCATGCATTTAAAGTAGTAAATAGGCAATGGCACAATTAAAACACAGTTATAGTAAAGCTGGAAAACCTATCTAAATAGGTAAGCATGCCAAATTACATTTAATTAAATAATAGCATCAGAAGCTAAATCTACCAATAGAGTAAACCTCAGCTAACCATGCGATAGGAGGAAGGAAGACCACCAGAAAGAAGAAACCAGATGCGTCCACTGACGTCTTACACTACGTCTCAAGCACCTCTTCCTCCAACTTTTTTTTCAGAAAAACTCCATCATGTTTGGACTTCCTATCATCATCATTCAAGTTAGGTCTCACTTCGGACCCTCCCTGCCATCGCCGGTTCACCTACGAGCACTAGTGTGCGCTACGCGAGTGAGTCCGCTTGAGTGAAGTCACTGGTCCGTGCATTACCTGCTTGCTAGGTCCGAGGGGTCTTCGGTCTTGTGACTATCACCCCCAAGGTGGTGTCACATCATCCTCACAAACCTGTGTGGGTAGTACGACTCTAAGGAACTCATCAAGGACCGGTGCAACGCTAACACCGCCCTTCGAGTGCTCATCGCCCACTCCGTGTATAATGTCGCATCTAGATCCCGCTGGTAGGGGAGGGCACTAGTCGCCCCTCCACTCGACGGCACTAGAAGCTGGCGGGAATCCCTCGTGGAGCAGTCAAAAGCTAACTCCTCCTCGCCCCTGTCAGGCAGGTAACAAAGGACTCTCCTAGCCCCCTCCAACTGTGCCTCTGCGTCTCCGTCTGGCTGGTCGGTGAAGCTAAACAGCAAAGGTGTCACCAGGTTCGCCACGGTACCCCGGGTCACTAGCCCTCGAAATAGCAGGCCGGCCCACGCACTAAGGTAGTGGGTCGACAGAAGCAAACTCCTCTCTCGTGGCGTCGGATGCGCCGCCAGTACTCCCAGTCCCTGGTACACGGTGGCTAATGCTGCAGGAGCCAGGGCCAGTCACCGTCCCTCCGCGAGCAAACACGCGGGCCACAGTAGCTCGACTCTCAGTAGGTCATCCTCCCCGTGTGGGACCACAAACGTCGCCAACCAGTAAGCCAAGTAGGCTGCTAAGTGTGTCACGTCTGGCAGCCCATGGGGGTTCCACCCCTCCTGTGGTGCGTAAATGTACCTCGAGTATGTCTGAAATCGCCACTCTACCTCTATATACTCCTCCCACGGAGTCTAGTCTCTCGCGAACTCCTAGTAAAAGTAGAAGGGCCCATTGTAGAAGTGGCGGATCCACACATTCAACAGCACCCTAGGAGTCTGTGTAGCCTTGTCCCTTCTAGCAAGGGCTAAATCCCTCCAAGTCTTCACTCGATACCGATAACTATAAGGAACTCGATATCGCCCCTGCCCATCAGTGTGGCTGCGGTGAATGTCATCCAACACAACCTCCTTATATCCCTTGCCACTGATCGGCACCCCAAAGATTTTGAACAGAGACCACAGGTCGAGTGACGTCTCTTCCTCAACCGTTGCCACTATGTTCCATTGACGGTTGAAGTGCTCCAGCAATGCCTGCAACAGCCCCTTATAGCAGGGGTACATGTACAAGGCTGCAATCACAGCATACCTGATGTCGACTCTATCCAGTAGCACTCGGTAGTGGTGCGCTATCTCCATCAGCCACTCAGTGGCCCCCTAGCAGTACCGATGTGAGGGAATCACCGCCCAATGACCGTACCAACTGACAACGGTCTACCGCAAGATCCCATCTAAAAGATTGTGGGCGTCATACCCCTCTCCAGCATACTACAATCCAGACGGCTCCAGCACCAACCCAGTCGTACCCTCTATCTCGGCTCGGTGATGGTCGTGCAAGTCCCAAGAAGTGGGACCCATCGGTGATGGCCGGAAGCACCTTTGGGCGAGGCGGTTAGCAGAACCTCCTCGCCTTCTTCTATTGCCACCACATTGACAGCTAACATAGTGACTTCTTCGGGAATCACCTATTTCCCTTCAACTATTTACTGCCTCTCCCTGACAACTGTACTCATTCTAGTGTTCGGCCCTGTCACGTCCCGACGCGGAATATCGGGACGTACAGTCGTAGACTAGCTAGAAATAACACCAATATGCTAAGCTAAGTAATTACATAGGTGTTATGAAAAGAAATACTTCTATTGATCAAGAGGACTCTAAGTTTTATTACAATAACCATCAATGGGCAAGATCGGTCGCTACCCTTTCGACCCTTGTCACCATCGGCAAGATCGGTCGCTATCCTTTCGGCCCTTGTCACCATCGGCAAGATCGGTCGCTACCCTTTCTACCCTTGTCACCATCGGTAAGATCGGTCGCTACCCTTTTGGCCCTTGTCACCATCGACAAAATCGGCCATTCTTTTGACCATTGTCACCATCGACAAGATCGGTCGCTATCTTTTCGACCCTTGTCACCATCGGCAAGACCGGCCACCATTTTGACTCTTGTCACCATCGGCAAGATCGGTCGCTACCCTTTCGACCCTTGTCACCATCGGCAAGATCGGTCGCTACCTTTTTGACCCTTGTCACCATCGGTAAGATCGGTCGCTACCCTTTCGACCCTTATCACCATCGACAAGATCGGTCTCTACCCTTTCGACCCTTGTCACCATCGGCATGATCGGTCGCTACCCCTCCTCGACCCTTGTCACCATGGGCAAGATCGGTCACCTACCCTTTCGACCCTCATCACCATCGACGAGACCGGTCACCTACCTCTCGACCCTTGTCACCATCGACAAGATCAGTCGCTACCCTTCGACCCTCACCACCGTCGGCGAGTCCGGTCAGCTACCCCTTAACTTGGACCTTCCATCCTCATTAATAGATGAACTACCAATGCTTTGACATTTAACCCATGTCGATGACTGAACTGCACTCTCAACTTTTCGTCACCATTGGCGAAATAAATAGGGCGCATGTGCCTACATTATGTATGTCCCACCTTGGCCAAAGCTTGATTCCAGGAGTAGTTAATCCACGGTGGAGCGAACTCCTCACCACTTCGCTGAAGGCGTGAGCGCTCTCCTGCGCTAGTAACTTATATCCCTGTACTGAGCTACTCGACTAGAGAAAAAAAAAGAGAAAAAAGAAGAAAGAATGAAAGAAGTCTTGATCGAAGCGACAAATAAGGATATTTCATTGATGTGAATGGTCTGAATACATCCTTATTCACGGCATTCCCCAAGGTACATAAGCTCTGAAGACAAAAGGAGCAAAAGTCAATGAAGGACAAGAATAAAAAGGAAGATTACGGCAGGGGGCACCAGAAAATGTCTTCCAACTCCAAGAGGCCCAAGGAGGGATACCGAGTCAGCTCTTGCAGTCGAGACTTGGTGGCTACTAGCTGTGATAACTTTTCATCCAGAGAGGTGAGCTGTCCTTCAGCTAGATCAGCTTCCTCTATAGACTGAACCTCCAGGTGCTCAGTCTCCTGTAATTTGGCTTCGACCTTGGAAAGTTCTGTGTGCAACTCCACTATCCGCGCTGTGAGGGAAGACCAGCGTTCTGAAGCGGTGCTGGCAACATCTCTCAGTTGTCCCACAGTCACTCCCAGCGAAGTGGCAGCGGCTCAGGAATCAGCCTTCTCTAGTTTACAGCCGCCAGCTGATCGGATACCTCTCGGCTGAGATACTCTCGTTTATGGCATGCTTCAGCAACATGGTAACCTCGGTGTCCAATCATCCATTGGGCACCCGAATGCCAACAACGAGCGGGAGAGGTGTTCTATCAAACTCCTCAGCTGTGCATAAGTCAAGCCTGGAGAAGCTGACACCACTTGCTGAAGGTTATCTAGAGACTGCCACACCATGTCGCTAGAGAATTGCAAGCCTAATGGCGAGGTCTTAGGAAGCTGAAAGTCCACTCAGCTATCCACCTCAGCCCAGATGTCATCGCTCACCCAAGAGGACGTCGACGACATGATTTGCAGGGCACCAACAATAGACTCGACAGCTGCGACTAATACAACTGGAGAAGTCTCAACTACAATGACTTCTTTACCTACCCCTTGAGGCGAAGCCGTGCCGGCCATCTCAATAGCCGAGGATACTTGCTCCTCATATGTAGCCCCACTGGCTTCCGAGGGAGAAGATTCTTCAATGACAGCCAAAAGACACCTCAAACAAAATCGGGTAACCCCTCGGTGTGAAAACCCATAAGGGTGTACTGGAAAAAGCTAAATGGGGTCAGCTCTAGCGAAAATCCACAAGGGCGGTAGGACTGGTAAAGGGAAATAAAAAAATTCTCTTCCTCTCTACTCCTCACTGACGAAAGTCGTCAACTGTGACGTTTCACCGACGACGAGCTCAACATCACTCTACAACAACGGTGGTCACTACACCCCCGAGGGTTGGCCATTGCCAGTCCCCAGTCCCAGAATCTGGCTACAACACCTCAGCAGTTAGCCAGCCAGCTCCAGTTCCAGTTCCAGTTCCAGTTCCAATCCCAATCTCCGATGACTACGTATAAACTGTCAGCCGGCCAGTTCCAGTCCCAGCCTCTGGCTACAACACCTCAGCAGTTAGCCGGCCAGCTCCAGTGCCAGTGCCAATTCCAACTCCAGTTCTAGTCCCAACCTCTGGTTACAACACCTCAGCTGTTGGCCAACTAGCTCTAGTTCCAGTTCCAGCTCCAGTTCCAATCCCAGTCTCCGGCGACTACACATCAGCAATCAGCCGGCCAGTTCCAGTTTTAGTCCCAGCCTCCGGCTACAACACCTTAGCGGTTAGCCGGCCAGCTCCAGTTCTAGTGCTCGTTCTAGCTCCAATTTTAGCTCCAGTTCTAGTCCCAGCCTCTGGCTACAACACCTCAGTTGTTAGCTGGCCAACTCTAGTTACAGTTCCAATGCCAGTTCCAGCTCCAGTTCCAGTCCCAGGCTCCGGCTACAACACCTTCGCAGTTAGCCAGCCAGCTCCAGTCCCAGCTCCAGTTATAGGGCCAGTCCCAGTTCTAGTTCCAGTCCCTATCCCGGACCAAGTTTCAACACCAGTTTCTGGCTACAGCGCCTTCCATGGCCAGGCGGCCAGTCCAGCTCTGATTCTCCAGTCTAGTGTGAATTACATTTCTGGCTAACAACATGCCAGCAGCCGATTCACCGGTACTCGGCATATAACCAACACACTCCAGAATCAACCAGAAACCCTAACAGTACAGGCCGCCACACCCTTATGGGTGGACCCCGGCCCCAGCTCCCAATAATATAGGCATACACCCCTTGAAGGGTCAGCCCCAGCTTCCAGTTCCCAACTCCCAGCTCTCCGAACTAATGAATTTGTACCGATTGTTTCCCAGCCCCTCAGCCCTTAATTAGCTCCAGTTAACATACCCTAGTTGGGCGAGCCCTCAGTGCCCGACCCCCAGCTCCAGTACTTGATACCTTGTCCCTAGTACTCGGCACTCAGCTTCCAATACCCATCATTCAATCTTCACCATCGAGTACTCAGTCCCCAGTTCCTGCACCCGAATTTGGGTATACCCAGTCCCCTGTCACCAGTACTAGTATATAGTAGAAGAATCAAGTACGACTAATAGTAAGTGGTTGCCAGCTCATGCACACAACAATGTTCCACGCGAAAAGAGGTGGGATGACTCGGGAAATCGCAAAAGAATTCCATAAATTTGTCATTTATACTCGATGAAGGGAGCCCAAGACATGCCCTTGGGGTAACAAAATACATACAACTAGGGTACATATAACAAAAAGTGGAAGGAGATACAATCAAATCCCAAGCTCACTCCCCTCCAACGCCGCCAGATGAGAGTCAGTAGCCGCGAGCTCCGCCACAAGAGTGGACAAGAGCTGAGCACCAGCCTCAACTGTGCTCCCAGCTGCCTGCCACTCAGCCCTGGCGCGCTCCACAACCGACAACTGCTCCTCCAAGGCCTTCCTCAAGGCCTCAGCCCTGCTCTCGGCCTCCCCTAGCTGGATAGCTCGACCTCAGAAAAATGACTCAGCTACCTCGACGTGGCCCCTCTGCTCAGCTATAGTTGACGCGAGCCGAGCTCGTTGCTCCTGCACCTCCTGGATGGCTGCCAGCCTCTGAGCCCTCTGCTCATGCGCCTGGCGGAGTCGCAAGTACTCTGCCCATATCCCAGCCAATCCAGACATCCAAGGCTCACGCGGGAAGCCGAGGATGTGGTAACCCCGGGTGCACTCTATCAGGCGCTGCCTCAGATCCTCTGGTGAAGGGAGGGGGTCGCTTTGGAGGTAGCCTCGTGCTCGCTGAAGCAAGGAAGCACCCACACTCGCGTCCAACAATGGCTCCGGCGGTGGGGTGGAAGTAGGCCACTCGACCTCCAAGCTCAGGGAGGAGT
The DNA here is from genome assembly GCA_024336825.1 of Amorphophallus titanum. Taxonomy (NCBI): domain Eukaryota; kingdom Viridiplantae; phylum Streptophyta; class Magnoliopsida; order Alismatales; family Araceae; genus Amorphophallus; species Amorphophallus titanum. The sequence continues at coordinate 12,704,578 of JANBPO010002057.1, read as the reverse complement.
CACCTATCTCTGCCAGCACACCAGTAGAGGCTGCACCATTCCAGAAAGAACAAAGGGAAAGTGAGAAATACATGTGAAACTTTCCATGAAAGATAAGGTGGAAACCTGAGAAAATTTCTAGCCCTTACCCAATGCAGGCCCCTCTAGGCCTATGGCATCACTCGCCGGGGTTGGGGAGGGCAATGACTCCTCCACGATCAAGGAGCCCTCCACTATAGCCTGGTCCCCTTCAGTAGCTATAGGCAAGGCGGAAAGCTCCTCCCTGTCACCCCTATCTGGAGCCGGCCTGCGCTCCTCTCCTGACTCTAGCGCTACACGCAATACAGAAGCATCAGTACCCTGCCATAAAGCATAAACAAGTGCTAGAGAGGGGAAGAAAAGACCACCATGCACCTCCATAAGTAGCCTCCATCTCAGCCCCCTCAGTGGAGTAGGCCCAGGAAGAGGAAGAGCTCGAACTCTCCTCCATCTCCATGACTAAGCTGCCGCTACTTGAGGAGCCTGACAAAGTCTCTGATGAGCCTCCGGAGGTGGTGGAACTAGAAGCCCCTACGGATCAACAAAACAGCAGGGTCAGCACACAGCCTGGACTCATATAAAGATAGCCATCCAATTAAGGGTTTCAGACAAGAAGCTCACCAACCGGGGCACTCCCCTCAGAGATTCCCTCTATGTCGACGATCTCTTCATCGTCTCCAGTCAGAGTCGCCGTTGCAGGCTCTCCCTCTGCGGTTCCAGCTGTGCCACGAGGAAGCTCACCATCCTCCAAAGGGAATGAAGTACATGTGACCAACACCAAAAGAAGCTTAGCATTAACAGGTGGTACAAAAACCCACCACAAGTGGCTAAGTTCCCAGCCACGTACCTGAGGGTCCCATGGTGGAAGATCCAACCAGCCCCACTGTGCAAGCGGAGACAACGGCTGGCAAAGGAGGGAGGGGTGTCCCTGCCAACAGCTATGGTAGCGACCCAAACGCGGCTCCAACAGCAGGCGAGACCAGGCTACCCACCGCTCCTGGCTCGCCCTCGAAAGAGGGGAGCGCCATTGACGGTCCAGTGCTAACCAGCTCTTGGATCATCTCCAAGGTAGCAGTCGGCTCCTCACCTAGCAACCCAAAATCATAAACACGATCAACAACCTCAGCCCATCAAATGCCAGACAAATAGGGGACAACTCTCCTTGTAATGATTCAACACTTACCCAAGCCGTCTCGGGTCGCTGCCAGTTTTTGCTCCTCCCCCGGGAGGGGCATCTCACCTTGCGCCTCAGGAGGCACCATGGCCCCCGGCGTCCCTGCCGTCTCTGCATAAAACACGTGGCTATGTCAGTCTCCAGAAGCAAGCACAACCATAAGTAGAGCATACACAGTCCCAAAAGAACCTACCTGGCCAGACGTCCTCGGAAGCCTTCCATGACTCAAAGTCAGGGAATGTCTCGACATTAGGGCCAGTCTCATCCATCATGCGGAGAGTCTCCTCGACATCAAAGTCGCACTCGAAATCATCATCTGGCAAAGGATCAGCCTCCGGAAGCAGTGACAAAGCCCCCTCCGCCCCAGTCTCCACTGGAGCTGCAAGAAAAACCAATCAAGCAATGTAAGCTTAGTCAATCAGAATGACTAGCCCGACAAAAGACAAAGGGTGGACATGGCGCTTACTCAAAGCCGGTTCTGTCGCTATGTGATCCTCCGCCCTGAGTCCTTGAGAGGACTTGCCACCCCCCACCGCTCCAGTGTCCACCTGGGGCCATTTTCGCCCAGGCTGAAGGCCCCCATCTTCACTCCCAGAAGACGCCTCCGTGGAGGGATGATCTTCCCCTATCGGGGAACCTGCTAAAGAAATACAACAACACACAACATCTCAGTCATATGCATAAAAAGATAATAAGACTGAGACAATATGCTAAAGAAGGTGTCTCACCTGAGGCCACGAAGGGAGTCGACGGTAGAGGAACCAGTTGCTCCGGCTTCAACCCAACACTCGGGCGGCCTTTGCAACTGCCTCCTTGATGTCTCTCAATGTGTAGGCACACTCGATATGAGAGACAAACTCTACCGGTCCAGCCAACCTGATCGCGTAAGCGATGTGGCATCTCCAGTCGCTGACAGTAGTGTCAGCAAAGCTCCCCTCTGGGAGCACCCTATCCAAGGAACCCTTCTTCCCAAAGTCGCAGTCGGCTTGGAACTGGGTCCACCAAGTCTTCGGCATCCTTGACCGTGACGCCCTAACACTAGCCCCTGTAGGCGCCGCCTACACCGGCCTCAGGGGCTTGAGAGCTGATAAGTGTGTATAATGCCGGGGCGTTTGGATATGGCGAACCAGATAGCGCCGCAAAGGGCTATCATCAGGAACCATGTTGTGCCTCGGATGGACATTAGCGGAAACTCTTTATGCCGCGAGCGTGAAACTCAGATCGGTCATAGAGCTTTTGCGCTATGTCTTTCGGAGATTTGCCATCATTCAAATCATCAATGGTTTGGTCAACGTCTTCCATTAGGCAATCGTATGCCTCCTCAAAGGCGTCAGCCCTAAGTTCCGTTTGGGTTATTTCATTGTCGCGGGCTGCGTCATCTTCTTCGCGGCTCCAGTTGAATAGCTCATCGCGCCAAGCCTCCCCAAAGCGGCTCAGGGCCTCAAGGGCCAATTCGGGAGACTGCGCATCTAGCGCTCTTGCAATGGCGTCACGACAGGCTGCGCGGTCTGATTTATCGCTAAATTCGATCATTTCTTTTTCTTCCCTTGATCGTCAATCTTGAACTTGTTGAGATATTGTTGATATTCAGCGCCGGTAATGGCATATGTTGATCCACCAAGCTTTAGCGCTCGTGAGATGGCCTTGAGGTCTTTCCCGCAGACATTGGCAATGACGAAATCCATTGTCTTACCAGCCTTGAGGAAATCCAGAGCCATAGCGTCTTGCTTGTCCTGAATTGAGCCGCCATAAGTGACGCTTTCGGTCGCTTTGAACTCGGTCATGACCGCACATCGAGCTTTAACAACTCGCTCCGCAGTTCAATAAGGCGCGCTTCAAAGTGTGACGCCTTTTTCTTGTTCTTGCGCAGTCTGTCTATTTCGGCCTTTAGCTCTGTAGCTTCGTAAGCGATGTCCATGCGGCGAATCAATTCACCGGCAGGACGTAGGGGCTTAACGGGATGCGGTTTCGCAAATAGTGACCTCACCCAGGTTGTGAATTTCATTGCTCTATTCCCTCGTCTGTAAGTGAGTGCTGTGTCTCGTCGCCACGCGATCCCCGTTCAAGCTCCGTCAGGGCCGCGTCAATAGCGCGGATTGTCCGAAGCTGTGGGCTTGCGTTAGGCTTGAAGAATGCCGCCATGGTAGCGGTGCTGATCCCAGCCTTTTCACGTATGGCCCCGCGCTTGAAGGGCCGCGCCCGTAGGTATAAATCGTCCATGATTTGCATGAATGTCTCCTTATGCGCTATGAGGATAACATGGCATTATTTTCACATCAACATAAATTTGTTTAAAATAGTGCTTGACGCTGATATATGGCTGTGGTTATCTGGGTCATCGAACAGAGGGACTTACGCAATGCAATTTGACACAACAGTCTTAAATGGCCTTCCCGTCACGGTGGAGTTTGAAACCACTGGCTACGACAACCGCGACGTTGGCCTTGGCGTCAATGATATCGATGATTGGTACATCATCGCCGTTGCTGGCCGTACATGCAAGAAAGAGCCGACATGGCTTTACAATCGTATAAGGGACGCTGGCGAGACTGGCCGCCTGATCGAAGAAATGCGGGAGACGGCATAATGAAAAGCATCCTCATCACTCAAGCGCAAATAGACGCCCTCAGCGAAATGGGCCTGCGCTACGTTGTCGCTGATAGCGAGGGAGTTGTTTACTCCGCTCATGTGTCAGGCAACTCATCAAGGAAATACGCCGAATATGTAGGTGATGTTAACGGACACCCTACAACGTCTCACTTGATCAGCGAATGTACTGCTGATGCTTTCACCACTACAGCGGGATAAGGAAAGACCAAGTGCCAACAACCACACCTCAGATACTCCCGACACAAGCTGAGCTGCGCCGACTTTTGGCGTACAAGGCAGATACAGGTCAGTTAATACGGAAGGTGAGGCCGAGGCACGAGTTCAAGACGGGCAGAGACCGCAACGCATGGAACACGCGTTTTGCTGGAAAGATTGCGGGTTACGCAAGGCGTGACGGCTACATCACGGTTAAGATAAACAAGGTGGGATCGCTTGCTCATCGTCTTATTTGGACAATGATAAACGGCCCGATACCTGACGGCCTTCAGATTGATCATATAAATGGCAATCGCTCTGATAACCGGCTTGAAAACCTTCGTCTTGTTACGCATGCCGAAAATCAGCGCAATCAGAAGGGAAGGTCAGATACTACAAGCGGGATTTGTGGTGTTGGCTGGAGCAAAAGCCAAAATACATGGCTGGCACGTGCTGGGCGAAAGCACATCGGCTTTTTCTCTTCAAAGGAATTAGCCGCTGAGGCAGTTAGCACTTATCGGCGCGATAATGGATATTCGGAGCGACATGGCTCCATAGAGACTAACGGACTAACCCCTCCCTCTCAGGCTTAAGGAAGAAATGAAAGATGGCAACCTGCAGATTATGCAAGCGCGAACTCTACAGCAAGCGCTGTGAAATGGGCGAACTTAATTACGACGACGGCTCGTCTCGTGTCTGTCCGAATTGGAACAAGCGCCTTGATGAGATCGGCGGAATGACGCCCGAAGAGGCCGATGAGCAGGCCCGTTTCGATGCGTATTGTCGCTAACCCCCAATCATAAAGGACAGAAAGATGACGGAATTTTCAGAACTGGTTGGCAAGACGCTGACCGAAATTCTGGTTTCTGACGACAAGGAAACTGTGACCATCAAGTGCAGCGACGGAACCGTTTACCGGCAAGAGCATTTTCAGGACTGCTGCGAGCACGTGTCCGTTGAGGATGTTGCCGGGGATTTGGCTGACCTTATCGGCGCACCCATCCTGCGGGCTGAGGAGCGCTCAAACGATGATCCTGAAGCCAGCGAATCTGGGACTTGGACGTTTTACGAGATGGCGACCATCAAAGGCAGCGCGACCATCAGGTGGTACGGCTCCTCTAATGGCTATTATTCTGAGCGCGTCAGTTTCTCAGAGGTCACCGCAGACTAACCCCCTCCCCTACGGCTGTAACAGCTTGCGGGGTTAAGATTGGAAATGAAATGAACAATGAAAATGAAAAACAAGCCATGCGCCCAGAAACAACCAGTGAGCACATAGCAAGGGACATGCGGGATGGCCGGTTTCCTGCGCGATCAGAGCCGTCAATGGTTCCCGTGTCCAAGACAATGGCAGGGGAGCGCTCTCACCTTGCGGAGATAGCGGCCAATATTGGCGATATAGAAGTCGCAGAAATCATACCGGCCATTCGGAAGTTTACGTCTGCGCTGGTGGAAATCGATGGCAACGGCCCGACCAAAGAGCCGTCCAATTATCCCACGGTAGGCTTTCCGCCAGCACGTCCCGATGAAGACGACGGCGCAAATGAGCTTGTCCGTGAAGCCTTTGAAGAGGGCATCATTCGCGGTCGCTGGGAAATGGCCAACTTGGCCCGCGCCGCAATCCTGGCTGCAAAGGCGTCGTCATGAAAAACGCAATCCGCAAGCTTGAGACATTCGCTGGAGGCTCCTTAGTTCAAATTGGTAAGGGCCTGTTTATTGTAGCTTTGGCTGCTGGCGTTGTGCTGGTGGCATTAGTAGGGATTAATTCGATATGAGAATTCTTGGCTGCGCCTTGATTGGCATTTTCATAGGCGTTGGGACGGCGGCCCTGCATATAGGGTGGGAGATAAGCGCCATACTGTCCGCAATGGCTAGTGGTGTGTTTTTAATTATTGTTGAGATCTTGGAGAGAAAATCATGAATTACCGTGATTATCCAACTGTAAGGCCTTCTGACAATAGGCAAATGCTTAACAGAGACAGCGAATATCTCCGGTTCGGAAGGGAAGATGCTCGGAGGAGGGCGTATGCTTTAGCCTTCTGGGCTATCCTTGCAATCGCTGGATTTGCTTTACTTTTCAAGGCATTTTGCTAAAATGGCGGAGCGGTTTTGAGGAGAGGGGACAGCTCAAAACCGCTCTAATCTCGCTATCAACAACGAACGGAGATACACCTATGAGCAATATAACGAATAACGATGAACCGCGCAAGGCTGAGTATGATTACGTAGTAACCCCCTGTGGTGATGTGATTTCAACAAGCTCAAATTGGCGCGGGTACGGGCAAAGAACTTTATCAAAACATCTTAACGAGCATGGATATGTGTCTGTCAGAATTATTGTAAATGGAAAAAGGGTGCGCAAGGCAGTGCACGCGCTTGTTGCCAAAAGATACATGCCAAATCATGACCGCTCTTTGCAGGTTCGACATCTTGACGGAAACAAACAAAATCCATTCCTTGGGAACCTTGAGTGGGGCACCGCAAAAGAAAATGCCGATGACAGGGAGCGTCATGGTAAAACATCTAGGGGAGTGTCGCACTCCGAGGCCATAAAGGCAGGAAAGGCCCGCGCCGCCATTGCCAAGGCTCTAGGCCAATGACCGACCCCCGATGGCACGGAAGTGTTGGGTGGGTACTCACGGCGCGCAATGGTGACTATTGCGGGCGCGTTGGCGAGGCCTTCCCGTGCGAAAGCGAAGAGGATGGCTACCGCAAGGCTATTGAATGGTTGCGTAAACCTATGACGCTGTATGGTTATCTTGTCCGCACATTTGAAATAGAGGTGAGATATTTCTGATGACCAAGCACTACCAATATTCAAACGGTCAGATAACCGACAGACACGGAACCGTCCTCACGCTCCACCACGCAGAGCTAAAACTAGATGCGTTTCATAAGCTGCCAGATTGCTACAAGTTCTCTGGCCTACAAGATTTAACAGCCCAACTCGCTAAGGCGATAGAGGCTTTCAAGAGGGATATGGTTACGTCATGAGTTTTTCAGACGATCAAATCAAAGAGCTTTCGGCTCCGCTAAACCGTTCTGTCGTTAAGGAGCGCACACAAGCGGGCCGGTCGCTTTCGTATATCGAAGCGTACCATGCCGAGAATGAAGCCAATCGTATCTTTGGTTTTGATGCTTGGGACAGGGAAACTGAACTCACCCTACTCGGAGAGCCTAGACTTACGCAGGATAAGTTCGGCAAGGATCAGTTCCGCGTTGCCTACCGCGCCAAGGTACGGATCACGGTCAGAACGCCCTCTGGAGGCGCTGTGGTGCGTGAGGGCTGCGGCTTTGGCTCTGGTATCGACAAGGACGTTGATCAGGCCCACGAGAGCGCCCTAAAGGAAGCTGAGAGCGATGCGGAGAAGCGCGCCCTCAAGACCTTTGGCAATCCGTTCGGTCAGGCCCTTTACGACAAGACGCAATCGGCTGTCGTCACCGATCCGGCCCCTACTCGCCCATCCAGCGCGGGCGCGAAGGAATCCGATCTTTGGGACACGATCAAGGATAAATTCGGAGCAGCAACAGATAAGCCCGATCTCGACAAGCGCTACGACTATTTCAAGGCCCGCGTTCCCAATGGCTGGCTGCAATCGCTTGAAGACCTGTACAGCGATTATCTGGCGATCCTGGCAGAGGCGGCGGCGAAATGATAAAGGCCCGCGTCAGGCTTGAAGGCTCTAAGCTTGTGCCTGTCGATAAGCAGTCAGAGGACATGGTGCGAAAACTGCCCGCACAGGGCGTTTTCTCTGTCGAGCTTGTCAGGGATAGGTCGAAGCCTATGTTGCGCCTGTACTGGGCTGTATTAGGCTCTATCGTGGATGCTGGCGGCTATGACGAGCCTGCGGAAGACCTACACGACAGCTTGAAGGTCATTGTGGGCCGTGTTCGCTACGTTCGGAACCTGTGGGGCATAGTCGAGGCCAAGCCGGACACGATCAAAGAGAGCGCCATGTCACAGGCTGACTTTCGGGCCTATTTCGACAAAGCATTAGAGGCTCTGCGGGATTACGGTTTGTGGGATCACATCGCGCCTGACTTACAGGCCAAGCTTAATGAAGGGAAATAAACATGGGCGACCGTGGAAACATTATCGTTAAAGATCGCGAAAGCACCGTCTATCTTTACACGCATTGGTCAGGCAGTGATTTGCCAGACGTCATTGCGAAGGCCTTGGCAAAAGGAAAGTCTCTGTGGGATGATGGGCCTTATCTGGCGCGAATCCTGTTTCAGGAAATGCTGGGAGGTGATAACGGACTGACCGGCTTCGGCATCTCATCTGTTTATGGCGATGGCGGGACGGACATAACTGTCAATTTGGATTTGCAGCTTGTTGTCGGTCGTGACTTCGCCGTGTCGTTTGCGGATTATTCCGAATACGTCACCCGTGCCGAAGGCGAATGAAGCCCCGCCCTGGATATGAGCCTGTCGAACTAGAGAAGCGTAAGGCTTGGCCTAAAGCCACCGTGGCGGCGGTCTGGATGGCCTGTGACGGCAAGTGCGTGAAGTGTGGCGCTAAGGATAGCCTCGATATCGACCACCGCGTTCCGATAGCCCTAGGTGGTTCTAATGAGCCTGAGAACTTGCAGCTTCTATGCCGTGAAGGATGCGGAGCGCACAGGGCCAAGACACGTGAAGACGTCGGACGGATCGCCAAGGCTAAACGTGTAGGCGCTAAAGACCGTGGAGAGAAGCCACAGAAGTTTGTGAGGAAGCTTTGCGGACGTGGGTTTGATAAAGGTGGGCCTAAGCAGAAAATACCTAGCCGACCGTGGCCGGGGAAGGTTTTGTAAGATTTGCTCGGCGGGATGGTGTGCGTCACACTAGGTTCATTAAGAAACGGATGCGACTTTCTCGCTTCAACAGCCGCAAAGCCTTGCCATTAAGGTATTTGCTTGACGCGAAACATAGTACTTGATTGTGATTGGTTTGTACGCTATTCTGTATCTTGCTTAAGGAATTTCAGGATAGCTTTTTATGTCAAGCGTCAAGCTTAATGGCCTTTATTTCGACGTTTCCCACAGTAACACGGGTGAGGTTCTGGCGCAACGCCAAAGCGTTTCCCTTGAGGGAGGGAAGCCAAAAAATCGCCATCCATATAGGAAGTTCTGGTTAGCAAATATGTCTTACCCACTTAACAATTTGATGAGCATCACCAAGGCGCGAGACTTTCATGTCCTGTTTGGACTGCTTGGTCTTATGGACGATGCGAACCTGATTACGGCTACAAACGCTGAGATTGGCAGGTCTGTGAAGATGCTACCGAATCACGTGGCAAGTTCATTGAAGCGCCTTGAGGCTATCGGCTTGGTTTATGCCGACGGTCGCGCCAAGCGCATTAATGAGGGATTTGCATGGAAGGGGCCATTTGAAAAATACCCTTGGACGGAAATGGCGGGCACTGAACGTGCATTTAAAAAGCCGAGCAAATCCAAACCTCAGATCACCGCAGAGCAATCTTAAGCCCACCCCAACAACTAACAGAGGGAAATAACACAATGACCAACACCCCACAAGACAGCCAGACCCTCACAGCAGACGTTGTGCTTAGTGAACAGAAGGTACGAGACATGCTTGATTGGCTTGAACGCACCACTGACGAACGCAACTTTCCTGCACACCTTTTGGCGTGGGCGCACGAGGCAGAAGAATGGCTCCGCGCCGCCCTAAATCAAGGACAAGGCTGATGAAAATGGACCGTGATATAAACCCTGACGGCATGGGGAAATATGCCCTGATCAAGTGGCGTCAGTTCCGAGAGCTTGAGGGACATGACCTTCAGGTTGCCAAGAACGCTTTATCTGAACTCAAAAGCCTTGGCATTTTAGACGAAGGCATTGTGGGAAGCGACAGCGAGTTCATGGTTATTCGCCTCAAGGATAAATACGCCTCATCTGCTTTGGTTGAGTACGCCCATGCAGCAAGGGCTGACGGGCAACTGGAATGGTCAAAGGCGGTGTTAGAAATGGTTCAGCGATCCAGTGAAAATCACCCAAATTGCAAGGCGCCAGACTAATGACCAACACCCTCACAGCAGAACAGAAGCTGGAAACGGCCATTCATAACGCCATGAATGATACGGTTCATATGGATGATGACAGCGAAAACGCTTGGCAAAAGGCAGTCTCGGCTATTGCTTTGGCTGTAGCTCCATTTGTCTCGCCAGACCTTCCATCTCCACCAGTATCGGGGGTGGCGGCGTGGTCGCTTGTCGATCCGTTACCGACATCACGCGGTCATTCGTTTGGTGATTGGCGCGATATTCGAGCGTGTCTTGAAGCGCTTGTGGTTGATTATATGTCGCTGCCTGATGATACCCGCGATGCGCTTTGGAAGTTTGCTGAGGCCCTTCCAAAGGTTCATCCGGCAATGACGTTTAATTGTGCTGAGTGCGGGAAAACATTCTCGCGGATCGATCAATATCGCTGTGCAGACTGCCACGCAACATGCTGTGAAAACTGCATACGCCCCCATTTTGGGCCTGAGCATAAACCCCATCTCTCCCCCCTCACCAATGAACCTGTATGGCTGGGAATGACAGACGCGCCAAGGGACGGGACGGCAATTTTGGGTGACGTTGACGGATCGGCTTTTGTCGTTTGGTGGGATAAAATGCACAGCGGATGGGTAAGCGGCCATACCGACGCCGACGACGAACTTTACACGCGTGACGTAAATGGCTGGATGCCATTACCCACACCTCAGCAGGAGGTACAGCCATGACCACCACCCCCGACCCTATAACTACAGCAAGGGAAGCGCTGGAACGCCTGTGGAAAGCGCGTGACCTTTGCCATCCCGACAGCATGATCATGCACTATGACAGCGTTTCCGCCGTTTTTGACCTCGCCGAAAAGCTCCAATCTGCCCTATCAGTAACACAGGAAGAAGGACGGACAGAAATTGCACGGCTGGAAGCCGAGGTCGAAAAGCTTAAGGCTGAAAGGGATGGGGCGCTAACGGCTCACGAAGATCGCGGTTTCGATTGTGAACGATTGCGTCAGGACAATGCCCGCCTCACCTCCCAGCTAGAACAAGCGGAGGCGTTTATTCAACAAGTGACGCCGCACTTGCCCGACAAGGACGTACACGGTTGGGGCGCTGATCCTTACGATCCAGACCCGCCGCTGGTAATGGCCAATCCGCGAAAAGCCGCCTCCCAATGGATCAAAGACCGCCAAGCTAAAACAGACCATAATGCCGAGGTCGGCAAAAAGATCATCGCCAATCAAGTCATCGAATTCATGGAACGTGAAACAGGCCTTCCGTTCGGCGATATGATCGGCATGGCTGATTGTGAGCGGATAAAGGCTATGGCACTTTCAATAGGTGATAAATGACACAGACAATGGTTCCAGAATGGCTTGAGCGCTTTGTCACAGAGAGTAATCGTATCGAGGGAATCCTTCGCGCTCCGACTGGCGATGAGATCGTGGCGCATGAATCGTTCCTCGGCCTCGATAAAATCACCATAGCCGATATGTCGCGCTTTGTCGGTATTGTTGCTGGCGCAAGGCATGTCATCCGAGACTGTGAAGGCCTTAATGTGCGCGTCGGCAATCATCTGCCGATGCCTGGCGGAATGGCCGTGCCCGGTGCGCTCGGCAATATACTTCACCATGCCATGAAGGGACAGCATCCCTATATCACGCACCACGATTATGAAACCCTGCATCCATTCACCGACGGCAACGGCAGGTCGGGCCGCGCTCTGTGGCTTTGGATGATGCTTAGGACACCATACGCCGATCGTGCCAAGCAACTCGGCTTCCTGCATTCGTGGTATTATCAGTCTTTGGAGAACAGCAGATGACCCAAACAATAGATCAGAGAGCGCGTGAACTGCTGGCGAAGCATTACGAATTACTGTGCCCGCCGAATATGACGTTTGAAGACCCACCAAGGCCAGATTGGTATGAATATCATGCCGCTCCCATAGCCGCCCTTACCGAAGCCCTTGCCAGAATAGAGGAACTGGAGGGGGCGCTTACGCCGTTTATTGACGAACATAAAGCGCAAGAGGAAGAAAGATCGCCGTCAGTTCAGGATAACGATAAGCCGTATCAGTTTTATGTTGCGACCTATGGAGACCTTCGGCGCTCCGCCCTTACTAAGGGGATAACGGAATGAGGGCTAGTTCCCGTGCAATCCCATAAAGCTCTTGATGCTGTCGGAGAAGAATCCGAACACGGCAGCTACAGCTACGGCAGCAGCAACAACGCCACCCCTCCACAGCAAAAGACCGTCAATGTGCTTCTGCTGTATGGCGAAGCACTTTTCAGCTTCCAGTTTATTACGCTCAATCGTTACGCGGTCTTGGTCGCGGTCTAGCTCTAGGCGGCGAACCTTTTCCATTAGGACGGCTACGTCTCGCTCCATCGTCACTTTGTGCGAACCTTAGCACCAATAAGGTCGCTATGATCAGCGCTATGGTGGCGATGCCGATGCACAAGGCGCGCTCCAAGATCGTACACCCCACCAGAAAAGACGATAAGCAACTGTGCGCAGAACAGTAGGTTGAGCAAAATGTAATATCCATTATAACTACCCGGATGCGCGATCAGGGTGGCCAAATGGGCCGCAATCATTGCCATATATATCGCCATGATTGAATATGACTGAGAACGCTTACTCCAACGAGTATACACGGTAATCGCCAACCCGCATAGGTCTAAACCCGCGTTGTAGGCCAGAAGGCGCGGCGGACTTGCAGAATGGTGTAAAAACTGCGTGATGGCCCATGACGCCAACAGTGCCAGCGCTATCTTTTGTCTAGCCGCATCCTTGCCGACCCACGCAGCGGCGCAGGCGGCAAGTGTTGCAATTCCGTATATATCAGCCCAAGTCATTTATTTCGGCCCTGGTGGAGGTGGTGGTTCTTTGTTTGACCCACCCGAAAACGCAATAACACCACTGCGCAAGTTCTCAGGCTCTACCAAGTCAACACCGAAAGCAAGACGGAGTTTATTTAATCGGTCGTGGAGGACGCTCACAGCGTCTAGGACGTCCCGTGGCGTGTCATTGACTGCGCACGTAGCCTCAAGGTCTTTCAGGGCGTTAGCGCAGCCCTGAGCGCGTTCCATTACAGTTCGGGTCATCGTTTGATCTTTCCTTGCTCAGAAGTCCATGTTTGCAGGCCAGTCAGCCGGTCGGCGCACTCGTGGTAGGCCCCGTAGTTTTCGGCAATGGTGGTGAAGGCTTGAGTGTCTGTAATGCCGCTGGGGGCGTCATCAGATTTGCAGGCGGCGTCGGAAAGGCTGGACACGTTGCCGATTGCGGCAGCGTCGTGCACGCAGACAGCGCCGTTACGGATAACATAGCCGCGATCAGGGAGAATTTGCGGGACATATCGGACAATATCCTTTGTGATAGTGCGTGTTTTGACAAGCTGCGCTTCCGTCTTGGTGCTGACATTCGTTGATACCTCGTCCTGTTTACGCTCGACAGTGACAACCTTAGTGATGGCCTTCAATTCAGCCCTAGCCGTCTTGAGTTCGGCGGTTTTCTTAGCCAGGTCATCACCCATCTTCCATAAAACGAGGGACAGGACTGCAATTATGATAGCGCCGGCTGCTGCAAGTCTGATCATGATAACGACTTCTCACAAACGGCTTGTTCGGGCTTCCGGCGATGATCTAACAGGCCTTGCATGAATTTACCCTTGCTAAACGTCCAGCGCACATACTCTTTACAGCCGCCCGCAATGTCTCCCGCTTCAAACTTACGGGCCATTGTCGATGAGCAATAATTAGCACCACCTACGTTAAACGCAAAATCAATAGTCGCGCCAGCCGCATATGAGCTATAGTACAGCTTCGGCGTACACGAGAGAATAGCATTCTCCGCTACGATCATGTCATCATTGCGGAGCACGTCACATTCGGCGTCAGTGTATACTTTGCCAACAATGATATCTCTTCCGGTGTGGCCGTCACAAACCGTAAGCGTCCCCTTTATCTTGGTCTGAGGCGTGACCTTAATCCAAGGCGCGAAGTCATCATAGGCCGTGTATCTGCGCCCCTCGCCAGTCGTTATCATCGGGCCAGCAATAGCAGCAGCCACAGCCACCATAGCCGCAGTTACGCCAGCGGTTTTAGCTTTAGGGCCTATGACAAGTTTATTCGGCATCTATCGGCACCAGTTTGTAAAGAGCTGGATTGTATGAGGCCACGCTGGATTGTGTGAGATTCGACGCAATACCGACAAGGCCGGTCAAGCCCAGCGTGACGAAGGCCAGGATCAGCGGATCAAGCGGAATGACACCAGCTAAAGCCAGTGTTTGCCACGCCGCATTGATCGCATTGATTTGCACGCTGTGTTTTCGGATCGTCGTTGACCAGCCTGTAGTTAGATCGGTGAGGAGGTTCATGGCTTACCTTTCGGGTATGAAAAAACCGCCCGAGGGAGGCCTGTTTGACGGGTTGATTACGCGTTGAACAGTTTGTTGGCGGCAGAATTGTAGCGGAGCCGGATCACCTGACCCGCTGTCGCCGCCGTAATCGCATTGGCCAGAGACCCGTTTGAGCCATTCGGCGTGATAGTCAGGGCCGTGATAACCTGGCTAAAGGTCATCGTGATCATCTGCCCGTCATAGAGCAGCGGAAGCGTCGTAGTGAGCGCAGCAAGAGTACCAGCGGGATCGATGATGTTCGCATCTGCCGTCATGGTGATTGACTGGCCGGTTGTGGGAACAAAGCGCGCCATATCGAGCAAGGCAGATGCCAGGCGCTTTACAGTGCCGGAGCCATTCTTGATCTTGTAGTGATTATCCGCCACATCGTTGAAGCAGGACGTGAAGCCCGCCACAGTCGTTGGAATAGCCTGACTGTCTTTAACCGCATGATATTGAGCGAAGGTATATGACCATGCATTCGTCGCCTTCCCGCTTGTCCCGCTTAGATCGGTCAGTGGGTAAAGTCCGAAAATATCAAATCCGTATTTATAGCTCCAGGTCGCCGCACCGGTTGGCGTGGTATCAAAGCCAACTGACAGTACCGTTCCATTTTGAAAGATCGCACCCGTATGGGATGATCCGGACAGGTCTCTGAACTTGATAGATGGATTGAACGACGCGACCTCAATGCCTCCGGTCATGTCTGATGAGGCATCACGGGAATAGGTCGTGGGGGAATACGTCGGCGCACCGCTTATGCCGAAATAGGCGTTGCCTAATCGTGCGCTTGATCCTGGATAAGTGCTAAATACCGACGACCCAATGATGTCGCCACGCCCTGAAACACGGGCGTTTTGCGTCGTGTTGAAAACATCAAACCACACATCAGATTGACGCAGGTTAGTCGTTACGGGATTATCAGAGGTCACGGTGACGTAATAGCCGTATATGTGGACATCGACGATAAATGAGCCGGTAGCTGATCCGATATAGGCAATATCTCCGCATGTACCGTAGCACTTGCCGGTAAAGTGTGAGTTCTGAACCGTGTTTTGCGTCGGGTTCGTGCCGTCCTGTTCTACATAGGCGCGGAAATCCCAGAAGTTCGTGCAATCACCGAAGTAGGTAATATCAACTTGCCAGTTCGCCCCGTTACCGTGCCAGACCGCCGGGATAGACCCATAGGTGCTGTCATTCGTCAGAACCAGATTTGACGACTTGATGTTGCAGCCACGATCCGAGACGAACGCCCCGCCGCCGTTGGTATATACGACTTGCTTACCGCAGTTCTTGGCAGTGATATTGCTTTCGATAATCTGCATGGTATTGGCATCGAAGGGATAGCCCGCGCCATTTGCCACAGCCCACCGCACCACATTACATTCTTCAACCGTGATGTTATTCACGATGACGTTGTGACGTGTAAGGACGCCCGCGCCGCTTTGCAGAGAATAGCCCATGTAGCTATCACGAACGGTAATGTTCGATACGATCAGGTTCGAGTTATCCAGCGCCGTGGCAAGGCTTTCAATGTTGAAGCCGCGCCCGCCGTCAACGCCGCCCTTGTCGTGAACCATGTTTTCGATAAAGAAGTTATCAACCTTACCGTCATGACTACCAGCCGTCAGGATAAAGCCGATCATGCCGGTTTGGCTGTTGCCGTCGATGTTGCCATTTGTCACGCGGAAGTTATGTGCGCCATTTTCAGGCCTCCAAAGACAGAAGAAAGTTGGCGAGGCGACTCCCAGCGCCTTCATGGTTGACCCGTTCCAGTCCCAAAAGGTGCCGGATTTCATAGTCAGTTCTGAGGTGATGCCATAAATTTGCCCCGGAATGCCAGCAAGGGATTTACCCGCCGAGAAGTCCAAAGCCGCCTGATAGGCCGTGGTCATGTCCGTTGTGCCAGGCGTCGTGTTTTCGGCCCAGTGGTTCGGTGTAGCGATCAGGGCGGGCGACCATTTGCCGCCGTCCGCTGTTGTCATGGCCGTGCCCGCTGCATCCCTGACATATTCAAGGCAGACCGTTCCCGCCATTACAGCAATCTTGTACATAGTCGCAGGCACGTTCGCCGCTACAGCCGCAGACCGGTTAGCATAGGTTATGGCGCGAATATCAAGCGCAGCCTGAGCCGCTGTCGAAATGGGAAGGCCTGAAACCGGCTGAAACGTTTTATCGCCGCGCCAATAGTCGCCGGTCGTACCAACGGTAATATTTGGCTCTTTAGTGTCTAATGCTGTTTGCTGCGCCGTCGAAATGGGAAGGCTTGTTTTAGCGATCCATGTTTTATCACCTTGCCATACCTGACTTGACAGGCCGGAAGATATGGACGGCTCTTTAGTTGCAAGCGCTGCCGTTTCTGCTGTAGATAACGGCAGCGTGGCGGGCGTAAGGCCCGTGAAGTCGCCAAGGCCAACGCTTGTAGCGTCAAGAACAACAGCGCCTGTAGCGCCATTGACAGACACGACGGCACCGCTCGCCGCATCAACGGCAGTCTTGACAAACGCAGTCGTAGCGAGCTGATCCGTGTCTGTGCCGCTTGTAGCCGTGGGGGCAAGCGGAATACCGGTTAGAGTGGGAGAATCAGTATCTGCTTTCAGGTCGATATTGTTTTGTAATGTAACATCAGCCGCCGACCTAAGCGCCGCTTCCGCCGCAATCAGTGGGTTTATGACGGACGTTTTAAGATCGGCTACACTAAATTGCGATGTCGTGTTATCGCTGTCATCCCATAGCGCCAGAAGGTCAGCGTCTTCCGCCACCGTTACGGCTGTTGGGAGGTCTTTGATTGTTAATTTAGCGTCGGCCATTATTGGTTACCGTTTCGGTTCTGTTGTTGAACAGCCAGACCGGTTGCGTACGGACTGATAACGGAGCCATTAGCATTGGCGACTTGGGGGATTTGCGCTTGCCCAAGTACAAGCCTGACGATTTGATGCCTTTCCGCGTCTGTCAGCGTAGGATTGCTGATCAGCTTCGAGAGCAACGGGCCGAAATTCCCATGAAGCGCAGACGCAGCCGTTCCGACCGTGTTGGCATCAAGAGTGTCCGCCATATTTACCGCAGTTCTTGACCCATTCATAGGATTAATTGAATTGGCGTTCTGGACACGCAGCCGCTCGTTATTGATCGCATCGCGGAACAGTTGCGATTTGTCAGGTCCGTAGAGGCTTTCAAGGTTTTGCCCAGCGTTGGTTGAAGTCCCCAAGCGCTTGAGATAGCCCAAAGCGCCCTCAGGAGCCGCGCCAATCTGTGATTCCATCTGACGTGCGCCACCGACTTGCATAGATTGACGGATAGCATTCTCTGCCTCAGTCGCGGGGATTGGGCCGACAGGTTGCGCCGCCCCGACACGCTGTTGAATCATTTGTTGCAGTTGTGCGGGGTTTTGCGCCGGATTGGCCGCTAATGCGCCCTCTCCCAAAGCGTCCAATTGATTGGACATGTTGGCGTAATCGGCCCGCGCAGGCTGAATTTCCGGCACTTGCGACAGAACATCATTCAATGAGGATGCGCGGCCTTGTAAGCCCATGCCAGCCCTACGGTTAAATACGGGGGCGCTTGGGTTTGTGGACATGGCCTGACCTTGATCGCGCAAGGCCTGCCTGACCTCTTCCAAAGCGCCAGCCGAGACATTAGGCCGCTGTCCGTTGCCTTGAGCCGCTTTAAGCAGTGATTGTAATTCTCCAGCCTTAGCATAGTCACGATTGGCCACAGCCGCCTGAATGGCGTTCTGTACGGCAGACGCGCCTTGAGGATCGGCAAGGGCGCTTAGGACGTCATCCGATGCATTGACAGGTGTTTGATAGAGTGGCGCATAGTTCTGGTTTGCATTGGCTGCGCGAGTGCCTTGCAATGCTTCCTCAATCTGAGGAATAGAGCGTGTTTCACTTGGCACAAGGCTGCGCGCATGGCCTATAGCGTTGCCCTGCAAATCAGAGGCGACCTGATCCGCGTATTGGATGGCTGCGCCGCGACCTGGGCCGGATGGCAATGCAGCGCCACGCACAAGACCAATAGTTGCCTGACCACCAGAGGGAAGTTTAGACGCCATATCCATCAAACTTGGCGAGGATGCGCCGGACTTCATCCACTCATTAGTGATTTGCTTGGCTTGCTCAGCTGTAGCACCGTCACGATTTAATGCCGCAGAGACAGCCTTAAGCGCCTCTCGCTTGGGGCTTAAAACACTTAACTTACCGCTGCTAAGTGTATTTACAAGCTTATTGGCTGTTCTTGCGCCTGTCTTTACAACCGCTCCCGCCACTGGAAGCGCAGCACCCAAGACTGTTCCCTCTGCGCCGCCAATGAGACCACCATTAATCCGTTGCCCATCTTCTGCACTGCCAGCCCCATAAGCCGCGCCTGTAGCGCCGCCAACCAAGGCCCCGCGTCCAATCTGAGATAACAAGCCCACACCCTTACCGGCCCACGAGGCGGCAGGACCCACGCCGGGGGCAATAATGCCGCCCATCAGGTTGCCTGTGAAGTTGGTTACGGGGTGTGAGGCGGCAAAGTCTGCCGAGGCCTTGTCATTGACCTTCTTGGTTGCCCTATAAGCCTCGTCAGAGCTAAAGCGTTGCGGCTTGCCCGTCGCGTCACGGATCAGGTTTTCGACCTGTGTTTGAGCCTTCACCCTGCCAGCGTCAATCGTGTTCAGCAGCCCAAAGGATGCACCATTAGCGATAGAGCCGAGGCTTTGCAAAAAAGCGTTGTCGTCATGACCCGCAGCCGCACGATCTTGAGCGGCTTTCATGGCGCGCTGTTCCGACGGCTTGACAGTCGTTTTTGGCCTTGCGGTCGCAGGGTTGAATTTCAGCTTGGCCGTGCTTGGGTTAAAAGGCATTATTGTTCCTCCCACTCGCCATTGCCACGATAGATCGCTGAGTTGCCGTCTGCATCCGTATAGACCTGACCGGCAATGAACTGCTCTTTGCCGCTGGACTTGGCTTTCAGGGCCGTGTTGGTTGCCTGCCGTTGCGATTGCTGGCCACCACCTAGCGGGCGATAACCATTGTCCTCGCCGTACACGCTTTCAATCTCGGCATTGCTGTTCTGATATTGTTGAGCCAGTCCCTTTAGTTTGACCAAGATCGTCTTTGGGTCATCAGTCGGGTTTGGAATGTAAGGCTTAAGGCGCTTTTCTTCGCCCACCGTCACCGCCGCGCCGGAGCGGTCGTGCATAACCTGACCGGCAATGTCAGCCACAGCCGCACGGGCGGCAACGCCATTTGGGTCTAAACGCTGCATGATATCATCGCCCGCAAGGTTCTTCATTCCGAAGGCTTGGGGGTATTGTTGAACCAGACTAAGCGCGTTATCGAGCTTAGACAGCGCCGTGCGGTTTTGCACATATCCGCCAGCCACAACGGCAGGCACGGACTTATTGCCAGCACCAAGGCCTGAAATAACGTCCACAGAGCCATCAGGCTTCATTTGAGCGGGAACATCAGCCGGAATACCGTAAGCCGCCTTCTCAGCCGCCGTAGCGGGCCTTACAGTGGCTTTAGGCGTCCCGCGTTGAACCATCTGAGGCGCAAAGCCTTGTTGCGGTTGCGCGGCCTGTTGACCCTTCGGACGCCAGCCGACATGCAGATGAGCGCCTTGATTGCCAACTTGGCCCTCGTTAAGCACCTCTGTCGGCTCAATCCCTTGTGAGCGCAGATGGGCGACAACCTGATCAGGCGTGACGCCGGGGGGCAGAACCATGTCGATTGCATTGTTATCAAGATGCATGGAGTTGCTCACCCCGCCCACTTGAGCATTGCGTGACGGATCGCGGCCCATGCCGGTAATGCGCAGGCCGGGTATGGCTTGAGACAGAAGCGGAGCCACAGCATCAGCGGGAGGTAATGCACCAGACGGCGTATATCCTGGCTGGCCTTGAGGCGCACCATTGGCCGCGTAGGGATTAACCTGCATGACATTGGAGTCGGGATTAAAGGCCTGATATTCAGGGCGCTCAAGTCGAGCCTGCGCATTCTGTTCGTCATAGGTCATCGGGCGTTCGCCAGTGATGCGAATTGATCCGTCTGGGTTCGTGGCTGTGGCGTATTGGCCTTCAAACGAGGTCTTTGGGTTATAGATGCTCTCACCGTTCGCGCCCGCATTTGTGGCGAGGCTTCCGGGCGCTACATTGGTCACACCGTAGCGGGTTGCATTTTCCTTGGCCCACGCTTCCGGGTTAGCCATATAGACGTAGCGTTCGCGGCCCTGTAGACCAAGGGTGTCCGCGTCCGCGTTCATTTTATCCAATTGTTGTTGTTGGATAGCGCTTTTTTTGTAGTTTTCTGTCTTGATAGCATTGGCCTGATAGGCCCCAGTATCCCCAGACAAAGCATTGCCTGCCTGTGCAAGCCTATCCCAGAACGTGAGTCCGTTTTTGTCTGGATTGTCTGCCTTAGCCACAAGTCCTCCAATAGACGAAAACAGGCCCTTTTTAGGCTCATCAACAGGCATTTGCGGTAATTTAAGCCCCGCCGTTTGGTCTTGATAAGGATCGAACAGGCCCATTATTGCACCTTTGAATAGTCAACTAATTGGAAGCCGCCTGGGCCATCAACGGCGATGTCTGGGTTTTCATCAGCCATAACACCAATGTGGCGCGTTTTAGCATCCCAAACATAGGCATATTCGTACCAATTGCGGCCATTTCGCTCACCAAGAGGGATAATGTCTTGTTTCAGGCGTCGGTCAGACGGAATGATGCTGGCAAAGCTGGTTGCCGCCTTGCCAAGGTTCATCAAGGTTTCGCTTGGGTCATCACTAGTGCTTTTTCCGGTCTTAGTGCCTCCTTGGAACAGCCCTTGCTGGCCTTGGCCGTATAGTTGACCCAGAACTTGCTGGAAGGTGATTGGTGCGTTTACTTGCTGTTGTGCAATGTCGCGCTGCTGACCACCAAGGGTCGCTTGCGTATTGAGTGTGTTTGTGTCGAGTGCATTTGTCTGGCCCGCAAGCCCGCTATATGCGCCTGCCGTAGCGAGGTTATTAGCCACCGATTTGTCATAAGCATCCGACAGAAGTCCAGATTGCAAGGCTCCGCGTCCGTTGGCGAGGTTGGCATCTGTCTGCGCCGCCTGTATCCCGTAGCGAGAGCCACCAAACGCATTGTTCTTAGCCGCCGCCGCCGCATTAGAGGCCCGCGTCATGCCCGCTTGCTGATCGTAGGTGTTCAGTGACGAGTCAATGACCTGTTGCGTGTAGGGGTTGCCGTAAGCGTTCGAGTTAGCATCCAGAAGGCCCTTAGCGCTACCAAGCAGGCCCTGATAATTCCCACCCAGATTAGACGCGCCCGTGAAGGCCTGCTGCTGCAAGCTGGAAGGCCCTGTGACGTACTGTGACGGGTCAGTCTTAGCCAGAGCATCCACGCCGCTGTTATAGCCCTGTAGGGAGCTAGAAACCCATCCGGGGTTAGTGGGCGTTGTGGTTGAACTGGTCTTTTGGGTTTTCGATGAAAGGCCCATTACAGGGGTTTCCTTACCGTTACAGAGAATGGCGCGTAACCAAGCGCCTTAAGTTCTTTTTGCCAGCCAGAGCGGCCCTCAATCAGCATTTCAGAGCATCCGAGAAGGCGAGCCACCGACTCAACGCCGTACGACAGGTTTTTGAGTTCTTCCAGATCGCCAATCGCCCATGTGACTTGGAAGACAATCTTGCCGCCCTCGTAAACCTGACGCTCTCCAACAATGGCTGATTTGACGCCGGGGAAGAAGATTGATTTGCCCTGACCAATTGAGCGCTCAAGACCATCAATCGAATAAAAGCTGTCTTTCATCGCCTCCGCGAACTGATCACGGAAGCGCGCCCACTGAGGGTTCATCGGTTGAACCTCTTGGGTCACGTCCTTTAATTCAGGCACAGGCAACGGCTCAGGCTTTTGAACCTCTTTGGCGATGTTATTCAGATCGTCTAAAAGTGACATTACTGTAGCCCCGTTGGGATAGAATCAAAAATCATGTTGCCGAACCGGCAGTAGGTAGGCGAAGAGTTGCCGTAAAAGCGTATTCTTACCACGCGTCCGCTGGCCTGAAAGGCCCGCTGGTTACGCCCCGGCTCCATAGAATACGGCCCCTTTGTGCGCTCGGTGCCTTGCGGATAGTTGCGCAGTGTGATGAGGATATTGATCGGCCCCACCTGATCCTTGAAGTCTGGAAACATACCTCTGACCATCATCATTGGGCTAGCCGCGTCGCCTATGTACTGATCGGCGCTCTCGATATACCAGCTAAATGCCGAGCCGTCAGCCGAATGCCCGCGCTCATGATAATATACCACACCGCTTGGCGTTACAGCCAATGGATATGTCAGCGGGCCGGAATCAACATAATAGGTGCGGGACATGATCCCCTTAGACCAAGAGCCATCAATGGTAGACAGGACGTGATACCGTGAGCACTCAATGCCAGGGTCTTGTTTAACCGGGAACGCAAGGTAGTCTGTGTCTACGTCCTCGTTGACCACGATGTAATCATCATTTGTGTGATCCTCAGTCATAAAGCTATAGGTCAATGCGCCATCATCGTCCCTGACATCAGGGTAATCCCACCTGACCTCGCCAAACTCTGTCAGAGAGGACGCCACCACCTTGTCAGACTGGATAATGGCGATGTTAGCCTTAACCTCCGCCTGAATTGGCGAGATAATCAAAGACGGCGCACCACCAAGCGAACAGGTGTAGAATTGTACGTCCGGCGTCATCCAATAGGCGACCTGGTTTACAATCACCGCTGCATTAGGCCCGATCAGCCCACAGTGATCCGCCTGCTTGTCAAAGCGCCACGGTTGCGCCGAATCTCCCGTGAAGGTGCCGAGGAACAGACTTGTATCTGTCCAGACATAGATATATTCACCAATCAGACGCGCCGCGACGATCCGCGATCCGCCCTCAATGATGATTTCCCCCGCATTGTTTGACGGGCTGGTTGTCCAGTCCGTTGGGTCTTCAATGTCAGAGAACCGGATGCACATGGCGTTAAAGTTGGTCGATACCTCTTCATTGCACCCGAACGCCATCACTTGGCGGGTATTGGCAACCAGCGTATAGACCACTTCTGCGGGCGCATTCGTCAGAGGGGCAGCTATGACGTTTTCGTCATTCTGCCACCAGAAAATAGTTTGACCCCTTGGGTTGGCCATCATGCTTTCGCCGTAGTTCGACAGGCTCCATGTCAAGGCAAAGGTGTCTTGTGTAGATGGTTCGCCATACAGGCCAGAGCCGTAAGCGCCCGTTCCCCAACCGGCCCCTCCAAGACCATCAGCATTCCCGACTACAAAGGTTGTGGGCGTGATATCGTAATTTGCCCCGCCGTAGATCACATATAGGTTGCTATTCGTGCCGGCCCCTACGATATTTTGCCCGTCATTATTTGTCCACGGCAACAGGAACCGGCAGAAGCCAGTGAGCTGCGTATCGACAAATCTTTCCCACCCGCCAATGACCTGAGCCTTACCCCGCCAGAAGCGCACGTTTGAACAGTCCCACCAGCGGCCTGCCGCTGAGAACTGAGAATCGTCCAAATTTATGCCCGGATCGAGCGAGAACTGCGCCTTCATTAGTAGCCTATTGCGATATAGGGGATATCGATCGTTCCCGCCGCTGTCGTATTAGCCAACACGCAGCCGGAGGTCGTAGGGGTCCCAATCAGCTTCGCCATGCTGTCATTATTAGAGCCGAATGTACTCACACGGGCGATAGGGAACACACCAAAGCAGGCGTTCGGGAAAGCTCCGCTAAAGGTTGCCGTTCGCGTCGTGTTAGCCGTAACAGAGGATTCGTAGCCTATCTTTATGATTACAGCGATAGGTGATCCGCCTACATTGAACGGTATGGCAAGCTGTGAGTTTCCAAAAATAGCGCCAATGGTCGCATTCAGCCCAAGGTTTGACAGAGCCGTGGCGTTGCTTGCGATTTCGCTCAGCGCGTTTGCTACTTGCAAAAAGACTGTTGAATTTTGCTGCGATGCCGTTCCAAGGCCCAAGGCCGAGCGCGCCGCTGATGCTGTGGTTGATCCCGTGCCGCCATTGGCTATAGGCAGCGTATTAAACGTCGAAGCTGTGCCAAGGCCTAGATTAGACCGTGCTGAGGATGCAGACTGAATATCCGCAAGGTTAAGGGTCTTTTGTAGCGCGCCGACAATGCGTGAATCATCACCTGCCGCAACAGTACCCGTAGCCACGCCAACCGCCCGTGTGGCTGAATTGCCAAGGCCGAGGTTCGTGCGGGCAGTGGAGGCGCTTAGGACGTCAGAGAGGTTATTGGCCGCTGTCAGGACACCAAAGGCCCCAGGCGTTGTCCATGAGGCGCTAGTGCCATTCGTGGTCAGCAAGTTACCCGCAAAGCCTGTTTGGTTCGGAAGGTTTCCAGATGCCTGCGCTACCTGATCCGTGTAGGTATTGGCTTGCGTCAGGATATTATCGCCGTACGCCTTGTTAATCCCATCCGTGGCGACTGTAGCCGTTCCGACATTGGTGATCTTTTGGCCCGCGAAGTTATAGCCTCTGGCAACATAAACATTCGTCGCGTCACAGAATACCATGAGGCCATCGCCAGCCGGAATGGTGGCTGTTGCCCCGGCTCCGGTGGTAATGATAACGTCGCCCGTTGATCGGTTTGAAACCAGATACGTCTTTTGCACACTTGGAATGGTTATTGTGCCGCCAGTGCCGCCGGTGACATTCAGAACAGCCCTACGCGCTTCGTCCGAGGCCCCGTTGTTAGAGGTCAGCGTCTTAGGGCCGGACAAGGTGAAAGACGCAATGCCGCCAACCGCCTCGTCGGTCAGTGAGAACACGGCTGTGTTGGCCCGCGTTCCCCACACGTTGAGGTTGCTGCCGGTCTCTTGCAGCGCGAGTCGCAGACGTTGGGAATAAGTGTCTACCAATTTCTAAATCCAGTTCGTGCCGTTGCTATGCACAATAGTGCCTAACGTTGTGTCTATCATAATGCAGTTGGTGAATTTGGCGGGGTCAGGCAGTTGAGCCGTTGGCAGGGCGTAAAGCCTTTGAGGGCCGGTGGGTTGTGTCGAGACAAAGTAAGTCGCGGCGCGCAATAGCCAGCGCTTGAACCAGCCGGGGGTTTCAGGCTCTAAAACCGGCGTGGGGATTTGCCCTACCATGATGCAGCTACCCTTCCGGTTCCAAGGCGCTTATTGCTCTCGCCTCTCAGCTTGGAATAGGCGTCATCCTCATCGCTTTTGGCCATAGAGTAGCCGTCCGCGTCCCTCAGTTGGTCACGATACAGCATCTTTTTCACACAAGCCTTGATCATCGACTGGCCAATGCGGGTGTCTGTCCATGCGTTTGCGCTCGCGTCGTCGCTATAGTCCAGCGCCGGTGATACGTCCTCAACAACTTGCAGGATCAGGGGATAGGCAACATTCGGGGTCGGCCAAACGTGCAAAGTCTGGTTGATCTGCGAGAAGTCCGTAGGCTGGCCATTAATCGGGGTCGTGTAGAGCGAGATAATCCGGGTTTCAGGCAGTTTGCGCATGATGTAGCGCGTCCCGCCGATCAGCACCCAGACATATTGAATATCCCTCACATCATCGGGAATCGTCACATACTGAGAACCCGCCACGGCGTTGATATCCGTGCGGGTGAAACTGTTGAACCAAAAGGGGGTAACGGCGTATTCGTCAATGGCTTGGGCAATGAGCGTGTTTAACTCAGTCGCCAGATCGTCCGCAAGGTCATCGCGGTTCACTTCGGTGATGATACGTGTTTTGAGATCGCCTAAAGTCGCGGTTGCCATTCATCACCTGAAAAGAGAATGGAGCGGGAAATTAACGCATCCCGCTCCGGTACAAACTTACTTAACCAACGCTCGTGAAGTATTCCACGATGATGTAGGCCGTGCCAGCCGAACCAGCCGTACCGCCGAACACCAGGGACGCGAACAATTGCGTATCTGCCGAGCGGTAGGGGTTGGAGGCGATGGGAACAACGGTGTTAGCCCGTGAACGTGCGGTGCGAACATCCATAGCCGAGATCAGGTCAGTGCCGGTTGGCGTGGTGCCAACGTTGAGCGCGACAGAGACGGTGCCGTTGAACGCCACATCATTGATAACGGTCGTGTTGTCGATGATAGCGCCAGCCGGGATGCGGTTAGGGAATTCTACCCCGGCCACAATCCCCGCCGTATTGTAGTTCACCGTCATGCCGATAACATTCGGCACATACTGGTGGATTTTGCGTGCAGTCGTAGTCATGTGACTTGCTCCTTAAGCGGTGTAGGTTGCGAGGACGTAGGTCGAGAAGTCCACCGAGTTGAAGACGGTCTTCTTGAAACCGAAGATCGAACCAGCCGAGACACCCAGTTGGTTGCCGTAGTCGAACAGCTCTTCATTCCAGTCCATCGAAGATTCGCCCATGCCCTTGCCAAAGCCGAGAATACCGGCCTGAGCGCCAAGGAAGACAGCGCGGCGAGTATTGGCTTGAGCCGCACCAGTGGCCGAATTGACGCCCAGAGGGACACGAGTGTCTTCAAACAGCACGACGCCGTTGTAGACGCCCAGAGCGCCCGTGAAGATGGGGTTGTCATCGATCAGACCGCCGGTCATTGCAGCCTTCTGGATATCAAGCCATTGGCCTGTGCCGGTATTAGTGCGAAGTTGCACGACTTGGTTGGTATGAAGCACCAGGGCGTAGTACTTCTTTCCCTTCCAGACAATCGGACGGAAGACCGGCGTTGCCAGCTTGGCTTGAGCCACCAGTTGATCGATCAGTTGCAGCGTCATTTCATCGCCGGTGGTCAGCGATTGGTCGTTGGCGCGAGCGTTCGGGCGATAGATGCGGGTCGATGCAGGGGCGATAATCGCGTTGTTGCCGGTGTAGCGCGCATCAGTGACGTAGGTAACGCCCGCCAGTTGGTTGAACATGATCGTATCGAAACGGTTAGTCCACCAGTCAGCGAGGCCGTCCTTAGCTTCGTTGCGGATCGACCACGGGATACGCTGCTCAGTCATCTTGCCGCCGGAACGGACAGCATGGCGAAGCTGGTCAATCAGAAGGTTGTCGGTGTAGGTCGTGAGCGCTTCTTCGTTGCCTTCCAACGTAGCGTCACCAAGGACACCATCGCCGGTAAGCTGCATGCGCAGGGTAACCGTAAGGCGGTCGCCAGCGTTCTTCTTGAAGTTCGACTTGCGTTGAATGATCGAAGAGTCGCTGTCGCCAATGAACTTGTCAAACCAAGTGGCTTTCAGGGCTTCTTCGAAGAGGGTTTCTGACCAAAGCTTTACGGCTTCGGGGGCGTTAACGCCATAGGATGTAAATGCCATTTAAGGCCTCCATAATGAAAGGGATGACGAAGTGATTTCTCACCGCGCCCCCGTTCGTGGAGGCCTACGCGAAATGGCTGTGCGTAGCCTTACGCTCTGCGCTCTGCCTTAAGCATGGATTGCATCAACTTCTGTCTTGCCGCTGTCTTTTCAGGCCCCATCGGGAGAGAATTGACGTATTCGACTGTCAGATTGCGATTACCATTAGCAGGCGCGCTTCCCAAAGATGCAGATGCAGCCTTGGCAGCTTTCATCTTATCAATCTTTTCCACGCCTTTGTCAATTACCGGTGCACCAAAGCCGTTTTTCTTGGCCAAAGCCATGATGACATCGCCCGGATGCTTTCCGGCCTTCTCGGCATTGCTCACCAGCTTCATGAGTTGAGAGCCAAACTCTGTGTCCAGTTCCGCACCGGTATAGCCCTGTGTTTCAAGCTCCTCACGCAAGTGGGAGCCGAAGAATTGCGCCGCATCGTTGTATTCCGGGTTCTCAGCCGCATATTCAGCCTCCATTGACTGCAATTCGGTCAATCGGGCTTGGTGTTGTGCGGCAGGATCGGGCGCTTTAGCCTTCCCCATCTCGGCAATCTGCGCCTTTATGGCCTCTAGTGCGCCAATCGGGTCTTCCGCAGGATCGGGGATTTCCGTCTTGGGAGCCTTAAGTGCGGCAATCTCGGCGCGCATCTCAGCAAGTTGTCGCTCAGCATTACGAGCCCTAGTACGCTCAGAGCGTAGGGCAACGGCCTTGTCAGCGTTGATCTTGTCGAGTTCGGCGTACTTGGCCTTGTAATCGACTTCGGGTTCAACAATGGCTTCTGGCTGTTCATCCTCTTCCGCCCCTTCGTCCTGATCCTCTGCATCAATGCCCTCGTCGGCATCGTTCTCGGCTTCGTAGGATTCGCCCTCAGCTTCGGTAACCATTATTCGTCTCCGCTTCCGTTGATCATTTCAAGTGTCTTTGCCAGCGACTCGCCAGCCTTAGCATTATTCAACCGTACCTTGGATGCCGTTTCTTCTGCATCGACCTGATGCTGTGACGCGCCAATCTGGGTATCAATCTGTGTGCGTTGCGCATCTGCCATGAGGTTGCCAGCCTGAGCCTTGGCATGGTCTGCCGCTGCATTGTTGCGGTTGGCCTCGGATTGTGTCTTGAGCGCTTCAAGCTGAAACTGCATCTGGCCCATTTGCTGTTGCATCTGCGCTTGTTGAGCCTCTGCCTCTTGCTGGCCCTTGTCGGCCTCTGTGAGCGCCGCAGCCAGCTTTTGAGCCATAGAGGCGGGCAATGGGCTATAGATGGCAAATTCAGACCAGAATGACGCCGGAAGATCAGCTTGTGCCAATACCGGGAGCAACTGCATCATGATCTGGAACACAGCCGTCTTTTGGTTCGGACTTGTCGGCGCTTCGTCAACGATCACGTCATAATCAATCGTGTCGTCTTTGAACACCAGTGGCACATATTCCGGTGAGCCGTCCTTTCCTACAATGCGGATAAGTTGGCCCTCAGAGATATACAGCTTCATCATTTGGAGCAAAAGCTTGCCTTGCTCGTGATGATAGCGGGTGCGGCTGTCAAAGAATGGCGCGAGGATACCCATAGCCGCTTGCTTGCGCTGATGCTCTAGGACGCCCGCTTGTTCACGGCCTGCCAGACCAAGCATTTCCTGATTAATGCCGGTGGTGTCACGAATGGCCGTAACGGCCACTTCCATTAGCCTATCCATACCTTGCGGGTACTGAGGCGGGGTCTTTTCCTGCACACGCTGGTTAGCCAGCGCGCCGTCTTCTACCCAAGTCGTGCCGTTACCGGTGTATGACGATTCAAACTCTTGGATATCATCAACAGCGCTCTTTTCCATCAGCAAGCCGCCCTGAGCCGACTTGCGCATGACGTCTAGTATCTGACTATAAAGCTTGTTTGCCCACCGTTGCGGGTCTTTCATGGCCCGTACAATGCCGTAATAGGTGCGCTTGTTGTGGTCACGCTTACCGGTCATGAAGCGGTATGTGAAACAGTCCGTCTTGAGCGGCATAACCTTTAGGATATTATCCTGGTTACAAATGGCGCGATAAAACTTCTTAGTATGTGTGCTAACATGATCCAGAGAAGGGTTTGTAGCAAAAAGCTCGCCAAACTCATCAGCATCGACCAGTTTAGCCTGTCCCTCAACACTAACCATATAGGTCTTTTCGCGCTCGAACCATTCCCATTCATCAAGCACAACCTCGCCTTCGTCGTTCTCGCCTAACATGCCATGCGTATAGCGTACCCGTGGGTCAACAATCGTGGCGCGCTTGAAATTGTTGCCATCGTCGGCCAATTCGTCCACATCAGCGTCATTGATCTCTAACTGCGCCAGAAAGTCCTCGGCAGCATCCCTTGACATGACCATGCGATAGCGCTGATAGCGTCTGTCGGCATAGTTGCCCTTGCGTGAAGACGGATCAGCCAGCACGGCCAGCGGATTGCGACGCTCAACCATGATGCGGCTGTCTTCGTCCACGTCAACAATGGTCTGGGTCACACCTACGCCACAGATAATCATGTCCCTGAAAGCGTCGGACTCCTCGCTCTCACCATCGCAACCATCCATGACCCACTTGGCTGCATTGGTCAGGATATCGTCAACTGCCGTGTCCTCTACAGTGCGCGGCAGATAAGCCACCTCTTGCCGGGTCTGGATTTCATAGCCTGAGACAGCATCCACCATCACGCCGATACGGTCGAACGTGGAACACGTCCGTCGGCGTCCAGTACACGGACAAGACCGTCGTCACGCTGTGGGTCGAGCCGCGGACCGGCCGGATCAGCTCTTACACCTGCCTCTGATCTCAAAACCAATAACACGCCAAACGCTTACCAAGGAGCGATGAAAAATCCACCAAAATGCAAGGCTCGAAGGCCGCAAAATCTCTAGCCACTGGACATCATTCTCTCGAACCTGTCCATGCTAGCACTAACCCATTCTCGAGCTGCCACCGTGCGGACCACCACGCCAAGAGTCGCAACACGAACCATAATAGATGCCTGCCAAGGCTCATCCTCGAGTCCCGAACTCACCACTGCCACACAATCTCGAACCAAATACAGGGCGACCATAGCCCAATCTAAGAAGATCCTCCACTCATCCGAGCACATCTCGACCAGAGCACTGGCTCTACCACCTCGAACCACAATCTTAACACCTCAGGGGCTGGATGAACCTCAAGCTGGGGTGGCCAACCCTATAACAACTCCCTCAGAGCATACTCACGGCCACTTAACCATGGATAATCCTCACCAGTCACTTGACCTCGCTACAGATCCCTCGAACACAGCACCGGAGCAACGCACCTGTCGACAACCTCTGCCCAACGCAGCACAACTGGGGCCACCATCTCAAGGGGAGGAAGCTCTCGACCTCATTCCTCAGACCCCACGCCGGCACTCTAACGAAAAATGGCAACCACCTTCACAGTGCTAACTCAATGCACGCAAGCTCTCACGCGAGAAACCAAGCAAAAAATAAACACGAAACCCTTGCCAGCTGTTGACTGTACTGGACCTTATGGACTCTGATCACAGTAATATCTCGAGTTTTCATTTACTTCTACAACCATAGCTCTGATACCAACTACAACAACCCAAGATCTAGATATCGGGAATGACCCGATACCATTCGAATCCTAGCCCCCCGCCCATGAGCTGGAGGGCTCGGAAGGGCTAAAAGGATAGGTGTGGTGTACATAGAAATAGGAAATAAAGCAGGGCAACAAATATAATAACAAAAATAAATAGCTAACTACAACAGAGTCTAGTCCAATAGAAAGTATAGTCAAAAGTAGGAAAATGTACCAAATGCCAAGTGAACACTCAGCCCGACGAGCTAGCAGCTAAGGACCTCCATGCAGTACCCTTTAACCACGAGGAAGAACAACGACACCTGAAAATTAGGGATAAGCCTCCTGTCATTGGCTCAGTAGGGGTCCCACGGTATCCCAACCAAAAACAACGGCAGAACGGAAGCACCAACTACAGCAAGAGCAACAACAACAGCAGAAGTAGCTACAACTACACGGTAGAAAACACGATCGTGCATGCATCCCTGAAACACGGTGGTCGATGAAACCAAGGCTCTACAACTACTATAGGAACGTAAATCAACACCCCGATCCCACAGTCGGGGGACCACCGGACCACTAACCACCCTAGTCATGCTACAAGGAAAACACCATGACACCTCTATCGTGGAGGCCTGTGCTCACACACAAAGGCCCACTCTGAAACCACATGGTCTAAAAACACAGTCACGACTTCATCATCGTGAACTCTACGCCGTCTAGGGAGAATCCCTCGGTGACACTCACTGAAAACCCTAGACCTCAACTTCGCGAGAATGCCCGAAACTACACACGAAACCCTGTCTCACAGATGGGAAATAAAAACCCATGACACGATAACTCACGTCACGTGATGGGAGTACCACCCACCAGAAGTAAGGCCGGATGCATCCACTGACATCTTAGTCTACACCTCACGTGTCTCCCTCTGGCCCAGCGGGAACTGAGACACTGTACTAGTAACATAGAACAAGGACTAGCTGGGGTCGCGCTCGTCAGCACGTCCTCTGCCCCCAGCTACGTGTGCACACACAGACCATCTACTCTAGGTCGGGTCCTCTAGTTTAGTTTCCAATTCATATTCTTTCACCTTCTCTTTCATTTTTCTTTTGTCGCTCGTGCGATTTCGATCCATATTTAGACCTTTTTCACACTTTCTTCGAGCTGAAGGAGCAAACCCATGCTAGGAAGGTCTTCTTCTATCTTTAAGTAAGGAGAAAAAGGAGTTGTGTGATTCTCTCTCCTCAGGATTCTTCGCACAAGGGGTGGAAGAGTCAATTTCTCTGGGTTGGTGCTAACAAGGGAAATCCCTACTGGGGCTTCCCTGTCGAGCTGAACTTCCATCCAGTATTCCCTCCAAAACAGTCGGTGATATCCTCGAAGCTAGAAGAGGACATTAGTGTTCTTCAAGAGAATCATCGAACCACTGTCGAGTTGATGACTTCAGCCAACATTGAGGATTACCCCTGCCGAGCACTGCCACCCAGTGATAAGGACATGAAGCTTCAGCTTTTGCACTTTCTTATTTGGGTTGGTCGAGCCCCTTGTTGATGACTTTCTATTTGTTGAGCAGAAGCAAGACGCGACGGTGGTGAGGGGCGACTAGCCGATCGGGAGGTCGTCGAGTTGGGGGAGACGACTACTTTGAGCGTGCCTCAAGCTTCTACAGGTCCTTCTTCTTCTAGGGATAAGGGCAAGCAAGTTGCTTGGGACAATTCATCCGAGCACCAAGGGTCCAAGCAGAAGGATGCCAGGGAGCGACTACTGTTGGCTTCACTGATGGCACTGACCGCTAAGAAGAGTAGACCAAAGAAGGCGAAGACTTCCCGCCTGACTAAGGAGCTCGAAGCTGAGGGTGTCCATCGCCCGAGCCTTCCACTGACCGAGCCAGAGGTTCCCACTACGGTTGAGGGGACTTCCTCTGAGCCGGTAGGAGCGCAGGGGGAGGAGGTCGGCTCTGAGATCCCAGTCGTGGCTGACAGGGTGAATGGGGGGGAGGAGGATGTCGAGGTGTGGGTTCGGGTCGAGCCGAACGTCATTGTCCAGAGATTGGGGATGACTAGAGAGGACGTTCCGACCCAGGCTCTCCTGAAAGAGGCTCCTCCTCTTCAGCAAGGTCATTCACTGTCTAGGCCTCCTTATATAATCGGCGTCGAGATCTAGCGCCTTCGTCAATTTGGGAGGAATTCCAGCAGTGTTCCCCTCCCATGCTCCTCAAAAGGGTCATGGAAGGAGGCATTTTCACGACTCAGCTGGGTGCTGAGATCACTGACTTTGTGATGTGGCTGGTGAATGAGGTAAGGGCTTAGTCCCAAGTTCGCGTTGAGTTCCACCGTAGGATAGGTCAGCTGACATTCGAGGTCAGGGTGCTTCGACAAGAGGTGGCTTCACTCTGGGCGCGTGATCGGGTGAGCCAGGAGGATGCTCAATTACAAGCTGAGCAATTGTCTGATGCTTGGTACATGGCCGAGCTTAAGAGCAAGCTATTGGAGGAGGAGCGCCAGGCTCATACAGAGCGCTCGGAACAGTGGGCGGCCGAGTGAGAGGAGCTCTAGGGCCAGGTCCGAGAGATCGAGTAGGCCAAGGAGGAGGTCGAGGTGGTGTGGGCCGAAGCCGAGGTAAGGCTAATTGAGGCTAGGGCAGGGTTGGCTGAGGTCGAAGTGAAGCTGGCTGTGGCTAACGTGAGGGTGGCAGAGCTTGAGGAGAAGGTAGCAGGGGGTGGGGCGGCGGCGGACAAGCGATATCGGAGCTCGAAGGATCATAAGTGTCCATTTTGTATGATAATTCATTGCGTACACAACATTTTATGTGCATATAATTAGGCATTTATGCATGTTTCATAGTTAACCTCTACTTCACGTTTAAATTAGGGCTTTCATGTAAATTGATTAAATTGGTGATATTATTTAATAAATTAAAGTTGAGGGCCGTGAGTATTAATTCTCCATTGCATAACCATGAGCATTTGTGATTTATGTGCAGGATCGGAAGAGCACAGTTTTTGCTCTGCTTCTCAGAACATGCATCTGTGCATATTTTGGCCTTGCTTCAAGAAACATGCATCTTTGTTTTGCTTGGCTACACAAATCCCTCTACATGCTATCAGGTTCATGCATCACATTATTAGTCTTTGCATTATTGTCTGTGTGTACATTGTTGTAGGTCAGTGTATGTCCGAGCATACACTGTCATACTAGCATTGCTAGTCCAAGCATATGTTAAACCCTGTGCATATTTTGGCTCAATGCATGTTGGAGTCGATGTAGACACTGTAGCTAAGCTAGTGATGTAAGTCCGAGAACATAACAACCTCGTGCATCTTTTTTTGTTTAGTATATTTTTAACTGAACTAATGTTTATTTCTATGCTGATAGTTAATGTCTTGAGGACAATAAGGATGGCACGTGATCCAAGGTTGGATGTAGTGCCAGGATTGTGACACGTGTAAAGTGAATGACAAGATGTTGCCACATGTGGAGGTTCTAGGGCGGGACTTTGTGGAAGACACGCGCCCTTCCTGCTGCTGGTATAAGAGGTATTTTTCTCCTTCTTGGAAAGATTGATCGTGAAGAACTTCCATACGAGTAGAAGCCAATCTGTGCGATCCAGAGAAGAAGAAGAGAGCAAAGTAGAGAAAAGAAAGAGGAGAGTTCCATAGAGAAAAAGAAAGAGAGAGCAGTAGAGAGCTGAAGTAGAAGAAGAAGAAGGAATAGAAGAAGAGGGAGATCAAAGAAAGAGAGAGTGGCTGAAGAGAAGCTCAGTCTATACTGGGCCGTGGATCAAATCCAAGCCAGTCAGCTCATCAAGAGCCATATTTATGCTTTATCATTTGTAACTATTTGATTGCTATGTCTGTCCCATTTTTGTTTTCTTTTTATCCTTTCTTCAAGATGTTAGTCAGTAGAGCAACCTGTGTGGCTCAGTAGGTAGAGGAGGATTCCTCTGGAAGGGTCAAGCTGTAATCCCCAGCGAGCAGAGGTGTGATATCCTCTGGACAGTAAGCTGTGTTGCTCAGCATTTTGTAGGCAAGCTGTGGTGCCCAGCAGATGCAAGCTGTGTTGCACAACAGTAAAGTCACACTCTGGTTGAGTCTGGGATGGACGTAGGTCTGGACGACCGAACCACCTAAAAGTTTCTTGTGCACTGTGGTTGACTATCTTACTCATTTTCGCTAGATGAATGTTTAAGCCGATCAACATGTTCTTCCTATGTACCTAGCGGGTTATGTGCACATCGGTTGTTTGATTTCGGTGAGTGAGTTAGAAGTCAGCTCTATAGTTGTTTTGGGTGTTCAGTGTGTTTCAGATCGTCAACTCTCCACCTGTTCAACGTTGGGAGTTCCTATGTTGTTCTAGTCATTTACCCAGATAACTGCTGTGTCACTATTTCTCAACAGGTTTTTATTTGGTTTGATTAGTTCGTTTTAATTCTGCATCCTTGATAGTTAGATAAATTTTTAATTGGTCAAGGTTTTTAGAGATGGATTCATTCACCGCCCCTCTGAATCCGACGCACGTAAACTAACAATTGGTATCAGAGCCGGTCTTTGTGCATTCAAGATCCAACGATCTTCAGAGGATCCTGATGTTTTATGTGCTATTCCTGTTGCTACTATCTATTTGTTTTCGTCAAGAATTTAGGTGCATTTTTCTTGATTTTACTACTATCTCTCATCTGTTCATATGGCACATCCTTGCATTTTTTATGGATCTAATTTCAACAAGTGGTTGGGAGGCCTCTGCATATATATGGATTCCATTAATCCAAGCTTATAGAATTTAGTATCGAAAGGCCCATACAAGTTGTCTCAAAATGAGGCTAAATGGTCAAATGAGGATAGATCCAAGAACCATGATAATATCACAGTTCTTAAGATTTTGAGAGAGTCTGTCAATACTGACAAATTTTCATTTGTTCTCAGGTGTGCATGTCGTGATTTGGATCGTGCATATTGGGCCAGTGAAGGTTTCCTGTTGACGTGTATCTGGTGACCAGTGGATGGTGTTTCACAAACAGAAGATGCTGGTTGTTGGGACTCGAGAATGGCGTGAGCCGGATGCCAGCGAGGCCTTGGGTGGCTGATTATAAGATATGCTTTTGCCAGATTGGATCTGGGGTTTGTGAGAAGTTATCTTCTGGCCAAGTTGGTTCGGTGCTGTTGCAAGCATCCGACTTGCCAGGTGTGAGCTGGTGGAAGCTTAGTGTTAGTTGCCCTTGGTGTAGGGTGTGAGAGCAGTTAGTGAGTTGTGAAGCTGGCGTTTGGTTGGTCCGCCGAGCGTGGGCATTGACCGGTGTTGGTTCTGGTGACGAGGAGTGCATGTCCTCGGTGAGCGAGATCGTGGCAGTGTTGTTGTGGTTGGTTTTCGTGTTGGCTGAGGCGATGCCAGACTAGTACTTCTTGCATATGCCTGCTCTGACGATCGTTGTGTCTTGAATTGGGAGCGAGGCATGTCCGTGATCATTGTCTGGCCGCGTCCCTCAGGATCGTGATTTTTACGAATTTTGAGGTCTGGTTGGGGCTCTGACAGTGTTGTCAGTTGGTCCAGGCGTTCTCCCCTTATCGCTTAGTGCTTGTCCTGAATTTCGAGGACGAAATTCTTTCAAGGGGGGAGGGCTGTAATGCCCCAGATTTTTTTCGGATATTTATCGGATATTTGTGTATTTTTCTCTGATGTGCCTTCGGAATGCTATTCAGGGTGAACCGGTGCGTTCTCCGACTCCGGAACAGTACCACTACGTTGTGCGTCTTCCGAGGATCGCAGAGGTAATTTTTCACATTTTTTTGAATTTCTAACATTTTTCAGATTTTCCTATATATAACCTTTTCACCCACTCTCTCTCCCCATTCTCTCTTTCTCACTCTCTCACCTCTCTTTCTCCCCTCTCTTCTCTGGCGGCCGATGGAGCGAGGTGGAGGCGGCGCGGGGGCGAGGACGGCGAGGACGGGTCGAGGATCAAGGGATGGTGGCGCGGTGAAGCTCAGCCATGAGTTTGGGGTGCCAGTGAGGGTTTAACGGCATTTTGATCGTGGGGTTTTGTGCCACTGAGTGGCTAAGCGGCCCAAGGGAGATCGCTTAGATACCTACGCGGCCTAGCCTTGGACCGTTTAGCTTTTGAATGGTCTGAGTATAACCGTTTGGGTTTTTGTGTCGTTAAGTGGCTAAACGGCCCCTTGGGAGACCATTCACCTTCTGGAGCAGTCCTAAGAGGGACCGTGTGTGTCTTGCACAGTCTAGGGCAGACCGTGTGTGTCTGTTTGGGGGTGGTTTGATGGTGACCGTTCCAGTTTATCAAACGGCCTTCAGTGAACTGTTTGAGTTCTGAGGTGGCCCATTGTCAGACCGTTTACCCTTGGACAGCCCGAGGTGGACCGTCTATGTCTTGGAGGCGTCTGGGTCTGTGTGGTCCTGGATGGACCGTCGTGCTTGGCTACGTGGTCCTAGCAAGACCGCCTAGCTCTTGGACGGCCCAGGGTGGACCACCTATTGGTGTTGTGCTTGCCATGACCATTTGAGTGTTGTGTTGGCCTCCGGTCGACCTGGTTGTGACCCAGTGGTCAACTTTCGGTCTCGTGAGTGTCCCGGACACCCTGGAGGTTTCGTGTCCGTGTTTTGAGGTGTCTGTAGGTTCTGTGTTACCGTTGTTTCAGATCTAGGGACTAGGCTAGATGGACGGTGTCGTGTCGTCACGTTCAACGGTCTTGACCCCGAGTCTCGTGACTCAAGGACCATTGAGTTTAGTAGGTCTAGTGGACCATCCAGAGTTCGGTGGCCTCGAGCCACCGGTTACTTCGTGTCACTCGCGATGGGTGTGTGTGTGGCTTTCTGTGTTCACGTCAGTGACCCTCCACTAGTCGCAGCCCCAGACCATGCTCGGACCGGTGTGATAGTCCGTTCAGAGACCGTCACAGGCGGTGACACCCCTTATGAGGTGCGTTACACACCGTGACGCGCCCAAGGGAGTGCGTCACATGGGACTTGTTTGTCGGTAGGGCACTGGTCTCTCTAACGGTCCCACGATAGACCGCTAGAGACCGTGACACGCCTGGGCTTGACCGCCACAATGGCGAGTTAACCGTGGGTCACATGTTCTATGACGCGCCTAGAGTGGTGCGTTACAACATTGTGACGCCCCTTTGTGGGTGCGTCAGGGCTGACGTTACCCATAGCCTAACGCGCTAAAAGTGGCGCGTTAGAGTTTGTGACGCCCCAGGATAGGCGCGTCAGAGTCTGTTTTCCGTTTTGCTTGTGACGCCCCAGAGTTGGCGTGTCAGACCTTTGTGACGTCCCTGGGTTGGTGCGTCAGAGCCGTGACAGCCCAGGGTTGGTCCGTCAGGCTTTGTGCTACGCCGAGTGCATTGTAG
This sequence comes from Amorphophallus titanum, assembly GCA_024336825.1. Classification (NCBI taxonomy): domain Eukaryota; kingdom Viridiplantae; phylum Streptophyta; class Magnoliopsida; order Alismatales; family Araceae; genus Amorphophallus; species Amorphophallus titanum. The sequence goes on along the minus strand of JANBPO010002057.1, from coordinate 12,665,952 downwards.
CCCATTTCTCCGATTGTGGTTTCCGTGAGTCAGTCCTTACTTCCAGTGACCTGTCCACTAGTAGTAACTTTCTGCGCACGCGCGTGCGGACCCACCTGGGAATGGTGGAGAGCGAGACCCGATGAGAGACGATTTTTAGGCTAGTTTCTGTAGGACCCCTTGCCTTTGCCACCAGAGTCTAGTGAAGGGGAAAACTAGCTAGAGGACCTGACTTAGAGCAGATGGTCTGTGTGTGCACACGTAATTAGGGGCTTAGGACACGCGCTGACGAGCGTGATCCCAGCTAGTCCTTGTTGTGGTACTTGTTGTGTGTCTGAGTCTCACGCCCGAGACATTATAGCTAGACACTTGTGACGCGGTATAAGACATCAAGGGACTCATCCGGTCGTTCTTCTTGTGGGTAATGCTCCTATCTCCTAATAGGTACGGACTCGCGCTTTGTCAGACCAGAGTCGGTTTAGGTAGGTACAGTTGGTTTAGACAGCTTTTCCATTTATTTATTACAGCTTGTTGGTTCTATCGCACTCCTACTAGGTAGGGATACTTTCCTACTTTTTTGCCTTATTTTTCGTGCGGGGTGGGGGTCCGCAGGATCCCTACTGAGTCAATGAAATTAGGCTCATCCCCTGTGTGTTTTCACCGTGTTTCAGGTGAGGCGGGGTCATCGCGGGACGCGGCAGGTCCTAACACGGTTCCAGTAGCCGAGGTTAGTTGCCAGTTGCCAGAGCCGGGATATGCCCCGTGTACTTATACCTTTCCTTCAGTTGATCATACCTTTATTTGGACATGAGATATACTGGACCTTGTAACAGTTTAGTTATTTATTTAATTTCTGTATTATTATTCAGTTGTTTATTGTGCTATCTCTATAGTTACTTTAGCTTCTTACACACCCTCACGTCATCCCTTTTTCCCTTCTGAGTCTTTGAGCTCATGGGAGGCAGGCCGAGGTTCGAGTCACGTCGGTTCTTTTTTGGTACTCGGATCCCGGGTCACCACAGCTGGTATCAGAGCGAGGTTGTGAAGGTGTATAAGAATCTGAAATGGCTGCAGTGGTCCAGAAGGTCCATGAATGCCCTGTACAGTCGGCGACTGGCTTAGGGTCCGTGTGTTTTATTGATTTTACGATTGCTTTTCTTGATGCCAGGTGTGTTATGGCACCGCGGAGGAGGACTCGTTCCCAGCAGGGAGAGTCGAGCAGTGGTCCAGAGGAGCCGAGCAGTGACACGGTTCCAGAGAGTGCAGCTGGAGGTGCGCGAGCTCCAGGGATGGATGATTTCTTCTGAGGCATGTTTGACTATGTCTTCCAGCAGCGGCAGCAGGGAGACCAGCAGCAGAGAGGAGATGCTGGCGAGGGTTCGTCGTCTCGAGGTGGTCCTGGTCGGGTGCTGAAGGAGTTCTTGCAGTTTCAGCCGCCTTCTTTCGGTGGGTCTGAAAGGCTCCTGACTTTTGAAAAAGGTAAGTCCATGGTCACACAGGAAAGTGAAAATGTGAGTCTTTTAAAACAGGAAATAGAATCTCACAAGACCATAAATGCCACTCTGAATAAGAAAGTTATTCCTGTGAAAATGAAATTCTATCTTGTGAACTTCACATTGCTTCACTTCAAACTGAAATTGCTGACTTGAACAAGTCTTTGGGTAGATTTGTAAGTGGGGAGGAGAATTTGAACAAAATTCTGGGAACTAAAGTGAACTTCCAACGGGAAGGTCTAGGATATAATCCTAGTAAAAAGGAAGCTTTTAACTTGAAAATAAAAACCTCATTTGTGTATGCTTCCTGCTCTTCTGATGTTTCAAACATATCTTCTCCTGTCAAACCCAAATCTAAAGTGCATGCAAAGAAATCTAATGTGAATTACCATGCTCCAAAACAAACCATTGCATCATGTCACTATTGTGATAAGCATGGTCATTTATTGTATGACTGTAACTTGATGAAGTAAGATGATCAAAATGCTCATAGGTTGCATGCCATGAAATTCCAAGTTCTTCAGAAAAAGAAAACTGAATGCTTTCATTGTGGAAAAATTCGTCATGGGATGAAAAACTGTTGGTTGTTAAATGACAAACCCAAATTTCATGCTCAAAGTCGTAGACCCCCCACCTATGAAAAAAAGGCCACTGCTAATGTCCAAACAAAGAAAGTGAATCGACATGTGCGCTGTCATTACTGTGGTCGACTTGGACATTTAATGGATGATTGTTCTCTATTGCACTTTGATGATCTGAATGCCAAGAAACTGTGGAAAGTACCGATTCGAGGTGCAACTAACCCCCCGGGACCCAAGATGACTTGGGTACCCAAACTTTCAAAATGAGAACTTCGATTTGCAGGGGTGCCTTGAGATGGAAGATACTATTGATAAGATAAAAACCCTCCAAGGCAAGAAAAATGGTGAGTTTATGTGGTAATGGATTTCACTCTTACTTCCTTGTGTGAATAACAATCTTTTTGCAATTGTTCACTGAGCTCTCTATACTTACACTTGTCTCTTTTTGTGAATAATAGTTGAACTCTTCACACATAGCATACAGACTTAACTTCTTGCACATATCACACCTTTTCTTGCATACTTATTAATACGAATAAAGTTCAGTCATCTTTCACCTTCATGTACAAACCTGTATATATTTCACATTTGTGTATGCGTGAATGCCATGATTTTCGGTATATCAAATGGCGATTGCCGAAGGTTTTATAATGTCCAACCGGAAGCCTTCCTCATGCGTGAGTAGGGTCTTTGGACCTTTATCTCCGCTACGTACCGGTAATCAATCTGCTTGAAAATTCTATTTTGACACATGCTTGAGTGTATATAATATACACCCTTCTGCATTTGAACCCTTCTATGACCTGACATCCTTGATAAATAAATTTACATTGATCTAGGCATGTTTGCTTCATGGCACATATTAAGAAGGGAGTTGTGGTTTCAACTGTGCATACACTTAGGGGGAGACATAACATTTATTAGACTAATTCATCCTCCACTCTCTATATAGTCACTCACTCGATATGGACCTTTGAGACTATTGACTTCATTCAATAAGGATCTCAGCTATTCTACTCAACACTCTTGAGGATCCTTAAATCCCTACATCAAAATCTAGTGACTCGTGAGGAAAAAGCTATCAGTCCCACCAAAAATATCAATAAGTGGAATTGGAACCGAGTAGTTGGGAATCCCCCCCTGAAACAAAGGAGGAAACTCGGAACAAAAAGGGACAAAAATCCACATTGCTAATAAGTGATGAAGCTGAGTAACCGGTAAATGTCCCTGAAACAAAGGGTATGACTCACGTCAAAAGGTTAGTCATCTTAATTTTATTTATTTAAAAAAAAAATATTATTGGGACTATAAAAGTACTTCAAAGTTATGATGAATAAAAGATTGGGTTATCATTACTCTTGCGCACTCTATCTGTGTGTTGGATACACTTACGCTCTGATTGACATGATCGAATATAACTCGTCACACACTCTGGGTTCCTTCCACACTCGGGGCGTGACAGACACAAACTCCACGGGTCCGACTGACCCAATCGTGTGGCTGATGTGTCACCTCCAGTCATCGATTGTTGTATCAGCAAAGCTCCCACCAGGGAGCACCCGGTCCAACAAACCCCTACTCCTGAAGCCACAATTAGCCAAGAACTAAGCCCACCAGGTCTTCGTCACCCTTGGTCGGTGCGCCCCTGCTCCAATCGTCACTGTCTACCCCTGCCTCAGGGGCTTCAGTGCCCCACCATTGCCTCGGCTCCCAGATGACGAGCCCCGACTGCCGTGGGGCCACTGCCGCACCAGTCGCTCCACCTCCCGATGAACCCAGGCAATGTGAGTCCTCAGGTACCCATCATCCCGGAAGAATAGGAGGCAAATCCTCCCTCAAAAGATGGCTCTCCTCAGCCTTCCTGATCGCAGAAGCCTTCTGCCGATGCAAGTGGCTATGCTCAAAGCACCAGCTAGCATAATAGACGTCAAACCGTCCCTAACGCCCCAATCCCGGTAGCGATAGTCACTCTGCCTCCCGACGATAGTAAAAATCCCACCACGCTGTGGCCAGCAAGTGAGTATCCTTGCCTCTATACTGCCAGCCCGTCAAAGGGAACTCCCAGTTTGGTGGGATCTCCTGGTCGTAGCCAAAGTTCCTGGCGAACCTGTACGGGTAGTATGGCTCCATGGAACTCATCGCAGACCGGTACAGTGTCAACACCGTTGATCGAGTGCTCATCACCCACTCTGTCCGTAGTGCTGCGTCCGGCTCCTTCTGATGCAGGCGAGCGCTGGTCGCCCCTCCACTCAACGGCCCAAGGAACAGGCTGAAGTCTCTCATGGCACTGTCAAATGGTAGCCCCTCCTCGCCCCGGTCGGGCAAGTAACACAGGGCTCTCCTGGCCCCCTCCAGCTGTGCCTCGACGTCTCCGTCTGGCTAACCAACAAAGCTAAACAACAAGGGCACTGTCGGGTTCGCTATGGTGCCCTGAGTCACTAACCCCGAAAACAGCTGACCAACCCACACACTGAGGTAGTGGGTCGGCAAAAGTAGAGTCCTCTCTCTAAGCGTTGGATGCGCTGGCAGGATCCCCAGTCCTTGGTACACACTAGCCAGCATGGCAAGAGCCAGGGCCAACTATCGCCCCTCTGCGAACAAGCACGCTGGCCACAGCAGCTCGACCTTCAGCAGGCTATCCTCTCCGTGCGGTACCACGAATGTCGCTAGCCAGTACGCCAAGTAAGCCACAAGGTGGGTCACATCCGGCAACCCATGGGGGTTCCACCCCTCGTGCGGTGCATAGATGTACCTGGAGTATGTCTGAAATTGTAGCTCCACCTCGGTATACTCCTCCCATGGAGTTTGGTCTCTCACAAACTCCTGATAGAAGCATGAAGTCCCATGATCAATGACACCCAAGAGGGGGGTGAATTGGGTGATAGTAAATTTTAATTTATCTTTGATGGATTTGAAATTTATTTGATGAAAGAAAGACTAATGATGTAGATCTACATGATGAAATTACTAGATACGATATGCTAGCCAATTAACGCAGAATGGAGGCAGGAGACAAGGAGCAAACATATGATGGACAGTGATTTTTAGGTGGTTCGGATGCAACAACTGCAACCTACGTCCACCCCTCACCGGCGGTAAGGATCCACACACTATCTTGTAAGGATTACAAGATTAAACACACACAACACTTGGGAGATGAGGGTTCCCACGACGGTGTAAGAACACCTTGACACACACACACAAATCCAACAATGGATCAACCACACACACACACTCCCAGAAGAGGGTGGCTGCGATGGTGAAGGAGGGGGGGCGAGCAGGAGAGGGAGAGGTTGGCTGTGGGGAGAAGGGAGGTCGGTTGCCTATGTGAAGAGGAGAGGGAGGGAGGGTGGTGCATAGGCGACGGCAGGGGAGAGAAGCGGCTGGCTCGTGGTTAGTGCTGGGTTATGTGTGGTGTGGAGAGGTGGCTGAAGGGGGCGTGGGTTAAAGAGAGAGGAGAGTAGGTGATGTCACGGCTGTCGGAGGTTGACGGCGGCGATGAGGAGTGGCTACGGCGGCTGGGCACGGGGTGCCAAGGTGGCTATGGCTGGGTGTTAGCAGGGAGAGGAGGCTACGACTGGGCTAGTAGGGAGAGGAGGTGGTAGGGGACGTGGGCAACGGCAGGGTGCACCAGAGGTGGCTGGCGAGGGGGCGTGCATAGGGGAAGTGATCGGAGGTCGGCCGTGATGGTGGGGCTCGCAGAGGGCACACCAGTGGTGTTGGCAGTGGAGGCGTAATCGTGGGGTGTAGGTGAAGGCCGAAGGGTCGACGCCGGTGTCATGAGAGAGAATGAGCAGGGTGGTCGTAGTCAGGGTCTGGCGTGGCTCGTGGGCGTGGTTGGCCGGAAGAGATGACGACGACGATAGGAGTGGTAGCGGGGGCGTGCGGTCGGTTGGCAGGGGGAGGAAAGGAGAGAGTGGCTGTGGGCTCGGGGTTGCTGGCAGAGGGTCACCGGCGTCATGGGGAGAGGCTCAAAGGTGGTGTCCGGTAGTGGCAGTGGCAACACGGGGTGACGTTGGGAGTTTGGTGGTGGTGGCGCGGGGGATGTGTGCAGAGGGCGGTTCGCGATCGCGGGTGTGAGCGGCGGAGAAGGAATCGTGGGCCGACACAGGGAGGCTATACAGGTGGGGTTGAGAGGCTGGGGTTGGCGTGGTGGTCAGCGTCGGTGGGTGTGGATGGGTTAGTTGCGCAGGGAGGGAGTTGGCGTGAGGTGGCTGTTGCGGAGGTCCCAGGAGGTGGATGCGCAGGGCGAGGAGAGTGGTTGTTAGCAGGCAGCATTCGCGGCGAGATGGTGGACGACAGCGACGACGAGGTGGCATGGCGAGCGGTGTGGACTCGGTGTGGTGGCTGCTCGCGGGCAAGGCGTGGGGACCGGAGGTGGCTTCGATGCAAGAGAGGTGCAGGGTCACCATGGCGAGGCTCTGGCAGTGGGGAGTGGAGGTCTGGGAGGGGGGTTGATGGGGGTCACAGCAGTGGTGAGGAAGGAGTGGAAGTGGTCGTGTGCCTGGAGAGGTTGCTGCCGTGGCTGGGTTGGGGAGAAGGTGAGAGTTACAGAGATATGGGGAGAGAGAGGCTCTGGGAGGTGGGAGAGGGAGTGAGAGAGAGGCTGCGAGGTGGCAACAATTGTGACTGGCGGGTGACTCGCGGTGTTAGTGAGAGGGAGAGGCCGGTTGCAAGTGGAGATGGAGTTGCCGCAGTGGAGCGGCAGGCTTCGCGACATCGTGCGTCCGGTGCGATAGCGGTGTGAAGGTGTTGGGGTAGCGAGGTGGAGGACACTGCGGTGTGGGGGTGGCAGTGGCGGAGGGCGCTGTCGTGGGCGGCTGGAGAGATGGCAGCGGCGTCGGGTTAGCAGGAGGTTGCCACGGAGGGAGGTGGAGTCTGGGGGAGCACTCGCGGCGGCGGTGGAGATGGCTGGGATGTTGGTGGTGTTGTGGGCCACGACGTCTGTGGTGGTCGCAGAGGTGGAGAGGGGCGTGCAGGTGAGAGGGGGAGGTCCGCGACAGGCGAGGGGAGGCTGTGAGGAGGTTACATGGTGGCTGGGTATTTCGCCGTCGGGCTGTGAGGAGGTGGAGTGTGCAGGGAGGTGGTGTGGGCATAGGAAGAGCAAGGAGGTTGCCCGCCGCCAGAGGGAGGGGGTGGCGTGAGGTTAAAGAGAGAGGGAGTGTGGAGGGAGAGGGGACACAACATTCTCCCCCTTTTTGATGATGACAACCATGAATCATTATCTCCATGCATTCATATACCATTAAGCATTTGGGTAAAGGAAGCATCATGCAGAAGAGTTTTTGCTGATCAAGGAGAAGATATTTGATTCAACTTAAACACAGTATCATCCAGAATATCATACAGATCATACAAAGTGTGTATACACATTCACCAAAAATAGCTATTTTTATGCAAAAACTAAGCCTAACTATATGCTCATGCATGATGTGACTGACTACACACTACATCTTCTCCCCCTTTGTCATCAGCAAGGAGGGGGTGAAGGAGCTGGCTATTGCGTGCTTGTGCTACCAGGAAGCTGACCCATCTGTGCTGCAAGGAACTATTCTTGCAATTGCTGGACTGCGGCTGCGAGAGAGTCTACCTTTAGAGTGAGCTACTCATCCCTCTTTATCAGATACTGGTGAAGGGTTTGAATGTTGCCATGGATGTCCTCTAACCAGTTATGTAACATCTCACCAATGTATTCTGTTTGTGGCTGCTGCTGTGTGCCTTTCTTGGGGGGAACATAGGAGGAAGTACCTTCAGTAGGAGGAGGATGGTACGCATCACCAGTGTCTTCCAACATAGGTTGGAGTGAGCTTTATGGAGACAGATGAGTTCCAGAATTTTAGTGCCCACCATCTCAAGTTTGTTGTACACAACACCCATTTTGTTTTCAGCTTTGGAAGAGCTTTCCACCATCTTAGCTGTATCTGTATTTACTTGCTCTGCAAGCTCGGAGGAAGCTTCAAGAACCTTGGTGGAGTTGGTCATAATCAGAGTTGTATCCTTCTAAACTTGGGCAGTAAGCTTGGTGGAAGTAGACATGAGCTTGTTAGAATCAAAGTACAGCTTGTCTTTCATTCGAGTGAAGGCATCAAGGCGCCGCAGGCTGGTGATATTGACAGTGGCCTGGAGGTTAGCTGTGGCAGTAATAGTACGACCAGTCTCAGTGACGACATGGTCTTTGATAGAGTTAGTTGCTGCAGCCACTTGATCCAAAATGTTGGTGGAGGAGTCAATCAATGTGGCATACTTGATGTTGAGTTGTCCCTGATCCTCACGAATGGCAGAGGCATGCTGTAGCATTTCATTGGCCTTCTCAATAGTTTCAGCATGAATTGCCTGCAGTCTCCTCAGCAATTTCCCTACCCTGTCACTGACCTCAATAAGAGATTCCAGAAAGGCTTGCAACCGTTTGTCACTGTGATATTTGTCTTCAAAAAAAATTTCCCATCGGCTGGTCTGTTCTTGCTCATAGTGGATTTGTCTAGTTTCCAGCCGGTCTACTTGCAAGTTGAGCTTAAGAAATGAGGAGTTCATGTGACTGAACTGCGTAGTCAGAAATTGAATGAGTCCAGGGTGGATGTCTCTCAGCCCATTAGTAGCATCAAAGGTTGTTCCTCTTGAAGTAGAGGCCTCAGCATGGAATTTAAGTGGGGCATCCCCACCAGTAAAGATTTGTAGTGGCTATTCAGGAGAGAGAGGACGGGAAATACCAAACCCCAACACAGTGCCGGGTGGAAACTCCTGTTGCTACTGTTCATCCGATGGGTCCACATGGACCTCCTCCTCATAGTGATCAAAAGGCTCATTGAAAGGAGGCTGTACCTACTGAGCGGGCTAGTCTGCTGGAGCAGTGTCATGCCCCTACTCTATACCGTCGAGGTATTGTCCGCTTTGACCTACCGACCTCACGATTTTATCCCTTTCTAACAGTGATCGGCTCCAGAATGGGAGACTTCCCAGGTAGGTCACCCATCCCAGTACTACTCCCCATTAAGCATGCTTAACTTCAGAGTTCTTTACAAGAACTGAGCCGATACTTCAAAAGGCACCTCGGTGATATAGAGTACAACTTAGCTATATTTGAGGGTGTTACAATCTACCCCTCTTACGGGACGGAGTGTTACACCATCGGGATGCCCGAGTGGGGCTAAGTGTTATGAGAACAACATGGGAGGCATAGCTCAAGCATCAATATGATGGAGCCACCCAAAAGGCGAACTAGGAAAGGAGTTTTTTTTTCACATTACCAACCTCACCGCCCTTTCGGATTTTCGCAGAGGCTGGCCCCCTTTAGCTTTTTCCGGTGTGCCCTTGCGGGTTTTCACTAAACCAACTATTGACATCATGACCTACAGTCTAGGCTGATACATAAACCCACCATCAGCATCATTAGTCCTTCATCTGGGCTAGTGCATAAACCAACTATCGGCATCATTCCCTTTCATCTAGGCCGATGGATAAAGCCACTGTCAACATCATGACTTCTTCATCTATGCTGGCGCATAAACCAACTATTGGCATCATGACCTTCATCCAGGCCGATGCATAAAATAATTGTCAGCATCATAACTCCTTCGTCTAGGCTGCTGCATAAACCAACTATCGGCATCATGACCTACCATCTAAGCCGATGTATAAACCCACCGTCAGCATCATGAATCCTTTGTCTAGGCTGGCGCATAAACCAAGTATCGACATCATGACCTTTCATCTAGGCCGATGCATAAACCCACCATCAACATCATGACTCCTTTGTCTAGGTTGGCGCATAAACCAACTATCTGCATCATGACCTACCATCTAGGCCGTTGCATAAATCCATTGTCAGCATCATGACTCCATCTAGACTGGCGCATAAACCAACCATCGACATCATGATCTTTTGTCTGGGTTGATGCTTAAACCCACCGTCTGCATCATGACTCCTTCGTCTAGGCTAGCGCACAAACCAACTATCAGCATGAAGACCTTCCATGTAGGCCGATGCATAAACCAATTGTCAGTATCATGACTCCTTCATCAAGACTGGCGCATAAACCAACTATCGCCATCATGACCTTCCGTCTAGACCAATGCATAAACTAATTGTCAGCATCATGACTCCTTCGTCTAGGCTGGCGCATAAAGCAACTATTGGCATCATTACCTACCATCTAGGCCGATGCATAGACCCACCGTCAGTATCATGACTCCTTCATCTAGGCTAGCGCATAAATGAACTTTTGGCATCATGACCTTTCGTCTAGACTGATGCATAAACCCACCATCAGCATCATGACTCCTTCATCTAGGCTGCCGCATAAACCAACTATCGGCATCATGACCTTCTGCCTCGGTCGATGCATAAACCAATTGTCAGCATCATGACTCCTTCATCTATGCTGGCGCATAAGCCAACTATCGACATCATGACCTACCATCTAGGATGATACATAAACCCACCATTAGCATCATGACTCGTTCGTCTAGGCTGGTGCATAAACTAACTATCAGCATCATGACCTTCTGTCTAGGCCGATGCATAAACCAATTGTCAGCATCATGACTCCTTCGTCTAGGCTGGTGCATAAACCAACTACGGCATCATGACCTACGGTCTAGGCCGATGCATAAACCTGCCGTCAGCATCATGACTCCTTCATCTAGGGTGGCACATAAACCAACTATCGACATCATGACCTTTCGTCTAGGTCGATGCATAAATCAATTGCCGACATCATGACCTACCGTCTAGGCCGATGCATAAATCAACCATCGACATCATGGCCATTCGTCTAGGCCGATGCATAAACTCCCCGTCAACATCATGACTCCTTCGTCTAGGCTGGCGCATAAACAAACAAACCCTTCTATCGTCGGCTGGATGACCTTCCGTCTAGGTCGATGCATAAACTCCCTATCAGCATCATGACCTTTCATCTTGGATGGCATATAAACAAATAAACCCACTGTCAGCATCTTGAATTTTCATCTAGGCTAATGGATAAACCAATAAAAAATCTTCTCATCGTCAGCAACATGACCTTTCATCTAGGCTGATTAACAGAAGGTGGGTCCACGAAGCTGCCAGAAGTAGACCTTCTTCGAGCCGCAATCCACCAAAGCATGATGAGCCTCGAGCCAATCCATGCCCCAGATGACATCAAAGTCCTGAAGCGGTAACACGTAGAGCCTAGCAGGCAAGTTTCGCCCTTCCACCCACACGGGCACCTTCTTGAAGCAATACGGAACGTGCACAAAATCGACAGTAGGTAACTCCACCGCCATGTCATAGGACACCTCGATCACCGAGTCCTCCACGCTGAGCAAAATCCTCCGAAATAAATGAATGAGAAGCACCTAAATCGAACAAAACATGAGCCGCACAACCTAAAATTGAAAGAGTACCTTCCACTAATTGTAACGCCTCAACCTCTGCTCTGGTCATGTGGGTCACTCTGCCTCGGGATCTCTGCCTCCCTATAGTAGCTGACCAAGACAACTAAGGATACTGCTCATGTCGCTGGTACTGCTGCGGCTGTGCTGGCACTTGCTGGGGCTGAAACTGCTACTGCTGCTGAAACCCGGACGGCTGACTCGGCCTCTGTGGACAGTCACGTGCCATGTGCCCTGATTGGTCACACTTGAAGCAAACCACGGGTGCTGGACACGGTCTGCCTGGATGAGAGCTAGCACACCTGGGACACCCGTCCTGAGCACCACTCACCGAACTTCTACGCTGCAAAGTCATCGGCTGCTGAACACTGCCTACCGACTCCTGCTATGACTGCCCCTTGCGACCTCGATGCTTCCTGCCAAAGCCCGCATCCTTGAGCATCTTCTTGAGCCTCGAGCTAAAGAACGACGACTCTGGCACGGGAGCCACAAACTGCACTGCCACAGAACCACCTGCTGAGAGCTGGACAGTACTCTGCAGCTGAGCCTCCGTCGGTTGACCAAAATCTGACCGAACCTGACCAGCACCACCCTGCCCTCGAAGCCGCTGCAAATCTCTCTCTAACGTCGATACTGCCTTACATGCCGCATCCAAGGTGGTCAAACCCGATGCAAGAAGATGGTGCCTCAGCTCAACCCTCAATCCACTGATGAACTGATCGGTCTTTACTTCCTCATCCGCCATGATATGCGATGCATAATGGCCCAACTCGACGAACCTGGCATGGTACTGCATCACTGACATGTCGTCCTGGGTCAACTCCATGAACTCACACAGCCTCTGCGTCCTGATGAAAGACGGACAGAAGGCGCACTCAAATGGCACGACGAACTCCTGCCACGTGATCTGTCGAAGGGGACGAGACTGTGAAACAAAAAAACCCAGAGACGAGGATAAAGGAATAAGAAAATAGCCCGCTTATGGGCAGCGAAAGGAGACTAATCCTAGCCTGTCGGTGGCAAGGGCGCCGCGGCAAGTCGAGGGGAGCTCCGAGCTGGAGTTGAAGACGCTGTTAACGCGGAGCAAGCAAGCCTGGGATGCCAGCCTGTCTGCCACATTATTAGCTTCTCTGTAGACATGGAGGATAGGGATACCCATGTACGTAGCTGAAGACACGATCTCCCGCCACCAACGCAAGCACTCCCAGGGTGGTGCAGCCCCCGCCGATATGGAGGTGGCCAGAACCTCTGAGTCTATACAAAGCTCTGATATATGAAGGCCACGCTCAGCAGCAATCCTAATACCATCACACATGGCTCGCATCTCCGCGAGCAGGGCCGATCTAGTGCCATGGTAATGCATGAAGGCTAGGATGAGCCATCCATGGCAGTCCTTGAAGCAACCACCTCCGCCGCTGGGGCTAAAGTGCCCTTTGGTAGCTCCATAGACATTGAGGACCAGCCCCCAGATGGGAGGGATCCATCTAATCTGCTTGGCCATGGAAGGAGATCTCCGGAAGGTAAATCCAAGATTCGAGAGGACCTAGAGCTGCTGGCTGGTGGAGTGTCGCTTGAAGGATTTAATCTCCGAAGCAAAACGAAGGTTGGTCTGAATGCGGTGGAGGATATTATCCGTGGAGGTTCTAACACCCTGATAGCGCATGGAGCATCTGGCTTTCCAGATCTCCCAGATGGTGAGAATTATAGCATGAATGACGGCATAGCCATAAGGATTGTTGGGGTGGTATTGACAGAGGGTGTCCCATATACGCTGTGTAATGTGGGAGTGAGGGCCAAAGCCAACATCCAAGAGATTGGTGACCCATCGCCACAGGGCCGTGGCCAGCTCGCTTGTCAAGAGAAGGTGGTCGAGGTCTTCACTGTGGTGAGAGGTGCAGCAGCTACATCGGGATGCCATAGCAATATCGCTATCAGCAACCCGTGCATCAACGGGGACAGCTCTCTGAAGGACCCACCAGGTAAACATGGAAGCACGATGATTGTAGTGGGCATTCCAAATGAACTTCAGGTTCAACCATTTAACACCAACCAGTCTCTGGAGATCATAAGTGGATTTCACCGTGAAGGCACAAAAAGAGGAGGCAGACCAAATGCACTGGTCGTTATGTGTTGATAGCTGGATACCATCTAGCTTTAGATTGGCCGGGAGCAGACGTCTGATGGGGTGATCTGCACTAGACAAAACATCACAAACAGTGGCCGCAGGACCCTGGTAGGGTTGTCGGAGCATGTTGTGGAGGGGGGGGTCATTACCAAGCCAGGTATCATCAAGAAAATCCGTTCCCTTGCCGTCCCCAATAATACATCTAGTGTTCCTACTGACAACATCGAGTGCGGCTTGGAACAATTTCTTCGAGATGCCATGGGGATGACTGGAAGATGTGGAGGACCCTTGAATCATCTTGAAACGCTGCTTAGCATAGACAGACCAGAGGGAAGAGCCATGTTGTATAGATTTGATAAGCTTCACCATGAGGGAGAGTTGAAGATGCCAAAGGCTACGGACGCCCAGGCCCCCCTCAATGATGGGCCTCTGAATCACAGACCAAGAGACCCAGTGCCTTCGGTGATGGCCATCTGAGCTACCCCATAAGAAAGAGGCACAAAGGCGTTCAATATAAGAAAGGACAGATCTGGGAACAGAAGATGCGGCCATCAGATAGATGGGTATCGAGCTCAGGACCGAGTTGATGAGGGTAACTCTGGCAACTTGGGATAACATATTGGAGTTCCAGGAGCTGATACGAGTGCTGACTTTCTCCACAAGATTTTTGTTGTCTGTAACCATCGATCTTCCTTGTCGGATGGGGACGCCAAGATAAGTGATGGCACCAGTCTGCTATCTGAAGCCAGTGAGGTCAGGGATCTTGACAGCCACCCTCCTAGGGGCATTCTGGGCTAAGATGAAGCTAATCTTAGGTGGACTAATTCTTTGCCCAGAGGAGTGCTCATAATCCTATAGAAATTTCATAACTCTGCGAATGTTAGTAGCGTTTCCATTCAGGAACAGCAAGGTGTCGTCGGCGTAGAGGAGGTGGGAGATTGTCGGGCACCCTCACAGACCAGAGAAAGGTTGTAGATGCTTTTTGGCCAGCATATTAGAGAGCCCCCCGACTGAGGACTTCCTCCATAATAATGAAAAGAGCGGGGGCCAGAGGGTCCCCTTGCCTGAGGCCACGAGTGGAGTGGAAAAAGCCAGCAATCTCGCCATTGAAGAGAATAGAGAACCAGCAATTTGAAATCATCATGGCAATGTAAGAGGTAAATCTGCAATTAAAGCCAAAATGACGAAGGACAGCCAAAAGGAAGTCCCACTCTACTTTGTCATATGCTTTCATCATATCCAACTTGAAGACGACATTATGCCCCCTCACCTTGCGACTGAGGTCTGAGAAGAGCTGCCTGGCTAAAGACATGTTATCAAGGATATACCTGCCCTTCACAAAAGTACCCTGTTCCTTGGAGATGATGTGCGGCAAGATGGTAGTGAGCCTGGCACAGAAGATACAGGAGATTGTCTTGTGACTGAAGTTGCATAACCTGATAGGCTGGAATTCCCCGAAGTGAGATGGATTTTTAACTTTGGGTATGATGGCAATGAAGCTGGATGTGATCCCCTGCAGTAGCAGATAACCTTGGAAGAAGGCTGTAACAGTGGCCTCAACATCCTTGCTGATGATGTCCCAACAAGCAATGAAGAAGATTCCCGTGAAGCCATCTGGGCCCAGGGCACCATCGCCATTCATGCTCCAAACTTCCTCCTTAATCTCCTGAGGTGACGGAGAGGAGGTGAGAATTTGGTTATGTTGGTCCAAAATGAGGGATGGGATCACCTCCAAGAGAGAGCTGTCAAGGCTGTGGCTCTCAGAAGAGAGCAGGTCAGTGTAGAAACAAATCGCCTCTTGTTTCAGGACATATTGGTCTTTGCTCCAATTCCCATCAACTTTTAGCCGATGTATGTAGTTCCTCTGACGCCTTCCCTAGATGATGGCATGGTAGAACGCTGTGTTTCTGTCACCATCCTTGATCCACTATAGACGAGCTTTTTGTGACCATAAGATTTCTTGCCGGTGAAGGATTTTTCGGAGCTCCGCATCCGCGGCATTAAGCTTAGTACGATGGTCAGCCGATGGGTTATCAGGGCGCTCATACTAAATAGCAACTGTTGAAATAGGCACTATTTCTTTTAATTATACAGGGTTTTAAATTTTTGTTGAACATGCTGTGAGCAGTCATCGGTTCAAGTAAACAAGTTTTAGCATCCTGCTCATCAGGCGCTGGTAATAATTGGCGTCCCACATGATGGGTGCTGATTCTCAGAAATATGTAAATCAGAAAATAGTATGCAATATTCAGGAATAAACAGCGTCTGTGGGGTTAGGCGCTGTTTCAAATAGTAGTCACATATGTGGACGTGGATCACTTTAAAATAAGAACTGTAGAATGATGATTACAGGGCTAACAACATGATGGGCATGCATGCATTTATCAGTTTTACTTGTTTTTAATCCTGGTTGGGTCATGGGGTAGAGAAAACCTACCTTTACTTGAAGATTTGGTGATGAACAGGAAGAAGAGTTCGCTGTTATGGTAATCTATTTCAAATAGAGTATCCGCAGGATGAAGAAGTTGAATGTTCAATCACAACAGGAGGAAGATGGTGCCTTGATCAGCCATAGGAAGAAGAGGAAGAAGATTGGAAGAAGATGGACGCAGGCTCCTCCATGTTCTGCAGCAGGTGGACGGCGATAGTAGCAGGAGGAGGACAGGAAGCAGAGGAGGACGTTCGTGGCAGCAACTCACGGTTGGCAAGCAGTAGTAGGATGGCAAAGGAGCTGGTGGTTCGATGGGGGCATGGTTTTATAGGGATGCATGTGTTCTGGAGAGTTCTCTTGCATGGTTACGGAAAGGTTTATTGTGGAGGGGTGTCAAATGGAAGCAGTGGTTCTAAAATCTCCCATATGTTGCTCCACCTTCCCAGTTAGTAGCTGCTAACTATTTTTGGGTGAGTGAAAACCCTAAACTAAACCATGCATGTTGATCATGTATAGGAGCGCATGGTTCGGGTAGCAGTAGTGTTGCGTCAGTTGAGTTTGGGTGAGGGTCCTTAGCAGATGACCACTAGTAGTTGGGCTTGTAGGTTTGGTTGTAAGAAACTCACGTATGTTTATGGATTGGTTCTTACGTGGACCTTTTGGCTTGACTTAAAGTGAGGGAAAATGGTTTGGGTTGTTGTATTAAAAACCATGTATATATTTAAAGTTTTGCTTTGGGTATGGGCCTTGTAGCTCACGTGGAAGTGTTTCGGTTGAGGCTCATTATACATATATGTGTATTAATTGGCTTAGCATGAGGGTTTGGGGTTTTGTGTATATTTGCATGGGTTGAGTTGTGGTCTGTGTGTTGGCCCTTGAGGGAACTCACGTGGGTATGTGGTTGGGCCATGTTGTGAGGTTAACCGAATGGCTTTGTGGGCTGCATACATGGGGTTGTATCGGGCTTGTCTTCTAACAAGGTTAGCTTGTTGGGCTTTAGTATAAGTGGGTTTTGGTTTAAGTGATTTAAGCCTTTAAGATTTATTTAAAGCCTTTATATCCATATTTACACATGTGAGGCCCATTAGTATATATAACTCAAATTAATTCTTTTATTTTCACCTATTTTATTCTTTTGAAATTTCCAGGGGTGCTACAAAGAGGTTCTTCAAGAAGGGTTTTAGTAAGAAGCACAAGGAGGGCATAGATCAGAGGCAGGCTTCTTCAGAAAGTGCTCAACAGTCGATGCCTTATCAGCGACAGGGATCAATTGGTGGTTCTCGAGGGTTGTGTCCCCGGTGTGGCGAGTCGCATCTAGGCAGACAGTGTACGTGTAGCGACTCAGATCCCAGATACCAGATATACCCGATAGGACTATCGAATACACCTGATACCACTTGGAACCCGCGAAGCCTCCCAAGAGCGGTAAAGCTCCTAAAGGGATAAAAGGACTGTCATGTAGTATATTGAACTGATAGATATAACAGTAAGTAATTAAATTTCATTAGATCGGGTTGCTAAAGTAGCAAAAATAAAATGTTGACGTAAATGCTAGGAAATCTCATGCTCAGCACCAAGCTCCTCATAAAATGAATGCTTACTGTTTTTACTATGGTAGACATGGTCACATTGTGCATGATTACTTTATTTTGAGGAATGACGAGCTAAGAACAAGACAACATGTGGAAGGCCAAGGGACAGGACTGGTTGACAATGGCAGGAAACCAGCTCAGCACAAGTCTGCTCAAAACCGCATGGGCGGTCAGATGCATCAATGCACACAGAAAGGCAGACTGAAGCACCCTATGGCCAACAATGGAAGAAACCCTCCTCCTTGCTGCCACCACTGTGGCAAAATTGGCCACACAGTTAAAGACTGCTTGCATCTGAAGGGAAGGTATCACCCTCATCCCATGAATGATAAATGCCATGTTTACCCACAAAAGTCTAATGCACATGCACATGCACATATAAAGGATGCTCAATCTTTTGTGCGTTGTTTCTATTGTGGGAACAATGGGAATGAGATGCTTGACTGTCATACAATGAAGGAAGATGATTTGATTGCCCTAAGTCATGCTGCTAAACATGGAACTAAATCACAAGGATCCAAGCAAGCTTGGGTACCACAAAATCCCAAGTGAGAATTGTGGTTGCAGTGGCCTTGGAGCTGAACATTGGATGCTCACGTAAATGAAAGCTCAAGGCACAAGTATGTTAATAAATGCTTTAATTTCTGTCATCCTGCATGTTTAGGCTAGCCATGTAGATAGTGCATCATAAGTCTGTCTTGCTGTAAATAAAAATCTACAAACTAAATTTGCTTCCTTGAAATGTTGAAACAACCCCCCTTTTTTTTTGGTGTAAGATTATCACCTATGGTAAATTACTTGCTTACACCTTGCTTGACCAATGGTATATCAAATGGTGATGTGTAGAAAGGCAAGTTAAGCTTGCCCGGAACCCTCACTACGCATGAGGAGGATCCTAGATCCAAACCTCCACCTTGTACCAGAGATCATTTATCTCAGCTGCTTATTCATGAGAAATTTGTCATGCTGATGGAATTGACTTAATGATGAGTTGTACTTTGCTTCTTGCTATTAGCCACATGAAGATTCTTGATAATTGCCTTTGATGATGTCTGCCATGGCCGCACTTATCTCAACTCATCACTCATGTGGGCATATATCATGTTGGTTGATTGTATTGATCTCTATAAGCATCGTTCAAAGGGGGAGTTTGAATATTGGAATCAAATCTTGCATTCAGTTCAAAAATCCACTGAACATAGTTTGTGTTTGCATCATGTTGTGATCTCAATGCATATTATTAGGAACAAAAATTGCATAATCACTGGCAGCATCTTCATTGCATTGCGTATTCATTCATGTCATAGGCTGCACATTCCATTGCCAACCCATGCATGTGTTGAGGGGGAGTCAACATCAAATCCCATTTGCATCACTGCACTTTCTTGTTGACATCATGCATAGACAACACATTCTTAGGGGGAGCTTGTCCAGCCTTGTAAACTTTGTTAAACTCTGCTGGTCTTATCATACCCATTCCAGTCTGAGCTCAATGCATATCCTCAGGGGGAGTGTGCTCCATCCTTTCTTGCTCTAGTTTATGCTCTCCACTCATACAACACTCTCTGCTTGAACCAAACCATAATGGCTGGTACATGTTTGTGGTTCACCTTAGATTTGAATTGCCTTGAACTTCTTGGAGGATCTTCTATCTGTCAATTAAGTTTGCTTTCTTTTGGGGATCATCCTCTCAAGTTAACAAAAGGCATTGGAAGTCGTGGCAGGCTATCTGTAAGCCGGTTACCCATGGTGGTCTTGGCATAGTGTCGCTTAGACATATGGAAACTACTCTGCGGGTCAAGATGCTATGGCAGGCTATTCATACTAATTCCCTTTGGGCTATTTTCTTCAGAGCTAAGTATATCCGTGGCTGTCAGATGAAGGACGACGGGGCCTGATTTAAAATCTTCAAAAAACCTCTTGCCTTCGTCGCGCAAAACCTGATTTTCCACGCCTCCCGTCAGTCACGGGCTCTTAGCTCAGTTGGTAGAGCGCCTCAATGGCATTGAGGAGGTCAGCGGTTCGAACCCGCTAGGGTCCACCAATTTCCCCACCGGCAGGTGGGGTTTTTTGTTTTGGAGCCAGATAATTCGCGCGTCCAGAGCGCCAATCTTTAGGGCGCGATTGTGGCTATCCGGTAAATTTTTGGTCCGATCATAAGTTGGCCCCGTATTTGCTGTTGAAGAAGAAAATCGGAACACGGACAGTGTGATGCCACTCTATCTCGGGATTAATCCTCCATCCGCCATGAAAAAAACGAACATCAAAGCCGCCGGAGGCAAAGCATCCTCCAAATCGTCCAAGCCTGTTTCCAAGACGGTCAAGAAGCCCGCCGCGACGGTTAAGAAGACATCCGTCGCCCCCGCCGTAAAGGCGAAGCCGGGCAAGTCGCTCGCGACGATCATCACCGCCAACATCGACGTCGGCTTTGGAAACACCCTTTATCTTCGCGGCGAAGGCGCCGGCCTGAGCTGGGACGAGGGCATCTCCCTCGAATGCGTGAAGGACGACTACTGGACCATCACGCTGCCCGAGACTTCCGGTCCCATCGCCTACAAGCTTCTCATCAACGACCTCGTCTGGTCGATCGGCGAGAACTACAAGGCTTCCCCGGGGCAGGATACGACGATCAAGCCGGTGTTTTGAACGGATTTGAGAATCGCAAGGCATCGACTTTGCCGGGCGCGTTTCAAAGTCGATGCCTCGCGTGTTATACCACGACCGTTACAGGCTCGCCGACCGGGGTGTCGGGATTGAGCGAACGCAGTTTTCCCTCGATCTGTTCGAGGCTGATGCGCCCCGACACGATGTCCTCGGCGGGGACGACATCGTAGCAAACTCGAAGCCTTGAAAAAGGGCGCGGCACGTAAAAGCGGTCCCAGCTCCCGAGTTGCCACGCCGACTCGTAGGCGCATCCGACCAGCATGATGGGCGCGCCGGTGCGCTGGGCGATCACGAGGCCGCCCTGTTTGAATTTGTAGATCGGGCCGCGCGGGCCGTCGGGCGTGATTCCCACGGCATGGCCGGCGCGCAGCACTTCGAGCAGGTCGAGCGCCGCCTCGCGCCCGCGCTTGTGGCTGGAGCCGCGCACCGCGGAAATGCCGACCAGCGAAAAAAACGCCTCCAGCCAGGCGCCGTCGCGGCTGGGGCTGATGAGGCCGTGGATTTTCCGCCCGCCTCCGGACCGGCGGAAAAGCTCGGCGATCGTGAAGAGGCGGTTGTGCCAGAGCGCGAAAACCACCGCCCCGCGCGAGGCATCGAGTTTCCCGCGCGAGCGGGCGGAGAGATCGATTTCCAGCGTCAGCGTCCACGCGCGCAAAACCATCGCCAGAGGCCAGAGCGCGACAGAGCGCCAGCCGGCGAGGGCGTGAACCGCGGGTTTTGCCTGGGACGAAACCATAAGCGCGGGAGGTTGGCGTGAAGAACGCCCCGCCGCCAAGCAAAAGCCCGCGGCTTGCCCGCGCGGGAAACTCGATGCCTCGCGCCGCCACGCTTGCCTCGGCCGTCCCGCGCGCCAGACTGCGGGCGTGATTGCTTCCGTCGCTTTCCGGAACTTCAAGGCTCTGCGCGGCACCAGCCTGACGTTGCAGCCCTTCAACCTCGTGATCGGTCCGAACGGCTCGGGAAAGACCAGTCTCATCCAGGCGTTGCTCCACCTGCGCGGGCTCGCGCGCCTGCCGTTGCGCGAACCCGTGCCCGAGGCCGAGCGCCGCGCCGACGGGCCGGAGATCACGTTTCGCTTTCGTCCGCCCTTCGACGGACTCGAGGCGTCGCTGAGCTGCGTATCCGAGGCCGCGTGCGATTTTCTAAGACAATCTCATGACAATAAGGAAGAGCATGCATGAGACTCATGCAAACCCAATTCTTCTGAACTAGCAATGAGCAACGCCTCCTTCTGGTTCTTCTTCACCTGCAGCAGATAGAACAATAAGCCCAAAAACATTATACAAGAATCAAATCCAATCTTGGCACATGGAAAATCATATAAACATAAACTAATACCAAGGATCCAAGAGATTGTAAACAAGAGTGGAAGCTTACCATGGACCCAAAGGATTTGTAGACAAATAAGAACCTGCAACATTGAAATCTCAAATTCATGTTGATCTAAATTCAATACATGTGAATGAACCATCTTCAAGGCATTTTTACACACATGACTAACTCATGAACCTGCATTGGAATTACGATGAATTGCAGGCACAATACACATATTTCCAATCTATGTTCTTCACATGTCAAAATTTGATTCAGCATGGAAACTCAATACTAATATAGGTCAAGCAAATTCAGTCCAACTCAATATGAGTATGCCATTTGTCATATGCATAAATCCTTCTGTGAAAAACTAGAAATCTCATTCATGTTCTTACCTCTTCAATCTCTCACAACCCTATTAACCTGTGTGCATTAACATGCATGGAAACCAACATGGAAACCAGATCCAAGCTCAAAAGCATAGCACACATGAAATCCATATTTAGTTCAGGAATGTTAAGATCAGTCCAATTCAGAATCAACAAATAAGGGGTCCTTAAACCCATTCAAAAACACTTGAAAACACAGTCAAGTGGCATGCATTAAAGGGATTTTAGGAAACCAAATGAGCATGATGCTACCACAATATTATCATGAAAATCATGCCAAAGTGATTCAGTCCAAAACAAATCGAGCTTTTGCAACCCTCTCATAATTAGATTCAAGCAATCTAACACATGAGTTCCAACTTCAGACCAAAGTAAAACTCGTATATGCAAGACATGAAATCCTTCAAAACCTTGAACACTCCAAGAAGCATATCCAGTTAATCACTTTTAAGACCATCACAACTTCATGCAGTGAAGTACAATGAATTTGCCATGTATTGCCTATACATGAAATTCATTCAGCCCAATACATCAATTCATATATGAATGGTTAAACATCATTCGAGCTAATTTCAGCAAGGAGTATGAAAACCAATTTGAACCATATACTCCCTCAAAAGTCCCATGAACAGTATGGAATGAAAACCATGAATGAAGTGCATTAAGAGAGACC
Organism: Amorphophallus titanum; assembly: GCA_024336825.1. NCBI lineage: Eukaryota > Viridiplantae > Streptophyta > Magnoliopsida > Alismatales > Araceae > Amorphophallus > Amorphophallus titanum. The sequence goes on along the minus strand of JANBPO010002057.1, from coordinate 12,643,339 downwards.
CGTGGTGAGGTCAATGCACAAGAACAACTAACATGACATCCTCAACATCAAAATGCATATGGACACTTCAAATCATAGTTTTGCAAAGACAAGTAAAGACCATCCTAAGCAATTTGATTAGGCCATATGACAATCCACTGAGAGTCATAGTTTTCACATGAAAGCTCCAATGCAAGAGTCAACATCAAATATATATATACATGAAGGACCATGCTTCTCAACCCTACACAACAGGGTAGACATGAATTCATTTAACCTCCTGAAGCAACAACGGACATTTTCCACAGCATGCTTCACAACCCTGCACAACCCTGCACAACAGCCCTTAGTTCAGTATCACCAGGTCATTTGGACAAAAGCAGCCCAAATTAAATCTATTGAAGAAATTCAAGACATAAGTCTTGCAGAGAATGACGGTGAAAGAAGCATCAAACTCCTCACTTTCCTATGCATAAGCCCATCAAATCTCACTTTCACTTATGAATCTAGGAGGTTCACTGCTGAATGAAATCCACCCTTGCCAGCTAGTTCGGTCGACCAAACCCCTCTGTTTTCATTAAAAAAAGAAGAAGAAAGGAACAAGATAAACCCATGTTTCAAAAAAAAGTAAATAAATAAAAAAAATTAATCAATCAAATAACACCCGCTCCGGGGCCCTCACTTCCCCGAGCTCGATGAAAAGGACATCAAAGTCGTCCCCCTTCGACCACGGGAAGGGCATAAGACTCAGTTGAAGAAAAGTATTGCTCCGACGAGGCGGGTGCTTACCCGGTCTGCTTCTCAGCATGCTTCGGAGGTAGCAGCCCTTCCTGTGGAGATTTCTTCAGGTAGCTCCACGACTGCTTCTGATGCAGAGGAGGAGGAGGTAGATTTCAGTGGCAGTGAAGAAGATCTTTCCAAATCAGAAACACTACCTGTGCCGACTAAAGCTCTCTTGTCGTTCCAGCCCCCAAAATTATTAATGATATCTTCTGAGGAGGAGCTGCCAGGAGAGTTCGCCGGGCTGGACACAGAGATGGAGATAACTCCTCCTTTCATTGCCACGGCTGTAGAATTTTCATCCCCTCTTCATTCTTTTGAGGGTGTAGACCTTCCATTGATTGTAAGTCTATCTCATCTTGCTGTTCCACTTGCGCTTCCTTTTTCATTGCTTGACGCTGCATCGGTCTGTTTGTAGGAGACCGCCATTACCAGCTCTCCAACAAGTGCTACTTTTGAGGCCGTTTCATCAGAAGCCTTGGCCATCAGTGCTGCCTTACCAGTAGTCTGTGTGGGAACTCTGGAGATTATTCATACCGTGCCAGTGAGGCTACAGTTCTCTACGGACCTGGCATCGTTGGACTTGAGCACTTCAGGAGACAGCTTTGTTCCCATTAGAGTTTCAGATTTAAGGGCCAAAGTAGACCCAGCCAGAGGTTTTACATTTGTACCAGCTATAGTGATGACCATTGCACCAGAGTTTGTGGTCCCTGTAGTGTCGTCCATGGAAACTAAACCCCTGTCGCCTCAAGTAATGGCCCTTGGGACTTTATTGTTGAAAGCTGTAGCCGTTGCAGAGGAAGTGGCTGAGCAGGGGGCAAACATTGCAGGAATCGATCTATCACCGACCATCATCCCCGAAGTAGCTGCCATGCTGGAGACCCATGAAGAGACTGCTCCAGCACCTACCAGATCTCCTCCTGTGAGTGTTCAAGCAATAGCCCCTGGGGAGGTGGTGGTGGGAGAGTTTTCAGCTCCGCAAGAGGTTATAGAGGAGATTCAATCAGGCCTTCAAACATATCTCCCGTCTTCTTCCTCCCAGTCGGAAGTCGCACTGTGGGTAGATGTTGATGGCGAGGTGACTTTTGAAGTGCCCCCATCGGTCTCCCTCGGCTTTTCTTCCTCCGAAAGCTTTGTCTGGCAGAACTTAGATATGCTGCGCCAATTGGTGGAATCTCAGCCCAGGTTGACTTATCTGCAGCTGAAAGAGATAGCCAACCGCTTCACTGCTGGCCTGCAGGCAATGGGCTGTCCCTTGGACACATGGGCACAGCGCGTCTTGTTGTTGCTCAAATTTGTGCATCGCCGAGATTTCTTGGCACGTGTTTCATCAGACAAACTGGTGGCTATAAAGATGCAGAGGGCAGAATGCAAATCTGAGCTGGGGAAGATTAGTGTTGCCCTCCAAGAGCGCCAAGACCAGCTGGGGGCACTGACTGATCGGGAACGATTCATCCGGGATCGCATCAGCGTTCTAGAAGCAGAGCTGAATGACCTTCAAGCTGAATTGCCTCGAGTAAGGACTGCCCGGCCACAACTTGCTGAGGAGGTAGCGCTGCTGGAGGGGCAGATGGCATCTCTGAAGGACGAATCCGTGCGTCTTCAGGAGGAAGAGTCTCGCCTGCATGAATTGGCGTCCGCTCCCTATGTAGGCCTTTTGGATTTTGCCGACATTTTTCGGCATCCGTAGACATCTCTTTTTTGTATATGCCTCCCTTAGGGGCAATTTTGTAACTCTTTACTTTTGATGATGAAATGACACTTTTCTCTTTATATGGTCTCATATGTCTCTTTGTGTTCTCATATGGGTTGGTAGCAGTTTGGCACATCCTGTCGCGGATGACTCGTGTTTAGCAGGAGAGCGTCCGCCCTTTGAATTGGCTAGGACAGGGTGCCCTGGTGCCAAAGTAGGTTCATTCGTTAGCAAGAAATAATGCTAACGCAAAGGAGTAGTTCCTGTTGATCTGGGTGTAAGGCCCAAGATGGTGTAGTTGCTTATTCTATTGGGGTTCAGCTGTTGTAGGACGCTTACCAGGCCGACAAAGGGCGACTTGGCCGGGGCAGAATTTTGCTGGGGCAAGGAGAGTAGCTCAGTCAGGGCGGAGCGCCTACGAACCGAGGGAAGATAGCTTGGCCAAAACGGAGTGCTGCCAGACCAGGGAAAGATAACTTGGTTAGGACGGAGTGCCACTGACCAAGGAGAGGTAGCTCGGCTAGGGCAGAGTGCCACTAACCAAAGACGGGTAGCTTGGTTAGGACGGAGTGCCACTAACCAAGGAAGGGTAGCTCGACTAGGGCGGAGTGTCACTAACCAAGGGAGGGTAGCTCAGCTAGGGCGGAGTGCCACTAAGCCAAGGAAGGGTAGCTCGGATAGGGCGGAGTGCCACTAACCAAAGATGAGTAGCTCGGTTAGGACGGAGTGTCACTAACCAAGGAAGGGTAGTTCAGCTAGGACGGAGTGCCACTAAGCCAAGGAAGGGTAGCTTGACTAGGGCGGAGCGTCACTAACCAAGAAAATGTGGCTCGGCTAGGGCGGAATGTCGCTAACCAAGGAAAGGTAGCTCAGTTAGGACGGAGTGCCACTAACCAAGAAAAGATAGCTCAGTTAGGGCAGAATGCCACTAACCAATAGAAGGGTAGCCCGACTAGGGTGGAGTGCCTCTAACCAAGGAAGGGTAGCTCAGCTAGGATGGAGTGTCACTAAGCCAAGGAAGGGTAGCTCAGCTAGGGCGGAGTGCCACTAACCAAAGACGGGTAGCTCGGTTAGGATGGAGTGCCACTAACCAAGGAAGGGTAGCTCAACTAGGGCGGAGTGCCACTAAGCCAAGGAAGGATAGCTCGGCTAGGGCGGAGCGCCACTAACCAAGGAAAGGTGACTTGGTTAGGGTGGAGTGCCGCTAACCAAGAAAAGGTAGCTCAGTTAGGACGGAGTGCCACTACCCAAGAAAAGATAGCTCAGTTAGGACAGAATGCCACTAACCAAGGGAAGGTAGCTCGGCTAGGGCGAAGTGCCACTAACCAAGGAAAAGGGTAGCTCGACCAGGGCAGAGTGTCGCTAACCAAGGAAAGGTAGCTATTCTGGCGACGCCGGTTGAGCTGCATGGTAGAGTTTTATATGCTTTCCATTGAGGGGAGAGAACTGGACGACTCCTTTAAGGTCCACCAGGATGTAGGCGCCCCCTTCATATACTCGGCAGACGATATACGGCCCAACCCAATTTTTCACCAACTTCCCCTTAGGGTTGGAGGCCATCACTTCTTTTCTTTTGACCATCACCAGGTCTCCGTTCTTGATTTCTCGACCCTTGACCAGCTTATCGAAGGCGCGGGCCATGCGAGCTTGGTATAGCTGGATGTTTTGTTGCCCACGAAGGCACTTTCCTTCGAGCTCGGTGAGCTCCTCCAGTCTTCTTTCTGCATTATCCAGCTCACTGCTGACCAACCCGTACTGGATGGCAACTCGCAGCGAGGGGACCTCTAATTCAATTGGCACCACAGCTTCTGACCCATAAACCAGGGAGAAGGGAGAGCAGCCAGTTGGGGTCTTGTAGACTGTACGGTAAGCCCATAGAGCTTCGTACATTCTGTCTTCCCAATCCCTCTTGTTGGGTTTGACGATTTTCGCCAGCAATGTGCATAGCGTTTTATTAAAGGCCTCTGCAAGCCCATTGGCCTGGGGGTTGTAGGGGGATGACGTCCTCCAGTCTATCTTGTATTTGTCAGCCAGCCGATAAACCTTCTGGTTTCTGAAATGGCTGCCGTTGTCAGAGATAATGCGGCAGGGAACCCCGAACCGAAATATTATAAAAGAAGAGAGAGACACAACACACGGGGGCAACAGAGAGACGCACAAAAAACCCCCCACAGAAGAAGAGAAGAAGAAGAGGAAGAAGAAGAAGCTGCCGACGGGAGCTTCCTTCGGCAACCATCCTCGACGGAAATAGAGTAAGAAAGAAGGAGGGAATGTGAGTGGGTTGTGTTGTAGCATGGGGGTGGACTAGGGCCCCGTGGCTTTGGATCCAACCCCGGGTTTTCCCCCCCTTTCTTCTCCCATTCCTGTCTTCATCGCCTCTCATCCATTGTATCCCCGTTCTTTGCTTTGCATGAATAAACCCCAGTCCTTGTTTGCCCTATTGTCTTTTGTCCAGCTTGTGTAGATGTTCAGTGGCTTCCCGTTCTGGGCAATGTTCGTGTGCATGCGCACCTAGCCTTCTTGGTCCCCTTCCCTTGTCTCCAAACCAATCCCCCGTCGAGGGACCTCCCCATGGAGTGCCTTGGAGTCCTCCTGCAACAACACCCTCAACCCACGCAGCCCCCCTCTGGCCAGGCCCCTGGGATGGTGCACCCTTGTCATCTCCCTGACCGGTGCACCTCTCGGCCGGTGCATCCCACAACTCCTCAAATCCTTCACCGGTGCAGCCTTTGGCCGGTGCACCCTGTGGCCTTTCCTTATTTCGCCGGTACACCTCTTTAGCCGGCACACCTAGCCTCTGCCACCCTTCAGCGGTACACCCTTCTCTTCTCCCTTGGCCGGCACACTAGCCTCTGCCACCCTTCAGCGGTACGCTCCCCCGTCTGCCCTCAGCGGCACACCCCTGGCCCCTGGCCTTCAGCGGTACACTCAGTCCACCTGCCCTCAGCGGCACACCCCTGGCCCCTGGCCTTCAGCGGTACGCTCGCCCCATCTACCTTCAGCGGTACACCCCAGGCCGCTCCCTTCAGCGGTACACTCAATCTGCCCTGCCTCCCCCCTTGATTCAGAATCCTTGACCAGCCTATCAGCCTTCCTTCCATTATCGTATCCTCCCACGCTTCCCGAGGTTCGCTTAAGGTGTTGTCGTCTGCGGACGCCCACCTCCAATTGTTGGGTTCCGCCACTCCATGTGGGCGCGTTCCCGGTATCTCCCTTACGCCCGGGATCAAGGGGAGATGCTGCCGAAATTTTGTCAGAACATGACAAGGGCGAACGGGAACAACAAGCAGAACGGACTAACAATTAACGAACATTTTCAGTGAAGATAATCGAGCCCGGAGTATTATAAACAAAAATATTCGGACCGGATAACAGTGGGAACCTCTAAAGTAATCATAATAGTCGAAGGAAAGAACTGACTTGTACGAAGCCACATTCAACTAAGAGACAGAAGAAAAGAAAGGCCTTAAGGCCATCAAAGAACAAGCCCTGCATGCCCTCCACCAGACTATTCAACTCCCCTTCATTTTCCTTTCACCGGTACGGCCTACAACCCTCCACCGTCTTCCCCTCGTCGACACACTCCCTCCGTCTCACTCTCCTGTGTCTTCTCCACCGTCTCTCTCTCCGTCTCACTTCCCTTCACCGGTACGCCTCCCCCACCGTCTCACCCTCTCCCTCCGTTCGCCGGTACACCCCACCGTCTCTCTCCCTTTCTCTTCGACGGCATGGTCTCTCTTTCCCCTCCGTCTCATCTCCCCCACCGGTGCAGGCCCCACCGTCTTCCCCTCGTCGACACACTCCCTCCGTCTCACTCTCCTGCGCCTTCTCCACCGTCTCTCCCTCCGTCTCACTTCCCTTCACCGACATGAACCCCCCCCATCGTCTCACTCCCCAGCGTCTCCCTCCATCGTCTGTCTCTCCGTCTCACTTCCCCTCCTTCGCCGGCACACCCCCCAGCGTCTCTCCCCATCTCCACCGTCTCACCCTCTCCCTCCGTTCGCCGGTACGCCCCAGCGTCTCCCTCACCGTCTCACCTACCCGACGCGGAATGTTACAAGAACGATTGCTGGACTATTTAACTTTAAGTAATTCAATAGTTTACAAGAACTGCGGATATATACAAAAAAAGGTCTCTTAATCCGCGGGTCGCAGGTTCAATCCCTGCACGGCCTACCACTTTCTAAAGCCCATAAAATAAGGGCGAAAGTGAATTAAACAAGGCCTTTTCCACAATGGGAACGGCCTCTTTTTTCGGCTCAAATCGGTCAAAATCGGTTCATTTTGAACCAAAAAACATACGTAAAAACATACGTGGCTAAAAATAAACAAAAATTACCAAAGTTCGTAGTCGTCGAAAATGGCAATTGGTTCGTAGTTCGCCGGTTCTCGCCGACACATAACGAACGATACAAAGGCGGTAGGAAAAAATATGTTCAAATAAAAAGGCGATGCTTCCCCGAAACGGAAGATCAGGCCGAATACATCTCGCAGCAGATCGAAGCCCAAGTTCACAATATCCGCCGTAAGTCGGCCGAACCCGACACTCTCGAAACATTCCTCTCGAACTTTTTAACACAAAAGCAGAAGACCGTCCGGCGGCGAACGATCGAAGGCTATCAATATCTGTTCGACCGGCATATCAAAAACTCGAATTTCGGAAGCATACCGGTCGCCGATATCAAACCAATGGATGTGCAGAAGTTCTATACCTCAAGAACCGCTGACGGCATATCACCCGACGCGGTAAGAAAAATTCACGTTCTGCTGTCGATGGCGTTCAACCAAGGCATCGTTTGGGAAGTTCTTACACGCAACCCGACAAAGGGAGCTTTACTGCCGAAACGAAAACAGAACGAGGTCGTTGTAATGAACCCGAACGAAGCAAAACGTTTTATGTCCGTATGCTTGGCGGCCGTCGAACACACCCCGCTCGCGTTCGCACTCGAAACAGGTATGCGGCCGGAAGAATATCTTGCTCTCCAATGGAAGGATATCGATCTTAAGAAACGAACAGTTCGCGTCCGTAGAATAATAAGCTGGGGATTAAAAGGCGGTGGCTACGAATTTGAAGAACCGAAAACAAAAGGTTCACGGCGTATCGTGGAGATCAGCGGACAAATGGCGAAAGCCTTGCAAAGGCATAAGGATCATCAAGCCGTCACGATCAAAGAACTTGAAGCAAAAGCCGCATTACCTATAATGCTTATCGGTTCGGAAAGCGACGGCGTGAATGTCCAAAAACGACAGCGCCGCCGCCATATCGCACTCCAAACCATTCGCAACTATCATGACCTTTCGCTCGTGTTCCCATCGACCGAAGGAACGGCAATGCTTCTCAACAACTTTCGCAACCGGAACTTCGCCAAAGCCATCACAGCATCGAACATCGACAGTTCTTTTACGATCTATGGGCTGCGGCACACCTGCGCGACCTTAATGATCGCCGCCGGTATCAATATAAAAGTGGTCAGCGAAAAACTCGGCCACGCCGATACGACAATGGTTCTGCGGACATATGCCCACGTTATCCCGGAAATGCGAACGGATGCCGTATCCAAAATGGCCGGTATGCTTTACTCGGATGCGGAATGAACGCGCGGATCGGATATCTCTTTCACACTTCCAACGAACCCAAGAATGTTACCTAGATCGTCTTTATTGCAGATGGCATCGAACAAAACCCACGTCTCTGTTTCGTCGCCAGTTTGCAAGCGAAACTTCATCCGGCAATCGACGCTTAATGCCTCCCGGCTGCAGCGGTGTGGCCGAAGCGGTCGAGCGGTTGTGCGCGTCTGACGAAATAGCAGAGTCAATAAGGGCACTGTCGGCCGAGCTTGAGAGTGGTGCCTACATGCAGGGCTCTGTGCCGCTCTCGAAAGCGGTCGCGCTAGCGACGGCTGAGAAAATAGCGCGTTTGAAGATTGAAGAAGAAGCCTTCAACGCGGCCGTTCAACTCCTGCATTACGACTGCGACTGACTTATAGTATGGCATAATTTGAAGAGTTAGCCAACATAAAATTTGTACTTAATTTAAACACCATCATAACGGATAAAGCTTCATCTTGTTTAGACCTTTTTATGCAAAGTTGTATCATTTATAAGTGAATTACGTATTTAATTTAATTTATAAAACTTAACGGGCTGAAACTAAATAGGTGGAATGACTTATTTCCAATCTTAACCCTATTTTTTAAGATAATCTTATTCTCTTTAATTCTCTTATTCTTGACGATTTTAATCATACTAAATAATTAATAAGATTAATATGAAAATATTCCTCTCTTAACCCCCAACCAAACGGGACCTGAGTTTCTCCGTCGCGGCCACAGCACTGCCACGAGTATTTCGAACCTGATGTCTTCTTCTTCCGAGTCATACGGGGTTAACGTTAGGCAAGGGTACCGGCTGGAATTAACACTACCAAATCCCCAATTTTTTCAGTAGGTCTATCCAACTCCTTATTTGTGAGGTAAGGTTAACAGCGTTAATGCTGCTCTTTTAAAACTATTTGGGACCCATTAAAACTTATATAAATGATATACCAATAATTATGTAACTTGTATTTCACGTATAGATGAAGAGAATTAAACTCTATTATCGAGTTTATTTCAAACATGCGACTCAATCGAATTGATTTAAGTTAGGTCAACTAGTAACAGATCACGAGGAACACAATTAGTAACGAATCATGAGGAACACGATACGATATGTATCTACGAGTCGGAGAACCTTGATTTCACTAAACAAATGAGCTAAATTCGAGTTTGAGGCGAACTTTGTTTGACTAAGTGAGATGAACTTGAGATTCGCTGAGCTCAGCTCAATCTGCCCATGAACCAAACTAAGTTAAATACGTTTATTTGAATTTTATTTTAATATGATTAATGGATGCAAACGTCCCCATGGTCAAACCATAGACCTATACTAGTTGCCACAGTGCTTATTAATGGAAGTCTATACATGCTTTTTACTCGTTAAATGTGGGATTAAAAGCTGGCAATCTTTTCAGAGTAGAGTGGTTTCAAATGAGCCATGTATTGTTTGGGGCTGCTCCAACATCATCTGGACGACCGATTCAGGTGCACTTCTTTGTGTGTATACATAAAATCTAACAACCCCTACCTATGCTTGTGTAAAATGTTCCATTATTGACCATAAGCATCTCCACTCCAGGAACAGTAATGGATGTTCCCCAAAAAAAAAAGAATAGATGAAGTGAACCCTCTGTGAACTTGAAGCTAAGGGTTACATCTTGAGGTTAGGTGGCTTTCGGGTCTATCATTCGACTGACCTTCGGTCGTTTAAGAACCGGGGATAGAGTTTGCAATTTAGAACTGGGATTTGGGATCCTGAAGCTTGATTGACCTTTTGTGGTTTAAGGGTCAAGATGTGGGATCTAGACTTTTACAACTTGGGGTCTTAGAACTTGGCTGACCTTTCGTGGTTTGAGAGCCAAGGTTTGAGACTTTGGATTTAGGATTTGGGGTAGACCATTCATGGTTTAGGAGTCAGAATTTTGAACTTAGATTTAGGATTTGGGGCTGACCACTTGTGGTTTGGGAGCTAGAATTTGGAACTTGGATTTAGGATCTAGGGTTGACCCCTTGTGGCTTAGTAGTCGGAATTTAGAACTTGGATGTAAAATTTGGGGCTGATCACTTGTGGTTTGGGAGCCGGAATTTGGAACTTGGATTTAGGATTTTGGGTTGCCCATTTGTGGTTTGGGAGTCGGAATTTGGAACTTGGATTTAGGATTTGGGACTGACTACTTATGGTTTAAGAACCAAAATTTGGATTTTGGATTTGGGACTTGCTGCGGTGGGATGAGAACAAAAAATGTTGGGAGTAGCTGCACCGAGCTTTTTTTCTTCTCTGCCTCTCTCTCTCTCTCTTTTCTTTTTCTCTCTAATTCGACCTCATATGGGCTGTGATCGAACCCAATCCCTTGGCCCACGTTAGATGATCGACTTTCCCTTGAAAACTCTAACCCTAGGCACTCCAATTCGAATTGGCGGCGGCAGATTTAATCGACCCCGATTATCTCGCTGTTTTTCCCTCTCAAACTCTTTAGATCGATTCAACCTCTAGAAGCCTCCTAAGACTCTATAAATAGGTAGCCACAGTTTCTAGGAACCTCTATTTGCGTCGACGGCCGGAGGAGGGCGAGATCGAAGGCGTATTTGGCGAGGAAGGGCTGTGCGAATTAGGGTTCCGGCGTCCGTTTCCTCTCCGTCTTAAATCAAATTAAGATAGGGTTCTCTCAGGCCGATTCTTTAATAAAGCATGCTATCTTGTTCGTCTTTCTATTCTCTTTCTATTGATCCAAATTTGCCCAAATTTTGTTCACTATATCGATCGAATTTATTGTTTTAATTGGAGTTGTGTCGAGGAGGCTATCTTCACTTTGAAGTTTGTTTAATGTAAGTTTATTTTAGGCCGAACTTTAATTAAAGTATGCCATCTTGTTCACCTTCGAGAGCCCTTTTTAATGATAGCATTTTGCCCAAATTCTTTCTACTATACTGATCCCAATGGCCGTTTCATTCGAGGCGGGTCAAGTTTCGCCGTAGAGCAGGTTCCGCCGTAGAAGGCGATCGAGCCAGTAACCGCGACCTCAGATTGCGGTCATGCGATAGACCGTCTTCTGGGCGGTGGGTTTAAAAAAATGGGATTTTCAGATAGCGGTCTCCAAGTGACCACTTTATGGATAAAGAGGCCTTTTGATTGACCGCATTCTGGCTCTATTTCTGGCATAACCCAGTTTATTTCCTGCATTTGTGTGTGCTGTTATTCGCTGTTATGTAACATGCTCTTAGGGTAATATCCTAACAGAATGCACTACTAACTAGGGGTTATGAAATCTTTGATCTACACATAATCATCCTCATGTTATTACATGTCTAAAAGAGTAGAATAATTTGCTAAAATAGAGAATCAATTCTACTAGTAACTTGAACCTTATCATTCATTGCTTCATCCTTATTGATTATTACCTACTAGTTTCATAAGGTTGTTTGAGGGTCATGCCACTCCGGTGGTTTTGACTTACCGCTTACACTCATTTTCCGCATATTTTAAGCCTTAAATTCTTGGACATCGAATGTCTCTCTGTCGTATATTCCTTTCGCCGAACTAGGTGTTCATGTTTCAAGGCATCTGTAAGTCTCTACGAGTCTGAGATTTCCACTAAGACACCAGGCAGGTTCTACCACCAAATCTTGGACTCCCAGAATTCATGAAAGGCAGAATAAGGCATTGTCCAAGTCCTACCGAGTTTCTGCCAATTACCTGATTGTGGTCCTCTCAGGCTGGTTTTCCCATCCTATGAGTCGACTCTGTGTAGTATGAGTCGACCCAGCCTAGTTTTGACCTGTTGTGAGTCGACGCACTGGCTAAGTGAGTCAACGCAGCCCTGTTGACATGGCCAGGTAGATAGCGATCTAGGATAGACCGCTACTTTCTGATAGCGGCTTTGGAAGGACCGCCACCTACAGGTAGTGGCCCAGCCATGACCGCCACTTCATCCAGTCACCGAGATTTTGATTTACGCAATTTTCTGGTGTGCTTAGAATATCTTAGCCCTTTCAGGCTAACATTCCTTGATATTTGGACCTCTATTGGGTCTATTTTGGAGTCCTGATCTTAGAAATCATTCTCGTCCTTTCGTGAAGTCATTTTTCCTAAGTAACTTTTCCTCTGATTGAATAACCTAGATGATTGGAACTCTTCAAGGAAATCTGTTCCCCACTTGTGTGTTATCTTGTCTACATGAGCTATCCTTGGAATTCAGATGCCGTTAGTAACTTGTCTGGAATTATTTGATATGAGACTTTGGGTCCAGGCCGAAACACAGAGAGAGAGAGAGAGATGTACATGCATGGAAAAATGTTAGCAGGATGAAGAGATCACTCAAAAATCAGAGGTGCGTCGGATCTGCTTCCTTTTACACAGTGTGTGACGTCGCCGAGAAGACCAAGATCCCAACGAAGGGCTCCATCGACATTTGTTGGGTCTCCAAAATTAAACTGGCAGGCCAATATTAAAGGAAAAAGAGAACCTTCCAAGAAAGAGACAGAAGCCACTTAAGTACCAAACTAGGGATAATGGGTAGCCATTAGTCAGGACAGTGACCCTATCCTTGTCCATAGCCTTTTAAGAAACGGAAATGTTACTTATCCTTCCTTAATGTACGCTCCAAAGATGCATCACACCATCTATGTGTGACTTAAATGTTGTAGTCCCTCTGCTTAATGAGATGAATCACTATTTGAATGACATGATATGCAGAAGAAACTGATCTTGACACCAGAAAGTGACTGTATGTTAAGATGACATAGATAAGAACAAAAGGTCGTCAAATTTTTTAATGAATACCATTCTTTGACAATGAGCTGGACCTCAACAGATAAAAACAGGCCACGTCACCAAACAATGTTGTAAATGTTAAGCCTGGATCTTATACACAAGGTGTCCATAGAACCATTTCCCATAATTAATTGCCACCCCCATTAATTACCCTTCCTCATGTTCACATGGTTTTTGACCACCACAAGCAGCAACACAGCATTCCAGGTGTACTCTAATTCTAGGACATCTCATTAGGAAAACACAGCTCTCGAGCAGCCGTATTATTTCCACAGCACTGGGGAATGACGTTTTACCGTCCATATCTAATGCTGTAGACGTTACACGGCCACACCCCTAGTCATTTAAGCTAATTTCACAATTGCACGATGTAAGTAGTCATTAAGATATGCATTTATGGTCGTCCATCCCATCTTCTTTACTGCGTAATCCGCCTAACCAATCTGATTCCAAAACTAGCTCAGTCGTCCATCCCATCTTCTTTACTGCGTAATCCACCAATCTGACTCCAAAACTAGCTCAGTCGTCCATCCCATCTTCTTTACTGCGTAATCCGTCTAACCAATCTGATTCCAAAACTAGTTCCACTACTCCAAAGTCGTTCGATGTTCCCATGCGCCGGAAGTATCTCGTCGAGATGCACTACAGACACCATCTAAAGCTCACTTGCAATAAGAATAAAAGCCTTTTAACTCCCACAAGTCAATATTTAACCCAAATTCTAGCATGTGTCTTGAGAGATATTCAAGGCGCAGGAGGCACTAGAAATCCCCCAATTCGTGCACTGGAAACAGAAATGTTCAGGAAGTTCGTGTCTTCCTGCGTCTTAACTTTTGAGGACGTACAAACCTAGGCCTTCAAGCATGCCAACTCCAAGTTCTCACGCCGCCTAGCGGGGCTGAGCAAGGAGGCGGACGATTGGAGAAGATATAGTGCTGCTATTTCCTCTTCTTTTTCCTTCCTCTTCTCTCTCGTGTTTGGAGAATTAGATTGACGAGTCCAGTGAAACCAAACCATCATGAAGAAGCATCACTTGGCAGCACCCTCTTCCATGATGGCTACCAAGTTTTCACAACGCCCGCACTTTCACGGCAACTGATGCACCCGTTTAAGAAGGGTTTCACGACTACATACGCTGCCATTTGACATACGGTGAAGTCCGCAGTGTAATCTCGAAGTGCCGCACGCATTTCATTTTAGTAGTGAATGGAAGAAAGATCCATCAGGCCGCCATCTAAGCGCAGCTCCATAAATTGCAAGCAACAGGATGTGCCGAGGATGGATCGCACGACGAGAGGGAACAAGCAAGGAATCATAGATCGCATGTTTGAGAGGATTCCCCTCCAATTCCCCGAAGGCATTTAACAGAGGTCCACACACAGGAGGCTAAGATGTGCCCGACCATTTCGATGACAGGAGATCACGGAACAGGCACGAACTAGAGAGCTTAGGATGCGGAGTCCAAGCAGGGACCTGGACCTCAAGCTATCTTTCTGATTGTTCTTCATCACGGCCATTGAGACAACAGACACACAGATGAAGAAGGGAGAGAAGATATTACAAGTATATGGTGTCACAAACATAGAGCAATCCCGCGATCCTTGTGCTACAGAAAGTAGCACGTGAAATCCACAAGAAACAATCCCCTGAAAGCTATCAACTGGGATGCACCCGGGACAAGCAGAATGCCACACGAGACTCCGCCGCTCCACCTGGTGGCTCGAGGCTGACCCAGCACGAAACATCAACCAACAGCGACATCCCAAACTTTGCATATAAAGTTCCGGATGGAAGTATTTACACCTCACGGCTTCACAATGTCTCAACTTCTATTTCTCATCAAATCATACTAGGCTGGTAGCCTTCACCAATTACCTCATATCCTCAATAGTCGTAAGTTCCGTATCACATGACATCTGTGGCCCCTTCAGTCATTTACAGAGGTGTACACCCCACAGAATACGCAAGCCACCTGAACCCAGTTGACAGCCAAACAAGCTAGTAATCCCAACTCAGAGGAATTCTCCTGCCCTTACCCAAACATCCTATCACCATCCATTTTCACCTCTTCCTGCCATATGCGTGGGAGAATCCACTTGATGACGGATGACGATAACGCACGCCCCCCGTCCTGCCCATATTGTCCCAGTTGCTGCGACCAGCCAGCCTGCCACTACCGCTCCCTCCCTGCATCCAGTTGGCAGACTGTCCTGGGACTCCATTTGACTCCTCTTCCTCTCTCTCATTGTACTCCAAGATCCGCCTTTTGATGCTCTGCTTCTCTTCCAGCTCTTCAGCCTCTTTCTGCTTTGTGCTCTGCACAAGTGAGCAATCACTAGGAATGTACATCTGCTTTGTCTGTTGCTTATTGCCCTTCTTCACTAAAACCTTCACTCGCACCTTGTTGCCACCCAGGCTTCCTCCATCTTCATCCACTGTCTCTTCTCCACTCTCCCCATCCACAGCTCTTGGGTCTTTAGACCCGTCAAAGACATTCATCGGTATCATCATGTTCATTGGCTTGGCCCGTAGATCCAGCTTGCGTGATTCCAAGCTCTCCTGCATTAGGGCCCTTAGCTCCCGATCAAAGTCAGCTTCTTCCCTCGGATCTACTTCCACCACCTTCTGCCTTACTTGGACATTATCATCCTCATCAGAGCCAATAGGCCCAACATCATCTTCATCATCTGCATCACTGATGGTTCCATCCTCTGTTTTGTCATCATAGAGCTCTTCCTCGCATTCATGCCCATCCTGATCAACGCTGCCACTGTCTGAGTAACTCTCACTGTCCAACTCTTCTTGTCCTCTTCCATTTTCTTCAACCCCATTTTCTGAGCTTTTGCCGTTGGCCACAACACTGGTAATCGCACTTCCAGATGGCTTCTGGGATTCATTATCTGAGTGCTTATCACTGCTGGCCTTTTCAGTTGCCGCTGTCCGTTCATGCTCTTCTAGCTCAACTAATGCTGCATTAACTTCCTCCATGGATGAATATCTAGTCATCTTTGGACGTAATTCTGCAAACAGGTCCTGAAAACACAAAAAAGACTGTGAGTTTCATTATTTTTCCAAGCAAAAGAAAGTTTAGGAAAAAAATAGGAAATAACCTGAAGATCAAACTCGATGTCAAGTGGCACTGAACCTTTGCTCAAAATATATCTTTGGAAATGTATCAAAAATCTGTCAAGCTTCCTCTTTGAAGAACCTCTGTCAAAATAGTGACCACATGTCTGAAGAAGTGTTGTAATCATCCTTATCCTGAAGCAGTCCTCTGGTGGGTCCAATACATCTTGCTTCAGTAGAGAGGGTCAAAAAAAGGAATAGCATTGTTGTCAGATAACAACTGTGGAAATGTCCTCTTAAGATAACAAGAAACTGCAACACAAGAAAAAATTCAAACTGAAGAGTATGGAATAGCATGAAATGACTAACGGATCTTTAGCTTGGACAAGAATCCACAAAATTTGGACAATGAAGTCTTAGGAAGATTTAACTATCAATAACATCAAAAACTCAGCACATTATCCATATCCCCCCACCCACAAATAGCCTAAGCAAGCCTCTTGTTCTCATTGAAGACCCAACAATATGTCCATAAGGCCACATGAAATGAATCATTGCCGCCATCTCCAAAATAAAGATACCGAACTCAGTGAACGCCTTCCCCACCTCAGCAAAGGAACAGAAGGAATAATACAGAAAGGGATAAAGAGAAAACAAAATAGAAAATAACGGAGTAAAAAAAGGGAACGAAAAATAAAACAAAAGAATAGAATAAAAAGGACCAAAATAAAAGAATGAAAGAACGAACAGAAATAAATAGAACAAAAAAAAGAAAAAAAAAGCAGGGGTTATCGTAGCCTGCTTCCTTTGGCTCTCGTAGCCTTCTTCCTTCGGCTCTCGCAGCCTGCTTTCACAGCCTCGGCCCCCGTGGCCTGCTGTCCGATCTTGGCTCTCGTAGCCTGCTGAAAAGAAAACTGGATAAGACACTAAGAAAGAAAATATACCTTTGGCCAACATTCTAATTTAAGCTCTTCATCCATTCAAGATGTAAAAAGCTAAAATGTAAAAGCTACTATCAAACAGTTCAAAATCCTGAACAGGGATGAGTTATCAAAAATTCGGGCAGGGCATTCACTAACATGAACATGAAAAGTGAATAATTGCTAGGCCCAGCTGATTTTTGGACTCATTTAGAGTCCTAATATTGACAGTCATGCATAACCAGGTCAGATCACCTTATGGATTATTCATCAGCTAGTTACATAAAAAGCATACCAGTAACTGGGAAGAACATAATATTGCCAATATGTCTCATAGAGAAACAAGCAAAAGCATGATATTAATAATCAGATGAATCATATTGAAATGGGCTGAATCGAATCTGAGTCAGCCAGAATCAGTCTGATTTTAATGCAAAAGAACCGGTAAGAATCATTCAATCTTTGTTAAACATGATTTTAGAACCAAAAGCGGAATCGAAAGCGGTGAAGGAGGATCCAGTTCTAAAACAGGATTTTCAATTCTTTAAATAAAAGATCTGCATAAACCATGTGCAAAGTGTTGGATAGCACTAATTACCACAACATTATCCCATGAAAATATAAGACCAAAGGCTTCATCCGGTTTCATGGCATGCCGTATTCTCTGAAGGAAGCTATCCTGCAGCTTATCATTCAAGAAATCCTGCAAAAAGTACAATATGTGCAGAAAAATGTGAAGGGACGAGAACTCATAAGCAACATCAACTAAAGTAATGGTGGCAAGAGAATTTATTACCACATCAACCTTCAAAGGCCCATCCATCCTAAATGTCTCAAAGCCTTCACCATATTCAGCTCCAATTGCCTGAAAGACAAAGTACAGAATCTTCAACTGGAACAGGGATCGGACAAGGAGATGTATTATAGACATTTTATCTATTTCTCAAGATGTCTGAAGACTCAAAAATAGGTATCCATGTCTATGCCCCCCTGGAGATGAAAAATACTCCAAATTTTGTTATGAAATAAAATAACAAGGGGTCATGATCCAATATTCTCATCAGATTCCTCCACACTAGTTCAACACATGAATCTCTGAATACTTTACACAGGGACCAAGTGCCCAAACACCAGATCCCAATCATCAAGCATGACTTGCAAAGACCCAGTGACATTAATAGCAGAAGAGGATCAGTGTCCACTTGCAATAAAGCAAATTTTGCCTGAGCCTTTTAGATGAAGTATAAAGCATATATGTCCTATTTCTACTTGACTGAGCCCCAGTCACACTTTGATTAGGTCTCCTAGTTACATTAGTATTAGGAACATGCTGCCCTAGTTACACAGATATTAGGCAAACGTCCTGATACCATTTGTGTAGGGGAACCTTTCACTTGTTTATATATCGGGCTATTACCCTGATGTTAAATAACATGCTTTATTGCTTTTGTTGCTCTTGCCACGGCATCAGAGGCAGCTCTGCTAGCATAGATGCCAAGTTCTTTCGCAATGTTCCCTTCATCCGTAGATCTTATACCATGGCTCCTAATTTTATTTAATTGGTTGCTCAACAAGCACAATTCATCACTTAAATTCCGCAGATACTTCCATTGAGATTGTTTATGTACAACTTCTTTTTTCATGGTCTTGCCATCACTTTCTCAGCTTATACATCTTTATATTACATGGCAACTGTCACAACCCAGGTAATTCATTCTTCCATGAACAAACAAAGCATACCATGCTTAACTGCTACTTTGTCCATTTGCACTATCTTGCCGACACACTTACTCTTCCTCCTATCGTTCAAGTCTAGGTGGCTCTGCGCTCTAAGGCAGTGGTTCACAAGCTCTTGATTTATGATTCACCATGTATTTGAGGGGTACATATTGAGTTCTACTTGGACTAGTGTCCTGTCACCTTTCTACACTCTGCGGCACTTTTCCTCATTTTGCATGGCATATTCCCGCAGTTCTATTGCATGTTAATTCCTCCTATTTGTTCGTACATCATCACAACACACACACCTTTTATTTTCACCCTTCCACAGGAGTTAAAAACCTCCCCTGGTGCATTCTCCCTCAATCTTTGCCCCTATTTTATACATACGGGAATGATACTACATGCATAGATCTAATTGGTTTTTATCCTTGTGTTTGGCTTTATTTTGCAGGAGAGCATGCATAGGACATGAGGCCCTATTCTTCTAGCTGGCTATAAGGTGAGGATGTTGATCCACATCATTTCCCGCACCCTTCTCAAGCGTGATTAAGTCTTCATCCTTTTCCAAGGTACACGGTACTATTACATCTTCTTCCTACCCCCTTTGGCGTTGTCAACCCTTGATGGCAATCACGGTAAGTTCCTCTATTCATTATCGCCCCTTTTTCTTGATATACTTTCATGCTTATGCACATATGTTGCTCATGCTTCCACGTTTATGCATATTTGTTTAGTTCGGGGCGGGGTAGATAACTCATCTACAATGGCGTGATAGTGGTTGTTGACCGACTGCTACCCAAGGGTAGCGGCCCTTTCCTGACCGCTATCAAAATCTCCTCTGATTAGATAGCATGATTAGGGTAACAACGCACCTAATAACTAGGGTTATATGGAACATCTAACTTAATTTACCTATGGATCATGGCTGTTGGAATAATATCTTTTTTCTCTTTAAATCATGGCTTGTCAATTGTTCCTCTTGCTGTAAATAAGTAGTTAATTATGATTAAATTTATCCATGATTGCATTAATTGCTACAACTCTATCACTTGTTAGACTATTAATTGATTACTTCATTAGGATTGTTTGATAGTCATGCCACTTCGGTGGTGTTGACTGACCACTTTGCTCTAATTTTATGCATTTCTTAGCCTCAATCTTGTGATAGTTGGGACTCTCCGCTAGATACTCCTTCCGACAGACTAGGACCACTCTTATGAGACCTCCATAAGTCCCCGCGAGTCTGAGACTAGAATGTCAAACAGGTTGTACCCCTAAAGTCTAAACTCATAGACTTCACCGATTTGCATTTTTAGGTGGACCGAGTCCATGACTATTCTACCCTATTCGACCAGAAGGCGGCCCTTCTGGGACCGCTACCTTCAGGTAGCGGCCATGGCATGACCGCCCTCTACTTTCTGACCTGACCTGCGTGCCAGATTACCAGGTCGACTTACCCTTATTCCAAGTCAACCTATTCCTGTTCAAGTTGACCTAAGTCCCCTCAATCAACCTAGGATAGGTGGGTTGAATCCTGGTTCAGTCCAACCATACCTCAGGCAGATTGAGAACCTGCTTAAGTCGACTGGAAGTACCTTTTTACTGGACCCAACATGGTAGCAGTCCTTCTTGGACCGCAACCTTCATGTAGCGGCCCTTTGTGGACCGTTTTCATCTTTTCCCATCTTGTGCGTCAGCCTAATGATCCACTGAGTTGACGCCATCCATTTGACTGATAGCGGTCTAGTCTGGACCGTCACTTTCGTGTAGTGATCTTGGCTTCACCGCAACCTTGTTCCAGAACTTGCTTTTCGTGATTCTTGTGTGCTATAGCAGCCATGCCAAGGGTAGCCCTTGGGCTGCAATCTAGTCCCATTCATGATTCCTTTACATGAATCTTGACTTCCAAGTCATATTCCTATGACTTCTTATCAAAATTTCATTTGGAATAACACTTGGTCTTAGAGATAAGTTACATAAATTTAACCTTGGAATTCTTGGCTGATTCGAATGAATGTCTAGATTTTACTTGGATCTTGGATCCGCCAATCAATGCCAATGCATCATAAAGGGCCTAATTTGGTCCTGGGCGGAGCGCCCGGAAGTACTTATACTCTGAGGAGTTTGTCCTATCACCTTGCCGGTTACTTTTCCCAGCGTCCCCAGAGCGACAGCGGCAACAGCCGTTTTCCGGCTTCGTCGGTCGTCGCGAGTTCGCCGATGGAAATTTTTCCGCCGAGGCCGGCTACGGTTTGTGCGAGGAGGTTGTGGCAGAGGATGGAGGAGGCGTCGATGGTGTAGACCGTGAGGATGAGCAGCGACGCGCGGTCGGAGAGGAGTTTCCGGCAATTCTCCAGCAGCGGCGGGAGGTCGCGTTCGATTTTCCAGAGTTCGCCGTCCGGTCCGCGTCCGAACGCCGGAGGATCAAGGAGGATCGCCTCGTATTTCGCACCGCGCCGGATTTCGCGTTCCACGAATTTCACGGCGTCCTCGAGAATCCACCGGATCGGCGCGTCCTTGCGGCCGGAGATTTCCTGATTGAGCCGGCCCCACGCCACGGCGGGTTTCGAGGCGTCCACGTGCGCGACCTGCCAGCCGGACGCGGCGAGCGCGAGCGAGGCGGCACCGGTGTAGCCGAAGAGGTTCAGCGCGCGCGGTTTTTCGCCGTTCACCGGTTTCGCCGGGTGTTCGAGGAGGTATTTCCAATGCGGCGACTGTTCCG